>CM053770.1:134360920-134410749 GCA_028658325.1 Potorous gilbertii
GGGAGGGATGAAAGAAGAGAGGGCAGATTGGTGATATGGGTAATTAGAATGTTCAGTGTATTGGGGAGGGAGGAGGGGACAAATGGGGAGAAAATTTTGGAACTCAAAATCTTGTGAAAATGAATGTAAAAAGTTAAATAAATAAATTTTTTAAAAAATTTACTATAATGTAATTTATAACTAATCTATTCCACTGATCTATCATCCTATTTCTTACCAAATTGTTCTGGTAATTATTGCTCTTAATGCAGTTTGAGATCTGTTACGTCTAGACCCCCTTCTTTCACATTTTTTATTGACTCCCTTGATATCCTTGAGCTTTTGTTCTTTCAGATAACTTTTTTATTATTTTTCTAGATCTATAAAATATTTTTGATCGTTTAATTGGTATGGCACTGAATAAATGGATTAATTTAGGTAGAACTCTTATTTTATGGCTTGATCTACCCATTAGGAATTAATATTTTTCTAATTGTTTGGATGAACTCATTTATTTAAATAAAATTAAATGGGCAAAAATACTCCTCTCCCTCCCAACACCCCCACACCCCACCACTTGGAATGAAAGAAAAACAAAATTACTCAAAATAAACAAATTTCCACATTGGCTGTGTGTGTGTGTGTGTGTCTGTGTCTGTGTGTGATCTCGTTCTGCACTTTGCGTCATTCACCCTGTGTCAGGAGGTGAGCAGTTTGTTTCATTATTAGTCCTCTAGAGTTGTGATTGTTGGTGACACTGATCAATCTTCATTTCCTTATAAGTTCTTTGTCTTTACTATATTATTGGCATTATATAAATTGTCCCCTGTATTCATTTCCCTCTGCATCACTTCATATATCTCCATAATTTCTGTGAAACTACTCCCTTCAAAATTTCTGACAGTACAATAGTGTTTTGTTATATCTATATGCCATAACATGTTCAACTATTTCCTAATTTTGGTCCCTCGCTCAGTTTTCCATTTTTGCCATCAGAGAAAATTATAAATATTTATATACGTTCTTAGAATTAGTTTTGTTGAGGATCAGTCCATCCCTTAATCTAACCTCCCTATAATTTGTCCTTCTCTACTTTTGTTCCCATTTCCTAGTTAAAGAAAATGCATCTCTATAGCCAACTCTTTGTGTGTGTATATATCTATGTATTCTTTCCTTCTTGATCACTTCAAATGAAAGTGGCATTCATGAGTCAGCTACTTTCCCCCATTCTGTTCTCTTCCTTTGTATGCATATTTGCACATCCTGATTATGTGAGAATTTTCCCTACCCTCCCCATTCCCATGTAATGTATTCGTCTCTTATGTTTTTTCTCTTAAGATCAAAATATAACAGAACCACTTTCTGGCTGTATCTAATTAGACTTCTTCTATGAAACTGATACTGTTAAGAGGAGAGGTATAGAGGGAGGTGGAGCCAATACGGCAGAGTAAGAGCACAGACTCATAAGAGCACAGACTCACCTTAGCCCTACCACAAATTCCTTTAGATACCTGTAAAATGAGAATCTGAATAAATTTTAGTGTGGCAAAATCCACCAAGATACAGAGTGCACAAGATTTGCAGCCTAGGTAAGTCCACAAGGTCAATGGGAAGAATTTGCTACACAGGGAAAGGGGTGCACAGATGCACAGACTGCACCAGTGCAGACCCTGCCATAGCAGATCCCACCATAGTAGAACAAAGCAGGTACCACCTGAGCAGACTGAAGCAGAAGCAACAGTGTGGATTCTCAAACATAGCACAGGAAGGGAGTCACATGGAATTGAGTGAGAGAGAAGCATAAGACCACCAGTAACAGCAGTAGCCACTAATTAGACTCTGATTCCACAGATTAAAAGTTTGAAAGTCACCAACTTGAGCCTCCTGGGAGCCAAGATGGCCATACACCTGAGAGTCAGTGTGGATTCACAAAGGGCCAACAAGGAGTTGACATGGAGTTTTCTGCCCAGCAATTCCAGGAGAAAGCCAGAAGCAGAATCGAGGTCTGTATGTTTGGAGATCTGACCAAGGCCTTTGACAGTTAGTCATGAGGGCTTATGGAAAATTATGTCAAAATCTGTTTGCCCAGAGAAGTTCATCAATATTTTATGTCAATTTCATGATAGCATGTTTGCCTGGGTTCTGTATAATAGACAATAATTTCGTGCCTTCCCAGTCACCAGTGGAGTGAAATAGGGCTGTGTGCTTGCTCCCATGCTTTTTAGTATGATGTTTACAGCCATGTTGTCAAATGCTTTCAATGAGGATGAATATGGGATCAAGGGCAACTACCTTACATCTGATAAGTTCTTCAATTTGAAAAGGTTACAAACCAAGACGAAAGTAGAAGGAGTGTTGGTGCATAATTTTCTATTTGCAGATGGTTGTGCACTCAATTCAGTCTCTGAAACTGAGATGCAACAAAGAATGGATCAATTCTCTGTTGCCCATGCTAATTTTGACCTAATAATTAACACCAAAAAAAACAGGTGCTCCATCAGCCACCACCACACCATCCATATGTGGAACCATCAGTTACAACAAATGGAGAAATTTTGAATGCTGTGGATAAGTTCACTTACCTTGGTAATATACTTTCCAGGGATGTACACATTGATAATGAGGTTGGTGCACACATTGCCAGAGCTAGCTGAGCATTTGGAAGGCTCCAAAGAAAAGTTTGGAAGAGAAGAGGTATTAGACTGACTAACAAACTGAAGGTCTACAGAGCCATTGTACTGACCTCATTGTTGTATGTCTATGAAACATGGACAGTCTACCAGTGCCATGCCAGGAAAGTGAATCACTTCCATCTGAACTGTCTTAGGAAGATTCTGAGGATCACTTGGCAGAATAAGATATCAGACACTGAAGTCCTTGTTTGAGCTGAACTGTCAAGCATTCAAACTATGCTTCAGAGACTGCAACCCCGATAGGCTGGCCACATTGTTCGAATGCAAAATGTATACTTCCCAAAAAGACTTATTTTGTGGAGAATTCACATGGGGCAGGCAATCACAAGGTGATCAGAAGAAACAATACAGGGTCACTTTCAAGGTCTCTCTGAAGAACTTTGGATTTGACTGCATACCATGGGAGACACTGGCCCAGGACCACTCAGCATGGTGTGCCCACATCAGAAAGCATGCTGTATCTTATGAGTAAAGCAGAATTGACACAGGACAAAGTAAACGTAGAATGCACAAATTTAGAGAATCCACCCCAAGTATTCATATGTACTATCTGTGCCCAACCTGTGATAGATCATTCTGAGCTCCTATTGGTCTCATCAGCCACAGTCAGACTCACTGAAATTTCACTTTATCATGGTGATATTATTTTGATCCTCTTCAAGAATTAAGGACAACAGTCAACCAATCAACCAGATATTATAAAATATCTGGCAGTCTGCCTGTCAAAACAAACCCAGGGACTTTATGAACACAATTACAAAACACTTTTTGCCAAATAAAATCAGATATAAGTAACTGGAAGAAGATCAATTACTTGTGTATTGAATGAGTCAATATAATAAAAATGACAATTCTACATAAATTAATTTCTTATTCAGTGCCATACCAATAATGTGGCAGAAACTAGGCCTAGATCAATGCATGACATGACACACAAGAATAATATCAAAATGGGTACATGACATAGGTATTAAGTCTAACACTGTAAACAAATTAGGGGAGCAAGCAATAGTGTATTTGTCAGATTTATGGAGAATGGAGAAATTTGTGACCAAACAAGACAGAGAGAAAATTAAGTGCCAAATGGATAATTTTGATTACATTAAATTGAAAAGGAGAACTAAAAAGTTGCTGAAGAAAACAACACTTTTAAAAGTAGGTTAACTCAATTGGCCAAAGAGTTTCAAAAAGCCAATGAGGAGAAGAATGCTTTCAAAAGCAGAATTAGTCAAATGGAAAAGGAGTTTCAAAAGTTCATTGAAGAAAATAATTCTTTCAAAATTAGAATGGAACAGATAGAGGCTAGTGACTTTATGAGAAAACCAAAAAAATCACAAAACAAAGCAAAAAGAATGAAAAAATGGAAGACAATGTGAAATATCTCAATGGAAAAATAACTGACCTGGAAAATAGATCCAGAAGAGACAATTTAAAATTCTGGGACTACCTGAAAGTCATGATCAGAAAAAGAGCCTAGACATTATCTTTCATGAAATTATCAAGGAAAACTGCCCTGATATTCTAGAACCAGGGGGCAAAATGAATATTGAAAGAATCCACCAATCACCTCCTGAAAGAGATCCAAAAAGAGAAACTCCTAGGAATATATTGGCCAAATTCCAGAGCTCCCTGGTCAAGGAGAAAATATTGCAAGCAGCTAAAAAGAAACAATTCAAGTACTGTGGAAATACAATCAGGATAACACAAAATCTAGCAGCTTCTACATTAAGGGATCAAAGGGAGTAGAATATGATATTTCAGAAGTCAGAGGAACTAGGTCTAAAAGCAAGAATCACCTACCCAGAAAAACTGAGTATAATACTTAGGAGGAAAATGGTCTTTCAATGAAATAGAGGACTTTCAAGCATTCTTGATTAAAAGACCAGAGCTGAAAAGAAAATTTGACTTTCAAACACAAGAATCAAGAGAAGCATGAAAAGGTAAACAGCAAAGAGAAATCATAAAGGACTTTCTAAAGTTGAACTGTTCACATTCTTACATGGAAAATCAATATTTGTAACTCTTGAAACTTTTTTCAGTATCTGGGTAATTGGTGGGATTATACACACACACACACACACACACACACACATACAGAGACAGAGCACAGGATGAATTGAATAGGATGGGATCATATCTTTAAAAAATGAAATTGAGGGGTGAGAGAAATATATTGGGAGGAGAAAGGGAGAAATGGAATGGGGCAAATTATCTCTCATAAAAGAAGGAAATAAAAGACTTTTCAGTGGAGGGGTAAAAGGAGGAAGTGAGAGAAAAGACATGAAGCTTACTCTCATCACATTGAGCTAAAGGAAGGAATAAAATGTACACTCATTTTGAAAACCTATCTTACAATACAGGAAAGTGGGGGAAAAGGGAATAAGCAGGGTGGGGGGAGATGATGGAAGGGAATGCAATGGGAGGAGGAAGCAATTAGAAGTCAACATTCTTGGGGAGGGACAGGATCCAAAGAGAAAATAAAAGAAATGGGAGAGCAGGATAGGATAGAAGGAAATATAGTTAGTCTTACACAACATGCCTATTATGGAAGTCATTTGCAAAACTACACAGATATGGCCTATATTGAATTGCTTTCCTTTCCAAAGGAGATGGGTGGGGAGGGAGGAAGTGAAGTTGGAACTCAAAGTTTTAGGAACACCTGCTGAGTATTGTTCTTTCATACAACTAGGAAATAAGAAATACAGGTAATAGGGTATAGAAATTTATCTTGCCCTACAGGACAAAAGAGAAGATGGGGATAAGGGAAGGGAGGGATGTTAGAAGGGAGGGCATATTGGTGATAGGGGTAATTAGAATGCTTGGCCTTTTATGGTGGGTGAGGGGAGAAATGGGGAGAAAATTTGGAACCCAAAATTTTGTGGAAATGAATGTTGAAAACTTAAATAAATATTTTTTTTTAAAAAAGTGTATTGTAGAACCCATATGAAATTGCAAGCCATCTCAGGTAGGGAGGTGAGAGGGAGGAGGAGAAAATTTAAGACTTATGGAAATGATTGTTGAAAACTGAGAACAAATAAATATATCATTTCCCTACTTTTGGATATAAGCAATTTATCCTCATTTAATCTTTTTTTTAATTTATATCTTCCCCTTAGGGGTTTCTCTTAACTCCTGTCTTTGATGTGCAAAGCTTGTATACAACCCTAACTTTTTTGACCAGGAATTCTTGAAAGTCCTCTATTTCATAAAAGGTCCAATTTTCCCATTTTGCATCACACTTGGTTTTGCTGGGAAAATTTTTATTGGCTGTAAGCATATATCCTTTGCTTTCTGGATGATCTTATTCTAGAACCTCTGCTCCTTTTTATTCGTAGCTGCTAAATTGCTTGTATACTGATTGTGGTTCTTTGGTACTTGAATTCTTCTGTGAGTAATCAAGCAATTCTTCTGTAACTTTCAAAGAGTTAAATTTAATGCCAAAGTGAGTTTTAAAATTCTTGATTACAAACATTTTGTTTTTAAATTTCAATATTCCTTTGGGCTTAATTTGAGGGCAAGGGATTATTTTGTTTTTGTTTTTGTACCTTTTAAAAGTGCCTGGAAGCACTTGATTGCTGGTTGACTCTTATTTACAAAAGTATTATTGCTAAGTAATTATTGCATAATTTAATTCAATTTTACAAGCATTTCATTATCACCTACTATTTTCAAGGCACCATTTTAGGCATGGTGATGCAAAGACAAAAATCAAAATCACCCATACCTTTTGGAATATGTAGTCTGTCTTATGGTGTTGACCAATGTTATTCTGGATTTTGTGAACCTCTTATAATCCTAACAGTTATGTATTTCCAATCTATATTTCAAGAATTGTAGTTTTTTATAATTATTCATGTGTTTTTCTTTCTTAGAAAAAACAACAATAATATCAACTAAAGCCAGTTCTCAACATGGTGATAGTTAATGATTTTGTATCCCACTTCCAACTCCCAACCCATGAAAATTCTCCCTCTGTCTTTCTGTGTTTGTCTGTCTGTCTGTCTCTCTCGATAGATATAGATATAAATAGATAGAGATAAAGACAGACATAGATAGATAGATAGATAGATGGATAGATAGATAGATAGATAGATAATCATAGAATAAAGGAGTTAGAGTTTTCAGGGATTTAAAGACTATCTCATCCAATCTATAATGAAAGAATATGCTTTACCACTATCTGGGTAAGCTCCAGTCAAAGACCTCCAATAAAGGGGAATCCAATTCCCCACTTCTTAGGCAACCCAAACCATATTGGAATTTTTCTAATTGTTAGGATGTTTGTCAACCCTAAACTTGCCTTTTCCCAACTGGTTCTGTCTTCTGTAACTAAACTGGATATTCACTTCTCTCTTCCATGTACCAACCCTAAAAACCATTGAATTCTGTTCTAATGATCCTCCTCTCCCTTCCCTTTCTCCCCTCCAAGCTCTTATTCTGACTAAATATACTTAATTCCTTCAACCAATCCTAGCATAACAGGATCTTGATATCCTTCGCCCTCCTACTTATCCTATAAAGTATATTTTTAGCTTGTGTCTTCCCTAAATAGTGGCACCTAGAATTGAGTACAATATTACAAATGTAGTGTGAACATGAGAATGTACAAGAGGTACCAGCACTTTAATACTGTACACCTTGCCTAACTTGATTTCATTTAAGGTCACATCTACCTTCTTGACTACCGAACCTCAAGATCTTTCATCACACAAACTTCCATCTATTTTCTAAACTACTATTAAATGAATTCAATTATTCCATTTATTTAAATTGAAATATCTAGTTCTCATAAAAGTCAGTGATGCAGAGATATTCCTTTTAGGAATAATTTGGTCACCATTAAGAGCAACTGGAAACGTACAATATTAAGAAAAGGAGATTAGCAGTGTAAACTGTAGAATCTAACTCATTTTTTAAAATTAATTATTACTTTAAGGAAAGAGAAAAGGCTTGTAAATACCTAGAAATAATTTCTCATTACATTTGAGGCTCTACCTCCTTTTCTCAGCTCACCTTCCAAGATATTGGACACTAGAGGGCATTGAGTAAAGCAAGTCATTACAATGAGAGCCATTCTCTTGTCCTTGTCCAGATCCTATGGGATACCTGAAAGGATAAAAACAAACAAACAAACAAAACAAATCTTAAATGTTTTTCCCTCCCAACTCATCATCTGCCCAAATATTACATGGATCTCCCTGTTCCCACCCCAGTAACCAAATTTTCTTTCAAATACTCCTTTCCCTTTTTCACTTCCAGGAGAAAAATAATCAGATAATCCTTCTAACTTACCTTTTAAAGAAAGAACCTAGTGCATTTATCCCATTCCAACCTCAGATTCATTTCCCTTTTGCTAAAGGTTTTGGGTATATGGCCAGGTAGCCCCTCAGATGGGTAACTGACATAGTGACTCCTATTGTCTGGATGAGCAAGGCATCATCAATCAAAATCCTTCCAGGAAAATTGTGTGCCATGGGGCCTTACCTCAGTTGCTATACCCCAGAATCCTGGCTCTTACCATCTGCCTTGTTGAATCACCCTAAAGAATAGCAAGCTTTTTCATAAGCTTAAAAATAATTACATGTGTTCTTTTGAACAATTAGAATGTGTGTTTCTTGAGAGCAGGTACTGCTTAGATTTTCTGTTTGTATCCTCAGTACTTACTTCTATGTTTGGCATTTAATAAATAAATGTATTCAATCATTCTAGTTAATCTAGAAGAGTAGCTTGTAGAAGGGGAGGTTAAAAGGAAGAGATTTTTGTTTTAGAATAGTGATGGGCAATGTACCTATGATATCAATGGTATAGAGAGTTCTCAGGTGAAGAAATTCCCTCTACAAATTCAGGCTGACACTGTCTCTGAAACTTACAGTTTTAGAGGGAGAGCACTAAGGGTTTAAATGATTTTCCCATGATCACACAGCCATCATGTGACAGGTGTAGAATTTGCACCCGTATTTTCTTGACTTTGAGGCTAGTTCTCTCTATTTTCTCTAACTAGTTGTCACTTAATATTTGACAATATAAAAGAGAAATGTGATACCCTTAAAATTATTATTACAATGTCAGTTATAAATGTTTATATCTGTGTTTCTGTCTCTTTCTGTCTTCATCTATATCTCTATGTACATACCTGTTTCTCTGTTTCTATACCTATGTCTATGTTCATAGTTGAAAGCTGAAAGTGACCTTAAGAACTAACCAGTCTAATCGTCTCATTTTGCAAAAGAGGCAATGAGGCACAGAAAGATTTAGTAACATGCTGAAGGTTGATGACTATTTTGACAGTTTGTTAGGAACGATTAGCCTTTAGTTCTTAAAAAAAAGTCCTATGTAAAACTGACATTTTTACAAAGATCATGGGAAACAATGACTCAAATTTAAAATAAACTGATATTTAGGGGGAAATATGTCATTTCTTTAAGATAGATATTATCGAAATTTTATAGATGAAGAAAGTAAGGCAAGAAAGCTCATAGGAACATACTGAAAGAGGAATGGGCTATAGTGTTCACCTGTCCCAAAACCTTCATTTTATAGATTAGAAAAAAAGAGACTCAGAAACATTAGGTGACCTTTCCATGGGTAATATACATCAGAAATAGACTTTGAACCTGGGTCTTCGTTAATCCAAATATAACTGATTCTTCTGTGGAGTACATTGTACTGTCTCTTTACAAGCTATATATGATATTTAAAAAAGAAGTAAGTGACCAGGAGTCAAGCAGCTTAAATACCTTGTGACAATACAAAAAGTAATTGATTTGCTAGATTTTATGCAATTTGCTCCCAAGAGACCTTGCTTATGGATTTTCCTCACCAAAGGGCTACAGCCCTAAATATAAAAGAAATACTACATAGCACTATTCACTTTATCATGCACAAACTGACTACATCTCAATAAATATATTTGTGTTGGACCCCACATGCCATCTATGCTCTTATTCCTTATTGCCCCTGTTCTTTTAGTTTTTATCTATTCTATGACATCCTTAAGTCATTGCTGTCCACTTGCCACAGAAAAAATATATCTCTTTGTTGTAGGCCTTATTCCTAGATCCAGAGATCTCTGTCTTGGCAAGAGATACAAATTTCTCCAAATTATAGCGCAAATTCAGTGCCAAAATAGTGGACCTCTGCTGTGGAACCTCTCTTTTGTATCTCTGGCAATATCTGATCTAAAATAAATTTGCTACAGAGTCAGGCAGATCTGTTAAACCTAGCAGGTCTCCATCACTACAAGCCCAAAACTTTATGTCTTCTGGCAGTGAAGTAAACTTGTATCCATTTATATAGGCAATATTCACGGGCCTAGAACCTTGATGAAATACCCCAATTTCCTGCTATTTGGCTACCAGCTCTCTAGATTCACTTATTACCAACTAGATAGGCTTGTTCAAATTATCTAAGGCTGATTCTTCCAACATTTAGGGTAGAGAGGAAGAGAAATCACAATCTCTCAGTGATACCACATTTTGGGAGAGCTTATGGAAGAAGAAAAAAAAACATAAAATGCCTAATCCCTTAAAGTCAAAAATTTACAATATCTGAAAATAATGTCTGTTACTTCACTAAGGTTTGTACAAATTACAGTCATAGGAATTGCATGATCTGCAGACACCTCAGAAACATGCTTCCAATATATATATAAGATCTAAATTGTAAACATTGCATGCGGACTTCATGGAACCATATGTTTCATCTTAAGTGTTCCCATTATAATTTAATATATTAAATATATATTTATGTTTATACATATATTATGTATATAGAGATATAATTTAAATAATATACCATTGAAGCACCCTAAGTCAGTGTGTCATTGAAAACATTAACATATAGCTTCAGACATCTTAATAAGTATGAGGAAAAACATTTTTCTGAATAGCTTGCTCTCAAATTCCTAACCTTGATCAAAATGGTTCCTGGCAAGGAAGTCAAGCACTGAGAAATACTTTTTCCACAATACTTTGGTTATCATGGAAACCCTAGAATTCTAGGTTTAGTAGACTTGTGCATATTGGGAAAAGTGATTCACTATGATATTGTTCAAATTTATCCAGTAGCCTAATTTGTTTCCAAAAAAATTGTTGCTGTTATATTTTGTTTTTACAAGAACTTCATTTTCCAATGCATTATACTCATCATGACCTATATTTCCTGATATGTTCTGCATTCTTATCCCTCCTAGACAGATATTCTTTATAAGAAAGAATAGGAAAGAAGAGGGAAAAAACCACAATTCAGCCAATCTATTCAACGTTGAAAAAGTCCAACACTATTATGCAGTGTTCCACATGCATCATCACTTATATTTGTATCTGTAAAGAAATAGGGAGAGGAATCTTTTCTCCATTCTCTTTCTAAAGTCATGAAATCTTTGCACACTTGCTCCAAATATCTATTATTAAGCATTTCAAGTAAGAAGTTCAAAATGGCAGTACTTTACGCTTGCAACACATTTAATGGAAGTCTCTTCATTCTTTACATATGAGCTGTTACTTGGGACCAGTTAAATATGTTCTGCAGAAATTCCTGAGTTTTCTATTGACTTAGATATTTGATCATCATGAAGGGATTTCACTAGTGTAGATACTTAGGCTTTATGTACCACTAATTCATTTTGTAAACCTCACATGAGATCTCCATCTTTATAATGTACTGCCCCAACAAATTCTAATTCAGAAAAGCATAGTTTCAATAATTAGACCATAATTTTCTACTCCCCTCTGTCCATAAGACTTTATCTAAAGTATTATGTTCAGTTCTAGGATTCACATTTTCTGAATAACAGCAACAACCTGGAGATATATAGAGAAGGGAAAGCAGAATGGTGAAGAAATTTGAGATGATTCCACATGAGAATCAGTTAAAATCATTGGGAATGCTTAGTCTGGAGAAGAAATGGAGTGAACAAGATATCCATCTTTAAATATTTGAAAGGAACAATCTAGAATAAAGTTATATTTTTGTCTGTTTGACTCCATAACTAGGAGCATAAACACAGAGAATTAGATTTAGGCTTGGTTCCTAATAGGCAACAATACTCAAAAGAAGAAAGGGTTACCTCAAAAAGGACTGAGTTATTTTTTTTATATCTTCAAACAGAACAGGTGAAGTCAAGATGGCAAAATGAGAGCAACTACTCACCTAAGCTCTAGGGCAAACTCCTTCAGATACCTCTGAAAATAGAATGTGAACAGATTTTGGAGGAGCAGAATCCAATAGGAGACAAACTGTGGCAGATTTGCAGTCCAGTTCAGACTGGAAGGTCTATTGTGTGAAGCTAGAGGAGCACATAGCACACAGCACACAAGCTGTACTAACGCAGTCCACATCAGTCAAGCAGGAAGCCCTGGGCAGTCTGAAGAAGCAGCCATAGTGCAGAATCTTGGGCATATCAGCCTAGGATATGAGCCCAGTGGAAGTAAGTGAGAGAGAGTCGTGGAGCCCTAGATAACTGCAGCAGCTGCTACGGAGAATACCAGTCTACAGATTAAATGTCTGTAAGTTACCTACTTAAACATCCAAAAGCCAAGATGGCAGAGTAATTGGTACATGTTCTACTCCTCTCCTCATTGACCTTGAAAAACTCATAAAATATTTCCCCAGGAAAAGTCCTGGAACAGTGGGATCAGCCTAAGGGACAAACAGTCTCAATTCATGAGGATAGGGAAATCACAAAGGGGAGTCCCTCTTGCTGTGACTGAAGGGGACCAGTGCAGGACCAGAGATGTCCCAGACAGCCCCACCTCAGTGAAATGGGAGGAGATACTGAGCCCCAGGGGGTAGAGCTGTGCCTCAGCACAGCCAGGGGAATAGGGAAGACACTGGTGCAAATATTAGTTCACCAATCACTGAGCCTGCCTGTGCTCAGGAGAAGAGATCTCCTGTGACCAGATCACACATCACTTACACTTTACACAGCAAGTTCCAGGATAACTCCAGGGAAACTCAGAAAGACTTCAACTGGCCTCTGCTTTTGCACATCAGTCAGGTCAGCACCAGATAAACTACAACATTCTAGTCTCCAGCTGTAAGAGCAAGAGGCCACAATACACAAAGCCTCAAGTTCTGAACACTCACACAGAGGACTCTGCGCCCCAGAAACAAAGATCCACTTTAAAAGCCAGGAAAAGGACAATCATCATGAGCCAAAAGCAAACCAGAAAAAATGAGACCATAGAATCTTTCTATGGGGACAAGGACCACAGCATGAATACCAAAGAGGGCAGCATTGAGACTGTACTCCCATCTGAAACTTCAGAAAGGAATATGAACTGGTCTCAAGTCCAAAGAGCATTCTTGGAAGAGCCTAAGAAGGATTTTAAAAGCCAAATTAGGGAAGAAGAAAAAAAAATGGGCAATGATTTTAAAAATATGAAAAAAGAAATCATGGAAGAATTTAAAAGGAAAATTGGACGAATGGAAAAGGAAACACAAAACTTAACTGGAAAAATTGGACTAATGGAAAAGGAAGCACAAAACTTAACTGGGAAAATTGGACTAATGGAAAAGGAAGTACAAAAACTAGCTGAAGAAAATAACTCCTTAAAAGGAACATTAAACAGATGAAAAAAGAGATGCAAACATTAGCTGAAGAAAATGATTTGATAAAAATTAGAATAGGACAAGTAGAAGCTAATGACTCTATGGATCGTCAAGAATCAGTCACATAGAATCTAAAGAAAGAAATGATAGAAGAAAATGTAAAATATCTAATTGGAAAAACATCTTACCTGAAAAATAGATCCATGAGACAAAATCTAAGAATTATTGGTCTACCAGAAAGTCATGATGAAAAAAAGAACCTGGACAATATCTTCCAAGAAATCATCAAGGACAACTGGTCAGAGGTCCTAGATTCACAGGGCAAAATAGCCATCAAAAGAGTCCACTGTTCATCTCCTGAAAGGGATCCCAAACTAAAAACGTCAAGGAATATTGTAGCCAAATTCTAGAACCATCAAGTAAAGAAGAAAATTCTGCAGGCAGCCAGAAAGAAACAATTCAAATATCAAGGATCTACAGTCAGGATCACAGAGGACCTTACTCCTTCTACAGTAAAAGATCAAAGATATTAGAATATGATATTCAGTAAGGCAAAGGAACTGGCACTATAATCAAGGATCAATTACCCAGAAAAATTGAGCATAATATTTCAGGCAAGGAGATGGACATTCAAAGAAATAAGGAATTTCCAGACCTTCCTGGTGAAAAGGCCAGAGCTCAATAGAAAATTTGATTTTCAAACACAAGTCTCAAGGGAGGCATAAAAAGGTAATCTGGGGGGAAAGAAACTTATTATTCAATATGGGCAAACTGTTTACATTCCTATAGGGGAAAATAATACTTTCAATCTTGAGCATTGTATATTTATTATGATATATAGAAGGGATATACATAGAATAATACATAAAATAAAATATACATAAAATAAATGATGTGATGATAAAATGTGATTTAAGGGGTAAAAGGGATTGTAAAGGGAGATATGAGAAGGAGGAGGCAGAAACAGTTAAATTACATCACAGGAAGAGGCATAAAAATATATTAGAGAAGAGGGGATTGAGATGAGCATTGTTTGAGATTTACTCATTTGATTTGGTTCAAAGATGGAACAACAAACTCAGTTAAGTATAGAAATCTAACTAGCTGTATAGACCGTAGGATGGAAAAGGGGAAAGAAAATGGAGGGGAAACTGAAAAGGAAAGAAGAAGAAGTGAGGGAAAAAGGGAGCAAAAATGAGGGGAGCTGAAAGAAGGGAGGGAAGGCTGAGGGAGGTGGTGGTCAAAAACTAAAACAGAAACCAGAAGTCCACTTGTCGATTAGGTTATAGGAATACCAACCAAATTAGCCATCTTGCTATTATTTATGCATGACATTCCCACTCTTATCTATGAGTGTTCCTCCATACCTGGAATATACTCCATACTTAATTACTGCACATCCGAGAACACCCAGCTTCACTTTGCTTCATATAACCTCTAATTTCCTTCAAAGTTCAGTTCTCATATGATGCCTTCCCTCATCCCTAATGATTCTTTGTGCCCACCTCTGAAATTGCTCTGTACTTTTTGTATACCTTTTATCTATATATTCATTAACCATCCCCAATAGAATGTAAACTCATTTGGGGCAGATGCTGTTCATGTTTTACTTTCTATACAAATCTATCTGTCTCTTTGTCTATCTATCAATCTTTCTATCTATCTACTTATATATACATATATATGTGTATGTATGTGTGTTTCTGTGTGTATAGATATAGATACACATATAAACATATTTATTATACATGATATGCTATGTTATATTATATAAACACATTTGAATATGTTGCCTTAACAGAATCTAAACTCCTTAAAGACAGATACTGTTATATTTTTGTCTTGATAGCTCCATAACCAAGTATGATGTCTGGCAAACAATAAATACTCAATAAATGCTTATTGAATGATTCATGCTTGCTGATTTCTAAACAGTTATAGATTGAACTAAATGATCCCTGAATCCCCTTCCTACCTGGGGATTTTGTGATTCTCTAAAAATCACAATTTCTGCCACCACATGAGGGTAGTATGATTTAAGTTGTACAGGTCCATTTCTTTGAGTACCATAACTTTGGCATTCTAGAGTATCAAAATATATATATTATTCTGGACTGAGTCTGCAACAAGTTACTCTTACTCAAACTTATATAGAATGTTGAAATCCAACTGAGTGCTTCTTTGAATGTGTTAAGGGGTTGTTATTCAGCCCCATTTGAAATTTTGCTCCATACACATAGTTCTTTAGGATTTCTCTCTGGAAAACTATTAAGGCTGCAAACAAATATGTAAGATATTTCTTCACGGTCTCTGTGAGTTATCAGTTGGCAAATGTGATAAGCTTCTGGTGTCCCAAATACAGGATTGTTACAGAGTCATTCAGGCTGGAGTCTATGTTTAAGAAAATTGTCTTCCTTATATCAGCAATGTGAACTGCCTAATTTATTGCACTTGAAGACTAGTTCACATTTCTCATTCTAACATTTACATGTGTATATTGGGAGGATCTACTCCCTGCTCTCCTTGTGATTGTGATGCAATTTTCAAACTACTCTTCTTTCTCTCTGCCTATGATACCCTCTATCAAGTTTTCCGAGGTTAAGCTGTATAAGGATTATATGATTTTTCACAAATCTGATATAAACCACTGAACTCCAGAATATTTTGTTTTTATAAGTCATTGGAGACAACCAAATGATGAATGTTTTTATCTCATTAGTGTCAGTACTATAAAGCTGTCTTCTGACTAGAAGCAGCAGTGGGATTTGGTAGCCCCTCTGGGTTTCTAAGGAGTCTTTTAAGAACTGCACCACTCACTTTCTGGTGTGAAGAAGGCTCTAGAAAAGGTACCCTAAAAATCATCTGTTTCACCCAGCCCTGGTCCCCTTACCTGCACGTTGCAGTTGAAACACTCAAAAAAATGCATAAAATTTTTTGCAAAAATGATTGACTCACCATCAGTAAATGAATATGCACACACTTATAGACAATACGAAATCCAGTAGACCAGAAAGATTAACAGGTCTTGTTGGGAAATAGCTCAGTAGATATCACATCCAAATAGTACCCCTGAATTGAGAAGGAAAACAAAATCCACTGCTAAATAAAGACCAGCTTACTGAACTTACTGAGCTAGATACATGTTTTTGTTCTTTTGGTTTTTTTATGGAGTTGCTGCAGTGAAGGGGAGCATTGTGAGACTGGCATAGATTTTGCAGTCAAAACTGATCTAGTCAGCATGTTTTAGGTCTATCAAATGGAGTAAATGACAGACTTATGAAAATTGGCACTTGTAGGAAAGCACCATACCACCTTCATCAGTGATAGGCTTCCACCATGATAAACCCTGATGAGGTCAAAGAAAAATTTTATGAATATCTGGAGACCTTCATCATCAGTGTGCCAAACACTTATGATTCTGGGTGACTTTAATGCAACAGTAGGCACATACCACCAGATATGACAGGGAGTTCTTGAGAGGAATGGAGTTGGAAATAGTAACAGCAACAGTCATTTAGCTACTGAAGACTTGTGTTATGTCATAACCTTCTCATCACAAATGCCCTCTTCCATTTACCTAAATGCAATAAAGCTTCATGGATACCCCCTCACAGCAAACATTGACATTTAATAGTTCATGTCAATGAAATGAGAAGAAGCAAACATGGTGTGAGAGAGACAAAAGCTCTTTGTAGTACAAAGTGCTGGACTGATCATAGACTTAACCTCTCCAAGTTAAATGTCTGCCTTCAATGAAGTGGAAGACCCAAGGAAACATGACTATCAGAAGACAATGTCAACACATTATAACAAATATATTATTATATCTCTTAGTGGGAACAGTTTCTTGCTAAACTGAAGGAAAAGTTGAGCTAAGACATTGTTAGAAACAGTGGAGCAGAATAGGAATGGGCAACTTTCAGAGATTTGGTGTATGGTGCTCTGTTAACTTATCTGGGCCAGAATACACACAATCATCAAGACTGATTTGACAAAAATGATGGGGATATTCAGATAAATAAAACCAAGAAATCAAACAAGATAGTTGTTCTGTCTTTAAAAAGCTAGTACTTAACTCCATCAAAAGTACAGTAAAAGAGAATGTTAGAGAGATGCAGGATTCGTGGCTCACTAAGAAGGTAGATGAAATTCAGTTTTACACTGAAAACAATAATTAAAGTACTTTTTGATGTCTTGAAGACTATTTATAGGCCAAAGACATATGGTCTATTTCAATTGATCAGTGCTAATAGAGCTACATTGATTAGTGATAGGGGCATGATCCTAAAGAGATTGGCTGAACACTTCTGAAGTGTTCTCAAAGGCTGTTAACAACATGTGGATTGATTCTCTGCTAATTTTGGCCTAACAATTAAAAACAAAAAAAACCACAGGTTCTCCATGAGCCAACATCACATCATTCATATGTGGGACCATTAGTTATGGCAAATGGAGAAATTTTGAATATTGTGGATAAATTCACTTACCTTTGGCAGTATACTTTCCAGGGATATGTACATAGATGATGAGGTTGGCACATACAATGCCAGAGCTAGTTCAGTGTTTGGGAGGTTTCAAAGAAAAGTGATGGAGAGAAGAGGTATTAGGCTCTCTACCAAATCCGAAATCTATAGGGCTGTGCTGACCTCATTGAGATATGCCTATGAAACCTGGATAGTCTATCTTTTTTCATGGCAAGAAACTGAATCATTTCTATTTGAATTTTTGGGAAGATTCCAAAACTCACCTGAGTAGATAAGGTATAGGACAGTGATGTCCTTTCTCAAGCTAAACTGCTAAGCATCCAAATTAAAGTACAGAGAGTACAACCTTAATGGACTGTCCATCAAATACCAAATGCATATTTGGCTAAAAGACTATTTTATAAAGAACTCATGGAATGCCAGTGCTTGAATGGTTGTCAGAAACAATATATGGACACTCTCAGGGTCTCTACAAAAAATTTTGGGATTGATTATGAGACTTGGGAGACACTGACAAAGGATAGCCCCAAATGGTGTGCCTGCATCAAAGAAGGAGCTGTGTTTCACAAGGAAAACAGAATTTCAGTAGCTCAGAAGAAAGATGAAATGAGCAAATTTAGAGATATCTCTTCTCCAAATGTTTACATAGACTATTTGTGTCCAACTTGTGGTGGAGCATCCCTAGCTTGTATTGGTCTGATCAGTCATAGTTGGACACACTGTATCTTGCCTCCAACATAATGATGTAATTTTGGTCCTTTTCGAGAGCAAAGGACAACCAAAGCAAACTAATACCTGTTGAGATCTTATGCGAGTCAGATATCCAGCCAAATCTTGACAAAATTAACAGCTTGATCCCCAGTATATGTTTGAACACTCAATAGGCTATAATTCCTTTGGCAAATGAAGACAATCGTTTTAGATTACCCAAAGCAAATGTCTAATACTGAATACTATAATTGTTCAGTAGAAAAGTCATGGCATCTTAATCTTGTAATAAAGCATACTGATCCTCCCTAGTTCATTTCAGGTTTTCTTGGGTTATCAGCACACATTCAATTCTCTTTCTCATTTTATTTTGTGCCATTTGACAGATAGATAAGACAGTATAACAAAAATGGATGTTATGCCAAGCACAGTCAGAATACCTGGCTTCACATTCCACCTCTGACATTTATTGGCTATATGAACATGGATTAGGTACTTAGTTGAACGTGTATTAGGCCACCCTCCTAGCCCATTAGTTATTCAAAGTGTAAACTGTCTTTGAGGGAGTTCTCATACTTATTAAGCAATTATGTATGATGCATAAGGGCTATGAATGGTACTGTAATTATGCCACTGACCAGCATTCCTTTTTAAAGTCCTCCCTAGCAAAAATGAGAATTCTTTTGGGTCCTCCATCTCAGAGATTTTCGAGGATCTGTTATCATAGCAGAAAAAAAGGTCATAAAGGTAAAGTAACCTTCCTTTAGTGCACCTTACACTACCACTCATGCATCAAACACCTTGCAAAACTAATACTGAGTTTCTTTCTTAGATAACCCTCCATTGGGCACTGAAAGAGAGACTGATTTCTTAAGGAGGAACATTTTGATAAATGAGCTAGATGCTACCTCTCTATGTCTTACCAAAATTGCCTTCTGTTCTTTTATAAGATTTTTACATTTTTTTATTATTTATCGTACTTGGCTGTGACCAACGCTATCTTTTCCCGCCATTCTCTCATCCTGCTCCGGTTACTGGGGTTGGCCTTGAATTTCACTATAAATGACTTCATTGACTCTCTCTTTTCTGTCTATCATGCCTTGAATAACTACCACTATACACATCCAATTCTCTTCCCACCTTCTCTACTTTCTGAATATATATATATATATACACCTAACAACGCTATAACGTAAATTTTGAAACATTACTCAACAGCAATTTAGCAAGGTTTTAAAACAATTACTTAAAGTTATTCCATGACAGTTTACTTCAACATTGAGTATGAATTTGTACATATCTATCTCACACAATAAAAAGCAAGTCTTTTTTTTTTTTAACTCTGCCGTTAATTACTCATGACTTAAGTTAATTTTTCTTCCATCCCTTCTGGTTCTTCAGTACAGAAGGAAAACATCCCAGTAAATTGAGGAGATAAAGCAGATAAAATCAGGTTTAAGTGTAAGAAAGTATAATTGCATTCTATACTATAAAATGCATTTAAAAATAGACAGATTTCCCATTATGTACTGAGGAATCTTTTTTCATTATCTTAAGATAGCTAATGCAGTTTGCCACTAGTAGTTACCATAGAGAATGCACATCATTAAATAACACTCTAAGGGTTTCACTAAAATAGTCACCAATAAAAATGTAAGTAAGGATGACTTGGTCTTTACCGTGTAAAAAGAACTGTCAGAATCAATTTGTATTTTTGTTCTCTTTGACAGCTTGAAAAATTTATTATTTTTTAAATTGGGATTTTAAAATACTGGAATCTCTTTCATTCTTTCCTAAAACACCTTGAGGAGAATTGTTTCAAAATCCTTCCAAGGCAAATCATAGTTCTTTCCTTTAACCTGCCTCAATTTGGTTCATTTGCTTTAACAAAGTTGAAGTGGAGATTTCTTTTTTCCTTCCTGACCTTTGTTCATCTCATTTCTTTATTTCTGAAGTGTTCATTTTGCTTCATTATGAAAACACTGAAGATTTTTAAGGAGAATACAAAAATATCTTTCTTCCTACCCTCACCTGTTTCTAATAGAAGAGGGAAAAATGAGTAAAGTAAAATTTTATCTGTGAGGAAATCATAATATTAAAAATCTAGAGCTGGAAAGGGCCAGCTATTAAAGGATCATAGATTTAGTGGTAGCAGGAACCTCAGAGGCATCAAATCCAAATGTGGAAATTGAGGCCAGGGAGTTTAAGTGTCTTACCCAGACTGACATAGGCAGTAAGTAGTAAAGTTGGAGTTTAACCCAAGTCCTTTCACTCTGAAGCTAATGTGTTTTGTTTGTTTGTTTTCACGGTTTTTGTTTTTCTACTATAGCATGCAGTTTATTGACTGTATGGCCTTGAGTTTGTGACTTAAAATCCATAAGCTTCAGTTTCCTTATTTTAAAAGAAACCACAGATTTCAGTGCAGGAAGGAACCTAATTGGCCATCTATAGTCTAACAAATAATTTCTGCTTTACAACATATTTCATAAATTGTCATCCAAAAATTGATTAGAAATTTCTACTGAGGTGGAAGGCACTCATTCTAAAGGGAGCCCACATTCCACTGTTATCTACCGTTGCTGTCAGACTTGGGCTGCCTACCTCATGGGCACTGCATGGACCAAATTAAATGACATATGTAAAAGTGTTTTGTAATTTTTAAAAATGTGCTAGAGGTAGGTTTTCCAGTTATAACACCACCTTCCTCTGGAACTGGGGTCTAAATTTATGCCTGTTACCCCCCTCCAGCATCACTGAGGCTGATTTCTTGCCTTCTACTCCATGATAAGGACCTCTTGAGCCCATATTTACTGTTGCTTCCCCTGGCCACTGGCACTGGGATCTGCATCTTTGCTTGCTGACCACTCTGTCAGGAGTAATTGCTACCATTTGTGCAATGCCAGAACAACTGTTACTACTAACACATGAGCTCTTCAACACAAAGCATTTAATTCCATCCAAAGTAAAGTACAAGCAAAGCTTGAAGAGGTGTAGGATTCTTGACTCAGTAAGAAGGCAGATGAAATTCAGTTTTATGCTGATAGTAACAACCCAAACACTTTTATGATTCCCTGAAAGGTATTTGTGGACCAAAAACTTATTATAGCTACTCAGTGATGATGGAGTCATGTTGATTAGCTATAAGGACATGATCCTAGAGAGATGGGCTGAACACTTCCAAACTGTTCTCAACAGACCATCATCAATCAACCCTAAGGCCAATGGCTGTTTACCTCATGTCGAAGTCAATCCCTCCTTAGCTGAACTTCCAACTGAGAATAGGTTTTGAGGGCCGTTAGGCTCTTTTAATGTGGCAAAGCACCTGATGCTGATTCTATTCCAGTTGAGATTTACAAAGTAGGGGGACCATTGCTTATACAAAAGCTAACTGAACTGTCCAGGTTATATGGCAAGAGGAGGTTATCCCCAAGGAGTTCAAGGGTGCCTCCACTGTCCATCTCTATAAAGGTGAAGGGAATAGATTGTCCTCTGACAATCACAGGCAGATCTCTCTCTTAGTCAGCACTGGCAAAATTCTTGCTAGAATCCTCCTTAGCAGGCTGATCCTTCACCTGGAAGATGATCATATACCTGAGAGACAGTGAGGCTTCAGAAAGGGCCAAGGAACACTCAGCACAGTGTTGTTGCCTGACAATTCCAGGAGAAATACCAGGAGCAGAATAGAGGTCTATACAAGTTTGTAGATCTGACCAAGGCCTTTGACAGTTAGTCATGAGGGCTTATGGAAAATTATGTCAAAATCTGTTTGCCCAGAGAAGTTCATCAATATTTTATGTCAAATTCATGATGGCATGTTTGCCCAGGTTCTGTATAATAGTTAATGCTTTTGTGCCTTCCCAGTCACCAATGGAGTGAAACAGGGCTCTGTGATTGCTCCCACACTTTTTATTATGATGTTTTTAGCCATATTGACAAATGCTTTCAATGAGGATGAACATAGAACCAAGGTCAACCACTGTACTGATGGTAAGTTCTTCAATTTGAAAAGACTACAAGCCAAGACCAAAGTGGAGGGAGTGTCAATGCATGATTTTCTGTTTGCAGGTGATTGCACACTCAATGCAGTCTCTGAAGCTGAGATACAACAAAGCATAGATCAATTCTCTGCTGTCTGTCTTAATTTTGGCCTAATAATTAACACCAAGAAAACACAGGTGCTCTATCAGCCACCACCACATCATCCATATGTGGAACCACTGGTTACTATAAATGGAGAGCTGAACTACCAAGTATTCAAATATGCTTCAGAGAGTGCAACTCCCATGGGCTGTCTACATTGTTGTAATGTGAAATATATGCTTGCAAGAAAGACTATTTTGTGGAGAACTCACATGGGACAGGAGATCACATGATGGCCAGAGGAAGTGATACAAGGACACTCTCAAGGTTTTTCTGAAGAACTTCAGATTTGACTGTGCAACTTGGGAGACATTGACACAGAACCCCTCAGCATGGCATGCCCACATCAGAAAGGGTGCTGGGCTCTATGAGCAAAGAAGAATTGAGACAGGACAAAGTAAACATGGGATGCACAAATTTGGAGTATCCACCCCAAACATTCTTATGAGCTATCCGTGCCCCAACTGTGGTAGAGCATTTCGAGCTTGTATTGGCCTGATCAGCCATAGTTAGACACACTGAAATTTCACTTTATCATGGTGGTGTCATTTTGGTCCTCTTTGAAGATGAAGGACAACAACCAATCAACCAACACATATGAATATAGGGGAATACTATTAAGCTATAAGAAATGATGAACAAGAGAACTTCAGAAAATTCTGGACATATTAACACAAACTGATGCTGAGTGAAGTGAGCAGAACTGGGAGAACATTCTACAGAGTAAGAGCCATAATGTGCAAACACTGTATTTGTTAAACTTAGCCCTTCACAGTAGTACAAGAAGCAAAAATGTTTTCCAAGGACTCATAATGCAAAATGCCATCCACATCCAGAGAAAGAACTATAGAGTCAGAACGCAGAATGAAGTAGACTATTTTATCTTTTTTTAAGGTTTGTTTTTTCTCATCGTTTCTTCCATTCATTTTAATTCTTCTTTGCAACATGACCAATGTGAAAATGTGTTTAATAAGAATCCATGTTCAGACATAATATAAGATTGCATGTTATCTTAGGGAGGGAAGGAGATGGAAAGAAGGAAGGTGGAAGAGAGGGAGAGAAAATTTAAAACTTATGGAAGTGATTGTTGAAAATTGAAAGCAACTAAATTAATTATAAAAAAGAAAACCCAAAAGGGATCACAGATAGTTGGACACAAGTGAAATGACTGAACAACAACAACAGTACTTGGACAGTTTCAGAGATCTTTCATCGCTTGTTTTCTCTCCCTATTAGGGAATTTCATGACACCTTTCAGTGGCTAATTCTAGACACAATTATAGGACTGATTATTGTTAGATCAGGTATAGTGTCATTCCAAAAATCCGTTTATGGACCAAACAACTTAAACAAATATCATTCCCTTGAAGTTGGTAGGGATCTCTTTTTAGTAAGTCCCCATCAAACATCAACATAAATGTGACAAGATTTGACAAGTGATTATGGTCTTGAGGTAACAATGATAAATTTGTTAAAGATGACATTAAGGTCATGAACCTTGGGAGACTGGAAGGATAATTGTATGATTGACAGCAAAGTGGAAGTTTGGAAGAGGAATGAAAGCAGGGATGTAAATCTTTTCCATGTATCCCAGATGATTCTATGGCATTCATTCTCTACTATCCCAAATAACAAAAAAAAACAACAGAGGAAGATCTTATTTACTAGTCCTTGCCCCTAGGTTCTCTGTGATGATGATGATGATGATGATGATGGTGATGATGATGATGGTGATCCCAAAGCACTGTTTAGTAGGCAGGTAGGTGATGGGAAGCTTGGATAGTAGAGGGTCATGGAATGGGGAGCTGGTAGAGGAAAAAAGAAATGGTTGTGTTTGAGACAAGTTTCATCACTGGAAGTTGTGGGGAGGAAGGGATGCAGTCCTTATTTCCATCCCTCAATTTCTTCCATTGAAAATGTATTAGATGCAGATCATGGCCCATTCTTTGGACAACAACATACTATGACATTTGAAAATAGGGGATAAGTTCACAAATTTATAGCACCATTCACAACTACTTCTATTTGCTAATGCTTACATATTTATATTAAAGTTTGATATTGCCAATATATTTTCTAGATCACAATTGGGGAATGCAGAGACCTAAAAGAGAACAGAGTAATTGAGTAAAATTCATGATTTGTTACATTAGAGATCATTTATATCAACCTGTACTTGAGCAGAAATTCCCTCTACTGTGGATATTTGTCCTTCATTGCCAAAGAAGGTCATTCCATCAGAGAAATAATGACATGACTTGCACTTGACTTTTGTTTTGAGCAAGGGAGGGCTGTGCAGGTCACCAGCCTCACTTCTCCTCCAGAGCCATCTGAATCCAGTGACCAGATATTCATCACGATGACTGGAGATGACCCAGGATGAGGCAATTGGGGTTAAGTGACTTACCCAAGGTCACACAGCTAGTGAGTATCAAGTGTCCAAGATTGGATTTGAACTCAGATCCTCCTGATTCCTGCACTGGTGCTCTATCCACTGCACCATCTAGCTGCCCTCCCTCTACAGTACCTGAAGAGAAACAGTTAAATCCCTCTTTTGGGTGGCAATTTCTCAAACATTTAAAAACAGTATACTTCCTTCTCTCATCGTCTCTTTTCTAAGCTATACATCAGTAGCGTCTTACAGTGATCCTTGTAAGGGATGAATTCAGAGACATTGCAATCTCTAATCTCTTATCCTTCCTAAAAATGTAGAACGCACCAGTGCACTCAATATCCAGAGGTAGTATTGCTAAGGCAGAGTACAATAGTCGGATAACAATCCACATTTTAGATACTGTGATATTCTTAAGTTCTTACTCTGTTCAAGACTCTATGCTAGGTTGCGAAGATACATATTTTTATAGAATGGCATAATACCTGCTCTCAAGAGATTAAAATTTAGTCAAATACATTCTTTCATCCAAAGACGAATACTTGTTTTAAAGATTGGTTCTCGTGACAGTCCACGAAAGATTCAAAACTCCAAGTTGACAATGATGCAATAATGACCTCACCTAAGATGTAGTCATTCAACAAGGTCTCCCTCAAATCCTTCAAGTCTTACGTACCTAATATCTTCTTTGTTTGTCTTTCAAGTTGCCGAAGATTAGCTACCTCATTTTCTTAAATGTCCCCTAGTGATGGCAACAGAATATCTGAGTTATCAGAGATCCCAGATCCCAGAGAAAGAGATAGAAGGATCTAGAGAAAATAGAAGCCTAAAATAAGATGCCTAAATATACTTTGTTTCTTGAATTTGTCTTGTGTAGGGTTTTTTATCCTTATTTCTTCTTTATTCTATTTTCTGAATGAATTTCACCTTACCCCTCTAGTAGAGTCAAAGATCTTAATATCTCAGAAAGTAGAAGGAAGGCTCTAAAGGGGAGTGGCAAGGTAAAAGTTCGTATAGTTACTACTGGATAACTTAATTTAAAAAGTATTCTTTTTTAATTCTATACATGTATCTTATCTGCTTGTGACTACTAAATAAATTCATCTTTGAATTCAAATGGACCACAGAATCTAGCATACAGAAAAATAAAAGAGAAAAGTATTTGAAGATCAGAGATAAAGTGAAATGAAACAGGCTCACATAACGATCTCATTTCTCTCACAGGCAGTATGTATTAGATCTACCAAAGGTATCAATCAAAGACAAAATGATTGATTGTTGAACTTCATTTGGCTAAGTACAAATCACATTTTTTTTCTTTTCTGCAACACATGGTGATGTTGTTTGTGTTGCTGAGGATATCATTTAACACCATTGCATATCAAAGTGCAAATTAATTTCCACAAAATTGAAGAAAATGAAAGGGCTGAAGTCATACATTTCTATTCTCCAGGAGAACTAAGACCTTGAGAGCATGGGAGAAGAGATTCAAAAAAAGAAACAAAGAAGAAAGCAAATATGCAGAAGCAGAGGAGTAGTCTCAAAGGTCTCAGGATATTATAAAGTAAGAGAACGTGGCAGAAAAGAAAGGGCAGGGATAATGAACAACTGAGTATTTTCAGTCATATCATAGTTATAAGACTTTATTTCAGGATGGAATGCTAGAAGAAGCTGATTGTTGTGTACTAAGGAATGGTGGTGTTGATACATAAGTAGCATTATTTCAAATTTATTTCATAATAAAGGAAGAAAATCAGAGTAGGAGATGTTAGAGACTTCATGCTGACAGCTAGTAAAGCAACTTTTTGTTGACTAGATATAAACAGTGGGGAGAGCAGCTTCTTCTAAAAACATATTTCTAGAGTGTGACAAAAACTTTCCAAGAAAGAACCATTAAATCTGATTACTGCTACCTATCTCTGGTAATTCACTTGGGGGCAAATGAGGCCCAGAAAGAACCTAGAAAACATTACTCAATATTATAAATATCTGAGGGACAAAAAAAAATGTGAAAACCATTATTTTTATTAAAGTTTACAGGAGAGTGAAAAGAAGGGAGAAATAGATGAAAACTATGGAGTTTGAGGATGTATTTGGAGTTTAGGGAGCCTATGCTTGAGCTATAGGAATGTACTTCATGGTAAGAGATGGGGTACATCTGATAAGAGTTCATAAAATGTATTTGTCTGGATTCTCTACCAACAAGGACTTTTAAATGAAAAGGGAGGAGGAGGAAGATTGCCACTGGCAAGACACAAGTGGAAAGAAAACACAAGAGAGGATATACATATATATGTGTGTGTGCATGTGTGTGTGTGTGCATATGTGTGTGCGAGTATGTATATGTGTATACACATTATATATATATATAAATACACACTCATATATACATATATGAAATTAAATTAATTTTATACCTTAAAGGTTACCATCTTGTCACTGGTTCTGATATACAAATTGACCCTAAGTGGACTCAAGACTCTACTCTTCCCCACCATAATTACCAAAATATAGATCTATGAAATCACTTATCATTACCCTCTTAAATTTTCTTCATTCGATTAAATAATCTGTCCTTGATAATTTGCTCATCCTGGGGGGAGGAGAGGATTCCCGTCACCAAGTCCTGGATTCAGTTTTATCCTAGAATGTCAAAATAACTAGAAAAATGTAATTACTGATAAAGATTTTTGTAAGATCTTGGTGAGTAGAGGATGTACTCTGAAAATATAAAATACTCCACTTTTCAACAAAAAAGAAAAAGGTAGAGACTGTAGAGCATAAGAAACTAAGAAATAAATCCTAATCATTTAAAGCTATAAAAACTTCATTAAAAATCAGTCATGTCAGATGTAGCTCATAATATTTTTGAACAGTATAAACTTATAGATGAAGGGCACGCTAAAGACATAGTATTCTTACATTTGAGCAAAACATTAGATATATTAGATTTAGTTTGTCATTGTGTTCTCAGGACTAAGATAGAGACACTTGACCTTGATAGTAACAATTACTGGAAATTCAGAGGCTATTGAATGACAGGATTGATAAAGTAGTTATTAATGGGAAAATACTAATTTGGAGGTAAGTCTCAAGTGAAATACCCCAAGGAGTTGTCCTTGGACTTTTACTATTGAGGAGTCTTATCAATAAAATCATCAAGGACAACTGCTCAGAAGTCCTAGAGCAAAAAGACAAAATAGTCATCAAAAGAATCCACTATTCACCTCCTGAAAGGAATCCCAAACTGAAAATACCAAGGAATATCATAGCCAAATTCCAGAACTATCAAGTAAAGGAGAAAATACTGCAGATATTCAGAAATAAATAATTCAAAATATTAAGGAGCTATAGTCAAGATCACACAGGATCAAAGGGATTGGAATGTGATATTCTGTAAGGCAAAGAAGCTGGTACTACAACCAAAAATCAATTATCCAGCAAAACTGAGCATAATATTTCAGGCAAGGAGACGGACATTCAATGAAATAAGGGATTTCCAGATCTTCCTGATGAAAAAACCAGAGCTCAATAGGAAATCCATTGTTCAAGTACAAGTCTCAAGAGAGGCATAAAAAGATAAACATGAAGGGATAAGAATAGGCAAAGAAGATACTAAATTATCACTCTTTGCAGATGAAATGATGACATACTTAGAGGATCAAGTAAAAACTACTTGAAATAAGAAACAACTTTGGCAAAGTTGCAGGTTACAAAATAAACCCTCATCAATCATCTGTATTTCTATATATTACTAACAAACCCCAACAGCACGAAATAGAGAAATCCCATTTAAAGCTACAGTAGACACTATAAAATATCTGATTTTATCTTCCAAAACAAAGTTGCAAAAATGAACACAATTACAAAACACTTTTCAAGCAAATAAAGTCAGATATAAGTAAGTGGAAAAACATCAGTTGCTCATGGGTAGACTGAGCTAATATAATAAAAATGAGAATGCTATATAAACTAATTTATCTATTCAGTGTCATACCAATCAAACTACCAGATAATTATTTTCTAGAGCTAGAAAAAATAATATCAAAATTCATCTGGAAGAACAAAGGTCCAGAACAGCAAGGGAACTAATGAAAAAAATGGTAGGGAAGGTGCCCTAGCCCTACTAGATCTCAGATTGTAACATAAAGCGGCAATCATCAAAACCACTTGGTACTGACTAAGAAATAGAGAGGCAGACCAGTGGAAAAGGTTAAGTACTCAAGACACAGTAGTCAATGAACATAGCAATCTACTGTTTGATAAATCCAGGGACGCCAGTTTCTGAGATAAGAACTTATTGTTTGGCCAAAATTGCTGTGAGCTGATCCAACCATTCTGGAGAGCAATTTGGAAATATGCCCAAAGGGCTATAAAAATGTGCATAATCTTTGAGCCAGCAATATCTCTTCCAGGACTAACCTCACCAGTACAGCCCTTGCAAACCAGGAGTAGGCTTTGGGAGTGACTGGATCAGGAGCCACAGTAGCAGTAGCAATTCACAGACAGTAAGAGGATTGAACAACTGGTCTGAAGGAGATTACAAGGCCCTGTTTGCTAGTACTGGTGCAAGAATGTTGCTTTTCCCATACTTGGATCCGACTCTCAGTCCTGGGTGGCAATTCCAGGGCAAGGAAGAGCACAAACATAGCAGAGCTTACACCTACAGTGGAGAGGGACTCTCTTCACACTTCCAGGGCAGAAAAAAGAGTGCTTCTGGTTGCTCACAGGCCATAACCTAGGCCAGGATAGTAGTAAACAACTCTTCTTCCACCCCAATACTTGGGAGAACCAAAAACTTACAAGTCCCTAGAAGTATTTCTGAAAATAGCTGCACAAGCCCATGAATCTGGGTACAGTGTTCCCTCCAACCTGGAAACAGAGCCCTACTTTAACATACAGTTAAAAGTCAATTAATAGTCTGGGAAAATGAGCAAACAATGGAAAAAACTAAACTCTTACTACAGAAAGTTATTATGGTGACATGGAAGATTAACACATCCCCAGAAGATAACAAAAGTCAAAGCTCCCATATTCAAAGCCTCCAAGAAAAATATTAATTGGTCTCAGCCCATGAAAGAAATGAATAAAGACTTTGGAAATCAAGTAAGAGAGGTAGAGGAAAAGTTGGGAAGAGAAATTAGAGTGATACAAGAAATTCATAAGAAATATCTACATCCAGAGAAAGAACTATGGAGTTGAAACATAAAATGAAGCAGTTTAGTTTTGTTTAGTTTTGGTCATGGTTTTTCTAACTCATTTTAATTCTTCTATGAAACATGAAAATATTTTAACAAGAATGTCTCTATAGAACCCATATAAGATCACATGCCATTTTGGGGAGAGAGGAATGAGGGAGGGAGAGAAAATTTAAAACTTATGGGAGTGATTATTGAAAATTGAAAGCAAATAAATAAATTTGGTGGAAAAAATTTTAAAAACTCAAAAAGAAAAAGAAAATAAATTCTTGAAAAAGAGCTTGATAAAATAAAGGAATCATAAATAAATAGTGAAGAAAATAACACCTTAAAAAACAAATAAGGTCAAATGGTAAAAGAGGTCCAAAAAGTCAATGAGAAGAAGAATGAGTGAAAAAGAAGAATGGACCAAATGGAAAAAGAGTTCCAAAAACTTAATGAAAAAAATTATTCTTTAAAAATTAGAATGGAGCAAACGGAAGCTAATGACTTGATAAGAAATGAAAAATAATAAAACAAAACCCTAAAAATGAAAAACAAACAAAGGACAATGTGAAGTATCTCATCAGAAAAACAACTGACTTGGAAAAATAGATCCAGGTGAGATAATTTAAAAGTTATTGGATTGCCAGAAAGCAATAATCAAAAAAGAGAGTAGACATCATCTTTCAAGAAATCATCAATGAAAACTACCCTGAACCAGAGAGTAAAATAGAAATTAAAAGAATCCACCACCACCTACTGAAAGAAATATCAAAATGGATATTGCCAGGAATATAATAGTCAAATTTCAGAGTGTCCGGGTCAAGAAGAAAATATTGTAAGTAGCTAGAAACAAATAATTCAAGTATGGAAAGCCATAGTCAAGATAACACAAGATTTAGCAATTTCTAAATTAAAGGAATAGACAGCTTAAAATATGTTATTCCAGAGGACAAAGGAACAAGGATTACAACCAAGAATAACCTATCCAGCAAAACTGAGTACAATCCTTCGGGGGGAGCGGGGAGGAAGGAAGGGGGAGGGGAGGTGGAGATGGACATTCAATAAAATAGAGAATTTTTAAGAATTCTTAATGAAAATGCCAGAGGTGAATATAAACAATTGACTTTCAAATACAAGACTCAAGAAAAACATAAAATAGAAAACAGAAAAGGGAAATCATAAGTAACTTAATAAGGTTAAACTGTCTACATCCCTATATGGGAAGATGATATTTGTAACTCATAAGACCTTTCTCATTATTAGGGTAGTTAAAAGGAGCATATATAGATAAAAGGTACAGGTGTGAGTTCAATGTGAAGGGAAGACAATTAAAAAATAACATTAAGGAGCGAGAGAGATTGTACTGGGAGAAAGAGAAAGAGAGAGGTAGAATGAGGTGAGTTATCTCACATAAAAGAGGCAAGAAAAAGTATTTACAGTGGAATGAAAGAGAGAGAAGATGAGTAAGAGTGAGTGGACCTTACTGTCATTAGAATTGGCTCAAAGAGGCAATAGCATACACATTCACCAGGGTATAGAAATTTATCTTACCCTACAGGAGAGTAGGAGGGGGAGGGGATAAGAGAAAGAGGAGTGATAGGGCGTGTGATAGAAAGGAGCACAGATTGACAGAGGAGATAGTCAGAAGGAAAACACTTTTGAGGAGGTACAAGGTGAAAGGAAAGGGATTAGAATAAATGGGGGTAGGGGAATAGAATGGAGGTAAATAGTAGCTGTGAAAAAAGAACTGAAGCAAGTTTCTCTGTCTATACATTTCTTAGATGTATAGACAACTGAGTCAGATTTATAAAAATCAGAACCATTCCCCAGTTGATAAATGATCAAAAGATATAATCAGTTTTCAAATGAAATAATCAAAGCTATCTATAGCTGTATGAAAGGATATTCTAATGCACTTTGTAGAAATGCAGTTAAAACAGTTCTGAGTTACTACCTCATATCTATTAGATTGTTTAATAGGACAGAAAAGATAAATAACAATTCTTGGACGGGATGTGAAGGGAAAGATGAGACATTAATACACTGTGGATGGAACTGTGAACTGATTCAACCATTATGTAGAACATTTTGAATATGCCCAAAGTGCTATAAAATGAGCTATACCCTTTGACCTAGCAATCTCACAGCTAGGTCTGTAGTCCAAAAGAGATAAAAACGAAAACAAAAATATTTATAGCAGCTCCTTACTGGGTATAAATAATTGGAAATTGAGAGGATGTCCATCAATTTAGGAATGGCTGAACAAGTTGTGTTATTTGATTGTGATAGAATACTATTGTACTATAAGAAATGATGAGCAGGATGCTTTCAGAAAAACCTGAAGACTTGCATGGGCTGATGCAAAGTGGAACGTACTATATACAAAGCAACAACAATATTGTAAAATGATCAGCTGTGAATTACTTAGCTATTCTTAGCAATACAATGGTCCAAATCAACTCTGAAGGACTTATGATCAAAAATGCTGTCCATTCCCGGAGGAAAAAAAATTGATGATGTCTAAATACAGATTGAAGAATACTGGTTTAAAAAATTCATTATTTTTCTTGCGTTTTTGTCTATGTTTTCTTTCACAACATGATTCTTATCAATATGTTTTGCATAACTACACATGTATAACCTTTATCAAACTGCATGCCTTCTCAATGGCAGGGGGGGAAGGGAGAGAATTTGTAACTCAAAGTTTTAAAAACAAATTTTAAAAATTGTTTTTACATATAACAATGGGAAAACAAAATACTAGATAAATATTAAAAAAAGGCAAAAAAAGAGTATTTCAGGGTTTGGGTCTTCCAAAGGATGAATTATCACTATAAGATAGGGGAGAAAGTTTTGAGAGTAGATAACAACATGGTTAATTAGAGGGTTGAGATCATGAGGAGACAAAATTAAATTCAGAGCCTAAGTAACAGCTTGAGAAAGTACTGAATAGTAGAATTATTGGACATCATGACAAAGAAAAATAGATACAGGAAGATTATGTCTTACAGAGGGATAAAATGATGGAATGTTATGATCGCACACATATTGGAAACAATCACTTGTGAGTGATGGCATGAACTGGCTGAACTGGAATAGAAGAACAGTTCATAGTAATTGAGGAAATAAAAGAACTGGGAGATTAGTGGGTTTGAGGGAACATCAATGTTTATAATGCAATTCCCTTGCATCAGTTCAGTCCCTGTAATGTATGGCCTCTTTTAATAAGAAAAGCTAAAATGAATATAGTGCATTAAGTTTTAAAAAGCACTTTACACATATTATCTCATATTTAGGCAGTCATTGTATTTCTTTTTGTCTTTTATTGTCCAGCTCTGAGGTTGCCAGTTTTTGCAAAGCAACTTCATTCAACCTGATCCTAAAATTTCTCAGCACTCTGCTCATGATCTCAGGATACTTTCTAGTTTGTCAGTTTATTAAACTACTGCATCCAAAACTGTTTAAAACACTCCAGATTATTCTGACCAAGCCAGAGTAGAATCGTGATTGTATTAGTTTTTTGTTTTTTTATCTCCCAGTAAGACTTGTGCTGATAAGTGTTTAATAATCTACTCTCTAAAAAGGCTCAGTAAAATTAAGCTTATTCTTAATTTTAAATTTTTTCTCTACCACTTTCTTAAGTTTAGACCAGGAGTAAGCAAATTATGGCCCTAGGTCCCTTGTCTTTTTTTGTTCTGTGTAAGTGCTAAGAAATATTTTTACATTTTTAAATATGATTAAATTTTTAAAATATATAAAAACAAACAATATTTGTTCCTACAGGCTGTAGTTTGCTGAAAGCAAAACAACTTATCAAGCCCTGATTTGTAACATTTTATTCTTTTTTGATGTGTCAATACTCACTATTGTTAATCTAACTATCAACTTACACTTACTAGCTCCAGCGCAATCTTGCTACGAAGTCACGCTATACACTACTGTTGACTGACTTACCATTTTAAAACTCTCAGATCTCTTTTTCTACAACTTATCTAAGCTTGCCTCTCCCAATTTTTTTTTTTTGCTTTTGAAGTTGCTTTTTTGAAATAGGGCTCTATTAAATGTGATCTTCCTCAATTCAACCTCTCACTTTAGCCTACTGACATCTTTTTGGATCCTGACCCTGTGATCCAGCACATTGCTATCTCTCCCTAGTTTCTGACATATGTAAATTAGATAAAAGTGCTATCTGTGTCTAGTACCTACATTTGGTCTTGAAAAAAATAGAAATATCTCAATACGAGAAGAAGGGCTTGGAATCCAGTCTAGGCACAGTGTATTTCTGAGCAAATGTATGAAAATGGAAGAAAATAATATTTTAAAAACTTGATTAGTGACCCAACCTGACTAGCATGAGAAAAGGTACATAAAATAATAAAGGTATTGTTAGATTTAATTACCATGTCTTCTGGAAAGATATTAAAAGTTTCTTGAAACTTTTTAACTAGTCAAAGAGGCCTTTTCACTGAATGAGTGTTGCCTCACTCAAGGTGAGCACTTGCAAAGACCTTGCATCCTGGCCCATCTCCATTCATCCTGATCAATATCTGGCTACTGGACCCAGAGGAGAAAGTGAGGCTGGTGACTGAATAGTCCTTCCTCATTCAAATCAAACTCAATTGCAAATCATGTCGTCATCTTCCTGATGTCATGGTACTCTTCAAGAGCTAAGAACAAACCACACAACCTTAGAGAAGCAACTTAATGTCAGTTTTCTTTAGTTTCATCGTGGGATAGCAAAACCTACCTTCCAGGGTTATTGTGAGGATGAAAAGAGAAATTTGTAAAGTGTTTAGCATAATGCCTGACACATAGTAGGCACTTATAAATGTTTCTTTTCTCCCTTCTTCCCTTCTTTCCTTCCTTCCTTTCTTTTTCTATCCCTCCCTTATTTCATGTCTTTCTTTCATTTGTCTTTTCTTTCCCTGCCTTCCTTCCTCCCTTCCATCTCTAACAGTCATACATTGCTTCCGGAAAAATCATGTCTTTGACCATATAGATCTTTGTTGGCAAGGTGATGTGTCCGCTTTTCATTCTGTTATCCAGAATTGCATAGCTATCATTCCAAGAAGCAAGCATCTTTTAATCCCATGGCTACTGTCACTGTCTGAAATGATCTTTGAGCCCAACAGTATAAAATCTGACACTGCTGCCACTTCTTCTTCCTCCATATTCCAGGAAGTGTCAAGATCAGTTGATGAGTGGCCAAGATCTTAGTTTTAATTTGTTGTTGTTGTTGTTTTTGAACTTTAATCCAGCTTTTATATTCTCACCTTTCACACTCTTCTTCACTTTCTGCCATCAGAGTGGTATCCTTTGCAAATCTCAGATTGTTGGTATTTCTCGTGGCAACCTTAATTTCAGCTTTTGATTCATTTCACCTGGCACTTAGCATGATATACTGTAATGTTAATTATGTTAATGAGTTAAAGATCTTCCCCATTCATTAATGGGTCTGTCCATTAAAGGAAGTTTGATTAGGGGAGATTTGTTGTGTAGGAAGGATGACATTTTTTGTTAATTTCTAATGAGGCACTGGTGTATATATATATATATATATATATATATATATATATACTCTGATGTGAGGTTTCATTTTGGGGCTTACTCAATAAAGTATTTGTTTGGCCAAGGGAGGCTCTAGGTAGCCGCCAAGGAGACTTTGAAAACCCAGATGCTAGTGCTTCTCTCTCTGGTAACTATGTATGTATGTAATGGTCAGGCAGTTGGAATTGTCTGTTCATCTGTGATGTTTGTATTGCTTATGGACAGAGAGTTGGAAGCCTTGTCTGTTGGTTGATCTTTGTTTCTCTGTCTCTTCTCTGGAGTTCAGGGTACTGACCTTTTCCTCTGAACTAAGTGAATGATATATGTACTTGATTAAAGTGATCGTTGACCCCTCAAATGTTGCTTTCCTTTTAAAAAAGCAGACCTAAGAACCTGTACAGCAGATCCTCCTGTGTGTCTAGATCCTTGCTGTTACATATACTCTTCATACAAGTTAAATAAATAAAATGATACTATGCAGCTTTGTCTTACTCATTTTCCAACCTTAAACCAGTTTTAGTTTTTGCTTGGTTCTTTTGTTTCTTGACCCATGTACAGGTTGCTCAGGAAACAAGTTAGATGATCTGGCATTCCCATCTCTATGAGGACTTGCTATATTTTTCTGTGATTCCACAGTCAAAGATCTTAGCATAGCCAATGAAGTAGAAGCAGATACTGGAGTGATAACTATTCTTTTGTTGGGTAACTCTCAGGAACAACTGTTTTCATTACCTTTGTTGTGATTCTCTCTGTGAGGTTCCATTGTTTATTTATAATATGCATTTTTTCTCCTGCTTTGATTTTTATAACTTCCAAAGTACAGTGCCCCAAAAGTTCTGAGTTTAAAATTTAGTGGCTTAAATCTGCACTAGGATATTTAGGACACCCTATATAGTCAAGCAAATAGAACACATAATTGCCATTGCTCTGATCTTGATCTATTTTATTTCATTTATCTTGCTCTGAGTGATCTTTAAAAAGCAAAGTCTAAGATTTTAGCTTTTGAAATCAAATACTAATTTCTCAGGGGAGAGTTTCAAGGAGTTCCATATAGAACATACTGTGGTCAAAGTAGAACAGTGTTACTATGTCCCCTTGACTACCACTAGTTGTTTCCAGTCAGTACACTAAGTAAGCTTATAAGCAGCTAGTATAAGTAGCAATAACAAGAAGGAATTACAAAGCGGAACATCAAAATAACATACAAACTGACCCAAAAATCGAAGAAGAATAATTTACAAATTATATCATATATCCACCAAAAATCATGTACTAGTACTTTATGTTGAATCGAGAGAAGCCATCTATGCTTTACTGACAAGAACTCATGATATTTAAGTCTCAGACATGTTCCAGACATCTAAAGTAAGACCAGCAGAACACCAAATGGTGCTGATAACTGAGATGACATGGATTCATTAACTTTAAAGTTTTACCTACAACTTTGAGATGATTTAGGTACCTCAATTAACATTTCTAATTAACTAAAGTGGCACAGAGTCTGTTTCCCCCAAGACCCTATAAAAATGATACCTTAAACTCCTTCCCCCGCCAACCACTTTTCCATTTCCTAAGGATTCATTCTACGCATTCCAATCTGTGGTTATATAAGTGACTCATCTCCTCCCTATCCTCTTCCTCACACTATCTGCCCTCTTTCACTATCCATCACCCCTTCCATACCATCTGGCTCTGTACCCATTTCAGCAACCTGTCTCTGTACCTTCTATGTTGTTTGCCCTGACTCGCTGTGTGACTTATTAAAGCATGATTGCCATCACCTTCCCAGATGCCATTGTGGTCTTTGCTAGGCATGGCTATCCCATTTTGTAATTTCACAAATTAATTGTCAATTCATTTGCTTTATGGGGAGGGGGGAAGAATGACCTCATTGCACGAAGAGAAACTCCAAATGCTTATACTATTTGCACACATGAAAATGCAGATTAAGAAAGATAATGTGGGACTTGGATTCTGCCTTATCTCTTAATTTTGGATTTTCTTGTTTACTTGCTCCTTATCAACATATCCCAAGCACATAAATAGTTCTCAGCTAGCTTGCAAAAGGTCTGGGTTTGCACTCTTCCCAGGGAATTGAATTATCTTACAATGCTTCCTTCCCAATTTGCTTGTGTTTTTGAGATATCTAATTGGTCCCTCTACCCTAGACCAATCTAGCCTAACCAATACATACTCAGGGATATATGCAAATATGTTTTAAGTTTGGAAGGGCTACTAGTTTCTTTGGGCCTAAATTTGATCATTTAGGAATTCAGAAGGTAATGATACTTGACTTTTATTTGGATTATTGATGACTTTTAGAAGCATTATCTCATTTGATCTTTGAGACGATCTATTGAGGTAGGTCTTTTGTGTATGGTATTAGCCACATTTGCAGATTGGAAAATTGAGACTCATGTAAGCAATATAATTTATCCAAGGACATACAAAGAATGTGCAAAAAAGAATCAAAATGAGACCAAATTTCTATGCTAAAATTCAAAATATAGAATTCAAAGAACTATGACTGACTCACTAATGGAAACCTTTGTGTTAAGGTCCTGTATGAATACTTATAAAATATGTGCAATGTTTTCACAGACTTCTTATAAATAAAGAATGAGAGATGAGCAAGTTTGCTGAGACTAAAACCTTGATGATTATAGAAGATTGTAAGAGCTAGAAAGACTTTAGAAAAAAAAAACTTTGATTTCATTTATGTTTGTCAAAAATAAAATAAAAACAACTCACTACCTTAGTTGAAAAGCACTAATGAGCAAGGAACAAAAGTTCGCGTTAACATCAAACGCAGTGATTCTGACAAAGCAGTATTTTGATGCCTTAGATATAAATGAAAGAAGAACAGATGGCATACATTGCCCTGGAAATACAAATGAGCTGTAACACCAAAGGGAAAAATATTAATTAAAGTGACTTTGAGATGTAAATTCATGCCTACAACTTTTGCAGCCATGGATAGAGGAATGCAATAAAAACAACAAAGACCCCATCAGGAGTCACATGTTCTTTAATGCTCATATTTTCCCAACAACTCAGATAATCTGGGAATGTTAGTTATGTGCTTTGAGACAGGGCACTATGATGTGGTGAAAACAATTTTAGATTCAGTCAGAGGACCTGGCATCAAATTCCTGTTCTAACAAATTGCTAGTTATGTCAACCTAAGTAACTAGTTTTCCCTCTCTGGACCTCAGTTTCCCCTTCAGTAAAAATGAGGAAGATTTCAGTCTCAAAGGTCTCTTTCAGTTCTAAATCTGTGATAACATGAACCTATTTTTTTATAATTATTTTATTTGTTTACAGTTTTTTACTATAACTTCCATATATCTTAGATTTTGCCCTCCCTGTCCCCTCCCTTCTTCCTCTCTTCCTCCTCTCTCCCCCCTCCCCAAGATGGCATACAATCTTATATAGGTTCTACACATACATTGCTATTAAATATAGTTTTACTTTATTCATATTGCATAGTAGAATTCAAATGAAAGAGAGAAACCGTAAAACAAAAGAAAACAAAAAACGTAACACAAGAGAAATGGTCTGCTTCATTCTGTGATCTAATTCCATAGTTCTTTCTCTGGATGTGGAAGACATTTTGCCTCAAGAGTCCATTGGGAATTTTTTAGGTCCTTGCATTGCTGTGAAGGACTGTCTACCAGAAAAATTCCTCACACACTGTGGTTGTTACTGTGTAAAAAGTTCTCCTGGTTCTGCTCCTTTCACTCAGCATCAGTTCATATAAGTCCTTCCAGGCCTCTCTGAAGTCTTCCTGTTCATCATTTCTTATAGCATAATAGTATTCCATTACATTAATATACCACAACTTGTTCATCCATTCCCCAATTGATGGGCATCCCCTTGATTTCCAGGTCTTGATCACCACAAAGACAGCTGCTATAAATATTTTTGTATGCATGGGACCCTTTCCCATCTTCATGATCTCTTTGGGATACAGTCCTAGAAGCTATTATTGCTGGGTCAAAGGGTCAAAGGATATGCACATTTGTGTAGCCCTTTGGACATATTTCCAAAATGCTCTCCTGATGGTTGGACCAGCTCATAGCTCCACCAACAATGAAATTATGTTCCAGCTCTCCCACATCTTCTCCATCATTTATCATCTTCCTGTTCTGTCATGTTAGTCAATCTGATAGGTGTGATGTGGTACCTCAGAGTTGCTTTTGTTTCCATTCTCTCTAATCAGTAGTGATTTAGAATATTTTTTCATATGACTATAGATAGTTTTAAGTTCTTCCTCTGAAAACTGCCTGTTCATATCCCATTACCATTTATCATTTGGGGAATGATTTGCATTCTTGTAAATTTGACTTAGTTCTCTGTATGTTTTAGAAATGAGGCCTTTTTTACAGATACTAGTTGCAAAATTCTTTCCCAGTTTTCTGTTTCCCTCCTAAAAAACTTTCAATTTAATGTAATCAAAATTATTCATTTTGTACTCCATAATGTTTTCTATCTCGTTTGGTCAAAATATTCTCCATTTTCCTCAAATCTGACAGATACACTATTCCTTGCTCCCCTAATTTGTTTATAATGCCCGTCCTTATACCTAAAACATGAACCTGTTTTAGGTAAATTGTCAACAACAATTCTAGCCCACAGAAAAACTGTTACTTTTGGATCTGAAGGAATCACCTTTGTTCACAATTCCCCCATTTCCCATATTACTCTATCCCCAGGGCAGGGTATAGACTTGAAAGTTTGAACTGAAATATTCTTCTAGACTCCAATACCATCCAAACTCCTAAGGCTTCCCAACTCTCAGGGTTTATATCCAATTGCAAGTCCTTGAAGCCTGACTACTCTTGTTCACAATGGACCTTGTCTCTTTACTGAGTTCAAATCTGGCCTCAGGCATCTCCTTGTGTGAACCTAGGCAAGTCACTTAATCCTTTTTGCCTCAGTTTTTTCATCTGTAAAATGAGTTGGAGAAGGATATGGCAAAACATTCCAGTATCCTTGGCAAGAAAATCCCCAATGGGGTCTTGAAGAATCTGGCACAACTCAAACAAATCAACAACAATAACCAAAGCTAGGCAGAATAATGGAGTGACACTTGGTTTGGTGCCAGAAAGAAGTGAGTTAAGAAATGGCTTCTGGTACCAGCTGTGTGGCCCTAAGAAGGTGACTTAACTGCTACCTTCCTCAGTTTCCTCACTTGTAAGATAATGTTATTAATAGCACCTACCTTACAAAATTGTTATAAGGATCAAATGAACTAATAGTTGTAAAACATTCCTCACAATGCGTGAAATCATATAAATGACTATCCCTTCCTTGTTGTTAGATGCTATTGCAAACAAATTAGCATTTAATAAGTCACTATTTTTTTCCACTTTTTTTCAGAAAATAGTTGAGAAGGAGGAAAGGCTGAGGAGCTCATCATAGTAGTCACCAAGCCAAAAAATTGATACAATGATTGTTTGGTTGGAAAGCTGGAGGTTTGGGGAAGGAAAGGCAACCTATGCAAGTGACCCTACATAATTAAACTGAGAGTGACTGTTTATGTGGACATATACTGCTGAACATTTTAGGTGACCAAGTGGGAGGAACATCTTCCAATTTCCCAGGTTAATATCAAATGCTAGTGTTAGTCGATGGCTATGAAGCGGATTATATACTAGCTTATATAATTCATATTCTTTCATGTGTTTTAGTCTTTTAGTCTCCCTCAATAGTTAATAATCTTGTTGAGAAAGGAAGTCGTGTAATATAAAATATATTTGTTATAGCCCCAATAGGGGCAAACAGGCAACTGTATACACAGTAAGTGCTCAATAAATGCTTAATTGATTAGCCTTAAAAGTCCCTCTTGATTTTCAATCTATGATCTTCTGATTGAAAATAATTGGTTAACTGTTATATGAGCATAGAGTTCTTGCTCTATACTCACCTTGTCCCCTGTTTCTTGACCATCTGCTATCCCCCTACTTTTTTAATTCTTCAGTCTCATGGCATTGCCTACTTAGGAGGTCAAACAGCAGGTTTTATGACATGCCTTTGCCCTTCCAGGAGTGAAAAATCTGTATCTGAGACATGGCAGATCACTATTTCCACAAGATTATGAGGTATAAACAGTTAAAAGCCTCCTATATTACAGGGCATTGATGTCTTGAAATAATCTTTCGATTCTTTCTCACTAGTCACAAATCAACTGCCAGAAAATGAGACCGTATGCTTTGAGAAGAGAAGTCAAAGCAATCGAGTAGCTCTGGATGTAACCAGCTCTGGGAGGGAAAAAAAATGATGAAAGTTGTTCTTCTGAACCTTGAAAGGACAAGGACAGCCCAAATCCCTGCAGACATGAAGAGAAGACAGCCAGCTCCAAGAAATGTTCCCAAGAAACAGAATAACTATTGGCAGACCAAGAAAGAATCTGCTAATGGGGATAGTAGGATGAAAATCATGCCATGGTTAGCAAGTCTCTGGCTAGGTCCCAATTCCTGGTTTTGATAAAGTTGATAAGGTACTGATACAAGTATCTTCTGTCAGTAACAAAGTAAGTGTTTTTATAGTTGGGGACCATTGATTTTCCAGAGTTGTTCTTACTACTCTGTCCCTTTGTTACTGGTACCACATTTTAATTTTCTATTTCAAAAGTACATACTGTGTGACAGGCATTGGAGGCATAAAGATCAACATGAATATATTTCCTGACTTGAAAAATCTTGTGTTTAAATGGACTATACTGGATAGTCTGTGTGTTAACCCAGTTTTGTTCTGCATTTTTTCTAAGGTATAGGAAAAAATGCACATTTCCTGGTGGACATCTCATATTCTATATATACTGACTCAGACTTGGAGGGGAAAGGATGAAGTTAAAAGTTTGGGCTGAAATAGGAATCAGTGGAATACTGTTCTATGCAATTATGATAATTTTTTTTTGGTCCAGGCCTAGAAACATCTTCTATCTATGCAAATCAACATCTGTCCTGAAACTTATAGTATTATAGAGGTAATAGAACCGGAGTTGGGACATGAACCCAAGTCATCTAGACTCTAGATAAGCTCTTTATTCATTATGCCTTGCTATCTTGCTTATACATTTATGTATTGTTTAGCTTCTAAGATATTTTTATTATCTAATCTAAGTTTTCATTTTTTTAATGTGAGTAAACTGAGGCCCAGATAGTTTAAGCAAATTTGTCCAAGGTTCTACTTGTAGCAAATCACAGAACCTGGATTCAAATCCTTGATTTTGACTCTATATTCAGCCCTTTTATTACTTCACCACATTGCTTTCACGCTGCTCTAAGAGGGTATTCAAGAAAGTCAGTGAAAGAGCTGAAAACATTTATTTAAGTAGCCTTTTTTGAGAAGATTATTTCCTAAGTTGGAACAATGCAGACATTTGGTATAGAATATTTCCCCAAAATTCTGGCAGCATTCCTCAACCACATTAAAAGTCCAGGGGAAAATGGGCTCAAGCTTAGTAAGTACATATGACAAATGGTTAACTCACTCCTGGGTACTTGAAGTCTTTTTCTGCTATTTATGTGTTGTTCAAGAAGTTTCATTTAAGCATAGTGAATCTACAGTTTAGTCTGTCCTTAACCACCAATGCTCCATTATTGTTGGCTGATCCACAGATATTTTTAGGAAGCTAATGACATGGGAAGCCTAAAATACTCCAAATCTTTTGAAGCTTATAAATTCCTCCTCCAACAAAAAGGGGATAGAGGGAAAAAGAACTAGGGAGAAGTCAGAAACAAGGCCTTTCTATCACTACCTCCATACCCCACCCACCCTCTACAACAAACAGTTTTTCCCCTAAGGGGTTTTAAATAGAATTCCATATTCACTACAACTTTTGGTATGATTCCCTTCTCAATGTAGTTGATAACTTATAGATGAACCCACAAGTATGGCCAAATTTACTTGGTCTTTTATAACATTATTCTTATATAGCATCACATTCTGAAAGACTTTATACATGTAATATAAAGTCTGTGGTTAATTAAGACATGTTCTCATCTAGTTGTGACTGAAATGAGGTGAGGTTATTTCAAAAAAACACACACATGCAAATATATATAGGTATATTACCTATTCCAGGGATAATCCATGGGGAAGGTCATATCTGACTACCCTCAAAATCTGTCTGTGAGGAAAATTCTCTGTAAGCTCTGACTCATAAATTTTTTATTTACTTATTTATCAGTCTCATCCAAGAAAATATGTATGAAATCACTGTGCAAAGTACTCTGCACGTATAAGATATTATTTCATAAATGTTATTACTATGGAAAATAATAGCCATGTTTCACATTTACAACAAAAATATTTTCCAGAATTTTTTAGGAGACATTCCTCTCTGAGAAAGACCTGGCTTATCACTTTTCATTTTACTGTAACCCAGAGATGCTGAGGGCCGGAAGCCGTGGATTAGAATTCCAGCATACAATATCTATACATCTATGCGCTATCCACAGTAAACCATATTATCTTATCCTGACCATTTCCACGTTTTTTTCTGATGGCATCTGAATATTTGTATAGATCCAAGGTACTAAGTTTCTCAGACTTTTGGCTACTATGACTGCTTACTTCCCAAGCAATTAACATAAATACCTTCTGTTAACAACAAATCATTAGGAGGGAAAGTAAAGTATGAAGATGGTAATGAGATCCCAACAGCTATATAAATGCCTGAAATTTCCATCTACATTGTGTTCATGTTTATGATAAACTTGATAAGACTGATTTATGGTTAAAAAGAATCAAACATATACTTATTGGCATTGCACAAGGAGATGGTATCTACAAAACTGACAGGCCAGAGTAAGAGCACAATATATGTTCACCAATTTTTAAAATTGACTTGAATGTGAAGAATTATGGGAAACTTTTTTTTTATTAGAAGCACACTGGTCTCAGCTATTCATTCTCATTGATAATATGTGAGTTGGTCTAGGAGTCAAGAAACCCTCGGTTCAAGTCTTGCATTTGACACATACTAGCTATAAGAACCTGAATAAGTGACTTACATTCTCAGTACCCACAGCCACTATCTAAGACTTGAAGTTTCAGTCAAATTTCAGATCATAATTGCTAAGCTTCATTGCTAGAGAGGTTTTTCATGGTGTTTCCCAATCTCAATTGAATCTCAAATCCAAATACAACGAAGAAAATCAAATTAAAAGACATAAACAGCTACAAGGCCCTTAAGGAGAAGGAGCAAGTTTATGAATCTTTATATCCCTCTGACACCCACACTTTCCTTGGTAAACATTAGGGGCTTATCACTGTCATTATCAACGTTGTCACCATCATCATCGTTAGCAGCAGTAATAACATGAGACTATAAGCCTCTTAATAGAATGTAGGCTCTTGGAAAGGGGAGACGTCTTTTTCTTTGCAACTCTAGCCCATCATATTATTTCCTGGCACAGAATAAGAACTAAATAAAGGCTATGTTGACCTAACTTGAATGAATAATTATTGACTTTTATAAAGAAGATTAAAAAATAAAGTATATTTGGTAATAGCAAGGATGAAAAGGCTCAATATCTTCCTTCCAGAATTATTTTGAAGATGGTAGTGACAAAATAGAATCTGATATGGCAAGAAAATGTATTTTAAGATTTTCTCCCTGCTCGCTAACTTGCTTTGTAAGGATCGAGATTAATAGATAACCATCAGGTGAAGGGTCAGGTAGTCTTAGTTGTATGTCTAGGACTGAAAAAAAATCAGAAATAGTCAAGGAAGTACGGGACACCCTCTAAGGTGATCTTAGTTGTTGAGAAAGAAATTTTGGACAATAAGCCAAGGTGGACCAGAACATCCAGTTATAGAATGAACTTGGTTGAGGGAAAAGATGAAAATTTTTTCATATACCAACTTGACCCCAATATGTGATAAATTGGCAGGTTGTAGACACTTTTCTTCTCTCACCCTAAAGCTATATGCTTCTGTAAAGTCTACTTTCCATTTTTATTTAGTTTGGATCACTAAACCAAGAAGTGAAGTTATAGGCTTCTATATGTAAATATATATAACTGAACCTCTATCATCCAATCGGCTGCTATGATCTGTTAAACGAACTGCTAACAAAAATATTTTCATTAGGAGGAAATATGTCACTGGGACTTCCAATTGCGTATACTCTTCTGACATTCCTTTAGAAACTCACATTTTGGATTGTCATCAAGAGGAGATTTTTATAAAAACATTAAGTTAGTTAGGTCCTTTTCTCAGGACATCAAGTTTTTTTGAATTAACTTCACGGACTATCTCAGATTCTACTGTCTTTTGTTAACTGTAATCAATTCTATGATGACAATAGATCAACTATTAAAACTGCAGTGGTTTAGTTTACGTATTGTTTTTCTTTTGTCTGAAGGAGACATTTAATCCACAGCAGTTCTCAAAGTTCTCAGGGAACCTGAGGCAAAACTATTTTAACAACAACCTGTCTTAGTTACTGATAGGGTGAATATCAATAGATGGAATCCACATGAAAACACTTTGGCAAGTCCTCAATTCCTTTTCCTTTTAAATATATGTTTTCTACTTACATATAAAAGCAATATCTGATTTTTTTTGTTCCTAATTCTCTCCTTCCCACAGACCCTTCCCTCATCATTGAAAGGGCAATTTGATATACATTATATTTGATATACATTATAGATGTGTAGTGATACAAAACATATTTTATATTAGTCAGGAAAGCATAGAACAGCTACAATAAAAAAAAGTAAAAGAAAGTTTTTTATGTGTGCTTTTGATCTGCATTCAGACTGTTAGTTCTTTCTCTGAAGGTAGATATAATTATTCCTTTTAAAGCCAGAAGCTTTGGATCATTGCGTTGCCAAGAGTAGCTGTTACTCACTGATGATTATTATATAATATTACTGTAATTGTATTCACAATTCTAATTCTGCTCACGTCACTTTGCATCAGTTAATGCAAGTCTTTCCGGGTCTTTCTGAAAACATCTCATGTGTCATTTCTTAAGAGCATTATAATATCACAATCATATACCACACTTTTTCAGCCATTCCACAATTGATGGCATCCCTCATTTTCCAATTCATTGCCATCACCAAAAGAGCTGCCACAAATATTTTTGTATACATAGGTCCTTTTCTCTTTTTTTAATCTCTTTGAAATATAGACCTAGTAGTGTTATTTCTGGTTCAATAATTTTATACATCTTTGGACCATAGTTCCAAATTATTTTCCAAAATGCTTAAATTAGTTCACAGTTCCATCCACGGTGCCTTATTGTGTCAATTTTCCAACGCTCTCCAACATTGTCATTTTCCTTTGCTTTCTCAAAAAATTGATTCAGTTCTCTATCTTTGTAAAATTAAGCCTTTATCAGAGAAACTTGCCTCTTTTTTTGCAGTTACTATTGCTAACTGTATTTCCCTCTGTCCTATCCTTCCCTCCCATTTATTCTATTTTCTCTCTCACTTCACCCTGTCCATCCTTAGAAGTATCTTGTTTCTGACTACCCTCTCCTCAAATCCCCCCTCCTTTCTATAATCTCCCCTTCTCTTATCACCTTCCCTTCCTACTTTCCTGTAGGGTAAGATAGCTCCTTTTACTTCCAGAATATATAAAATTCCAACCCTCTGATCCCGTAATGTGGAAGTTGCTAAGTCTTGTGTTTTCTTGAATGTGGCGACACCAAACTTCCTTCTTCCTGTTTGCAATATTTTCTCCTTGATTCTAGAATTTGGCCATATTTCTGGCAGTTTTTATTTTGGAATTTCTTTTAGGACATGATTGGCGGATTCTTTCAAATTTTCTTTTATCATCTGACTCTAGAATCTCATGGTAGTTTTAACTGATAATTTCATGGAAGATGCTGTCTAGGCTCCTGTTCTGATGATGACTTTCAAGTAGTCCAATAATTCTTAAATTATATCTCTCAGATCTATTTTCTAGGTCAGTTGTTTTTTCCAAGGAAATATTTGACATTCTCTTATTCTTTTCCTTCTTTTGTTTTTGTTTTATTGTTTCTTGATTTCTCATGAAGTCATTAGCTTCCACCGGCTGCATTCTAATTTTTAAGGAATTACTTTCTTCAGTGACCTTCTAGACATCATTTTCCATTTGTACAATTCTACTTTTTAAGGTATTCTTCTCCTCATTGACTTTTTAGACATCTTTTACCATTTGGCTTAGTCTCTTTTTTAAGGTGTTATATTCTTCAGTAATTTTTGTGTTTCCTTTACCAAGATATTGACTCATTTTTCACAATTTTCTTTCATCACTCTGGAAGCAGCTAGTGCAGATGCCACTGCTGATTCAGTCAGTCCCAAGACATGATCTTGATGTGCTATGGCTAAGTCTGTGCTGACCTGAACTGGACAGTGGTCCATTCCACAGACCCTTCCTGCTGACCTTCTAACTTGTCTTTGGAATCTAGAAGAGGTCTGCAAACCCCCAATGCAGTCAATGATTCAGTAACCCTGAAACCTGCTTCTGGTTTGTTGAAGGCCATTCAACACTTGTGCAGTCTGAACTGGACTGTGCTTCCCTCTCACCCTGGTGCAACAGATATTTCTTGGTCACCTTCCAACTTGTCTGGTACTGAAAATTTTTCACCCATCTTTCTGTGGATTGTGGTACTCAAGAATTTGTTTAGAATTGAGTTTTAAAGGTATTTGGAGGTGTTTGGGGGAGAGATGAGGGGAGCCCCTGCCTTTACCATCTTGGTTCTGCCTACAGGAGTTTTACTCATCTTTTCATGTATTTTAAATTCTGCTTTTTTTTGTTTATTAAATAAATTTATTTATTTAACTTTTTACATTCATTTTCACAAAATTTTGGGTTCCAAATTTTCTCCCCATTTGTCCCCTCCCCACTCCCCAATACACTGAGCATTCCAATTACCCATATCACCAATCTGCCCTCTCTTTTTTAATCCCTCCCTTCCCTCACCCCATCTTCTCTTTTGTCCTGTAGGGCCAGATAATTTTCTATTCCCCATTACCTGTCTTTCTTATTTCCTAGTAGCAGGAACAATACTCAATGGTTGTTCCTTAAACTTTGAGTTCCAACTTCTCCCCATTCCTCCCTTCCCACCCATTCCCTTGGGAAGGCAGGCAATTCAATATAGGCCGTATTTGTATAGTTTTGCAAATGATTTCCATAACAGTCATGTTGTGTAAGACAGACTATATTTTCCTCCACCCTATCCTGCCCCACATTGTTGCTATTCTCTCTTTTTATCCTGTCCCTCCCCGAGTGTTGACTTTAAATTGCTCCCTCCTCCCATTGACCTCTCCACCCTGCTTATCACTTTCCTGTATTGTTAAGATAGGTTTTCATACCAAAATGAGTGTGCATTTTATTCCTTCCTTGGTCAAATGTGATGCGAGTAAACTTCATGTTTTTCTCTCAACTCCCCTCTTTTCCCCTCCACTAAAAAGTCTCCTGCCTGCCTCTTCTGTGAGAGATAATTTATTCATTCCATTTCTCCCTCTCTCCTCCCAATGCATTTCTCTCTCACTGCTTAACTTCATTTTTTTAAGAAATGATCCCTTCCTACTCAGTTCACTCTGTGCTCTCTGTCTCTGTGTGTGTGTGCATGTGTGTGTGTGTGCATGCACGCATGTACGTGTGTGTGTGTGTGTGTGTGTGTGTGTGTGTGTAATCCTACCATCTACCCAGGTACCGAAAAGTTTCAGGAGTTACAAGTATTGTCTTTCCATATAGGAATGTAAACAGTTCAATTTTAGTAAGGCCCTTATGACTTCTCTTTGCTGTTTACTTTTTCATGCTTCTTCTCATTCTTGTGCTTGAAAGTCAAATTTTCTTTTTATCTATGGTCTTTTCATCAAGAATCCTTGAAAGTCCTCTATTTCATTGAAAGACCATTTTTTCCCCTGAAGTATTATACTCAGTTTTGCTGGGTAGGTGATTCTTGGTTTTAGACCTAGTTCCTTTGACTTCTGGAATATCCTATTCCACACCCTTCAATCCCTTAATGTAGAAGCTGCTAGATCTTGTGTTATCCTGATTGTATTTCCACAATACTGGAATTGTTTCATTCTAGCTGCTTGCAATATTTTCTCCTTGACCTGGAAACTCTGGAATTTGGCCACAATGTTCCTAAGAGTTTCTCTTTGTGGATGTCTTTCAGGCGGTGATCGGTGATTTC
>CM053770.1:134411249-134564822 GCA_028658325.1 Potorous gilbertii
GCTAGTGCTTGGGGTCTGAGATTCAAATGCTGCTCCCCAGCCTCAGGGCTTTGGTGGCAGGCCTGGCTCCTATTCAATGGGTGCTTAAGTTCTGGTGCTCAGGTGGGGGCAGGGCCACCTCCCAGGTTCAGTTCCCTCAGGTGGCTTATGCATAGACCTTCTGTCATGGAGCTCCTGCCTGCCCGCTACCTCTGCGGCTGCCTCCCAAGGGTGCCTGAGTTATGGAGACCCCCAGCTTCCCTCTCAGCCAGCCCGAAAGTCTCTCTCACTGACCTGCAGTACCTGTGGGTGGAGGGACCCCCACAGTCACCAGAGATACCATCCCTGAAGCCTGCTCAGATCTGTTTCTCCCAGGGCTGCGCGGACAAGGTAGGGCTGGGTTCTGCTCTGGTCCCGTGAGCGACAGACCTTTGGTGAGGGTTTTTCAGGTCTTTCTGGAACAAAAATCTCCTCCACTCTGTTGTTCTGTGGCTTCTACTGGTCCAGAATTTGTTAGAAGTTCTTCTTTACAGATATTTTATAGGCTGTGGTTTCGGAACTAGCATAAGTGTATCTTTCTCCTCCTCTAGCCAAGTGTGTCTTGGCTCCTCCCCCAAATTCTGCTTTTTAATGAGTTCTTAACTTACTTTTCATACATCTTTTTCCATTTGGCCAATTCTTGTTTTTTTTTTTAATTATTCAATATTTTATTTTCCCCACTTACATGTAAAATTGCTTTTACATTTGTTCCTTAAAACTTTGAGTTCCAAAATCTCTCCCTCCTTCCTTATACTCCCTCCATTTAAGAAGGCAAGTAAGTTATACATGAGGAGTCAAGCAAATATATATGCCCATTTTAGTCCTGCTATGAAAATAAATGCAAACATCTCCCAAAAAAAAGATAAGAAAAAAAATTTAAATCATGCTTTGATCTGCTTTCAGACTCCATTCATGCTTTCTCTGGAGATGGATGGCATTTTTCATTATAAGTCCTTAGAAATGTCATGAAACATTTTATGGATGAGAACAGCTCACCCATCCACACTGAATATCACAAAATATTGCTTTTACTGTGTACACTATTCTGCTGAGTCTGCTCACTTCAGTTTCCATCAGTTACTGTAACTATTATCAGGTTTTTTTTGTTTTAAAGCATCATGTTTATCATTTCTTATAGCACAATTGCATTCCATCACAATCATTTACCACAACTTCATCAAACATTCCCCATTTGATGGGCATCCCCTGAATTTCTAATTATTTGCCACCATTAAAAACACTAATACAAATATTTGTGTACATATAGACTCTTTTTCTTTTTTATTTCTTTGGGGTAGAGATTAAGTTTTGATATTGCTACTTCAAAGGGTTTTCATGGTTTTATAAGCATTTGGGCATAGTTCCATATTGCTCCCCAGAGTGCTTGAACCAGTTTGCAACTCCCCCCTAGAGTATTAGTGTCTCAGTTTCCTCATATCCCCTCCAACATTTCTTCTTTTTCTTTTCTGTCATGTTAACCAATCTAATAAGCATAAGATGGTACCTCAGAGTTGTTTTAATTTGCATTTATCTATTCAAAAGTGACTTGGAGTATTTTTTCATTGATCACTTTGTCTCAGAACTACCTGTTCATATCTTTTGACTACTTATCAATTGAGGAATGGCTCTTATTTTTTATAAATTGAACTTAGTTCTCTAAATATTTGAGAAATTAAACCTTAATTAGAAATACTTGTATATTTTTTATACTTATTATTGCTAACTGCCCATCTCCCTCCATCTTACTTTTTTATCCTACTCTTTTATTTATCCTACTCTTATTTCACCACATCATCCCAAAAATGTTTTGTGTCTGATGACCATCTCTCCAAATCTGTCCTCACTTCTGTCAACCTTCCTCTGTCTTTTATCCCCTTTCCCTCTTACTTTCCTGTAGAGTAAGATAGAGTTCTACATCCAAATGAATAGGTATGTTATTCCCTCTTGGGCCAACTGTGATGAGAATAAGATTCATATGATTCTCTTGTCTACCTCCTGCATTCTCCTTTTCACTGTAAAACCTCCTATATGCCTTTTATGTAAGATAATTTGCCCATTTTATCTCTCTATTCCCTCTTTTTCCGTTGCCTTTTCTCTCATTCTTTAATTTAATTTTGTTTAAATGTCATACCATCAAAGTCAACTCACATACATTCCCTCTGAAAGATTATTTATAATGTCCTTTTTTGATGATAGTTTCCAGGTATTTCAATATTTCTATAACCTCTCCTTGGGCTATTTTTCAGTTCAGTTGCTTTTCCAATGACGTATTCCACATTTTCATCAATTTTTCATCTTTTTAATTTTGTCTTATTGCTTCTTGATACCTTGCTATGTCATTAGCTTTCACCTAATTATATAATTTTTAAAAAATTATTTTCTTTAGTGTGCTTTTGTACCTCATTTTCCATTTGTCTAATTCTACTTTTTAAGGGCTTTTTTTCTTCAGAGAAGTTTTGCACATTGTTTTCCACCTAGTCAATTCTCCTTTTTAAGGAGTTCTCTTCAGTGAATATTTGCATCTCCCTTTTCCCTCCATTTGGCCAATTCTGCTTTTTAAGACTTTCCTTTCTTTTTGATAATTTTCCCATAACTATGGCCAGGGTCCCTTATCTCCACAGTTACATGCTCTGGTATTTTAGTACTCTTCCTCCTCACCCTGGGACTGAGACCCAGAACTAGGTATGGGCAATGCAACAGAGTCCTCCATTCAGTGCCAGCAAAATGTTCTCTGTTATCTTATGACCATTTGCCCAATATCTTCATTTTTTTGTGTACTGAGAACTCTGAAAGTCATAGCCACTGATTCAGTAGAACAAGCTGATTCCGTCATCCCCAAGGTCTATTATTACCTTGCTTGGGTGTGACTTATGCTGGCCTGGACTACACTAGATTGTCCCTCACACTTACCCAGAAGAGACAGACCCTTCCTACTGACTTCTCTTTCCAGGTTTTGTTGGTTCTGCCACTCCACTATTTTGAGACATTATTTTAAAGTTTTTTAGAGGAGAATTTAGGAAGTCTCAGGTAAGTCCCTGCTTTTATTCTGCCATCTTGATTCCTCATTGATCAATTTTAAGAGCATAAAGGGGTCCTTAGACCAAATAGTTTGAGAAAAGCTGCTGCTTAAAATAGTATCTTTTTCCCCACTGGTCTATGTTGTCATGACACGTTCTGCAAAACTAGAATCGCATTTATTGTTTCCTGTGTTCCATTCCCAGAAGAAAGAGGGTAAATCAAGAAGAAAGGAAAGTAAGACTAAATGTGTTTATCTTAATTTGTGTTTGAGGAAATTAATCTCAGTCACCAGCAGATGTCTCTGCTGCTCTGTGTAAATGGAAAACTAAAGTCATTCAAGATAATTTTAAATAAAAGGTAAATTATTCCTCCTACATGAAAAGGGTGAAAAAAGAATGTGAGAATGAATGGACAATTTCCAAACCAGAAGTTAAAAAAAAGTCTTAGCCACCTGCATGTCTAGTTGTGTTATCATATCAACAAAGAAAGGATGAAACAGTATCTCAAGGTTGGCAAAACAAAGACTAAAAAGAAGAATGGGATTCTCTGTCAATTAGCAATTGCAATTATCTCACTTTTTTTAAGTTCTGTCTACTCACTTACATGGGAAAACGAGAGAGACTGGTAGTTTTGAAATGGGGAATTGACCAACCCCAGGTATTCTACTTGAAGTAACCCATTCTTAGGAGTGCTGCAAAGCAAAGTTTGGAGTACAAGAAGATTATAGGAAGGGATTTCTCTCCTCTGCCTTCCTCTGAATTGGCACATGGCTATAAGAAATATGTGCTGGCAAGTAGCCTGAAAGGGAAATTCAAGGTCACTGATACCTGAAACCCAACATCCTGTATAGAATTGAGCAGAGACAGAGATAGAGACAGAGAGTGAAACAAATAGATACACAGAGAGAGAGACAGAGAGAGTGACAGACAGATAGAGACTGAGGGAGACAGAGACACAGAGAGAGAGAGAGAGAGAGAGAGAGAGAGAGAGAAAGAGAAAGAGAGAGAGAGAGAGAGAGAGAGAGAGAGAGAGAGAGAGAGAGAAGGGGATAGACAGTGACAGAAATAGAGAGATGGACCAAAGACCAGAAAGGAAGGGAATGGATCAAGGGATAAATGGAACTTTACATTTTTTGAAAGTAATTCCTTCACTTTTACCACCTTTCACCTAATCCAATTAGGTATTTTATACATTTATTCCCACCTTGACAAATGTTTATTAGTAAGCAATAAACAAAGTTCAGAATGAAATGACAGTCCCTAATAGGATGACAGCCTGTTATCTGATTGGAAGAAACAAAAAACCACATACTCTCAACTAATCAAAGATAAAAGAACCATAAGGGACAAAGCTATGGGGTGATGGGCACCAGTTTTCCTAAGACTGTTTCAGGGAGGAGTAAGTAGGTTCATTTATAACTGGAGTATCTTTTAGTGTTGGGTGTTATTCACTATATCTGTAAAATGTAAGATTTGGACTAAATGACCTCTGATATCCTTTTCAAAATCTAAGAATATATGATCTATTCTGGAGTAATTAATTCTTTTTTTTGAGCTTTCTGGTCCTCACCCAACCATAGCACCTGTATTCTGGCCTTTTCCAGCCTCTAGAGATCAGAGTCCCTCCCTCCATGCCCTGGCCTCTGATTGGCGTGCTTTCCTATTCAGTCCAGTCCAGGCCCACCTCACATTTGTCCAACCATGTCCAAGTCATGTAGCTGTTGCTCATAGTCTCCAGCGTTATCCCCTCCCCACCACCAAACCCATTTTTTTCAATTCTAGTTTCCCTTTAGAAGTTTTCTTCTCTTATGGAGCTTAAACTCTTTGAGGGTCAGGAATGTTATGGCTGGTTGTTTTCTTTTTTTTTAATCCTCCATGCTATGCATAGTACCTGACAGAGTAAGCATTCACTAAATACTTTTCTATTTATTCATTCTTTTTAACTGAGAATGATATATATTTAAAATGGAAACTAGTCTCAAAGGTACATCAATGCAAAATATTAACATTTTAAATGTACAATCTAATAGAATTCTACTTACAGGGAGGTAATTTGTAAAAATATTCAGATTGAGTATTAAGGTATTAAAGATACAAATATTACAAACCAAGCCTATGCTAAGGTCTTATCTTAATTAAACAAGTCATACTTAGAGCTTTGGGGATACCTACAGTTCAAAGAAAAACAGCTCTCACAGGGTAATGGCTATAGCGCGTGATGCAAGAAAATTGTGCATCAAAATAAGGACAGACAGAAAAGGAAGTAAAAGTTCGGTGTAAGGGTTTCAAGGGAAGTGACAGATACTCTTCTTTGCACAATACTCTCATAAGCCTGAAAAAAAAATGGCTGGAAAAGAGGGGCAATCTTGAATTTAGTCTGCATGATTTACTTCAAAAGGAGGATATAGTCAAGATTTGGAGTGGGTAGATATCATAATATTATATATATATATACATGTATATACACAAATATATTAATTATATATAATTTAGTGTGTTTCTATGTATGTATACATATGTATATACACACACATGTATGTGACCACCAGAATACTTAGAGGACTAGTTTTTGAACCACAGAAGAAGAAGGAAGGTAACCATGGTTAGTGATGCTTGACACATCCAGTTCTACTTAGTTCTTTATCACTTCTAATCAGTACTAAATGCCTGGATCCCAATTATCCCTGGCTGTTGCCACGCCAGGGAGGCTCACTGAGGTAGTCACAGATCACTGGTTTTATAGGGATGAAGTGGTTTCTCATTCAAGTGCATCTGTTTGATTTTTCATCTCTGATATCACATGAAACATTACTGAACAAATAAGGAGATCAAGCATCATGTATGGAACTTTCCAGGCAACAGCCAAGAAGGAAAGGTTAAGCAGGAGGAAGGAGGGCATGCCCAGGATCTAGAGATGCAAATTCCTAGCGCAGGTGAACCCGAGAAGGAAGGAAATACTGGTTAGAAGCAGGAACTAGTAGCTGAGTAAAAGGATCCAGACTCCATCATGGATCCTCGAGGTCTTGTAAAGGAGGTGTAGAAAGAGGGAAGGATCCCAAGGTGGAAATTTGAATGAATTTTTGTATGACCATCATGCTATACTTGATGATTAGCTTCCATTCCACTACTTATAACGTAATATTACTTATTAGGAGTGGCACGAATAAGGATAACTTGCATTTACATAACCCTTTAAGGTAAACAAAGCATTTTCCTCCCCAAAGTTGAAGTAATTCTCTAAATATCATTATCCCCATTGAAAGGAAGAAAAGAAAAGAGGAAGGAAGGAAGGAAGGAGGGAGGGAGGGATGGAAGGAGGGAAGAAAGAAGAAATGGAGGAAGAGAGAGAAGGAGAGAGGAAAGAAAGAAGGAAGGAAAGATGGGAGGGAGGGAAGAAGGAAGGAGGAAAGAAGGAATGAAAAAAGCAAAAAGAGAGGAAGGATGGAAGGAAGGAGGGAGGGAGAGAGGGAGAAAGGGAAGAAAGAAGGAATGGAGGAAAGGAGAGAGGGAGAGAGGAAGGAAAGAAAGAAGGAAGGAAAGAAGGAAGGGGGGAAAATATGTACCTACTATGTACCTGAAATTGTGCTAAGGATTTTATAAATATTAATCTTCACAGTAACCTAGGGATTATCATCCACATTTTATAGATAAGGAAACTGAAGCAGAGAAACTAACCTGGAGATTAATAGGTTTCATAGGTAGTAACTCTCAGTGCTAAAACTAAAGGCTATTTCTCCTAACCTCCAGTCTAATGATTTTCATATAATCGATCATAAACCATTTAGGCTTTTTTATACTATGGTTGTTAGAATGTTAGTAGAGAGGCTGATTGATAAATTACCAATTAAAGCTATAGGACTTGAGTCTTGCCTCTGATACAAGTTGTATAACTCTCAGAATTTCATTGAATCTTTCTGACCTCGATTTTCCTCATCTGCAAAAGAGGGATATTTATACTTGCAGTATCTACTTGCCAGATTTGTAAAGAGTCATGATTCATAAAGGATAGGTATTATGTATGTTGTGGGTTAACCAGAGTTTTATGTGCTTACTTGAGACTCTAATCGCTTCTGATAAAAAAAATTCCTATAGGAAAATGCATTCTGGATTTTAAATAAAAAATGTATTCTCAAGACCATTTGGATACAATTGGTTCGTGAAGGTGTTTGTGATTCTGATAGCTTTAATGCATAAACCTCAATGCCACAAGAGGGCGATGTTCTCCACAAGTTCTTTCCTACTGAACCTGCTTGTTTTTCAGTGTCCCAACGCTGTGCATTACAAGTCCTTGTCCACTGAAAAATAGAATTAAGCATGTCTAGAAGAAAACTCCTTTGTAATCATCTCAATGCTGGATGAAATCCTTTATCTAGTGAGAAGATTTCAAAGTCTCCTATAATCCAAGGGAGATGGAGATGACATGTTTTTCATGATATATTATTCCTAACAAGCATCACTGAGAAATAAGGCAAAGGAAGTTTTAAATTAGAGAAGGATCTGAAAAAATCATGATGAAATATCAGAATTTGGAGAGAAATAGATCCTTGAGTTTGAGGCTTTATGTGTGTATATATCTATGTATATGCGTTTACTGTATATACACACATAAACATACAGAGACCAACACAAAAATGTGAATAGGTATATATGAATGTAAGACATATCTATATATGTATCTACAAATGTACATGTATATACACGCATATACATATACATACAGAGAAAAGCGAGACAAATACAAAAATGTGAATGAATATATATATGAATGTAAGACATAGCTATATATGTATATTTACAACAAGCTAATTTTGACTTTCTTCAAAACGGCCAATGATTAACAGCTCTTCTGTTTCTCAGTAGAAAGAAGTGACAAGAAAAAGAAATTTAAGAGATACTATGATGCAGCAGATTGAACTCTAGACTTAAGAGTTTAAAAGGCTTGGGCTCAAAATCTTCCTCTAACACTATTTAGCTGTTTCAAAACACAGCTTTTCCTTAGTTCCCTCTAAGGTCATTTCCAATTCTAAATCTATGGTCCTGTGAATTTAGACATGCAACATCCTTTAGATGTTCTAAACACATAAGAACATATGACACATCAATCTCTTGGAAGAGAGTATGATGATTTTGTTTATTTTTTCAGGGCTTTAAGTGGTCTTTGTTCTTGATTGAATATATAACCCCAGCTATGACTTTGGAGGAGGATCTATCAGAGTTTAGGTTACAAATATGAGATCCTTTATTTACTCTGTAAAGAATGGATATATTAATTCTTCTTTGTCCTGTTTCCAATACCAGAACTCATGTTTCCTCTGTTTTTTGACTTAGAGAAGTGACTAATGGAGACAGCCATCCTTTTTGCACCTTGCAAACCTTGTTAAATCTCACTATCCACCTGTTAGGCAAATTGCCACAAGGCAATTCTGTCTTCAGCAACAGACACATCTGATTTGTTTCTAAGGTAACAAAAACAACCTTATGATAAGGAGGTTCATTTATGAGGCAGCTCCATAACAAAGACCTTGAAGTTACCTTATAAGGCTCCTGAATATTTTATTATTATTTATAGAGATCTTTTCAACTGAGTCTTAAACTTATTTGTCAATAAAATACAGATTCTAAAATGAAGATGGTTATGAATTAATTGGTATTACTAGATTTGGTGTGACTAGATTATTAAGTTGGTGTTACTAGATGCTAGAAGAATATATTTGAGAAATACGTGGAACATTGGTAAGCAAGCACCAATTACACTTGGAAATTTCCCAAACTGTTCTGTAATATTCTTTCAGACCACAGGATGTCAGGCTTCACTAGAAAATCCTTAAAGTATTCAAACGTCTCATTTACCTAAAAAGCCATGTCCTCCTGTAGGTCTGTGGACAAAGAAGAAAGAGGTGGGAGGAGGCAGTGCAATAATTCTAGATCTTTTTTGAGCCTACAGATTATGCATCTGTGTAGATAATTGATCAGTGAACATGTACCAAGACAGGAAAGGCCACATACCTTTGAAGGACTTGCCATTTCCTATCCATGTGTACTTTCCTGCTTTCTTTGAAAGTAACCATGCTGTCCTTGCCATTACCTAAATAAGCAATGATGTAGAAAAGTAACTACCCCTTTCCCACTTTACACAGGTTGTGGTTATTTTCGGTATTTATCTTCGAGAACTGTGACTAGAGTTTGACATTCTAGGCAGATACCTAGCACACAGCATGAAGTAAAGTGTAACAAAATATTTTTTTAAATACATCGTTATTCTAATGGCATGTAATTTTAATGCCAAAAATTCTAGTTTGTATATCATGCAGGATTTGTTTATGTATGATAAGTCAAATGGAGTGTATTGCAGTGTAATTTAAAGACTTGGTTGGGGGCAGCAGAGACAAATTGACATTATATAGTGCTTTAAGGTTTACGAAGTGTCCTATTGACATTATATGTTTATACTTGACAGCATATAAGTGCTACAGGTATTGTCTTCCCTTTTCTACAGATGAGACAATTGAAGCAGAGGAAGCCTAATTCACTCACTTGGAGCCAAACAGCTAATAAGGGTCGAATACTTGGAAATGAGGCCTTAGTGAAGCCAAGCCATACCACCTACTATTAGACAAAGGAATCTTTTTTTTGAACCTAAGCAAAGCCAGGCCCTCCTATTAGCCAAAAAGTCAGATCCCAATAAATACTTACTGACTAATGATTGACTATAACCTCTAGTTTCAGAACTTATCCCTCTACTTGTAGTTCAGACTCGTTGCCTTCTGAGCAAATTTTCTTGGAAATCATTGCCTGCTAGCTGTATCGGTCCTTAACTGTTGTTAGTTGGCATAGTATAATTATTTAACAACTTTTAAAACTATAACTCTACTCATTTTCCTCAGTTCATGTACTACATGCCTCATTTGGGCTAACTAGATATTTTTTAGGTATTATTCTGTCATCCAGTGGTCAGCCTCTGAAGGTCTTCTTCATATCAATGACAACATCAGCACTCATGTCTAATCTAAAACCATCTGGGGCCTCTGAAGTCAACTGATTCACCTCCTTCATTTTACATGTGAGGAAACAATAACACAAAGATTAATTAGTTTACTTAAGGTTGTTCCAAAGAACAAAACATCATCATTAATGAACAAGACATTCATGTTGCTTTTAAAGGGATATAAAATGATGAGAAAAAGACATGATGCATTTGATAGTCTGCCTGCAAGCCATGTCAAAAACTAAACATTACTTTGAACTCTCAGACCCTACAGTTTGACAGGCAGTTTTAGTGCCATTGGCAGTAAACTCTATCAGTCTGTCTGCTTCAGGACATGCTAACCTTATTGATTCAGTGTCAATCAACACATATTTGGACAATGTACTACTGAGGTAACAGAAGGTGATGATGTCTTTTAGATATACCACTAATGAAAGTCTTTGAATGTGTGCAGAGTTTCCCCAGTATTGCCTGCTACATATCTATGTTTCCTTTCAGATTCATTCATAAGACTTAAAACTGGAAGGAAAAAAACTGTTTTAAATATGGCATATACCAGATTCTGGCAATCTTCCTTTAGAAGCCTTAAAATGGTTCCCCAGGGGACCGGAAGAGTGGCCTTGACAATAACATTTGGGACACAATTTATATTCACATAGAATAGCATAATCTCAAAGTTGGGAGGAGCATTAGATATCATTCAGTCAATTCAACCCATATTTATTGAATGTCTAAAAAAGTCTGCTGACAAGGAATTTACATTCTCCTGGAAGTATACAACATGTACAGAAATAAGTAAATATACGTAAATTTTCCAATTCCCATTAATGTCTAACTAATTTTTTTTTTTTAGTATGACCATTAATTTTAAGTGTCTGTTAACAACTGAAATGACCCCCAAAAAAGTATTTTGCAGGAGATGACACTAGCTGAACTTTGAGGAGAAGTAGGGTTTAGGAGGTAAAGTTTAGGGGAGAAAACATTTGAGGCATGTAGATCAGTCTGGGCCATAGGGCCAAGATAGAAGATGGAATTCTATGATGGAATAACAAGAAGGCTAAGCTGACTGTAGCTTGTATTGCAGCAGGAGTGATAAATGAATAATCAACCAAGAACTGTAGAATGCGCTCAGACAAGACAGGTATTTAAATACAAACAGGAGACTGTAATTTAACCTTAAAGTAAGAGGGAGCAACTGAAACTTCATGAGCAGATTATGAGTAACCAGATTATGAGGAATAACCAGTTATTCACCTTAGGAACGTTAATTTGGTAGCCATGTAGAAGAGGGATTGGAAACGGGAGAGATAGTAAGCAAATGAACCAATTACGAATGTAAAGCCTACTCATTTCTCATACAGTTTATGTGGATGACCACATGAATTTGGCTAAATGGGACTCACAAGAAGACATGAATAACGAATAATGTATCCCTGTACAAGATAAACTTTGATTCTTGCCTACAGGGGTTCATGACATTGAGTCCACAATATTGGCCACTCTGCAGAGCACAGATACCAGATTAAAATTATATCTGTTTCTATAGCTATGAATAGCCTAGGAGAAATTATTTCATTCTTATGGTCAATCTGCTTTTGTGGTCACTATCTTTTAAAACAAAGAAATCGTGCTCCAAGTTTCCAAAGGAAGGTTTCACGAAGTTCTGTAAGTAACCACATAAGTTACTTACACAAAAGACCAACACAAATAATGGATAAATCCATGTATCCAAGTATAAAGTGAATAGAAAAGGAGAAATTATATAAATTAAAATATATTAAACAACACACAAAATGAATGATCTGTTCCACTGGGAGAAATAAATCTCATCTTAACCAAAAAAGCCCCTAATCTCACACAAGCAGATATTCTTGATAACCTAAGGGATCAAGCTGGAAATTAGGAATATGTTGAGGTGATCCTCGAATTACATATGCCATCACTTAAAGTCAAATTTTCTTTTCTTTTAAGCTCTCAAAAATTCCATCCATCAGGCAAGGATTAAACATTGAATGTTTATGCCATTCACCAATGAGATTACCTCTGTACAAATGCACCAAGCATGAATCCCTGATCTATGACAGACTATTGCAAAACTTCAGGTGGGAGATGATAAGGGACTGAACAAGGGTTGTTTTGGTGCAATTGGGGAGAAGCATATAGATTTGAGAGCTGTTACACAGGCAAAATTATAAAGATTTGGCAACTAATTGGAAAGAATAGATGATTAAGAGTTCAAAGTCCTGCATGATTCCAAGATATATGCCAACCAGTCAGTCAATGCACCTATATGTCAGACATTGTGCTGAGTGTTTGGGAAACAAAGAGAGGTAAAAATAGTCCTTATTCAAAAATAAAAAGCTTACAGTCTAATGGAGAACACATGAAAGCAAATATGTATACAAGATACATACAGGATAATTTGGAGATTGAAGATGATTAACTGAAGTAAGGCACAGAATAAAGGGATATCAGGAAAGTTTTCTTGCAGAAAGTGAACTTTAGACGAGGTTTGACAGAAGCTAGGGAAGCCTAAAGGCCTCTACAAAGAGGGAAAAAATACCAGGTATGTGAGACAGTCAGTGAAAACACCTGGAGTTGAAAGATGAAGTATTTTGTGCAAGGAACAGCAGGAAGGAGAGTACTACTGGATGGAGTAAGATGGGTTAAAACTGGAAAAATAGGAAAAGAGGAGCTTGAGGAAGGCTTTGAAGACCAAATAGAGGATTTTGTGTTTGAACCAGAGGTTGAGTCCCTTCTACAATATACCCAACAAGAGGTGACCAAATTCTTAATTAAAGTCTTGAAGTGATAGGGAACCCCTATCTCTCCAAGCATCTCATTCCACTTTGGTACATCTAATTGTCTATGAAGTTGTTGCTGTTTTTTTTCCTACCTCAAATATATTTGCTATTTGTACTGTTAAGGAATTTAATTGAATTAATGTAGTTTTAATGGAATAGGAAGATCTTTCCCATTCATTAATATGCCTATGTGACCTTCTTAAGTGATATGGAAGTCTAAGTCAAGTGAGTGTAGGTCACATGGTAGGAGGAGGTTGCTGAACAGGTAGAACAGGAGGAGACAGAGCTGGAGCAGACCTGAGAGGAAGATGATCAGACTAGTCAGAGCTGGGAAGGACAGAGAAAGTATCAACTAGCATGAGTTGGAGAAGGACATTTTACTTAGGGGAGCCTGTGTGTGGGAAGTTCTGATAGTGTATATAGATTTCTTGGTTACTACAATGAATTTCTTTGTTGCTGTGATGGATTTGATTTTCTGATGTTGGGATTTGACTTTCTGGTGTTCGAATAAATGTTTTGGTCCTGTCTTCCATGTGGAGAGTCTGTTATTTCTTGTGATTCAGAACTGCACCAGTATATTCATAATCAACCTTGGTGCTGTGAATATTGCCTTGGCCATACAAGCTTCTACTGCCTACACTTAATCCTGTCCTCTGGGGTTTAGCAAAACAAATCTAATCCATCTTCAACATGATAACCCTTCAAACACTGGAAAAGGGCTAACATATATCCTCAACTTTTCTTTTATCACTTATTCCTTTCACCATTTATCATACCATTGCCTTCTACTGGACATTCTCTAGATTATCAAAGACCTTAATAAAATGTGATACTCAAACCATAACACAGGAGCCAGCAAGTCATCTGACCAGAGTAGAGTCCAGCTGTTGAGTCTTATTTAGCTGGCAGTCAATCAAAACCATTAAATTATTTTCAGATTAGCTGATACCTAACTGTACCATCTCCTCCTTTAACTTGTAAAGTTGACTTTTTTCAACATCGATGTAGTTTTAAAATTTCATCTTATTATCATAGTCCAGTGTTCCAACATGTTAAAATTCTTTTTTTTATGTTTAAATCACCCACATTTTCCAAGACATCCCTCATCTTCTTAGGGAACCATTCCCTATAACAAAGAATTTTAAGACAGAAAACAATATTGTATCAAATCTAACCAATATATCAAACAAGTCTTATATTACATGTCATTTTTCACATCTACAATTCTTTGCCTCTGAAAAGAAGGGAGGCAAGTACATTCACATAGATAGATAGATAGATAGATAGATAGATAGATAGATGGTAGATAGTGTGTGTGCATATATGCATATAGGTATATATGTATGTATTGTATGTGTATATGTATATTATGCTTATATACACATATATAGGTGTATACATATATCTATCTACATACATACATACTCATCTATATGAGTATACACACACACAGAATACACATTTAGTGAGGGGCAATCTTAGTCATAATTTCATAGCATTCCATTTAATCACTTTGCTATTATACTTTCCATTAGCATTATTATAGTCATGTATTTTGTTTTCCAGGTTATACAAACTTCTTACTTGGTCTAGATCATTTCAATCCTGGTTGAATAAACTATTCTTGATACCTTGAACATGGAAGAGACCATTAAATCCAACAATGGTGGACCTAACATAATACAGAATCTCTAGAGCACAATGACATTTTTTAGGGCAATAAAGTTGAGTGATTGACACAACCAACACCTATTATACCCCATCTTTCTAATTTCCCTGCCAGTACAACATAGTTCTGTCATCTTCAGAGTGTTAGCACAACAAGCAAGGCAGTCAAAATGGGAAGGAAGCTTAGCAGCTCTGTGACTGTAGAGGCTATCAAGGAGTCAATATGGTCATTTGAACTGCGTAGTCTATGAACATTTCCATTCTTATGGAAACATATAGGCTCCCTAAAGCCAGTACATTGTGAATTTGGGTGGCAGAAGCAAAGAAATATTGTTTATATGTGACTGTCTGAAGAAAAGAAGGAAGGACAGTAAAAGAAAAAAATCAGGTGAGAATCTATGATGAGAAAGCAGTGGAGTTTCTGAGATCCAAAGCCCAGGGTGAATCTTTCCAAATCTGTGTAGGATATATATTATACTACTCTGGTGAGACTCTTCCAATCCACAAAATGGAATCATCAAGATGTGTCATCTCTGTTTCCTTGAAAAGACTTATGTGTTGTTAAAGCTACCTCAAGACCTGGGCACATTTGGACTGTGCCACCATGGACCTACTTTGGAATTAATCCATGCTGCACTGTCAGAGACAACACTGCTTCTAAGATGCTTTCCTGTCTCTTAGAGTTTGTCTGTGCCAGAAGTCAGGGACCACTGAAATATCTGAAAATCCTATTGTTCTACTGCTTTTCTTCTTCCCCTGGATAGGTGGCATAAGCTGCAGTGGCTGTGCCAAGTGTGTGGAAGAACTCTCTAGATAATCTGGAGTAGGTCAAGTGGTCAAGAGTGAAACTTAGAAGTTTGTAAACCCTGCCACAAGAGGTAATGATAAAGGAAGATGTTGACAGATATAGCCACCTCTGCCCTTTAATTAATAAGTTATAGGCTGATTAGTCTGTAGATAGAACAAAATAGAAAGCAAGGTGTGGTGGGGAGGGGGGAACCACAGCAATACACTAATATCAATAATTATTAATTAGCTGGAGAGACTATAGTTTAATCTGTCCAATAGAGCAGAACAGCATGATTTCTTTTAGTACAAAAGAATGAAACATTCTATTTGGAGGATATTGGTTAATTGTTAAAATATGGGGCTATGGATCATAAGAACTTCTGCTTTCTATCCCAGATTGGCTGTTTCCCATCATGTATACATGTGCTCTATGGTAAGCCTGGGATTAAATGAGTGGTTTGGATTTCCAGTACCAAATATAGTTCACCAGATGTCACTTCCTCACTTGCTGGGCTAATGATCCACAGGGCATAAGGAAATTTTAAAATAATGTGTATGACTCTCGTACAAGGTAAACATTCATAAAGAAAATATCAGTTCATGAACCTCTCTCTCTCTCTTTTTCTCTATTATAAATTCTTCCATTGCAATGTTTACCCATCTGCTTAGGGAATAGGTCACCAGCAGTCTATTGTTTTATACTTTGCTGTGTCTGTTTACCAGCAGCAAGTTCTACCTAAGGTATTTTTATTTGTCTTGATGGTATAAAGAAATGGTGTTCAATTAATTTACTTGGATAATAAGACCAAGAGATCAAATAAACAAATGTCTAATGTAGTTCAAAACTCAACCCCAAACCTTTATTTTGTGAATTATTCATTTTTATGAAAACAGATATAGAAAAACAAGCAAATTATATGTGACTAGAAAGAATTGATTAAAGTATTTCAGCTGAAGAACTAGACAGGAACCCAAATTTAAAACTATACAAATTTATTTCCATTTTCAGATTTGAAATAATCATTTGTGAGTTAAATGTATGACTGATGAAATAAAGTCAAGCTAGCTTCAGCAAAAGATTGTAAGGTCACATCTCTGATAGGAGAAATGAAATTAACCATCAATTTACCTGTAAACACATATTCCATGATTATTTAATCAGACCAGCATCCTTTACTAGTAAAACTCCCATCTCCTTCTTATCCCCCAGTTTAACCTGAATAGCCATTACAGGATGTACTCATTTAATAGACTGCAATGAAATAAGAATAAACTTTATTTTTTTGCCCAAGAATAGCAAATGATGTCTGTAAGGATCAAGTCAGAATCAAATTCAGGGTATAGTAAAATAGTAGCTTCATTGAGGATCAAAGTCATGCTTTTTTATCCAGCATTTCTTTGTGACAAATACATTATGTCAGCTCCACTAGCTCATTTGTCTGCTGCAGTTCTACTTTATCAGGCTGGAGTAAAAAGAATTGATGTGTCTGGATAGATAAAGTAAATGGAAACTCAGGACTCATTCCAATATGCTGTACTTTGATATATTTTGCAAACCTGAGAGCAGCTGGTGTAACACTAGTTACTGTTTGTATTTAAATATTGCACATTAGAAGACCTTTGAAAAGGGTGTTTTTTAATGCTCATTTTTCCTTGCTATTTCCTATTGGTTTTCAGATTGTATTCCCCACTTTCATTTCTAGCTTTCATTCACTAATGATACCAGAGCCAGCTCCCCTACAGACAAGTCTATGTTTGTTGCTAAGTCAATGAAACTCAAGATTTTTTTTCAAAGAGAGTGGCATGTTAATAGAAGCAGAACTTTTAGAATTGCAATTGGCTATATTTTTTAGTGAATTATACACTGTTTCCTTACAATATAAGGATAGAATTTTGTATAAAGAAAACAAATTTTATTTTCTGAAAATTCATGAACTTTTAAATTTCTACCCTCTATTCAAGAGTGAATTTAAACATGTCAGTTTTGACATGATAGATATTTATACCTATGTATTTATATATATATGTTACAACATATATGCATGTATACACATATATACATATCTATGTATATATTATATTTACATAACATACACACATATAGATATGTCAATATACATGTAAATCCTCAAATCAGTTGATATTTATATGCATGTGTGTGCAAATTTTTACATATTCACTAAAGAATTTTTTTCCCCTTTTCTTAAAATCCCATGGAAACAAAATTGAAGAATAGTAAGGAGGTAATGAACTAAAGACAGTGACCTAAAATATTGTAATTGTATCTTTTGTGCTTTTAATATAATAATTACATAGCTGCTCTTTAGGCACTAGTAATTGATCGAAAGATATGAGCCTGAGCACAATAAGGGGCAGGAGCTAAATTTTTCTTGGAAAAAAATGCTAAGGATGAATCATTGTTTCCCTATTTTGTTCTTTCCCTGCATTAAAGTGTTTCCTGTTCATAGACACAGAAAATTTAATTGAATAATTAAGAAAACAGAAGTAAAACAAACAAATAATCATTTTAATATTTTAGGGAACTGAATATTTGATAGAGTTTTGATGGGAATTATCCAAGTAATTATCCTACTTCACTTCTTCCTGCCTCAATTCCAATTGCAAACAACAAATGGTCCTTAAATGTGGTGAACAGAGTAGGTTATTAAGATTTCATTTCCAGAAGGTTAAGATGATGCTAAACCTCAGCCTACCTGCATCAATTGCTGATTTTCTTGGAGAGGAGTAGTGAGTAGGTATAAAGAAGGGTGAGGAAGTGGGAAGGACCTCTTAATATTTAGAAGAAAAAAATCAGCTCCTGTTGCCTTGCAATTAGGAGTTTTCTTAAACTGCCATCATGAAATGAAGGAAGAAACCTTGACAGGCAATGATCTGGGAAAAGGAATTTGATCCTGATGGAAAAATCTTAATGGAAAATGTGGCATAGGGAGGAGTGAATATAATAGAGTGGCAACTTGGTCATACCGTAAGTCATTCAATATCTCCTACTTTCCCTTGGATTTCAAATTTCAGAAAGCTTCCAACACAAGAAAGGTGAGGAATGGAACACATACATGACAGTGACTCCATAGATACTTAGTTCCAAACCCTGCAAATGAGAATGGGTCTATATATTTCAAAATGATTATGCTACCCCAAAATGATAGATAGAAAACATGTAGGTGATGTTAGAATGGAGATTTTTCTTCCAGTTTCCAAATAGGCCTTCTTGATGATTCAGTACATAGAGGAAAAGGGAGATTGAAGGGAAATAGTTAAAATTGCATGTATAAATTTTTAGCATACATATCTATAGTTTTCAAGAAAAATAATGTGGGCCCCAATCAGTGTGTGACTTGAATGACAAAAATTTTTATTTCTAACGTAAACACACTTGTTCAAAATGCCATGTCTTTCTTCAGTATGCACAAAATGCTATGTATACAGTCTGATCTAAACTATGGTATTTTAAAGTCATAACTGCATGACAGAGCAATGTCAATGTTTAGAGTGACATGGTCCCTACAGGGTGTAGGCAGACAGAATGATGCACATGAATTCACTAAAATTGCATCCCAAACAATGGAATTCAGTCAGTATGCCATATAAATGTCTCACTACATAAAACCATCCATGCAATTAAGAACCTTCTATACCTCCTAAACTTCTTTCTCTACTATTGCCACCAAATAGGTTGAATCTTATTCAAAGCAGAATATGTTTGACTACAACATTTGCTAATACAGATGTCTCTCCATGATAGTATCAGAAATGTGATGAATTGAAAAGCCAGTGTCTGAGGAGGTATCAGTGTGAATGTTGAGAACTTCAAGAATGAAAGAAGGAATTTGGTAGTAAAGACCATGACAGAGCTACTGGACCATGTGAAAAAGATGGAAGAGTGACCCAGGTTCCTATAGACAAAGATAGCAAGAACCTGCAGAGACAGATGGAGTATACTACAAAGGAAAAGATGCTGAGTAATTAGGGCACAGAGAGGGTCTAGTCCTCTATTTTAGTGGGACAAGGAGTGATTAACATTGGTAAAGGTAGCAAAAGATATAGTATTTTCTATTGAAAAAAAAACAAAAAAATATTTCTGTGAACAAGAAGAACAATAAAGATAGAAAGAGGGTAAAGAGAAGTTATTAGACATGAAATCTCCAAATGACTGAGGAGAGGGGCCAGTGGAGCAATGGAAACAATGGACACCAAACTCAGAGTAGGTCAATGGCTAAGAAATGAGAAGCTGACTGGATAAGGACAAAAATATGGGAAAATGTATCAGGGAAAAGAAACTCTTATAAAGTAGATGTCCTTTGGTTATTATCGAAGAAATTGTCAAGAGATTTAGGGAAACTAAGACCCATAGCTATATCACAGAATCTAGAAGAACTGCAGTATTTTGAAAGAATCCTTTGGCAGATTTAAGGGTCTGATAGAAGAAAAGGTCTGGATCTGTACCACTGAAGGAAATAATCACATAGATGAGATCATAGACATAATGAAATTTAGAAGTAAGATCAAGTTATTTGGAGCCTCTACTATTCAAGATCTTGTGATAATGGAGCACAGTATCCATGTATTATTCTTTATATAACCTAACTGGGAAGGGGTGGAAGCAGAAGATTCAAATAAGAGGTCTGAATCTCTAGGCAGAGAACTGTACTCATATAAACTCATATAAAGATGTCTAATAGTTGTATCCCAAGACAGTGTGAAATATCACCCTTCCATAAGATATCCCATAGATGAAACATGCAGTTGGTTCCATTATCAAGCCTTGTGTCTAAGGCCCTGGTCTTTTTGGACATTGAATCTTGTGTCTGACTTCAAAACTTGCATAGCACTGCAATTCTACTCTTTCCATTACTGCCTCTTCCTTTGCCTGAGGTGATACTTCTTTTGATTCTTTTAATTTTTGGAGTGTTGTTTGAGAAGAGTTAACATTGTGGTACTAGGTTTATGCCTAGGATCCTAGTATTTCTTAGTCTAGAAAAGGGAGTCAAAGCCTAGCTGAAGCAGTGCTAGAACTTTTCCTGCTTTAACAAGCTTTCTAGGTCATTAGAAGATGTCTAAGGACTGGCCAGCCACATCTGAAAGGAAAGACAATGAAAGCAGCTTTTTTTTCTGTACAATGAATTTATGTCTACTTCCTGGTTTCAGTTCTCCCAACAGTTCAGTGAAGACAGTTGGATGACTATCACTATCATCCCTTTACATCTGATGAAAAAGACTCAATGAATTTAATGACTGGTTGAAGGTGTCAGCTAATAAATGACACAGTCTCTTCTTAACTCAAAGTCAGATCTCTACAGAAGCCAGGTCTTTTCTCCACACCATACTACCTCTCACTTAGGTAGATGCATCGATGTCCAAGCTTTGTTGAATGATTTCTATGTATCTAGCACTGTATTAAGGAAACAAAAGTTAAAAAAATCATCATTTTCAAATTTGTGAGCGACATCCATGTGAAAGGGATAACTAATATGTTGGATGATAGGAATTGTATTCAAGAAGGCTTTTGACAAACTCAAAACAATGTGATTTTAATAAGCCATTAGTAGCATCAAAATAAAATCAAATAAAAATAAATAAAATAAGTAAATATACTTCTCAAGTACAAAATGGAAAAGCCACAGATGTCTAACAGGTCATGGAGCAAAGACTTGCATATTTTAATGGATCTCAAGCTCAATATGAATAAAATGTGTGACACTGTAACCTAAAAAGTCAATGTGATCATAAACTTCATTATTGGAAGCACAGCATAGTCCCACCAGTTCTCTGCCCTGATCAGGCAGAATGCAATATTAATTGCATTCTGCTCAGGATACCAAATCTAAGGAAAGACATTGACAAATTGGAGGGTGAACATAATGATGATGTGACATGAGACACTGCAAAGAACAAGAACAAAAACAAGAAGGTATATGGATATATCTATGTTTATTTCTATCTGTCTATATCTGTCTGTCATTTCCTCAACTGTTCAGTAGGGGTATAAATTCAACCTTTTCCAGGGTTAAGGAAGGTGCTATTTCTATAGCACCTACTGTGTGCCAGGCACTGGGATAAGTGCTGTAAAAACATTTCATTTGCTCCTCATAACAACTTTATAGCATAAGTGCTGTCGTTTCTATTTACAGAGACTGAGGCAAACAGAGGTTAACTTACTTGCCCAGGGTCACACAGCTAGTAAAAAGTTTGAGGCTGGATTTGAACTCAGGTCTTCCTGATTTCATGTCCAAGACTGTCAGCACTGTACCACCTAGGTGGTTCCTTATGTGATGATGGTCAAATAAGTGGATATTTGTAAAGGGCTTAGCATGGTCTGACACTTAGTAGGTACTTAATCCATGCTTGCTGGTGCCATTTAAGAAGGGATCGCTACTCTGTTATAGGCTGGACTCAATGTTATGCTATAGTATAGAAGGAGGACTGAGATTGGGTTTTGGTTTTTATACTGAGAGGGTAACCATGTGTATCAATTTGTATCTGTTTTCTCATCTGTCAAGTGAGGCAACTGATACTTGCACCATCTACATCATAGGAATTGGGGGGAAACAACATTGAAAAGTCTAAAATATGGTTTGAATGCGAATTTTTGTCCTTTTATACTGAAAGTTTCTCAGTGCTTTGCTATTTTCTTTTTCTTAAAGGATTATTGGAGACATGGCACATTAACCAAAAGCAATGATTGGCAGAATTTCTAGCACTGTAATAGGTTGATGGGGTAGATACTATCTAAGGACAGACGTTGTTTTTTGGTCCTTCAAGTCACACAACAGTAGTGTGTGTGTGTGTCTGTGTGTGTGTGTGTGTGTGTGTGTGTGTGTGTGTGTGTGTGTGTACTCACTCATATATAAAGTTATCCAAGGACTGAGGGACTTTGGATGCGCTAACAATGAGCACAATCTGATAGCTATGAAAGATAAATGCCTGTAATCAGAAGACTTTATCAAAGGTTGGCTGCCCTGTTTTAGCAATGTGGGCACATACAGAGACTTAAATGATGTAATAATTATGCCTGGCTTGTAAACTGACTAATAGAGAATCCAAAAGTAACTCGTCCTGATTGAAAGAAATAAAAAGAAAGCTCATTTCTATATATATAAGAGGAATAATCTTTTGTACCATCTGGTTTTGTCTTTTAATTGACAGAGTTCTTTCCAAGCCCAAGAGGGATTCAAAACAGAAAAAAAACTATAGTGGATGCAATGTTTGCTTTGGGGGCAAATTCAATTTAAGCCAAGAGAACAAAATATGGAAGAGAACAACTCAGCTGGCTGTGTGAATCTTCCTGACCTTGATGTTCGACACAGACGGTTAACCTGGGTTTGGGAAACTCCATCAAACTCTGAATTATGTTCATATAAGTATTCCTGATAACAAGCTGGATGGAGTAACCACTGTGGATCACACAAAGCAACTTTTCAGGGTAACCAGTGGGATGAGACAAGATGTGCCCTGGCACCAGTTTCATTTGGCCGCACTTTTCCCTGAAGCCCAATTGATACATAGTTTTAAACAAGAGATATAATTCTGGTTTTGCAAAGATAGTAGCCTGTTTAGTCATGGATGAGGAGGGAAAAAAGTATAGCAGAAAGTCTTTCCAGGATTCAGGTCAAGAACATCTCTTGGAAGTTGGGCAATCCTATAATTCTCTGATGTGAAGAGTTCAATGTGAGTTGATTTACTTCTGAGGTCCAGTATTATAATAATAGCAATTACATAAATAATAATATTTAGGAAGAGGAGTGGCAGCAACTAACCTCTATGTAGCAATTTAAGGATATCAAAATGCTTTAAAAGCATTATTGCCTTCGATCTTCACAATGACATTGTGAGGTAGGTGCTATTGTGTTACTTCCTAATATTTTTTTTTATTTCATGTAAAGATAGTTTTCAACATTCACGTGTATAAGATTATGATTTCTAAATTTTTCTCCCTCCTTCCTCCACCTCTCTTCCTCTTCAAGACAGAAAGCAAAATAATATGTTGTATATTTACAATCATAATAAAGATATTTTCACATTAGTCATATTGTGAAAGAAGAATCAGAACAAAAGGGGGAAACCATGAGAAAGAAAAAATAACACACACAAAAAAGCAAAAACATGGAAATCGTTATATTTCTCTTTTCATTCAGATTCCATAGTTCTTTCTCTGGGCGTAGATAGCATTTTTCATCATGAAGCTTTTGGAATTGTCTTTGATCATTGTATTGCTGAGAAGAGCTAGGTTTAGCATATTTGACGAACATAAGATGGTTGCTATTTTTATGTAAGGTATTTTCCTGGGTCTGCTTACTTCAACTCAACATCCGTTCATGTAAGTATTTCCAAGAGTTTTTGAAATCCACCTGTTCATCATTTCTTATAGCTCAATAGTATCCCCTTACATTCAAGTACCATAACTTGTTCTGTCATTTCCCAATTGAGGAACATCCCCTCTATTTCTAATTCTTGGGCAACACAAAAAGAATTGCTATAAATATTTTCGTACATATGGGTCCACTTCCTTGTTTTATGATCTCATTGGGTTATATAACTCATAGTGGATCAAAGGATATGCAGAGTTTTATAGCCATTTAGGTATAGTTCCAAATTGCTCCCCAGAATGGTTGGATCAGTTCACAACTTCACCAACAATGCATTCCTATTCCATTTTTCCATATCTTCTCCAATATTTATCATTTTCCTGTTTTATCATCTTGGCCAATCTGATAGATGTGATGTGGTATCTCAGAGTTATTTTGATTTACACTTCCTAATCTATAGTGAACATTTTTATATAACTATAGATAACTTTAATTTCTTCATCTGAAAACTGCCTGTTCATGGCATTTGACTATTTATTAATTGGGAAGCACTACTCTATTTCTTTGCCAGTTTCAAATAGCTTTGATGACTGCCATTTTACAATATAGTTTTAGATCTGATACAACTAGGCCACCTTCCTTTGAATTTTTCCCATTAATTCCCTTGATATTCTTGCCTTTTTCTTCTTCCAAATGAATTTTATTATTATTTTTTTCAGACTTATAATTTTTTTTGACAGTTTGTTATGGAACTGAATAAGTAAATTAATTTTGGTAGAATTCTTCTTTTTATTATCTTAGCACAGTCTACTCATGTGCAATTGGTATTTTTCCAGTTGTTTAGATCTTTGTGTGAAAAGTGTTCTGTCTTTGAGTGTATATAGCTCCTGGATTTGTCTTGGCAGGTGAATTTCCAAATATTTTATATTTTCTGTACTTAACATTAAATGGAACTTCTCTTTTTATGTCTCGTTTTTGGTGTTTGTTTCTTACATATATGTGTGTGTGTGTGCTTATGTGTGTGTATAAATACACATATACACACACATATATATATGTATGTACATATATATGCTGATGGTTCATGTGGATTGATTTTATGTCCTGAAACTTTGCTAAAGTCAATTATTTCAAGTAGTTTTCTAATACTCTCAGATTCTCTAAGTATGCTGTCATATCATCTGTAAGAGTGATAGTTTTGTTTCCCCTTTGCCTATTCTAATTCCTTCAAGTTCTTTTTTCTTCTCCTATTTTAACACTAATATTTCAAGTACAGTACAGCATAATAGTGGTGATAATGGGCATCTTTGCTTCACCCCTCATCTTACTGGGAAAACTTCTAGCTTATTCCCATTATATAAAATGCCTACTGATTGTTTTAGGTAAATACCACCTTTCATTTTAAGGAAAACTCCATTCACTCCTAAGCTCTCTAGTGTTTTTAACAGGAATGGGTACTGTATTCTGTCAAAAATCTTTCTTCTGCATCTGTTGAGATAATTATATGACTTCTGATAGTTTTGCTACTGACATGGTCAATTATGGCAATAATGTTCCTAATATTGAACCAGCCCTGCATTCCTGGTATAAATCACACCTGGTCATGATGTATTACTATTGTGATAAATTACTATAATCACTTTGCTATATTTTATTTAGAATTTTACATAAATATTTTTTGGGAAAATTGGTCAATAATTTCTTTCCCTGTTTTGATTCTTCCCAAATTAGGTATCAGCACCATTGTTGTATCATAAAAAGAATTTGGTAGGACTCTTTCTTCATTTATTTTTCCAAATAGATTATGTAGTATTGGAATTAACTGTTCTTTAAGTGTTTGGTAGAATTTCTTATACATCTATCATGCCATGGAGATTTATTCTTATGGAGTTCATTAATGGATTTTTCAATTTTTTTTTCTAAAATGGAGTCATTTGAGTATTTTATTTCCCCTTCTGTTAATATGAATAATTCATATTTTTGTAAATATCCATTTCATTTAGACTGTTAGGTTTATTGGCATATAGTTGAGCAAAATAACTCCTTATTATTGTTTTTATCTCCTCTTCCCTGGTGATGAGTTCATCCTTTTCATTTTTAATACTAGTACTGTGGTTTTCTTCTTTTTTTTTTAAATCAAATTAACCAAAGGTTTATCTATTTTAATTCTTTTTTTCATAAAATCAGCTCTTAGTTTCAATTATTAGTTCAATAGATTTCTTTCAATTTTATTAATTTCTTCTTTGATTTTCAGAATTTCTAATTTTGCATTTAATTGGAAACTTTTGATTTGCTCTTTTTCTACCTTTTTTAGTTACATGCCAAACTCTGGATATGTAATTCATGATCTCCTCTTTCTCTATTTCATTCATGTAAGCATTTAAATATATAAAATTTCCCCTAAGTACTGATTTGACTCTATTCCATAAATTTTGGTTTGTTGTCTCATTACTGTCATTGTGTTTGATGAAATTATTTGATTGTTTCTATGATTTGTTGTTTGACCAATTCATTCTTTGAGATTAAATTATTTAGTTTCCAATTAGTTTTTATCCTATCTTTTCATAGTCCTTTAGTACATGTAATTTTCATGGCATCATAATTGGAAAAAATGTATTTACTGTTTCTGTTTTTTTCTGCATTTGATTGCCCTGATGTGTGGTCAGTTTTTGTGTGGGTGCCATGTACTGCTGAAAAAAAAGGTATATTCCTTTTTATCCTCATTCAATTTTCTCCAGACATCTATCAGGTCTAACTTTTCTAAAATGTTTTTGCCTTCTTAACTTCTTTGTCTATATTGTGATTAGATTTATCTAGTACTGAGAAGGGGAGGTTGAGATCTACCACTAGTATAGTTTTGCTATCTATTTTTTCTGTAACTCATTTAACTTCTCCTCTATGAATTTAAATGCTATACCACTTGGCGAATAGATACTTTAGTTCTGATCTGACTTCATTGTCTATGGTACCTTTTAGCAAGATGTAGTTTTCTTCCTTAGCTTTTTCAATGAAATCTATTTTTGCTTTTGCATTATCTGAAATTAGAATTGCTAGCCCTGTTTTTTTTTTACTGCAGCTGAAGCATAATATGTTCTACTCCAGCCTTTTACCTTTACTTTGTGTGAATCTCTGCTTCAAATATGTTTCCTGTAAACAACATGTTGTAGGATTCTGAATTGTAGTGGATTTGAATCCACTCTGATACCTGCTTCATTCTATGGAAAAGTTCTTCCTATTTCCATTCACAGTTATGATGACTAAACATGCATTTCCCTCCAACCCATTTTTCCCCCTGCTAATACTTCTTTCTCTCCTTTTACTCTGTCCTTCCTCATTAGTTTTGATTCTTATCACTACCTCCTTCAATATGCCCTCCCTTCTATCAGACCTCCTCCTTTTACTTTACTTTCCCCCCTCATATTTCTCCCCTATCTTCTTCTCTCCTTTTATCTACCCCTTCCATTTCTTTCCCTTTTCTTTCCCTATAGGTTAAAATAAATTTCTATACCCAATTGAGTGTGCATTGCTATTCTATCTTTGAGTCAAATATGATGAGAATAAGTTCAATAAATGCTCACTCATCACTCCTTTCTTTCCCTCTACTATAGTAGTTCTTTCATGCCTCTTCATGTTAGGCAATTTACCTTTTTCTACCTCCCCCCTACCTCTTCTCCCAGGACAATCCTTTTTTTCACCCCTTATTTTTTATTTCATCACATCCAAGTCAACTTATATCCACACCTTGTCTTTATAAATATGCACTCTTTCTGACTGCCCTAATAGAGATGCACCTCTCAAGAGTTTCAAGTATCACCTTCTCACACTGGGATATATAGAGTTTAACCTAATTAAACAGTATGTTTGCTTTTTTATTCTTTCCTATTTATCTTTGTGTGCTTCTTTTGAGTCTTGTTTTGGAAGATTGAATTTTCTGTTTAGCTCTGGTCTTTTCATCAGAAAAGTTTGAAAGTCTTCTATTTCATTAAATATCCATCCATCTTTTCCCCTAAAAGATTATGCTCAATTTTGCTAAGTAGTTGATTCTTGGTTGTATTCCAAGCTCTTTGCTTCCATAACATCATATTCTAACCCCTCTGATCCTTTAATGTGGAAGTTATTAAGCCCTGTGCAATCTTTATTGTGGTACCTTGATATTTGAATTGTTTATTTCTGGTTACTTGCAGTATTTTCTCCTTGACTTGATAGCTATGGAATTTGGTTACCATATTTTCATTTTGGACTTCTTTCAGGAGTTGATCAGTGGATTCTTTTAATTACTATTTCAGAATAGCTTTTCTTGATAATTTCTTGAAAGATGATGTCCAGGCTGTTTTTTGGTCATGATTTTCAAGTAGTACAACAATTTTTAAATTATCTCTCCTGGCTATATTTTCTAGATTAGTTGCTTTCCAAATGAGGTATTTCACATGTTGCACTTTTCCATTCCTTTGATTTTGTTGAACTCATTCATGACGTTTTATAGAGTAATTGAGCCTCCGCTTGCCCAGTTACACTTTTTAAGGAGTTCTTTTATTCACTGGGCTTTTTTTCCCCAATTTGGCCAATTGCATTTTTAAAGGAATTGTTTCTTCAGTCAATTCTTGTCCTTTCTGTTCCAAGCTGTCAATTCTCCCTTGCACACCTAGCATTTATTTTCCATTTTTTTCTTTTATTTCTCTTGTTTAATTTTTAAAATCCTTTTTGAGCTCTTACAAGAAGATTTTTTGGGTTCAAAGCTAATTCTTATCCTACCTTGAGGTTTTATATGTAGTCATTTTGACATTTTTCTCTCCTGAGTTTGTGTTTTGATCTTCCTTGTGCTTATAGTAGCTTTCTATGGACCATGTTCTTTTCTATTTCTTGCTCATTGTTTAGTCTCTTTTGTGGCTTTAAATTTGAACTCTCTTCTTGGGGAGCAGGGGTCACTCTCCCAAGTTTCTTCTGCTGAGGGCCAGGAGCCTGGTCACTGGCTTTCTTTGCCAGGGTTTTATGTACTTCAAAGTAACTTGCCTGCTTTGTTGACCTGACTTGGCCTATTCATACCTAATGTGCTGTGGGTTTTGGAGATTGCAATTTGTCTTCTGGCTGAGGTTGGAGGCCACACACCTGGCCTGCTGTGCCACTGGTCTGCTGAACCAGAATCTCAGGGTCTCAGTACCTGATATATGTTGTGACTAAGAGTCTCTCACTCTCTTGCCTAGACATCTTTTGTCCTGGCCTGCATTGGGCTGCACTGCCCTTCTACTCAAGTGAGAGAGACATTTTCTGAACTCCCTCCAAATTATAAGATAGAAAATTCCTTCATTCCGTCTTTTGTAAGTTTGCAGTTCCAGAATCCATTGAGAGGCTTAATTTAACATTGCTCTTGAGGGAAACTGGACAGAGCTCAGACAACTTCCTGACTTTTCTCTACCGTCTTGGCTTTACCTATTATCTATTTTTACAACATGAAGAAACTGAGGCACAGAAGCATTAAATTACTTTTCCATGGTCACACAGATATTAAGTAATTAAAGCAAGATTTTAACTCTCTTCCATACTCTACCCACTAGGACCCCTAACTAAGAAAATTTGTATAAACATAAACAATCTTAAGAAAATGGCAATCTCTTTATTGATGTCTGGGTTTCTTAGTGTTAACTTTAGCAATCCAGAGAAGAGGGATTTTGTATGTTCCACTTGGACCCACAAGATAGCGTTGGAAGAATTACGTAAATAATGAAGAGGGGAAATTTCTTCTTCATAGAAGGAAAAACCTAAACCACTGGAGCTATTAAAAATGGAAGGAGTGGGAAGGGGGTAGAAATGATTTGCTGGTGGAGAGCAGTGGCATGTGATTGAAGCTACTGTGTGGAGGCTGGATAACCACTTGTTACTAGTGATGTTTAGATTGGTCTCCTATTCTGGTATAGATTGGATTAATGACTTTTAAAATAATTTCAACTTTGAGATTCTGATATTCTATGAAGAAAATTTAGAAATTAGTTGCTTTTGTTTTAATCTTAAAAAAAACTAATGCCATATTTGTAACTGTTTATTGTATTGCATATATCCGGATTATTCTTATACTTGCAAAGATAGATTTTATATGTCAGAATCATGGCTGAGGAAGTATATCACTGAGTTACATTACAGTTTAGAAATATCCTGTATTTAGACTCTAGTAAATAATTTCCCCCAACTCAATAGCCTTGATTCTGGTTCTTCTTCATTTAAGGGGAGAACTGTCCTAATACTACACATGCTTGAGGCAACAATGATCTTAGAGTAGATCATCAGAAAATACAGCTGATTGAAGAGGACATTATCTACACCATGGTTGTGTACAATTTAAATATATGTGTAATTTATTCTACAAGATACCTTTCTTTTCCCCTCCCCCCACCAAAGTTATGACAGTCTAGTTGAGCCCTTCCACATTGGATATTTCTCTCCTAATTCATCATCATCTTCCATTCTCAGGTATGATTAGAATACCAAGTCTTGTAAGATGCCAGTCACACTGGAAGAACTAAGTGACAAATGAAATATAACTCATTGACTCTTTGAAATGATTTGACTAGAAAACCTCAGAAAAGATTTCCCATAGGTGACTATTGTTTATATGTATTAGAGATTGTAGGAACAATCTCTTTCACTATATTCTTCAACTACTTATTGAAATAAGCACTGCACTGCAATGCTACCACCTGCTTCAATTACCATTGGGAAAATCATCAATGCAAACAGTTTTTGGTAAATTCACAGATACTTCATTGGTAAGACATAAATGAGTGCCTTGTATGTATAGGCATCAAAGATATGAGATAACATATAAAGAGCTAAAGAAATGTGTATCCAAAAAAAATGGCAAAATATTCTATATCAAGAAATGTTGTTTACTTTATGAGAGAGAGGAGGATATTGGTAGATCCTTAAATGACTTCCTAAATATGCCTAGTGCTTCCCCATTTCTGCATCTTTTCTGATACAATTTTCTGTACCTGGAGTGCTTCCCAATTCCATTCTACTTATCCAATTAGGGACAAAATTATTGCTACGCAGTACACTCATTTTGTTCAACTTAAATGTCATGCTTTTCACAAAGTCTTCTCTATTTGTTCCCATTAGAAAAGATCTCTTCTTTCTCTGAATTCCTGTGGCACTTCCTATGAGTCTCTCTACACTTCATGGTATTGATATAATGGAAAGAAGCCTGGATTTGCTATTAGGCAATCTGGATTTGAATCTTGACTCTTAATACTTAACAGCTTTAAGTCCATGTGTAAATGGTCAAACTTCTTGAAATCTCACTTCCCTCATCTGGAAAATACCATAAATCTAATAGAACAATATATTGGGAAAGGTATTCAACCTGTGATTTCCATGTCATATGGAACTACCTAAAGAGGAAAATCCTTCCACAAATGTAGGTCAGCATCTCACTGCAACTTATATATTTACAGGGCTGACTTGTCCAGAGCCACACTGTCAATATATGTCAAAGATGGAACTTAAATCCAAGTCATCATGGACATGAAATTGACTCTCCATGCCAACTACTTCTCATGCAAGGACATAAAAGTAAATTATTATTACAGCTATTTGAATTCCATTTACAAAGTTCTGGACTTGGATTCAGGAGCATTTTGTCTGAATCTTACTTTAGACACTCAGTAGCTTACCAGCTTTGTGACCATAAACAAAAAGCAAAACAAAACAAGAACAAATATTTTTTCTGAGTTTCAATTTCCTTTGCTATGAGATGAGCACAATAATCTTACTATTTATTTTACATGGTTGTCATAAGGAAAACATATTTTTAATATATGTGGCCACATAAAGGAGTGAAAATAATGTTGAACTTGAAGTCACAGAACCTTCCTTCCATGTAAGATTTAGCTATTTCATATTACTTGACCTCTTTGTCCTTTTCTATAGGACTCTGTAGCGGATCAGGCTAGATCATTTCTAAGGTCTTTCTTTCTCTAACTCTATGATCACAAACCTTAAAGTATTCTTAAATGTGAAGTGCTTTTTTTAAATTATTCCTATTAATAATATAGATACTCACTTATTGCTAAAAGCATGTCATGGCACACGTAATGGTTTCTATGGAAAACTGTATTCATAACCCATGATGGAATTTGAGAAACATCCCTTCATTTCTAGTTGAATTGGAAGTGGAATCAGAGATTCTGACTAGTCCACATCTCAACTAATTTGAATGTCCTAGATCCAAATTGGTGGTGCTAGCTCCTGTGATCTGTGACAATAACTCAACAAAATATGAACTTGGTGATGGTAGTGAAAGAGATGAGAACTGTGATCTCCTACATGTATAAACCCTTTGTCTGATCCCTCTTTTCCTATAGTCAATACATACTATGAAAAGAGAACTCAATTTAGTTTCAAAGAACATGGAATCCAAACATTTTTTTGTGGCCTTCTACCTATGAGACCATGGGCAAATTATTTCATTTCTGTAGACCTTGGTAATTCATAAATGTGCCTAGAATCAATTTTCTTCTCTGTAAATTCTTGCTAGGTCTAATTCAGGCAATGATCCTTTTTTCTCCTTTATCTACACAACCATCTACTCCTTCTCAACATTATCCTTTTTCCTTGGTTCACTAAAAATTAAAGGAAATTTCTTACTTTCTACTCTAATCTTTGCACTTGAAGTAAACAGATCTTTTGAGATAGACTATGTTTTTTTTATTGTGAGTAATGAAACTAAAGAGAAAGTCATGTCCCCTGACCCCTCTGTCTTCTTTTTCTCTCTTTCTTTCTCTCTTCTCTGTTTTTCTTGGTTTCTATTGTCTTCTTCCATCTTTCTCCATCTGTCTCTATCTCTGTCTGTCACTATGTCTCTGTGTCTGTCTCTCTCTGTCTCTCTTTATCTCTCTCTCTGTCTCCCTCTGTCTTTCTCTGTTTCTGTCTCTGTCTCTCTCTGTCTCTCTGTCTCTGTCTCTCTTTGTCTTCAACTTAGACACTTAATAAAAGCTGAAGATAGGATGACATGTTTAAGGATAAGGATGATGATGGAGCATCTTTGAACAAGCAAAAGAGTGATATGAATTCATGCAGTGAGTCTTAGAGGAATGATAAACCAGCTTATATACCAACCTAAATGTGTGATTGAGAGGAAAGTTTTCTATTAATCATTAAAAATAATCATTCCATTTACATAGCATGCTAGGGTTTGCAGGGTATTTTGCAAATATTATCTCATTTGATCCTAATGACAACTCTGGAGGATGGGTTCTGTTTTTATCACCATTTTAAAGATGAGAAAACTGAGGTAATGTGAGATTAACTGACTTATCTAGAATCGTGCAGTTAGTGTCTGAGAAAAAATTGGAACGCAAGTCTTGCTTCCTGACTTCCAGGATAACACTATGCCTCCTAGCTGCCTTTAAGGCTGAAACAATGTGAGTTTTAGGATTTACATAGAACTTTCCTGACAACCACCTGTTTTGGGGGTTTTTTTAGGTAGGTAATATGAGTGAAAGGATATCGGTATTTCTTTTCTTAGCCTTTGCAACGATTGAATGACAGAATGTGGGTAAAGTGATTTGCAGGTCTTTCATGCTATGTATGGGACCCAGTGGATAGAGCACCAGGCCCAGATTAAAGAAGACTCATCTTCCTGAGTTCAAATCTAGATGTACACATTTACTACTTGTATGACCCTGGACAAGTCACTTAATTCTGTTTGCCTCAGTTTTCTTATCTGTAAAATGATCTAGAGAAGGAAATGGCAAATTACTCCAGTATCATTGCCAAGAAAATTCCAAATGTGGTCACAAAGAGTTGGACAGGACAGAAAAGACACAACAACGAGAACAAAAATGCTATGTACATATTAGCATCTTTTTATTATTCCTAAATTGCAAGCTGTGTGAGGATAAGGCCAGTGTCTGCATGTACCATGACTCCTTATACAGAACCTTATACTTAGACACAGTCATATTTAATACATGAGTCACAATGTTTTTCTGATCAGTTTACCATTGTGACACCCCAAGGATAATTCTGAAATCTGCCTCTCAGATATGAAGAATATGCTGCAATTCCTAAGTTTTAAGAAGTTTTTATTTAAATTTAATCACTTTATTAAGCACATGTGAAATATTCTCTGTACTTCAGATGTCAGCTGAAGACCCAGTATTTGCATTCAGTATCTTGCACATAGCAGGTATCCAAGAAACATGTATTGAATGAGTGAATTAGGAAAGACTGGATTTCTATTTCTTCACTTCTTCTTTGGCATTCTGTTGGGATATATTCATGCTCTTAGATGTCTTGGACAAAAATTTTACTAACCTTAAAACTATTAAAATTAAATTTAGTAATTTGTTTACCCCTTGAATTAATCCTTTGGCAAATGGTGTACCTTAAACATTTAAAACTTATATAAACACACTACACAATATTTGTCTACTGAGCTAATCCTTTTTAATAAAACTTCCTTCCCTCATACTTTTGCTCATATAATACTTAGGGGAAAAGATGCAAGGCGAAAATGCTACCTCTGTACCTCTCACATGATCATGATACAGCATCTAATATTTACAAAAGGCTTAACCATAATTTTAAAAGTTATTTCTCCCAAGTACCCCAAGGTAGAAAGATACCATCAACTACTTTTCATGGTAAAGGAAAAAAGAGAAAAATGAAGTAGTCCTGGGTAATTTGCCTAGGGTCATATCATGGGCATGAAACAGTAGCAGCATTAGAACTCTCAGTGTATGTCCATGTGATAGAATACACTTTCTTTAGAGGAGGTTTAAATGGGTGGCCATGGATCTGAGAGCATTTTGTCAAGGGAAATGGAGACTATCAAGGAATCATTGACATATTTATTCTATCAGGAACCAAATTAGAAAGTTTGGTTGGAGTCAAAGAGGGATTTGGGCAAAGAAAGATTTGGGACTGCCTTGTTGCCAGTCAAAGGATTCTGCTATGGGGGTGGAGAGGGATGGAAAGGTATTGCGGCACTCTGGGAATACAGAGCCATAGGGTGCCTATTGTGAGCACAAATACCCTATACCCTCAAGGCCCATGAATCCATTTATGAGATCTTCTAGGTAAGGGTTGATGGAAATTTTGCCTAGTCAGGTCCCAGAAACCAGCATGCTGGGGCCCTGAGAACACTTGTCCCTGATTTATCTGACAAGGTGACAGCTAAACCAGAAAATCCAGGCTGGAAAAAAAATTGTTCCAGCACAAACATAGAAAGCAAGGAGGATTTTAAAAAATTCAAAGTAGGGAAAGAAAATAAAACACAACTTTTCGTTCTACAAGGATCAGGTGGGATTTTTTAAGTTTGCCACTAGTGTTTAAGAACGAACATTCCTGGCCCTGGCTGAGTATTACTTATTCTGAGCTTTATCCCATTTGCTACCATCACCTTGTTTGCCAAGAATTAGAAAGTGGCTTAAAGCAAAGGTTTGGAAGCAGCTAATACTCAGGGAGTTTTGATTTATGGTAGTTCTTACAGAATCTCATAAATGGCAGATGTAAAATCTCATTTCTATTATCTGAGCCTGGATTGAGCCTCTGGGATTGTGTCAGATTTGAAGTGAAAGTTGTACTCTGTGCTGTTCCAGGAGCTGGTCAAAGTCAGGACTGGGAACTAAGCAAACTTGAATTTGTAGTTCAATTCAGCTGCTCCTTTTAGAGAGAGCCTTGTATTCTGATTTATTAGGTGTAAATCACTACATTGTCTATACTTCAGATCCGTTGGTAGCCATTAAAATTAATTTCTATGATTTTGATAATATGCAGACCCCAGTGAGAGCATAGCACAGAACTAGGCATCTTGATATACCTATGCCCATTTTTACCTTGAAAAATGCACTTGCAACCTGATTGTACAGCTTGAGAAAAATGGAGAATGCTTTCATCTCTATAGATCAATGGAGATGTTCTCTGTGTTTTAGCTTCATCTGAAACCAGGATTTTTTTTTCAACTATTTCTTGTGTGGTGTGCTTTATTATTCAGGTGGTAAATTTTAATTTATATTTATTTATTTATTTTCAATGTTTTATTCTGTTTATTCTTAGCTGACTTATATAGTCTAGGGTGATGATTGCTATACAGTAGTTTACTTTTAAAAGAAATAGGGCTTCTCGAGCCGCCTAATACAGGAAGATGTATCACCAGCCTGAATAATTGTGACAACCATAGACCGTATCAGTGCCTGTTTGTTTGCACAATACCCTACTGCATTAAGAAAGCCGTCCCAGCTGTCTTGGGCTCTGGAGTCACCCATTTCATCACTTGACACTGCAGCAGATGTTATGGATTGATAACAGACTTCACTTCATTCACTCCACATCTAAGATTACCTCTGGAAAAAAAAATCAAATACATTATAACCCTCCCAGCCATTTGTTAAAAAAAAAAAACCCAACAATTTATTTGCTTTTTTTAGCATTAAATGGCCTTTTATCATCTTTGAATGTACATACTCTTTTTAAATGGTTATTTAACACATTTAAAACAATGGTCAGTTCTGTGGCTAAGAATTTAGCAAAAGACTGGGCTGTAATGATTTAATTAAATTAAGGCTATGTCAGATTTAGGGTTGATGACTTACATTTCCATTATTCCAAAGACACTGCTTGATTTTCATGATAGCAAAGAAATGTGTCATGTTCCCATTTTGTGAATGGAAATAAAGACTCTTCTCATTCTGTAACATATTGAAAGAACAATTCTGGATCCAGGTTTTAAACAATAGATATGCAATTTGTATTGGAGTCTAATGGATTTCTTAAATAATAAAGACTATTTCAAAATATAAGACTTTATCAAAATATAATAAAACTATATTTTGAAAATTCTAAAAACTTCAATATTTTTATTATAATTGTTCATATTTAATTGCTGATCTATTCAGGAAGCAGCACCGTATAGATAACATACACGGATATGTTTTCCTGTGGATATCCTGATTTGTTCAAAAAAATGCAGATAAAGTATACACTGAACCTATTTCCTACAATAGCAATATGGTACAAAAAACATTGTTATGAGTTGCTATTTCAAACTGTAGATTACATATATTGCCCCAAATTGGGGAAAATGTTTTGTGTAAAATTTGGCTCCTGGCATCAAATAGCTTAATCAGGTCCTGAACTGTCATAGATTCAAGTGTGCTTCCTATGTTATACCTTTCCACCATTTTACACAAGGTTTTCCAAGAATAAACTGTCTCTTAAAAAAAATCAATTGTAGTTTAGTAGTTTATATAAAGGCAGAAAAAATGTAAGAAGTGTCTTAGGAATTAATAACCATTTGCATTATGATCCATATATAGCAATATTGGCTTCTAAAGTGGATGCATCTGATAATGTAGGGGCAAAGCTAGGCTAGGAAATAGGAGATAGGATAGAAGAGCTAATTCAGTTCAATTCCACAGCTATCTAACACCTATCAAAAACCAAAGTTTTTTGTTTGTTTTTTTTTAATTAGATATTAAGGGGCATATCTAGGTGAAAAGGATGTGATCGCTGGAATCAATGAGAGTATAATCTGGCAAGGGAGATGACAGCTACACAAATAATTATAGTATAAATTAGAATATGATAAATGGTTGACAGAGGTACAAACAAAGTTCTACCAGAGGTCAGAAGAGAAGAGATTACCATCAGCATGGCTACAGGGAAAAGTTGCCACTTGCCCTGGGTCTTGAAGGATGCAGAGCATTTTAACAGGGGACATTTGAGTGGGGGATAGGAAGTGACACTGTATTCTATACATAAGAAAATGGTGTGAATGTAGACATAGAAGTTATTTCCTGATGCCTGTGGTTCTGGGCACATAGTTATGCATCACCAAAGAGAATATGACTTTTGTAATTGTTTTAATTTATTTTTAATTTTCCTTTTAATATCTTTCATCATTTACAGTAAAATCATTTCCTGATGTTCTTCTTTCTTCTCCTTTCCCATCCAACCCATTGAGGATAATCTCTTTCTCTTTTGGTTACAAAGAAAAGCAGTTAAATAAAATCAATTGTCAAAATCACCACGTCTGGAAGCATACAAAACATGACAAACCCAAAGCACCATTCCTGGCACATAGTAGGCTCCATGATAAGTGATAAGTGTGTTTTATCATTCAATATTGACCAATTAACCAGAATTTTCTGCCTTCTAATATTCACATCTATTCTTCAGGGATGAATTTGGCCCCTATAAACCTCAGACATAATAATCTGGCATTTTTATATATTCACGTATAGGTACTAAAGGCCAATATTGATAGAATTGCAATGGAGGCAAATTGCCAAATCTTTCCTCTCCCCACTATGCCCCATAGGTGGAATTCTACCCATGTGAACCCAAACCTTAGATCACTGGGTATTTCTTCTACTTTTGTTTCTTTCCTTTATCATGGGTGTTTTGAAAGTGATACTGAAATCATTTTTAGCACTGGAAGCACTTTCATGAGTTTGAGACGTAGGGAACATCTGAATATTTTAATGGGAATTGCCTGGCGGCAGTAGGAAATTTTTGCAGCAATATCCTTTTGGGAGATGGTCACTACAAAGGGAGGATGATTTCAAGTCCCGATCTGGCTAAAGACATGGACATTGATAGACTTGTTCAGATGGTATAGAGGTGAAGTGAAAATGAAATGCCAAATCAACAAACCCACTAAGCATTTCAAGCTTAAATGATTTAAATATCTGGCTTCCAGGAGAGAATAATAGGTGGGGCTATGGCTTACTTGATTATGTTTTAAGCCTTTGCTAATGTTGTCTCACAGGTCTTCTGTGACTTAAAACATTGTTTTTTTGAGGGAAAGGTAGGAGAAATCAAAAGTGGTCTAGTAAAATTTTTGCATTAAATACCTTTTGATTACCTTTTGGGGAGAGCCTAGACATGCCAGTCCTAAGCCATTAGTGATTTTCAATAGGGGCTCTAGGATGGGGTTATCAAAAGCCAAGGACCATGACAAATACTTTGATATCTCTTTTGGAGGCCAGGCTTCCCCTGACTGAACCTGTTCTGAGTATGAATTAAGAGCTAGACGTACCTTAATGAGAGAGGTGAGTTCACTAGCCCTGTGGAGTTAGTAGGCATTTTGTTATAGAGAAAAGTACGTAATTTCTGCTTTCATCCATCAATCAGTGTTGGTGAGCTAGGAAAAAAAAAACTGTACAGAGTAGAGGCTTGCATTCAGGCTTTAATAATTCCTAACCTTTTGTTCCTGGGAAATCTACCTTTTCTAAGACCCAGATTCATCATGAATAAAATGGAAAAATCCTACCTACCTTAGTAGTCTTTGTGAGGATCAAATGAGATGTGAATATATCTTGGCAAAATGTAAAGAATTCTGCAAATGTGAACTAATACTAACTAGGAGTTACAGTCTAGAAGGAGCTTATGATCTAATGGCAAATTTCTTTGAGTTTCAACTCTATAAGGTTGGTCAAACAAGTGATGACTTAACCAGAGCAATCTATGAAGATTATGTACTAAAAGGAAAGGTAGTTACATTTTGCATTATTTGAGGAAATGATTAATGAGTAAGCAAATGATTTTCAAAGTATTGAAACATGTATCTAATAAAATATTGCTCCTTTTCCATTCTAATGAATATATTATTTTTTTGAAGTTATATCGGTATGTGTGTTTTGTTGTTCAGTGGTGTCAGTCATTTCTAACTCTCTGCTATCCCATTTGGGGATTTCTTGGCAAAGTTTCTAATTTCCTTTTTTAATATGCGTGTAGGGAATTTTACATCAATATTTTATATTGATATAATTTATATCAATCAGAAATGGTCTGTCAAGATCAGAAAAAAACCATCTAGTTGCAATCAAACATTAGATGTCAAGCAATAGGAATGAAAATAGGATGGTAACTATCGGAATCAAGAAGGTTAAAAAGGTGGAGCAGCTAGATGGATAAAGCACAAGCTCTGAAATAAGGGGGACCTGAGTTCAAATCTAGCCTAAAACACTTATTAGCTATGTGAACATGGGGAAGTCACTTATTTAAAAAAAAAAAAGAATAAATAAACAAGAAGGCAATGATATATAAAAGGATACACGTGAGGAGCAGGCTAAAATTATAGTATATTCCATGATACAATTGGCGATAATGAGAATGAGAGGAAGGATGGTGTAGTGGATAGAGAGCCAACCTCAGCCAAGAAGACATGTTCAAGTCTCACCTCTGATGCCTACTGGACATGTGACTGTGGGCAAGTTACTTAATTTCACAGGGCATTATACGACTCTTTAAGTCATTGCAGAGTAGGTACCAATGTACATTAGTGAAAGGAATTACCTCACTGTGAGCTCCTTAAAACCAATGGAATCACAGGCCCAATTAAAAAAAAAAAAAGGTGATATTAAATCAGAAACACCAATCAGTCCTTGTCTTAGTCTTATATAAAAGTTATGTAAAGATAAAACCCCTGGTCTCAAGGAGTTCACTTTGTAAAAAGACATTAGATGTAAGTAGGATTTGCCCTCACAAGACTGAAAAGTAATTTCTCTGTTTACATGCTAGAAACATTCCCTCTCTAATCACCTAGGTCAACAGATTGGTAAAAATCGGTGGTCATACAGGAATCATGCATGCACCAACCTTTCTAAATTCAAGGAGGTTTGGTTTAAAGGTAGGTCTGGTGTCAGCTAAGAAAGAGTTTATTAATAGAAACAGTCCCATCATTTAGCTTTCCATAGCAGACTGTCATAGGAAAAGTTGTCAGGATAACTTTAATGAAGGAATTGCTATATTTTACCCTTTACATTCAGATGTATTTAGGACAACTAAAAAGGAGAAACATGAGAGCTATTTGCAAAAGCAATGCTAACCTTTGGAAAAACACTTTGAAACATGGGTGAGATGACAGTCATAGGCACAAAACAATTTCAAAATCTTGGGAGGGCAGAAAAATGGGTATGTAATTTACAATGTTTACCATATCTTCATGCACCTGCTCACTTTCTTTCTTCCCAAAATCTTCAGGGCATGACCACTGATTAATACCTTTTAGAAAGAATTTTTTTCTAATGTACATTCAAAAAGCAAAAAGTAACAACGTGGTAGGTGATTAGCCCAGGAGGGTGTGTGATTTTTACACCAAAGCACACTTTGGCTCAACTTGTTGACAGCTGTTGTTGAAGGACACCAGCAAAGAAAACAGATCCACCCGTTTGGATCTGCTGCAGTGTCTTGTTTGACATAACCACAGTGGGAGCTCATTGTCATGCCTGATAAGAGGCGGGTATTGGAACAAAAATAAATGAATTTTTTCTCTCCCGTGTAATATGTAATGAAACTTTTCTATGAAGTCTCAATGAACTCCCTCAATTGAGAAAAATACAGACAATTTTCATTATAAGTGAATGTCTCCAATTCATTCCTTTTCTATGGAGTGAAGACATGCAACAGTAACTTACTGTAGGCCACATTTCATAAGATATTATCTACTGCATTATTCTTGTGTATGTTTCATAGGAGAAAAAAATGTTATGAAGTTCCATCTTCCCCCCAACCAAATACATATTCCTCTATTTCATTAACTCCCTATCTTGGTCACCCACCCACTCACATACTGACATCCCCCCATGCCTCCCTTGATTGCCAACTCCTTCCAAGAGTATAATGAAAAAAGAATGTGTGTTCCTTTCACACAGTCAGTCTATTGATTCAATTTAAAATACAAGGTAAAGAAAAATATTCACATTGATGGGATGCTGTGGGTGAAATGAACACTTAGAATTTACAAAGAAAAAAGCTTCCCATTTCTTGGAAAAAGCCTGGCTAGCTCTATGCATGAATGGATGGCATTACAATCACACACTGCAATTTGTATGTTTTATTATATGCAGAATGCACAATATATCTCCATAGAATATAGTGTTTTAATACTGAACTGACTTTGCACTTATTGAAAAGCATTTACCATTAGCATCAGGGAACTCAGAATTGAACTTTAGGAATTAACAAATTCTCAAAAATGGTATGGCATCAAAACATTTTTTCTCTTACTCAGAGAGTACAATATGAATTGTTGAGTTTTTAATTCATTTTTACTATAAATTATCGGGTATCATAAAAAAGACAGATGCTTACCTGGGGAATAGTGGGATCTGGGGAAAAGAGGACAGTCTATGCTCAGGAGAGGACTTCTTTTACTCTCACTAAGTCATAGCATGTCCTCAGGCAAGTCAATAAATTTTATTTCATCTCAGTTTCTCATTTTGTACATCAAGTTAATAGCTCATACCCTATCTACATCAGAGGATTGCATAAAAATACTAAATAAAATAGTAAGTGAAATAAAGGTAATGTGTCACAATAAATACAGTGTTGTACCACTGTGAGGAAGAAACAGGGTAAAATGTCATTTCTGACATGTATGACTTTTATGACTATGAACAAGTTATTTGATTGTAATTGAAGTTCAGTTTTCTCACCTGAAAAACAGGGAAAAGAATATATGTGGTACATAGTTCATAATGATAAAATTTTGTAAAGCATTTTGCAAGCATTTAAATGCTGTATAAATTATGTATTGTAAATAAAGGATTTGAAAAACTAAAATGCTATTGCAACATATGGTATTTCTAAAGTGAATTGAGATATAACATCATTAGTAACTCTAATTCACTAGCATGGTGATGGTAGTGGAAGTATAATATTTCTCTGTTGTCATGCTGTTGTTCCATTGCTTTAGTTGTACCTGACTCTTCATTTCCCCATTTAGGGTTTTCTTAGCAAAGATACTAGGGCAGCTAGGTGCTGCAGTGGATAGAGCATCAGTGCAGGAGCCAGGAGGGACCTGAGTTCAAATTTCACCTCAGACACTTGACACAAGCTGTGTGACCTTGGTCAAGTCACTTAACCCCAACTGCCTCATCCTGGGTCATCTCCAGTCATCATGATGAATATCTGGTCACTGGATTTAGATGGTTCTGGAGGAGAAGCGAGGCTGGTGACCTGCACAGCCCTCCCTCACTGAAAACAAAGTCAAGTGCAAGTCATGTCATCATTTCTCTGATGGCATGGTCTTCTTTGGTAACAAAGGATGAACATAGAGCAAAAATACTCGAGTGGTTTGTCGTTTCCTTCTCCAGCTCATTTTACAGATGAGAAAATTGAGGCAAAGAAATTGAGTGACTTGCCCAGAGTCACACGGCTAGTGCATTTCTGAAGCCAAATTTGAATTTAGGTCTTTCTGACCCCAGCTTGACTTTCTATCTGCTTAGCTGCCTTTCTTTTCCTGAGGAATGACCTTTTGAATTAGTTTCCTTTTCAGGCATAGTCACTTCCTACTCTTCTGTTTGGAGTTCCTCTACTCGTTTCTTGAACAAAGAGAACCAAAAGACATAGTTCACGTTGCCTTAGTCCCCCAGGCTGAAAATGGACTAACACGTTAGAGAGTCTCTTTCCCCTTCTCTGAAACACAATAAATTACCCCACACTCAACATCACTGTATTTTCTATATTCTTCAAGTACCTACAGTGTTTGCTGTTCTTGCTGATGTTTGTTTACCCTTTGTTTTTGAAGAGGACCTCTGACATCGTGAAGTGATGTCTTGACTTGAACATGAATTGCCTTTAAAGTGAGGCAGAGTTACACAAAATCACTAGCCTCATTCTCTCTTCCAGAGTCATCAAAGTCCACAGGCAAGACAAAAGTCAAGAGGACTGGTGATGGATGGTCAGGAAGATGTGTGACCAAGTTCTGAATACTCGATGGTATAGCGTAGAGAACTGTGAATTTGGAAGCAAAGGGTTATTGTTCAAGTACAAATGTCACTCCATGTGTGTCTTTGGGCAAATCACTTCATCTCTTTGGGAAATAGCTTATGTTCAGAATGTGGATCACTCCATAAGATATACTTCTTTCTGTGTTCCATCTGTGAGTTCTCTCTGCTTTGATAGGTACTTTATAAACAAGGCTTTGTAGTCCAAATGATCATTTCCCCCATGATCAAAGTTAATTCTTAGTATTGGAGGCCAATTTTCTTTTTTGAATTCAAAATTACTTTTCTTGCATTATCTAGTACTATACCAATCACACATTCACCATGATAATAGGAAAATATAGTTGTCTTAATCATTAACAACAAAATAGAAGTTATTCTTCAATAATCTTCATGTTGCTGATACTAATCAACTCATTTGGTCCGTGTAGTTTGGTTTTGTCTGTCATATAGGTTAGTGTCACTTTCTTCTATGACTCTTTTGTGCAGCAAGACATCATAAATGTAACAAAAAAGACAAATTTTGGTAAAAAAAAAAAAAGAATAGAAAAAGGGAAGACCAATATAACAGGAGCTAGGTTACAGCTGAATCAATCAATTTTAACACACATACACACACAACAACAACAATAATGTTTATATGCATATATTTTACTGAAAGTGGTTACATAGACAGATTGATTGATCATTTATCAAACACATTATGGGTCAGTGTACTAAATAATTAGGATACACATGCAAACTGTCAAGACAGCCCCTGCCCTCAAGACACTTATATTCTAATGGAAAAAAAATGAAGTGAAGATAGAAAAAAAGAGTGGGAGCACTTCCCAGGCAGGTGTCAGAGACCACGTGTGGAGGCCTGGTTTAGAGTAAGAAAAATCTAAGGATCACTAATTAGATGAGGGAGACCTATGGGAAGAATCCAAATCTAATGGTGGGGGTTGGGAGGGGCTTTATCGTGGAGCATGGAGATATTGGCAGAAGTACAGGAAGCATGATAAAGAGATAGCTGGGAAATAGGATTGAGAGTGTACATATCCAAAAAAGACTATGATTTTTAAAAAGATACTAAAATTAAAAAGAAAGAAATAAAATGTATCTTTGCTTGCAAATAATAATACATTAGCATGTTACTGAGTTATGTAAATTCCATTGCTTAGAGTATCTCATGAGCACCTAATTTGGAGTCAGTAGACATATTAAAGTCCTTGTTCTGTTACTACCAGTATTACCTTAAGCAAATCACATAAACTTTCTAAGCTTCAGTTTCCTTATCTATAAAATAGTTACTTGATAGCAGCAACTGAGAACTAAAAGGGAACTTGGAGGCCTGACAATTTAATCTATTCCTGAAAAAGAATGCATCTCTACTACGTAATCAATGAGTGGCCATCTAGCCTAAAAACCTTAAATGATGAGTAACTCCCTACCTCTCCCATTTCATATTTGGATATTTCTAATTGTGAAGAGGTTGTGTGTGTGCGTGTGTGTGTGTGTGTGTGTGTATGTGTGTGTGTGTGTTTCCTTTGACATTAAGTCTATGTTTGCTTCTTTGCAATTTATACCTAGGGCTCCTAATTCTGACATCTGGGGCCAAGCAAAACAAGTTTAATCTCGCTTACACATGGCATCCTCGACTATACTTAAATTATAGATAGGTGTAATCTGTTTAGGAATCAGTATGACTTGTTTTGATTGAAGGGACAAAATTTCTCAGATACATAATAGTACCACAATTCAGAAAAATTCCCTGAAGACTACTAGTCCAGAAAGGAATACAGAAACAACAGTAGCTTTTTTGTTTGTTTGTTTGTTTTTTCTTGCAATCTTCTTAAAATAGAATTATTTTCTTCTTGCTCGTGTGTTTAAATGTCAACTTTTACTGATGAAAACAATTTTAATTACAAAAAGAAAATAAAGATTTCTTAATTCTCTGTTTCCTTTGGATTGCAAAGTCATTCATGGACCTGCTAAACTTTATGGCATGACAATATCATACTATTATTTCCAAACCAAGGTTCAGTCTCATATTTTCCAATCTCTATTTGTACTATAGTAAAGCATATTTAACCTAAGTAGACTATAACCTTATAACCTGTTTAATATCGGGGATCAAGGTTTAATTATGTTTATATCTCCTTCTCCATACCTAAACATAGTGTGCTGCATGTAGTTGCACATAGTGAATAATGGTTAGCGGGATGAATGAGTCAAAAGAAAAGGATAGTCGGGTGGCATATTTGGTGGATATGTCTATTTGCCAATTTGACTTTGTTATCTACAGATGAAAAAGAAAACTGGGCAGTTCTGAGCAGTGGTGATCATTGGCATAATGATAAATGCAGACATTTTGAATTGGCAATAATTATGGGAAATATGACTGGCTAATGGAGCTTCCATTTAATGCCAGACTATTCATCAATAATTTTAATTGATTGTTTTATGGTCACTGATGGCCCTGATACTGATAAATAGATCAGGTAGCCAATGACAAGGAACGTGAGATCCCTGGAGAAACGCGGGCCTACCCTTCTCTACCCAAAATGTTTCAGTATAATAAGGTCCCAGGCTTTAGGTATCAAAGAGGCATTATCTGAATTCTTCAATTGCTGTTTAATATCTTTCTCAACACCCTTGAAGAATCTTATGGTTTGAAGGTCAGGAGTCTTCTGAATGGACACTGAGTCTCCTCAATTAAGACAATGATCCCAAAACCCCTAATGTGGGCACAATTCTAAACTGACAGATACCTCTAACTCAGATCACTTGAAATGTCATGAACAGAGATAAGGCACTTCCTGAGATAGAAGTAGGAGTTTTCCCATTTAGGAGACTTTAAAACAATTAACTGATAAAAATGTTCTATCTGTGATAGAACAGATTGTTGTCACCTAGCTAAAATGATACTTTCTTTTAAATAGTTTAATTTGTAATTATGGAAACATAAATATTCATTTAATGACTTGTTGACAGTTATAATAAAGGTCATTTTGAAGAATTTTTTTTATGATTTTAAAGGGAAAAATTTTAAAATGGGTGGTAAAATATGTTTTGGTTTAAATACTTAAAAATAAGTATTAGCTTAATTCAGATGGAGGAAAAACTATACAAGACTGAAACAAAGCTTGACATAAAGAAAAACAAGATTTTCTGAATAGAAATTACTTACATCGTATATTTCTCAAATAATTCCTTAGTTCTTTACTTTCATAAGCTGACAAATACCTAAAGAAAGAGCAATATATACTGCTTATGTGATACCTTATATGTATCTTGTCGTTTACATGTTGTTTCCCCCTTTAGAACATGAGTTCCTAAAAGAGAGGGATCATTTTCTCTTTCTTTGTAACCCTGGTGGTGCCTAATACTTCATAAAAGATTTTTGATGAATTGACTGCATGATTTCTTCATGTGTTTCAAAGAAAGTAATCCTTAATTAGACCCCAAGCAGAGCCCAACAGAAACCTCATTATTAGAGAAATACTCTATATAATTAAAGGATGCTTTTAAATTCACTTGGAGATGGGGATAGGCATAACTTATGAACATTACTGGTTAGGTGTATTTCCCAATGTCCATTTGTGAGCAATCTTAACATAAGATAAATTAACAAAACTTCACTGAGAAACTTGTGCGTTACCACTACTGTCGTTTTTCAGGAGACATAAAAAAACAACCTTGAGGCAGTTAGATGATGTAGTGAATAGAGAAGTGAACTTGAAGTTAGGAAAACATGAGTTCAAATCCAGTCTCAGAATTTTATTAGTTGTGTGACCTTGGGCAAATCACTTAAATTGCATTTACTTCAGTTTCCTTAGCTATAAAATGAGGATAAGGATAGCACTTACCCCTCAGGGTTGTTGTGTGACTCAAATGAGATAATATTTATTAAGTGCATAGCACACTGCTTGGCACAGAGCAAGTGGCATATAAATGTGAACTATTTGTTTTCGTTGCTTCTGCTGTTATAAGATTTCAATTCTCACATCAAGGAGCTGGCAGATAAAAACAGATAAAATGAAATATCTGGAAAAAAGTGAATGATAAAGCATGTATTACTGAAAGTATAAGATCAGGCTGATGAGAAATAAGAAGATTGACGTCTTTAAAGAGAACTTCATGGAAGATACAAGATGAGCTTCACTTTGAAGTTGGAACCATCAAAGACTGAGGTGGAAAGTAGTGAGAAAATTAATATGATGCTGTATTATTTAATAACAATGTTATTGTGAGCCATACTTTCCCTCATTTTGTCAGACCCCACTTCTGAAGGGCAGGATTTTTCTGAATAGCCTAATCAAGTAATTTGATCACTCCCAGCCCCCAAGGCATCTGCTTGTTAATTAGCTTGGGCAATGGCCCTCTCAAATGCTTCAGTTTCCTCCAAAGACTGAGAATCAGCTTGACCTAGGCCCTCCCCAAGGGACTACTCTCCTGTCCTTGCTTTCTAATCAAAGCTGGGAACAGTCAATAGAGTGTTTGCTGCCCAACAACTCCAAAAGAAATGCCAGGAGCAGAACAGAAGTCTGTACACAACATTTGCAGATCTGACCAAGGCCTTTGACACTGTTCATCTTGAGGGCTTATGGAAAATTATGTCAAAATTCGGTTGCCTGGAGAAATTCATCAGTATTTTACGTCTATTTCATGATGGCATGTTTGCCTGGGTTCTGGATAGTAGACAATGCTCTCGTGCCTTCCCAGGCACCAATGGAGTGAAACAGGGCTGTGTGCTCACTCCCATGCTTTTTAGCATGATGTTTGCAGCCATGTTGTCAAAGGCTTTCAACGAGGATGAACATGGCGTCAAGGTCAACTCCATACTGATGGTAAGTTCTTCAATTTGAAAAGGTTACAAGCCAAGACCAAAGTGGAGGGAGTGTTGGTGCATGATTTTCTGTTTGCAGATGATTGTGTACTCAATGCAGTCTCTGAAGCTGAAATGCCACAAAGTATGGATCAATTCTCTGCTGCCTGTGCTAATTTTGGCCTAATAATTAACATTAAGAAAACACAGGTGCTCCATCAGCCACCAACTCACCATCCATACATGGAGCCATCTGTTACAACAAATGGAAGTTTGAATGCTGTGGATAAGTTCACTTGTTGTTATTAATGTACTTTCCAGGGATGTACACGTTGACAATGAGGTTGATGCATGCATCTCCAGAGCTAGCTCAGTGTTTGGGAGGCTCCGAAGAAAGCTATGGGAGAGAAGTGGTATTAGCCTGACTAGCAAACTGATGGTCTACAGAGCTGTTGTGCTAACTTCATTGTTGTATGCCCATGAAACATGAACAGTCTACCAGTACCATGCCAGGAAACTGAATTGCTTCCATTTGAACAGTCTTAGGAAAATTCTGAGGATCACGTGGCAGGATAAGGTACTGGACACTGAAGTCCTTGCCTGAGCTGAACTGCCAAGCATTCAACTATCCGTCAGAAAGTGCAACTTTGATGGGCTGGCCACGTTATTCAAATGAAAAATGTACATTTGCCAAAAAGGATTATTTTAAGGGGAACTCACATGGGGCAGGAGACCACATGGTGTTCAGAAGAAGCAATACAAGAACACCCTGAAGGTCTCTCTCAAGATCTTTGAATTTGACTGCGCAACATGGGAGATGCTGGCACAGGATCGCTCAGCATGGCATGCCCACATCAGAAAGGGTGCTGTGTTCTATGAGCAAAGCAGAATTGAGACAGTGCAAAGTAAATGTAGGATGTGCAAATTTGAAGTATTCACCCCAAATATTCACACAGACTGTCTGTGCCCAACCTGTGGTAAATTATTCCGAGCTTGCATTGGTCTGATCAGCCAGTTGAACACACTGAAATTTGAGTTTATCATGGTAATGTCATTTTGGCCCTCTTCAAGAATGAAGGACAAGAACCACCACCACAAATTAAAGTTAGGAATGACCTGTTCCACCTGGGAGAAACCAGATTTTGATGTTGTTGTTTTGGTTTTCGATCAAAGATTGCTAGAAGTAGCTGGGTCTCACATAGAAACTAGCATTCTTTAAGTGTCAGAGAGGGATATGATTATTCACACCTGAAGACCAGCCTACCTACCAATCAGGACTGCTTTACATTTGTGGGAAGTTCAAATGATGTACTATAAGGGTAATGAGAAGGAAGATACACCTGGGTTTAAAAAGCCCTGTTGACTCTCATTTTGGGTATTTAGTCATTTGAAGAAGCCAGTGGGTTATTGCTAGCCTAACTAAAATAGTGATTGTGATCAGAACTTTGTCTCTTTGAATATCTACCAAGACCCCATCCTTTGTTATCAGTTAGCATGCTTTTGTTAGTAAATGATATCCTGCTCAAAGAATTGCCTCATTTTATCCTTGTGTTAAATTTCTTTTCTGACAGTAGAAAGATCTTTCATGCCAAGGGCTTTTCCATAGTTTTTACTTAACTCTCTTCACATTTGCCTTCCAAATCTGCATCTTCAACGTACCACTCTCTTTTTATGTTTGTATATCTTTCCAGTTGCCTGGTTGACGCACCCACCTCTGTCACACTAGCAACTCCATTTCAACATATCTTAAGACAAACACATCTTCTTTCTGTTCAGATTTCCCCTCTAAACTTCCTCCTTTTTCAAAATTAATAGGATCACTATTCTGCTAGGGAATGAAGCTTTAAACACTGAAAGCTATTTTTTACTCCTTCCTTGCCCTTGCCCCTTTTCTCCTATCTTAATAATAACTCCAATGCTACCTTCCCCCATAGGGCAGCTAGGTGGTCCAGTGGGTAGAGTATTGGGCTTGGAATCAGAAACACTCATCCTGTGTTCAAATCTGGCCTCAAATGGTTACTAGCTGTGTGACTGGGCAAGTCACTTAACCCTGCTTGCCTCAGTTTCTTATAAAATGAGCTGGAGAGGGAAATAAACTACTCTGTTATCTTTGCTAAGATTCAGAAACAACAGAGCAATATCTCCTCTAAATATAAATTGCACTTCGTTTCATCACTCTCTATTAGGACTCCTAATAGGGTGTGCTGGTAAATGTTTAACAACTGACTGAAAAAAAATGTATACATGACAAACTTTTAAGTTTTATCTGCATCATTAATATTTTCCCCATCACTTCCTTACATCTTGATGGTCAACAAAACAGTACATCAAGCCCTGATTTGTAGCATTTGAGAATTTCTGAGGGGCAAATACTCACACTGAAATTTAACAATTGGCTCATCTGCACCAATTGGAGTTGGCTCCAGCACACCCATGTTGTCTCTGTTTTAGATTGTAAGCCTTATGAGTGAACTGACTGTGTTTTGCCCATTTCCAAATCCCTAAAATTCTGTATACCTAAAACTATGCCTAAACAAGGGGGAGATTGATTATTAAAATGTTTTATTTATTTACTAATTGATTGAAATGAAAACAAAAGAAATGCAATGACTAAGGTTGAATTTGGTGATTTGGTGATTTGCTCAGTGTCACATAAGGTAATTCTGTAGTTCTCAAGCTTCTGGGTCCCATGATTCCTTTATATTCTTAGGAATTATTGAGGACCTCAGAGTTTTTGCTCATGTGGGTTATATCTATTGATATTTACCATATTAGAAATTAAGCCATTTTAGTATTATTATGAAAATAGTTTTGACTTTGTGAATCCTTTGAGAAAACTCTAGAGATGTCCCCGAGGTCCCCGAAACCACACTTTTAGACCTGCTGAGTTGGTGTGTAGTAAAATAGGGAGAGACTCTGGATGTCAGGCTTTTCAGTCCTTGCTGTTTCCCCACCACCATGACCTAATATTTCCTTCATTCCTTTGCAAATTGCTTCAATGAAAACATAAGAAATGGTAATGGGAGTTGAAAATGCAAGTCCTATTGCCTTCCTCTGCTTCCAGAAGCTCGAAAGGGAAGGAAAACAAGACTGTGGTGCCTGTCCTCTTGATTGGTTGCTCTGATTCTGTGACACACTTCATTTTAATCAATCCCCATCAACCTTGGCATTTCCCTTGTCAATTGATGCACTCATATTTTCCCAGGGCTGTGCACAGTCCATATATCTCTTGCGGTGAGTCCATAACTCTTTTGTGCTTCTCCTTTCTCTTGATCTAAAAAATAAATTGCACTCACAAGTTCACATATCCTAGGAAACAATGACTCTCAAGGTCAAGATCACGTGAAATCACTTACATTTCTCTTTTTTTTTTCCTTCCAGATTGTAAGAATAAAGCTTTTGGGCCATTCAACTCTTCAGGTTAAAAACTAAAGGATATGCCTTTCTTATATCTTTTTATTGCAATAGATACTTTGACAAAGCAAACAAAAATCTCAGTCTATACCACTGGCCTCACACTGATCTAGACAATGTAAGAGGAACTTTCAGTCTCTGAATTTTTGTCTACCAATTAAAAATGAAGTAGTCAATTGAAAACAGATCCATGATAGCTCAAGGGTCAATCTTACCTGCCCTCTACTCCCATACTCAAAAGAAATTGCCAAGTCACTGAAGACCAAAATAGGAGAGAATAAAAAAAATGGATTGAATGTAGATTGTCCTCTAGTGGAGATTTTTAAATATAACAAAAACATTCTTTTATCTTTAATGGTTTAGAGTCAGATACAATGGGGAAAAAAAGAGAAAAGAAAGGAGGGGAGATAGGAATATACACTACACTTCTTCCTCTTATTTTTCAATAAAATGCAATTTCAATATGCTCAGCACCAAAAATGGCATTTTTAATCCAACAAAATAATATTCTCTTAAACTAGAGACATGAGGAAAGATTTATAGGCATCCACTTATTATGCCTAGTAACTTTTAAATCTAATTTAGGCTAGGTACATAGGGGCAAACCCTGTTATGTTTCTTAATGATTGATGTGGTACACTAAACAACTCATTTAAATTTGTAATTTAGAAGATATAAAAAAATGAATTGATTAGCTATATATACAGTCCAAGCACAAAGTGATCTGGCATTTTGAATAAGTGTTTGGAGAATTTTAGTAAAATTTCTGTTTGTGCCCTAAATATTCAGCTGATTCATAAACTGGGAGGACATTTAATATAATTTTCAATATTCAGCATTATTTTTACCTTCCTACCCAACCTAATTTTGTCAAATAATTTTCCAGTTTAATTTCAGTGAGGAAAACTGTACTAAAGACTCAGTGTTAATATGTATATACATACCCATATACACATATGTATGGATACTAAAAAATTAAATAAGATTCTTGTTCTTATGCATCCCAAACCTAGATGAAAATAACACCAACTATTCAAATAACTATAATCCAAACTTGTCCACCTTAGTGGAATAGTGGATAGAATCAGAGGCATATATTTAGGGTTGGAGGGTTAGAGTTGGGGGCTTAGGTTAGGGTTAGAGTGGGGGGGTTAAGGTTAGGGTTAGTGGAGTAGTGGAGAGAGTATTAAATTTGAGTAAAGAAGACCTGCATTTGAATCCTGACTTAGACAAGTCCAACTTAGTCTCACGCTAGCTTTGTGATCCTGGGCAGCACAGTTAACCTCTCAGGCTCAGATTCCTCCTCTATAAAACAAGGATAAAAACATCTCCTATCTGCCAGGATGGTTTCAAGTATCAAAAGAAATAATATATGCTAAGTAATTTTCCAATCTTATATGAAAAATATATGGGGGCTTGGGGTAGGATTACAACTGATCGGCATCAGAGGCATGAAAATCTCCATGGAGGGGAATGTATAGGAGCTGGGCCTCAAGGGGTAGGTAGAATTCCAACAAGCAGTACTGGGACTAATAAGGAAGAGAAATAAATTGGACACTACTCTCAATATCCGTTTTATTTTTCTGTTATAGACTAAAAAGTAATAAATGGGTCATTCTTTAAGTAAGCATTTATGGAGTACTTAATTCCAAGCATCATGCCCAAAGACTGATCATACAGAAACAGAATCAAAACAGACCCTGCTCACAAACTAACAACTTATACTCTGAAAACAGCATATACCTATCTAAGTATTTTTGAAATAGATTTTATATGAAAGGCATTTTTTTTTGCAGTGATTGGGGAAGTGGAGAGAAAACAACAGTAATTGCTAGGAGTTTCAGGAAAGTCACTCACTGAAACTTTAAGTTGGATATCTAAGCTGGAAAACTAGGTGGTTTTAGTGCTCTAACTTCTGGTCTATTATGCTTATGGTAATTGTCTTATTTTTGCTTTTTGCTTTTCTTAAAAATGTAGAATCTGTGATTTCATTGATATAAACAGCTTCTGCAAAAATAGTTCCTTCTACCAATTTGTTCTACCCCTACTACTAAGTTCCAGGCTCTGTGCTAAGTGCTAGTGATACAGATAAAGAAAGAGAAAGGCATTCACTGTCCCAAAGGGATTTAGGATAACAGGGGGGCAGAGGTGGAAGACAATACATGAAAGGAAGTTGAAAAGGGAAGGAGGACAACCCAAGTGGACCAAGATATGCAACTGATGGCAAACAAAATTAGCTGGAAAATTCTGAGCCATCTATAAAAGAAGAGGGTGGGGGTGGGAATTGGGAGTAAGAAGAGTCTATTGCCTGATTATCACTCTGTCCTCTAGTCCTCCAATCACAGGGAACGGACAATAGAAGGTTCTGAGGAGATGTTGATTATCAAAACTCAATCTCCTTGATGATGAGATTTCAGGTGGGAATCCCAAGAAGAATCATGATATCGATGCAGTCCAAACAAAGAACAACTGAAGTCCAAAATATCCCACACTTGCTATAATGTCACTTGAAAATCAAGGTGAGATTTCAACTCAGGTCTCTGATCCTGAGGTTAACTTTACCCATTATTTCCCCCACTTTCAATTGTCTAGCTATTTTATGTAGAATATTATTTTATGCAAAATGAACCCAATCTTCATTCAGAATAATTGGCGTATTTGAGAAGTGAAGTGTCATCTTCAGGTTTGTTTTATGCAATGACCTAGTTTATTATGTTCAGAACCAAATTTACTAGTTTTGGTGAGAAAGAGATTTTGTTCTCTTGTCCCACAAGATAAGGAAAGGGCAATTATTATTAATATTTATCTTATTTGTACTTACGAACTTATGTAAAGTTTAGTACATAACTACAATTTCTCAGTATGACCCTAAAATGAATTTCCATCTTTGGGACAATTATTTTAGAATTAGTTGCTGACTTTTAGAAAATTTCCAAATCTTTTCTCTCTGTCTCTCTCTCTATCTCTCTGTCTCTCTGTCCATCTCTGTCTCTGTCTCTCTCTGTCTCTCTTTTCCTCCCTCTTAATGATTTGGTTAACTGTGCAGCTATACAATAACTTTCTTGCCTTTTGTAATTGTTTTCTTTGATAATCTACATAATCTACTTCTGTCTATTGACATTGGATTCATTTATTCATTTACAGTCAGTGTTACCATTTCCCAATAATTCTTTTGGGAAGGTTGACGCCTCCATTCTTCAAAGAGGGTTGAACTCTATCACTATCAGTTAGGTATATATGGTTCAAGTAACCAACCTGCCATTTCTTATCAGTGACCTCTTGATACACTATTACCTAATGGCTCAAGTTTATTTCTCTTCCTTCTCTTGAATCTTTTCTTGACTCATCTCATGAAACTAGTTTGTTTCTACCTAGAGCCTTCAATTCCCCCAGGAATAATTCTGAGGGACAGGAGAAGCAAAATTATTTGGATTGAAAGACTGTCAGGGTAAAATCTGAAAATGGGAGGTAGATGGATAGGGGTATGCATGACTACGTCATCATTTCATTTTTAGTCCATCAGCAGTAAAGTCTTATATGAGGTAGAAGAGGGAACATCAGATTTAGAGTCAGAGTCCCTGGTTCAAAGTTTGCTTCTGTAGCTTAATACTTGTGTGACTTCAGGGTCTTAGTTTCCTGGTATGAAAATGATGGTGTTGAAACAGATGACTTGTAAGATGACTTCTAGCTCTAAATCTATAATTCCATAATGTGAGCTCATATCGTGGGTCTGCTCACTTAATTGCTAGAAGCAAGTGCCTACCCATTCCTAATTCTGAGGTTTCTCTTCTATGAAATGAAGGAACAATATTAAAAGAAGTCTAAGTACATCTATGAAGTTTCTGACATATAGATGATGTTATCTAGCTCTGTAGCTATGTTCCTATGCAAACATGTATGTCTTTATAGAAACACACATAGATCATAGAGAGACGTTTTGATAGAGGGCCTGTCCAAGAGTGAGGAAAATTCATGTTTAAGTTATACTTTTGATATGTCCTGATTGTGAGACCCTGAGGAGATGTTGATTATCAAAACTCAATCTCCTTGATGATGAGATTTCAGGTGGGAATCCCAAGAAGAATCATGATATCAATGCAGTCCAAACAAAGAACTGAAGTCTAAAATATCCCACACTTGCTATAATGTCACTTGAAAATCAAAGTGAGATTTCAACTCAGGTCTCTGATCCTGAGGTTAACTTTACCCATTATTTCCCCCACTTTCAATTGTCCTGAGCAAATCACTTAACTTCTTAGTACCCTAAGAGATGTTCTAAGACTACAGGAAAAAAATGACATTCCTCTTGATAAAGAAATTTCATCATGAGGATATTCTTGCATCAATGAAATAACTGATTGGTTATTTATAGTCAGTGATCATTTATATAGTCAGTGATCAACTAACACATTTATTGAGCTCCCATTCTGTACATGATAGTGTGTAGTCAGTAGAGGAAAATAATAAAAGCTTTCAGAATAAATTGTTTGAGGAGGTAAGAGGATGCACATGCAGAGGCTGTTTCCAGAGTTCTCAGGACTGAGTCTGGGGGTCAAACAACTGGTCAGAATGAGATTACCAAGGACACTTTGCTGGCACTGGGAGTTCAACTCTGTTACATTGCCCAAATACAGTTCTAGGTCAAAGTCCAGTGTCAGGAAGAAGACTAGGAAGACCAGGGTCCCTTGATTCAGTTCTAGGGAGAAAAGGATGCTTGTGGTTGCTTGCCAACTAGAACACAGGCTAAGGCAATAGTGACCACACCTCTCCTTAGATCATATATGGTATCTTGGGAGAAATGGAAACCTTTAGAACCATAGAACAAGGTCTGAAAACAACACCACAAAAATCTTGAAGCTTGGAACAGTGCCCCTCTGCACCCTGAGAGCAAAGCCCAACTTTAATAGACTTTAATAAAGTTAAAAGTCAAGAAATAGGGTGGGGAAATGAACAAATAAAAAAAAGAACCTAATCATAGAAAGTTATTGTGGTGACAGGGAAGATCAAAACATAAACTCAGAAGAAAACAACAGTGTCAAAACAGCTACATCCATAACCTCAAAGAAACATGAATTCTGTCTCAGATCACCACCTCCCCGCCCCTCCACTTATTCCTGGAAAAACTCAGAAAATATTTTAAAAATCAAAAAAGACAAGAGAGGAAAAATTAGGAAAGGAAATCATAATGATACAAGGAAATCATGAAAAAAAGCTAACTATTTAGTTTAAAAAAGGCACCAAAAATATGAAAGAAAATAACACCTTAAAAAGAGAATAGGTAAAACTGTAAATGAGACATAAGAATACACCAAAGAGAAAAACTGCTTAAAAAGCACAATTGGTCAAGTGGAGAAAAAGCTACAAAAATTAACTAAAAAACAGAACTCTTAAAAAATAGAATTAGCCAAGCGGAGTGTGTGGGGGGAACACCAAAGTTCACTGAAGAAAATAATTCCATAAAAATTAGAATTGGACAAGTGGAAGCCAATAACTCCGTGAGATAACAACAAACAACAAAACAAAATCAAAAGAATGGAAAAATAGAAGAAAATGTAAAATATCTCATCGGAAAAATAATTGATATGAAAAATAGAATAAGAAGAGATAATTTAAGAACAATTGAACTACCTGAAATTCATGATACAAAAATAGGTTAGATGCCATATTTCAATAAATTATCAAGGAAAACTGCTTTGATTTTCTAGAAACAAAGAGAAAAATAGAAATGGAAAGAATCCACAGGGATCCTGAGAGAGATCCCAAAGTGAAAAACTCCCAGGAATTGTAGCCAAATTCCAGAGCTCCCAGGTTAAGGAGAAAATATTCAAACAAGCAGAAAGAAATAATTCTAATATCATGGAGCCAAAGTCAGGATAACACAAGATTTAGCAGCTTGCACTTTAAGGAGCCAAAGAGCTTGGAATAGAATATTTCAAAGGGCAAAGGAGCAAGGATTATAACCAAGAATCACTTTACTCAGAAAAAATGAATGCAACCTTTGAGGGGGAAATGGATATTGAATGAAATAGTGGACTTTCAAGCATTTCTGATGAAAAGACCACAAGTGAATGGAAAATTTGCTTTTCAAATATCAGAATCAAGAGAAGAATAAAAAGGTAAAAGAAAGAGAAATCATAAGGGATTCAATAAGTTTAAACTGTTTACATTCCTGCAAGGGAAGATGAACTTGTAACTTGTAGTTATTTCTTCTTTATTAGGGAAGATAGAAGCAGTATGCATAGACAGAGGGCATGGGTGTAAGTTGGCCATAATGGAATGATATAAAAAAACTAAATTAAGGAGTGAGAAAGAGGGATGCTCTGGGGGAAGATGGAAGAGAAAAGTTGAATAGATAAATTACCTCACATGAAAAGGTCAAAGAGAGATTTTACAGTGGAGGGGAAAGGAAGGGTGGGGCTGCTCTCATCAGAATTGGCTATTATTAACCTGCTATCAGGAGTTTGGTGCCCAAGAAATGAATCCCTTTGGTCTTAATAATATATAGAACATCTATTGAGACACATGTGGCAGTGTTATGGGGACACTAATGAGAAGAAAATAGCAATAAAAAGTAAATAAATAACAACACAAATAGACACGTTTTCTAACATAAAAACATGCATATGTTCCCAAACATACTTTTCTCTGCTTCTGGGCACTACACTTTAAAAAGGTTATCACTAAACTGGAGAGATAACACCTGAACTATATAGTTGGGATTTCAAAGAATCCCAAGATCATGCCTCCAGGCATTGCAAGCACCGGACCTGTTTAGTTTGGGAAAGGGCAGACTTTCAAACTATTGAATCACTAACTATAGGTATTTAAAGGACTGTCAAATGAAAGAGGAATTATTACACTTATTCTGTTGGCCCCAGAGGACTATTTGTGAAACTTAGTCTAAAACTTGTCTTGACATTAATGAAATCTGTAATGTTTGACTCTGAAGATCAACTTTCTCACCTGAATAATGGTGATAATATGCTTGTACAACCTACCTCTCTTGGCTGCTGTGAAGGACTTTTTCAACCATAAGCCACTAAATAAATGTGTACCAGGATGATACCTTTTTTGACAAGACCTCTATCTAGAGCAGCACCTTTGGCCCACAGTCATCATGCAGACATACAAGATTTCACAGACACAGTAGGCTTCGTCTTTTGGCCTAGTATTAGGCTGTGGAGTCTGGGCTGCATTTTTGTGCAGCACTTACCAAACAAAGTTGGCATACAAAGTTAAATGAGGTATTAGGTCAAACCTCAAATAGCTGGTATGCATACCAGAAGCTTATCTCAGTTTATCCAACCTCTTTGTCCCTCAAGTGAAAGGGGAAATCTTGATAGATCAGGTTTTCTAGGAGATTTTTATTTCCTGTACAACTTATCCTTAGTACAGTAGACTGTGAGAATGGCCTTTTGCACAGTATTCTGGTACATCTACATCTGAAAATAGAAAATGAATTATCACAGAGAAGAATTTTGCCCAAGCTGAAAGGTTAAATCATAGTTCATTGCAAAGTCTAAGTAAAAGTCCCAGTGAGCCTCCTTGTTCCATATTGGTATATTTTTTAAAATGGTATTAAAATTCCACCTGATAACTAGTACATTGCAGAGTATTGATATTCGCTCACATATGGTGTGGAGAATGGGATATCCATGATAATCTATTATTTAATGACAGGATTTTAAATGACTTTCCCAAGGCCAAATTCGGAGGCCCCAAATTTTGACAATGGGAAAATCCAAGGAGTATTGAACTGGATCTTAGGGTAAGACTTTATTTTTATGGTTCCATTACATTTTAAGCTCCTTGAAGACAGGAATTGTCTTTTGTCTTTTCTTTTTTTAATCTCCAGCATTTAGCACAGTGCTTGGCACATAGTAAGCACTTAATAAATATTTATTGATCAGTTGATTGATAGGCACAAATATTTTTCTCAACAGAGCAATAGCTTGTTGTTGTACATATTTCTTGCTGTACCACCCTTTGTACCAGTTTAAATACCCATTTTTGTTGTTGTGGGGGAAAAAGAATATGTCTTTCTCTTCCCACTCTACTTCTGTGCTGGTAATACAAATAGTGTTATAGTTTGTGGTATCCTCTCTCCAAGGACCAAAATAAGACCACTTTAATTGTCACTATAAATAATTCCTTTCTGTGTGTAGATTCTGCATTCTATGACGGTCCATTCATTACTGCATTGTGGCAAGAAAATTCACCATTTACTCATTAGAATACAAGTCAGTAAAAGAATTTTTTCTATACATTGTTATATGCTGAGGCTGGGAGAACCATCAGTTGGCCTATTGAGAGCCCTACCCCCATGGGGCAAGTTAGTTTCAAAAAAAATAACGCTATTCTCCTCAGGTACTTTTGAAACACAGAAAACAGAGGGTTTTTACAACAGAGTTGTGTTCACAACTCCTCAACCACTGGCCTTGTGTGCAATTTGCTGTGTTTCAAGGTTGAGAAAAGGGATTTTTCTAATCTTCATGTCTGTCACTGGGGCCTTTGATATCTGAGACAGGATTGATCCTGTATTTTGTAGTTCTTTGCATAGGAACTAGGGTAAAGAAAAGTAACACAAAGATTACATATGACTATCCATTTAACACTGAAATAAAGGTTTATTCTCAGATGGAATTATTTATATCAAGAGAAGGAAAAGAGAGCACTCCTTTTCCTCTTGCCATCATGTAGGCAAAACCCATTGATGGACTTACAGTTATGAGCAGATGATAGATTTAACATCATTTGGTTTAATGAATGAGTCACCACACCCATCTTGGAGGTGGGCATCCCATGGAAATGAAGGGTGAAGTGATTAGGAACAAATCACTAAATCAAAGGGTCAGTTTCTTGAAGTGAAACCAAGATCTCAGTCCTCTGATTGAGACAATGGACAGCAGTCCCTGTAAATTTTTAAGCCTTCTGCCTTGTACCTTGTATCCCCTCCCCCCACATACACTTGAATCAGAATTCCACTTTAATACAGGTTTTACCGGCATTGCAACCTTTTGTATATTTCCCTTGAGTGATCTTTGGAGCTGACAAATGCCTAATGTTATGATTTTGCTCATTTAATATATTTGTGTAGGTCTAACACACCTTTCCACAGTTGAAGAGATAAGGGAACTAGAGAAGCTGACACACAGTCTTGGAATGATCTTTATCTCTCCTGTGGTAATATAATTCTGCTGGGTGATCAAGATTCTGGGAACCTTACCTCAAACCCACATATCAACAAGATACTGGATCTTGAATAACAAATTAGGGGAATAGGAATAAAAAGCAGGGAAAGTGTTCTCTTCAATAATAGAAGCACATACCCATATGGAGCCTGGCCCTCTAGGACCGCAGAGATCTCTCTTGGCTGGGGTCTATTTAATTTAGTAAAAAGTTTTTAATTCACTGACTATCACCCTCAGGCAACAAGGTTATTTCAGGTAGAGAGTTGATCCTCTTGTTTTTATTCATCTGGCTGCCTCTTGTCCTGTATATCTTTTTTCTGACCTCCAAATGTGGTGTTATGTAGCCGGAGGAAGCAGCAGATTACTGGGCCTTCCTATTCTGGTGACCTCCCTTCAGTTGGCACCTCCGAGACTTGAGTCAATGACCTCTCTGCTCAGTACCCCTCCTTATCACCAGGCAGTTTTAACTGAGTATTTAAACTTTTCACAAAAATATATTGGATAACTATATAATTGGTTTACTTTTAACCTTATATATTTCATTTTACATATTTAAAAGCCATTCTGAAATGAGGTCCTTAGACTTCTTCACTCACATTGGGGTGCAGAAGACAAAAAGAAAAAAAAGAAGTTTAAAACTCTTGCTCTACTTAAAGAGAGAAATAAAATTTTATTCTGATTTTTCTACTCTGTCTTCTGAGTTATGTTACCTTATGTTTGTGGAAACAGAAAAAGGGGGTTCTATGCGTATATACCATGATTTTTCGCTAGAGTGTCCCCAGCCTAGGAAGGAAATAGCAAAGGAATCATTCCTCCAATAGCAATGACTACTTAAACCTAATCTAAGCATATCAAAATGCACTATGATGGGACATGTGTAGACCTTTTTAGTTATTAGCCTGTCAAGATATAATTAATGTGTCTGCATCTCTCTACTAACCTCCTTAGTTGTTCACTTAAATAGTTAGAGGGGGGATAAAATTGATAAGTCTGTGGAACAATGAAATGGCTAAGGTGCAATTCAAAACATGAAGACTTATTGATTTCCCCCAATGGATAGTGCTCCACAAATCTTGTATACACATATGTATTTTTGTGTATATATAGATTTTTCCCCATTATCTAACATTGCATTACCAAATAATGCCCATAGTCCTCCTCTAGAAGTAATTTACATATCATAAACTGTTCTTTAGTAATAAGCTAAAATAAATCATTTAACAGGGACCAGTATCTCTAAAACAAACAACAAAAAAAAAAAACCAAAGAGAGTAATCTCTATTACTGCAGACCACCTCTGTAAATTCTCATGCTCTATACACTGAAGCTCTAAGAAAAGATTTTTTTTCCCCTGTAATTTACTTTCTTACCTGCAGCACAGAAATCCTGAAAGATATGTAAAGAGGAATGCTCCAGAGGAACCATATAGGTCTGAGGCAGACAGGGACTGTTAAATAATAACTGTATGGTCCTAGGTTCTGGGAAAATACATTAAACATTTAGAGAAGGGGATTAAGGTAAAGTGTCTGATCTAAAGAACAAGCCCAATGATTTTCATCATAGTCTGAGCTTCTTAGACACAGTAGAAAAGATTCTTTTCCAGCTATTCATTCCTGAACAGTAGTGCCAACAGCATGGTGAGTTGTTCTGTCAGGTCTGCTGGTGGAGAGAGATTTCCTTCCAGGAATAAAGTTTGTTTTTGTAATAGATTGGAGGGTTTGATGACAACCGCCAACCCCTGGATGGGGAACACTGCCCTGGCAAATGAGAAGCCGTGTAGTTTACTGAAATAAACAATGGACATGAAATCAGAAAACCTAGTTTGAGTCCCAACTGTGACACTTACTAGTTTTTTGATTGTTAGTAATTGAGTGTTAGTTTCTTCATTTATAAAGTGTATATAATAATACTTAGGTTGCCTATCTCAAACTTCAAGTATATAAAGAGTGCTATAAACATGTAGGAAGCAGCTAGATGGATGATTCCACACTGGGCCTGGAGTAAAGAAGACCCAAGTTCAAATCCAGCTTCAGTCACTTAACTTGCTATGTGACCCTGGACAAGTAATTTGACCTCTACCTACCTTTATCTACTAGCAAACCACTCCAATATCTTTTCCTAGATAACCTCATAAAGGGTAAAGAAGAATGGGATATGCCTAAGCTACAGTACAAAGAGGAAGCAAGACTGGTACTATTAGGGTATATTTATAAGAGTGGTAGAATTAGGCTATTGAAGGCAAAAGGATATTTCATTATAATTGTATGCTTGGGGAGAAATACCTTGAGAAGAAAAGTAAACATGGGTGAACTAGAGAAAGTTCACACACAAATCCAGAGGTATAAGGTAATTGGGTCAGAGGGTATATGTGTGGGTGAGGGTGTGTGTAGACACACATATACATATATGCATACATCTTCTATCTATCTATCTATTTATGACTATTTGCTTGAAATATCCAATAACTGTGACAACACTTTGTATCACTTACCTTTTGCCTAAAACAGACTTTATTACCAGGATTTCCAACCAGCTTCTTTTCAATACCTGCAAATTCAAATTCTCTTTTCATATTCATGACTTGGTTGGGAGTGGATGGGAGGGAAAGGTTCCACATTTGGAAACAATGCCATGGCCATTTAAGAAACCTTGCCTCACTTTAGACAATGAGGTTTCCACTGGAGTGGAAATAAACCTGAAACATGTGGCTTAAGTTTCTCTTCAAAACAAATTTAAATTCTAAGGGGCGACTTGCTGGTGGCAAAATGCCTTTTGGGTTTGGCCAGATTGGGGCAATTGGATTAAGATGTTTGTGAAACCCCTTGGGCACCTGGAATACAGTGTTACAAGCCCTTTAAGTAATAGTACCCAGAAAGGGAGGCTCTCTGACTGAGCCATACACTGAATTGTGACAAACGGAAGGCCAAGATGTGTACATAAGTGAAAGTTTGCCTCTCTCTTGTTCCAGGTCCACAAGAATTTTTAGTCAGGAAGATCTAAGGAAGGATAAAATGTGCATGCTTGTGAGAAAACCATTAATATAATTAACATGATCACAGAAAATTGTTAACACTGATTATAACATAGACTGTCTAAACCTCTTAGTCATCCTGACAATGTCAAAATTCCAGTTAAGTCCTTACATTCCTTCTCATAAAATATTTACTTTTGATTAAATTGAGCTGAACCACACCCTAGGTCCCCCCACCCGGGGAGTTTGCCTTGTGGGGAGCCCAGCTTAAACTGGATTGCAGCTTCTAGTGTCCTTGCCCCGTTCCATTGAGATTCATGGCCTGAAGGGCAAAACAGCCAGAATATCTTTCCTTGTGCAGATTGGGAAGGACCAGTAGGGCCTCATGACCAGGTCTTGCTGCCTCATACTACCTCCTACCCCTCTTCTCTAAAACTATAAAAAACTTTTTCATGGGTCTCTTTGGGTGGGAAATCCACTGAAACTCCCCCCAGGCTGTAAGGCTTGCTACCCTGTTATCTCAATTAAAGACACTTTATTCTTGAACTTATGGATTTGATTTATTTCAAGACTTGACACTTGTGTTATAAATAATCCCTAGTGTTCCAAAAAGGTGGAGCACAACTCCCCAGCTCTCCAATCTCCCTGATGATTGATATTTCTCTTCTGTTGATCCCTTACTATATCTTTGTCCCTTGTTAAGAAGAAAATAGTCATGGGAGAAAGAACACACCAAGGAACATTAGCCACTTACACTTAATAATACTGAATTTATCCTATAGTGTCTTTAGGTAGGTTTCAATGATGAGAAGAAAAGGTTGGAAAGATCATGAGCTCCCTGGATATTGTAAGTGGATTATTATACAACATATAAAAAAATGGCTTGCTAGGGCAAGTAGGTGATTAGAACACTGGCTCAGGAGTCGTTCAGGTCAGGCCTCAGACACTTGCTGTGTGACCCTGGACAAGTCACTTAACTCAATTGCAAAGCAACAGTAGCAACAACAATAAAAGCTTTGCGGAATTCTTCACTTTTTTGCCTTTGCAAAGCCCTACTGGAGTGTCTGCTTTAGAACTAGACTTTCTCCAAGTTCCTCAGGTTCACAAACTAGGAATCATTCCAGATCCAAGTTCTTGCCAAGGCCTTCTGATTTCACCTTTGTAATCTCTCTTGAATAGGGCCTCATCTCCCCCTCCCCTGCTCCCTTCTGAGACTGCCCACACTCTAGTACAGGCCCTCATCCCTCACCTCATGCCTACTGCAACAACCTGTTGGTGGATCTGCCTGACTCAAGTCTCTGCCCATTCTCATCCAACCTGCATGAAGCCACTAAAGTGATTTTCCTAAAAATCTGTTCGTGATCTGATCATATCACCCCCAAACCATCATTGAATCAACTCCAATGGCTTCCTATTGCCTCCAGGAGCAAATACAAAATGCTCTCTGTGGCATTTAAAGCCCTTTATAACTTATACCTCTCCAGTCCTCTTGCACTTTACTCCCCAGCATATAACCACAAATCTACTGATGTTGAACTCCTGATTGTTGCCGTAACAAGGCACTCCATTTCTCAACTCAAAGACTATTTTCTTTGGAAATCTTCCATGCCTATAATGCCCTCTGTGCTCTTGGAGTTCAACTTCTTCAACTAATATCTACCTTGTACAGGAAGCCTTCCCTAGACTTAATTCTAGTGCTTTAGTTCTTTTAATTATTTCCTATTTATCCAGTATATAACTTGTTTTGTGGTTATTTGCATGCATGTAGTCTCCCTCATTAAACTGTAAAAATTCCTTGAGGGCAGGGACTATCTTTTGTACCTTTTCATATCCTGGGTGCTTAGCATAGTACCTTTTTGTGGAAATACTTAACAAATGTGTGTTGAATTGAATTGAAAATGCAATAAACTAACAGCAAGGACAGATTGAACCAGCATCCAGAAGAAGGCAAAATTCTAGGCCAACACATTTGAGTTCCTGCTCATCTTTTCCTGGGACATTTTGGTTTGACTTGAGAAAGTCCTTGCCAATGCCATGCACCTTAAAAACTAATATACTGGCACTGTCCTCAGCTGTGTTTTCTATGTTCCAACACAAGGAGAGGGGGACTGGATCATCATTTGAAAATGCATGATTTGGATGTTGATCAAGCAAACATATGATGCACCAATGTGTAGCTATTGTCCAGAAATGAATGTCATTACTGGAAATTGGGATCAAATAGTTTATTTGTGGGATCCCAGAACTCCTTGTAATGCAGAAATGTTTTCTCATTCAGAAAAGGTTGTCATGCTTTCTGTGTCTGGCAACAAATTGATTGTGGGGACAGGTGGTTGGAGAATGTTGTTAATAGGACTTGAGGTATAAGGTCTATGTGTATCAGAGAAGATAGTCTAGTCTGAAATACAAAACTCATTGCACATGAGCATTTCCGAAAAAGCAAGGTTATATATTAGGCTCTGTTGAAGGCCAAGTGACATTTGAATATTTGGACCCAAGGCCTGAGGTACAGAAGAAGACGTATCCATTCAAAGCAAATTTATCCTGTCAATGTCATTTCCTTTCACAACATTCATAACACATTTGCTATAGGTGGATCTGATAGATTTGTTAGTATTTGGGATCCATTTGAAAAGAGACAATTATGCAGTTCCATTAGCAGAGCATCACTTGCCTTCAGTAATGATGGGACCATATTTGCAATAGCATCACCATACATACATGCATATATAAATATATATATATTTATAAATATGAAATGGATGACATTGAACATTCTAAAGATGGTATCTTCATTCAGTAAGTGACAGATGCTAAAACAATATCCAAGTCTACCTAATCTAATAACCTTGTGGAAGTATGGCTTCTCTGTGGAAAGTTTATATGTATTTCTTACAGAAGATACTTGTTCTTCAGGGATAATTTGCAATAAATGTGAATGAAATAAAAAAATACAGTAATCAACCTTGGGGAGCTCAGACCCACTGTTAAGTGTCTTAATTCAGTTAGTGATCAAAAAAACATAAAATGGTAAGGTTAAGACTTGGGTTCTTTACTAACTTCTATCCATCAATCAGCAAATATTTATTAAGTGCAATGACTTGAATGAATCCTTTATGTTCCACACAACCTTTATGCCATGCCAGGAATGGTTAGAACAAAAAGAGGAAAAGTATGGGAATGAGAGACAGAGAAAGATAGAGACAGATGGAGATAATGAAAAAAAGAAGGAGGATGAGGAGAAGGAGGAGGATGAGGAGAAGGAGAAGAAGGAAGAGAAGAAGCGGAAGAAGAAGAAGAAGAAGAAGACAACAAGGAAAAGGAGGAGGAGGAGGAGAAGGGGAAGGAGAAGAGAAGTTTATTAAAATTAATCAACACATCAACCAAACCTGACACTTTATGCAATATTCAATATCCTTAGTGGTCCTTGAAAGAAGTGAAGGAAGTACAATTTCTTTTTTCTTCTTTGGGGCTAAACTTGACCAGTATTCAATTTGTTTCTTAATATTTTTTTTCCATTTACATTGCTTTATTCATTATGCATATTCTTTTCTGGATTATAATAACTTCATTCTTATCAATTCATAAAGTCTTCACATACTTTCATTGAGACTTGTGTTAGTATTTTTCAATCAATCCTTGAAAAAAAATTATTTTCCTATAGCAAATACAAATAAAATCTCATCTTAGACTACTTATTTTTTTCAAGGCAGAGTTTAATTCTCATTTGTCGATGAAATTTTTCCAATCATTCCAAACTAAATGGGATCTCTTTGTAAACTGATAACACTTACTAACTGTGCCAATAGTTTCAAATAGGGATTTAATTCACGTATTTTGGCAATTCTATCCTGTATTGCTCAAATTACAGTCTTAGTTGAATTTTCATGTACATAGATCTTGTCTCGCCTATAGGTCAAGCAAGATAAAAGATAGCCTCTCTATTTCCCACAGCACCTAGCACAGTATCAAATGTGTAGTAGGTGATCAATTAACAAAAAAAAATGTCTTGTTTGGAAATAAAAAGTTTTGACAGCAGACTGAAGATACCCTTTGGATAAATAGAGAGTAGAAGACTGAGGAGAGAGCAAGAGTTCACAAGTGAAGAACTAGATTTGGATGTTAATCTGAGAAACTTGTAATCAAAATCACATGAACATTTCATTTCAGCAAGGGAATAAGTTTGGGAAGAAAGGGGATAAATGAGTTGATTGGCTATATTCATATTGTTGGGAAAGAAACTACAAGTCAAGTTTTGTTTTCAGGAAAGTTTGTTCCTGTGGCATAACTCTTATCAGAGAATGAAGAGTAAAGCCCCAAATTCCAATTCCTCACAATTAAAATTATTCACTTCAAAGATGCGCTAATTTTTTTAGAGTCCTTGGGGTAGCAATAATTTAAAAACTTGAAAAAAATGGTACCCATTAAAGTATCTAAGTCCATTCCAACACTGATTGTGGGTACTTATTAGTATAGCTGGGATAGAGCCCTGGGCTCATAGTTAGGAAAGTATGAATTTAAATCCAATCTCTGGTATTTATTGGCTGTGGTAAACTCAGCAACTCACTTAACTCTGTTTTCTTATCTGTGAAATGGACAATAGCATCTACCTCACAGTGTAAATGTGAGGATCAGATAAGAATGTATGTAAAGTACTTTCCTAACTTTAAAATATTAGTTGTTGCTATGATGATCTAAATTACTGGGAATGTCACAGTAAATAATAATTCAATTCATCTCCTAATACCTACAAAATCTGTCCTTGATTAATGTGCCTTATACGTGTGCTGATTAAAAATGAGGGACTGAAAAAGGAAAGACATATTTGAAAATTAAACTGCTCATTAAGAAAAATGATATCTGAGAATGACATTTGGACCACAGCTTAATAGTGATAAATTGTCAGAGCTGGAAGGCAGATGGGGAATCACTAAATTAGGATGAGAGGCAGGCTTGTACTGCTCAATTTTGATTGGGAGGACTTCAGTTCAAATTCTAGTTCAGCTACTGTTTCAATAATGCTGGAAAAGTTTCTATTTATTCATCTGGAAAATGAGTGAGGTAGAATATATAACATTCCTTGATAGTGCTGAAAATTGCAAGAAATTATGGTAATTCATAATCCAAAGATGGGCAGCTATGTGGCTCAGTGCATAGGGTGCCATAACTAGAGTCAAGAAGACTCATCTTCTTGAGTTCGAATCTTAACCCTGTTTGCAAACCCTGTTTGCTTCAGTTTCCTCATCTGTAAAATGATCTGGAGAAGGAAACAGCAAGTCACTGTAGTATCTTTGCCAAGAAAACCCCAAATGGAGTCATGAAGAGACAGACACAACTGAACAATAACAGGAGGCAATTTTACAAATAAGCAAATTGAGAGCCAGAAAGATTAAGTCATTTGTCCGGTCTAGCACATTATTGATGGAGCTAAATATAAAACACATATCTTATAAAATGGGTTTGTTTTTGTACTCAATTGGTTGTTTTCTTCTAAGAAATAAGAAGATATTTGACCAGGGATGAAATGTATTTAGTGAAATATAGCAAAAATATATTTTCTTGTAAACTTGCAGATCTGATTAAGAAGACAAACTAAAAATGAAGGAGAAAATTGTCCACATATATCCTCAAACCATATCACAAATGATGGGGTTTTATAATAGAAATAAAATATCAGTATGGAGAACCAGTCATTTAGAGGTGAACAATATCTAAGAACAGGAATAAAGCAAAAGCTTGGACACAGATAATATAATAAGCCGAACCAGAGATTTTAATATATTGAAGTGGATTTGACCTCAGAGTTATCACCAGAGAAGAAGCTAGAATGTTTTAAGATAAAAAAAGAATGTAATAAGATATTTGATGGGGGTAACTTTAGTCATAGGACTTGCGTTTGGATTTTAGACCTTCAAAGGTATAAAATAGTGGAAGGAGAAAACCTAGAAATGTTAGTGGATTATAGGCTCAATGTGAATTAACCAAATGATATGTTATTCAATAGTATCATAGGTTACATTAAAAGTAGTAAATAAAGATTCAATATCTCTTGAATGGTTCTTATTAAACTTCTATTAGAAATTTCTAGGTGTAAAATTCTCCTTTTTGGTATTTAAAGCACATCACAACTTGGCCCCCAAATAACTTTCCAGTCTAATTCTACTATTCCCCTTTGTACAGTCAATGCTCCCTCCCAAAGTACCTTATCGCTCCTCACATATAATGCTCCATCTTTCACGATTATGTCTTTGCACAGACTGTACCACCATGCCTAGAATGGACCTCTTCTCACATCTACCCATTAAAGTTCTCTAGTTACCTTCAAAATTCAGCTCAAGTACTTCAATATGAGGTCTTTCCTTACTCCTTCCACTCTAGAACTGCTAGTACACACACACACCTTCTGTACCTATTTTGTATGTAAATGAACACATATGATTGTGTGACCTCAAACAATTTATTTGATCTTTCTAAAACTGAACTCTCTAAAATTACAGTTTCCAGGGAAGGTGCTAACACATATTGGTAGAAGGGAGAGTCCTCACCTGGGAATTCCATATACAAAGGAAATCACAGATCCTGTCTCTGTCCTCTATCTTTGAATATACAAGCTCCTTGAGGGCAGAAGTTGTTCCATTTTTTTTTCTTTTTTATGTCTAGGTTCTGGTAGGCATGTAAAAATGCTTGCTGATTGATTAGTTGAAGAATTTCATAGGTTTTGTCTCCCTGAAAGTCCATATTGATTAGTAAATGCTACACAATAGTTTCAAGAATCTGACATCTATAATTATAATAAAAAATAAGATATGTAATACTAAATAATATAGTTTAGGATATGTGATACTGAATAATATAGTATAGGTTATTAATGATATATAATTGATATAATAATAATTGTCCTTGTTAGCATTTACATAGTGCTTTAAAGTTAGAAAAGTGATTTTCAATAACTATGTAATTTGATCCTAACAGCAACTTGTGAAATAGGTGTGACAATTATTCCCATTTTATGGATGAGAAAAACTGAGACACAGAGAGATTAAGTGACTTTTCCAAAGCCACACACAGATAATCAGAGTCTTAAGACTGGATATCAACTCACATCTCACTGATTCCAAATCCAGTGCTCTATTCAGAATAAGATGATAAAATGGATGATTCAATTAATAACTTTATAGATCATATTTTTCTACTACACAAAGCACTTTTTCATGTCTTGAGATTCATTCAATAAATGTTTATTGGCTGATTAATTGATCCATTCATATAAATAATAGTCATTGGCACTGGTTCCTGGTAGTCTCTGTAACTAACTACTCCCCATTGTGTGTAGCTCAAGCACTACAGAAAAAAAGTTCTAAAGACAAAATTTCAGTCTAATTAGGAAGAACTAGAAAATGTACAATCATAATCAAATGAAACGTATTCATATGTAGAAAATGTAATTTTTTTAATGAACTTTCTTATTAATAATGAAGTTGCCAATGAGTACTTCATATCCTAAGTCTTAGAAAGGAATTCTGTCATTCAATATAGTCTAATTCTGACTTTAAAATATTGTTTTTTTTTATTTTGTTTGTGAATATATATATGTATATACACATCTATGGAATATGATTCCTAGTAGTCAAATAGTCAATAAACAATGTATCTATGTCTATGTGCCAGGTGCTGTGCTAATACACTGCTGGTAGACACACTCTCATGTAGCCATTAATCTTTAAACATTTGTAAAATCTCTAAGTTTTTTGATTCTCTCATTTGCTTCTCAATTTAATGAAAATTCTTTCCCCTAAACTATACAGGTAAAGATCTCATCCATGTGCTTCATTGGTCATCTCTACATCTTAATTCAGATTGGATATAAATTTCTACAAGCATGTTGAAATAAAATACAAATATGTGAATGATGCTTAAAACTGTATTAGCTGAAGGGAACCCAATTTGTAGTCAGAGAAGCTGGATTTGCACTCCAACCTGGTAATTTACTAGGTCTATCTCCTTGGGTAAGTTTCATAAAATTTCTGAGCCTCTTACCCAAAAGATACTTCCAGTTCAATGTCTAAGACCTCATGATTGTATTCCAAAACTAAAAATATTAATTGCCTACCCAAACGTTATACAGTAAAATAACTACATTCATTGACTCTCATTGTTTTAATATGTAAGTTTAGAGGGCAAGGCTTGGTGAATTTTAAGGAATCATAAGTTTAGGGTGGAAGGGACCTTAGAGACCATTGAGTCCCTACCCATCTGAAGTAGAAAGAAGTTAAGTGACTTGCCCCTGATTACATGGTTGGTAAATGTTCAAAGAGAGATCCAACTCCAGGTTTTCCAGACTCCAAATCTAGTGTTCTTTTTTCCCAATGTTTCCTCTCTTACATCCTTTTAAAATCAATCAACATGAAATGAATGAGGCTTTGGAAATCAACTTACTTGACTTGAGAGTAAGAAAATAATTTAGTTTCTCATGATTTTGCTAATACATTTTTCCCTGCCTGACCTGTGTCCAAATTTAAATGATAAACCTATTTAGTTTTGCCTTTTGAGGTCAATGTTTGTCTGCTTCTTTCTTAAGCTTTTTTGGACAAGGCCCAGCTTCACATCCAATTTTATAAGATGTGAAGAAAAAAAAAAGGAAAAATGTTTTTCATGTAGTTTCAATCAGGCCCCTGGGTAAAGATCATACAACTCTGAAACTTTTATTTTGACAAAATTCCAAAGTGCTACACACATTAGGGAAAATGAGAGTTTGCTCTAACATAAATTGTTTAATGTGAACATTGGGGCCAAAATTAAATTTTCCCAAGCGATTGAGTTTGTTTAAACATTTAAACATGGTTTGGTGTCAGTGAATAGTGGAAAAAAACACTTTAATGTTGGGGGTGGGAATCTCTACCCATCTTTCTTTGTGAAAGTTCCAAAGACTACTGAAATAAAAATATTCATTTACCAAAGGGGACATTGCGATGTCTCCAAAGACATTATGTGCTGGTGTGAAAGAATGAAACAGGCACAGAGATCAACAATGTGGGAGAAAAAAACAAGTCTTCCTTTCTTTGGCTTTGTAAGAGGTCCAGGGACCCATTTTAAATCATTTTTTTTTTTAAGTTCAGGGTGGTCTGTTTTTCTGCTGCTATTTTTTGCTTTTCCCCTAGTCAAAAAAAGAGTATAACAGACATTATAAATGTTACTAGGTGTGCTGTGCATGTTTAATTTGAGAATTTTTATTTCATGCACCTTGAACTGCTTGCTTTTTCCTGAATCTGTTTAAAACACAGCAACCATAATCAACAGAGCCAAATATATTATCCCAAAAATTATATTCTGTTACTATGAAACACAGACTTATAGTTTTGTTCAATGCTAATCATGATTTCCCAAAATTAAACGGTGATTACATATATTAAAGACAATGGAGACAAAAAGACGGAGAGACTCAGAAGAATAATAGACCAGAGCGGGAAGAGAGATAGAGTAAGTTAGAGACACAAAAGTCAGAGAAAATCAGAGAGAGAGATAAAGATAGAGGAGGGAGGGAGGGTGAGAAAGTCAGACTGGAAACAAGAGAGTCAGAGCCAGAGAGGGACAGAGAAGGACAGAAAGACAGAGGGAGACATGTGCAAGGTGGGGTAGGGAGAAGGAGAGAGAAGGAAGGAAGAAAAAGGGAGAGAAGAAGGAGAAGAGGAGGAAGAGGAGAACCAAAAGAGGAACAAGAAGGAAGATGAAGATGACATTATGATGAGAGCAATGACAGCTCATGAAATGGAAGCTCCTTCTACTGAAACCTATTTAAATCATCATTCACAACGTAGAGACTTAAATGTCTAGTTATACTGAAAATTAAATGACTTATGTAGGGTTGTAGAAATAGCATTTATAAAGTTACTTAGGTTTTCCTGATTCCAATAGAAGTTTCTTTTCATTAAGTCACACTATGTCTTGAGGAAAAAAACAAGTGATTACATGCATAAATGTGCATCTATAGAAATTAAAATATACATTAGGATTAAAAACTAAAAATCTAATCTCCTACACTGAAAATGCTATTTGAGTACAGTCAACATTGAGAAGTCTTTTTGCTTTGTTCTTGTTTTATATATTTAACCATCAGTTGTTATTGTTGAACTTCAAAATATTGTAATCACAGTCTCACTTGTTTGGTTTTAGCAAAGACACAAAAGGAAAAAGGTAGTAGTGTAATGTACTACATAGTGGCATCATAGACCAACTGAACTAATTCTTTCACTCTTGTATAGATGATAGTGAGTATGGTGTTTCAGCCAGGAGGATAGCTTCAATGGCATTTATCTTTAAATTAAGATGCAGAAATCCAAAAATGATCAACTTATGTATTTTCTCTTTCTGCACCATTATCTCCAGTGGTTCTGATCTTTATCAGACCACTGGATCCAGATGGCTCTGGAGGAGAAAGTGAGGCTCTCACTTGTACAGCCCTCCCTCCCTCAGATCTAATTCAATTGCAAGTCATGTCATCATCTCCTTGATATCATGGTCCTCTTCAAGAACGAAAAAAAAAACCACTCACCCCCCACCATCACTTATATACAAAAAAAATTTTAACATAGTAAGGACACATGTTCTGAAGACCTGTGAGTTGAATATTGGACATCAGGGATTTCTTTGGGAAGCCTTACCTTCAAAAAGTTGAGAAATAGTCTTAATTGGTAAACCCTTGTTTGAATTCATTAGCTCCTTCACAAAATGGTGGATGCTATAATCAAAAGAGTGTCCAATGTTAAGAATTCCATTTGACTCTAGATAGGCTGTTCTGGAGCCTCCTTTTAGGCCTGTTAAACTTGAATTTTGTCAGATATTTTGATCTTTGAGTCATTAATATTAAATCAAAATATAATGGACTATAATGAAAGAATAACATTTCCACTTGCACCTACTCTCTAACTATTAATCTTGTTAAATTGACCCATATCTTAACAGGTCATGTTGACTGATAGTGTTACCTTAGATAGTTTGAATGCGTTCAGACTTCCTTGCTGAAGAAGATCATGCCATCAGAGAAACAATGACATGACTTGCAGTTGACTTTATTTTGAATGAGGGAGGGCTGTGCAGGTCACCATCCTCACTTCTCCTCCAGAGCCATCTGAGTCCAGTGACCAGATGTTCATCAGGATGACTGGAGATGACCCAGGATGAGGCAACTGGAGTTAAGTAACTTGCCCAAGGTCAAACAGCTAGTGAGTGTCAAGTGTCTGAGGTGAGATTTGAACTCAAGTCCTCCTGACTCCTGCACTGATGCTCTATCCACTGCACCACCTAGCTGACCTCATAGATGCCTTGGGTAGATAATAGGCAAAGACTATTTTTTCTCTGCTTTCTTTCTTATTTAATCTGATGTGTCATCCTTTAAGATTCAGAAACACATATTGATTTTCAACTGCATACAGCATAATTCAGTGGAAAGTGTATTGGATTGGAATCAAAGGATACAGGCTTAAATCCCCGCTATCACTTATTAACGATGTAGTAAGTAGCCATGTACCTACTTAGAGCCAACTTTTCTGATTCAGTTTCCTTATCTATAAAATGAGGCTGTTGACCCAGGTCTTTTCTAGCTCTAAATCTATTATCTTGTTTTTTCTAATGACTTCAGATTTGAAATAATATATATCTGACAATTACCCACCCCCTAAAATTATTTTGCTATTTAGTTAAGTAAATTGGAACTTTAATAAAATGTTAAGGGTAAATTAATAGCTATTCATACTTACCTGTGGTTGACACAAACCAAAACAGATATCTTATGCTAAACATGTAGAATTTCTGAATTAGAAGTGATCTTTGAGGCCATCTGCTCCAACCGATACCTGAAGGAAAATTATTTTATTAGATATCTCACAGTGATTAATTAGACTTACTTTAAAAACCTTTAGATATTTATGGAAGGGAATTTTTTTATTCTGTTTATCCCAATCCCCCCAAAATAATGTCTTAAGTGTCTACCTAATATGTGCCCAATTTACTAAGTCTAGATCCAATAAGGACCGAAATTGTTTCCTATCCTCAAAGAGCTTTCTTTCTTGGGACTGGAGAGAAGGAGTTCAATGATCAGTTTCCCCTAAAAATGTGTATTCATCATTATTGCTATTTGATTTCTTCAGTTAGAGATTATCACTGACTCAAAGGAAATGTGGCATCTTGGAACTATATCTCAGTTCTATTTCCTGCATTGCATTTACTTTTCTGCATTTCAAGTACCTGGGAAATTAGTAGCTTCTCTATTAATCAGTTTACATATCTGCAAAATTAGGAAGTCTCTGTAGAATGCAGTGAGAGTGACTTAAACAATGTATGCTTGGCATATAAAACTATACCCTGATTATTTGAAAACATTCAGAACATTTCTCTTAGTCAAAAAACAATAATTTCACATTCCTTTGACAAAAATTGGCTTTGTAAGGCTTTTGATGAAGGAAATTGTTTATATTCTCCTGAAAGAATATAATATTCTGTTCTATATGATTTTTAATCTCAGTATATTTTAACAAACTTCAGACTTTATTTCAATAAATTCATACTGATGTAATTCTTTCAAGTAAAATTTTCATGTAGAATTGTTTGCACAGTGGTTATATTATGCAAAGTAAATCATGGAAAAAATTTTATGTATTTTAATGATTTGGATATGATTACTTTAAAACAAGGACTGGAGCTGACCTGTTTGGCACAAGGGAAATGGGAAGAAGGAGCTGCTGAGATACTAGAGCCAGGGAACTGGGAATTAGGACAGATGCTCTTTTTGTCTGGGCTGCCACCAGCCTTGCCAGTGCTTGTGAGCCTCTCACAAATCATGCAAATTTCAGGGTCTTTATGATGCCACCTTTGATTCATGTGGGCAGTGTAAGGGGAAACACAAGCACACACACGCACGTAGACACACATACACACATGCATGCACACACACACACACATATACACACACACCAGAGAGATTTGGCAAGGTCTCTGTGGCTACCAAGTCAAGTGAAAAGAGTTTAAAGCTGCTCTCACATCACTGGGCACGATGGTCGAACAGAGAAGGGCAGCTTTTATCCTATTGTCAATTAAGCAGAGTGAGGGAAATAAATGGTCTAGGGTCTGTCCCATTTTAGAAACTTACAATTTCTCTTATAGTGCATTTATCTCCCTGACTACTTGACTCCTTACCAATGTCCAAGTCTTCCAATTCTTAGGCGTTTATGACATAGAATTACAGAGCTCTTGGTTTGGAAGGCTGATATATAGGATAATAGATTGAGATGAGAATTAGATTTGAGAGATCACATAAGGATTCCAACCCCTTCAATGACCCAGAGACATGAACTAATTTGAAAGGTTGCACAGATGCAAAATGTGAATTTGAATTCAGATCCCTTAACCTCAAAATCAGAACTTTTCCCATTATACCTTTGGGGTTATCTATTCTTTTCAGTCAATGTAGAATTGTCTTTTATAACGTTGTTGGAGTGCCACTTCCAGTCTTTGAATATCTCAAGTGATGACTAGTTATCACCTATTGACTATTTTTCTTTCTTGAAAAGTTCTTTCATTGAGGTAAAAAAAGTGCCTTCTGTAACTATCATCCATTGGTTTTTAGCTTTATCCCGTAGAGCAATACATGTCAAGTATAATCTTTTTTCCAGGGGATATAACTGCCAAATGTTTTATGGTTCCTGTTAATAATCCAGTCTCTAGAGTAATTCATCCCAGTTTCTACAATTATCCCTGAATTATAACATTCTAGGCTTCCCTCCTCTAGACAAATACTGATGACATTCAATCATATACACCCCTCCCTCAAATTGTCAAGATAATTGACACAGAGCATCCATTTATCTGTGTCATTTCTATATCAAACCTTATGAAAGATTTTATATTTATGTGACTTCTCCTTACTCCCTTGGTATCTTAAATATTGGTTAAACATAACTCATAAAGGTCATCTAGTGCTAACTTAACATGGGGGAAAAACATAGAATCAGACTTTGTAACTTTGATTTGAAGTTTTTCAAGCTTGTTCATCTTACAATGTTACTGGTTACCTGGTCCTGTTCACTTTGCTCTATGCCAGTCTATACTACCGAGACTTGTTTGAAATAATCTCTTTCATAATTTTTTATATCAAAGTATGTACATGTATGTATGTGTATGTAACATGTGTCACACATACATACACATACACAATTTATTCAGGAGTCACTCCTTAGATTTTATTTCTTTTATTTTATCTTTATCTGCTTATCTATCATTTATCTACCTATCTGTATATATATATATATATATATATATATATATATATATATATATATATACATATATATATATGTATAAATTCTCTTTTAATTCCCCTTTTCCAGGATAAACAAAAATATTTTGCTTTCAACTATTCTCTCTCAAGAATTATTCTCCTTTGTAATATTTCCTTCATTCTTTCCCACTTTTTCCTTGTGAAGTCTAATCTATTTCTATACCAAACACTTTGAATGTGTATTCATGTTCACCCTTTCTTTTTCTTTTTTTCAGATAAGAGGGAGTTTCATCTGATACATACTCATCCCCTACATTCCTTGCCCCATTATTGTATACCCCTCTTTTCCTTGATCCCAATAAGAAGAAATAATATCCATCCCCTTTTATATAGTACTATTATTTCTCTTTTTTAGCCTCTCTTCTCTTTCCTCTCAGACTGAAACTAAATGAAGCCCAAGTCCTCTGCTTTTCTTATTTAACAACTTCACAAATAGACTTGGAAACCCTTAATGTATTGAAGGGGCACTTGTGCTTTTTCAACCTATGGGAATGTTAACATGATGCAATGTCTTTTAATTTCCCTTATAAATTCACAACTTTAGGTTACTCTGAACTCTTGTGATTGTATTTCAAAGCTCCTATTTAACTCTGGATTTATTTTTAGGAAAAACTATTCCATTCCCTATAGTCCACTAAAGTTCCTTTTCCCCTATACAGTTACATTTGGTTTTACATGGTATATTAGTCTTGGTTGTAAGTCTGTACATTTTTCTTTCTTTCATAATATTGTATTCCAAGATCTGTTCTCATTTATAGTTGAAGCTGCCAGGTCTTGTTTAATGCTATGTTTACTTAATATCTGGTTGTTTCTGGATACCTAGGACACTTTTTCTGTGATATGGGAATTCTTTCTATGAACTGAAGTATGCCTTGGACTTTTCTTTATTATATTTCCTTCAGGAGGTGATCAGTGGATTTGTTCTCTCTTTACTTTGTCCAAGTTGGTATGAAAAGTTTTTATTTATGATTCTTTGAAATAGTGTCAAAAGCTTTTTATTATGATTTTCTGAATCTGATAGTTCTTAAATTTTCTCTTTTCTTTTATTCAGAGTAGTTGTTTGAAATAAAATATCTTGTATTTCATCATTTTTTTGCCTTTTTATTTTGTTATAATATTTTTACTATCTCATAGATTTGTTTATTTCTTTTTTTGTTTCCTCTAGTTTTCTAGGAATACATCCTTAAGTCAAGTTTGCCACTTTCCCTTCTAAGATCTTTATTTTCCTTCCAATTCTATCCTCCAGAGCTTATATTTATTTTTTTATTTGGTATATATTTCTTATAGGTAATCATATAGTCCTTTTGAAAAAAAAAGGTCAATCTTTTACCTAAAATTTCTACTTGCAGATATTATGTAATTACTTTCTCTTTTTTCTGGTAGATTTCTGGAACTACTATAATGTATAATGATGCTTCATGTATTCTAGATATAATTTCTTTTTTATTCTGTCAATGTAAATGATCAGAGAAATGGCAGCTATAATATCTTGGAGGTAGGTTGAAAATATGAAGCACCATCTCCTGTGTCATTCTTAGGAGTTCTCAGAAATTTTGATTGTGACCATCTTGATTTCAGCATATTCATGGAGAATGTACTCTCCCATTTCCGGACATTGATGCATATCTTTTTTGATTTATTCATCTCTCTAGACTTAGTTCCTGAATTGGAGCTTTACACCTGACCTTGGATCTACCTTCTCCTGAACTTTTGAATGAGGTTGTAACCTCTACTCAGTTTCACCCTGGGTCTCTAAGGTTCTTGTATTGACTTCCACCTCCTGTGGTTAGGTTTCCATGTATTTCAAAGTGTTTCATACTTAGGATCATCTATGAATAATCTGAACTGAATGTTGTGTATCTGCAAGTTCCTGAGTTCCTGTGCTGTCTTGGTCTGCATAATACTATGTTGCTCACTGCTGTTCCTTCTCAAGGCTTCCAAGATTCCTGCCCTGGGATCTGCTAAGAAACTTGGGACTCTCCATAAAGGACCTTTCACTCTTACTTACCTCTAGACACATACCCTTGCTGTCTATACTATAGATTACTGTCTATACTATATCTGACCTTTTGCTGATCCCTCAGTGAGGTCTTAGGCCTCTTTGCCAATGCCTGCTCCAACTTTAATGGCAAAGGATTCCTTTGTCTATTGCCTTATGACTTCCGGCTATTTTTCGTGCAGTTCTGGGATAGAGGAAGTAATTCAATGTAGTTATTAAATTTTGTGATCATTCTTTGGTCTAATACAAATTTTTACTAAAGCAAATGTGGATAAGGTTTGGATCATCTGTCTCCCTCCAGCCATCCTTCTTAATGATAATTTTGCTTATAGCATGGTTTTGCACTAAATGAAATTTTGGTCTTTTTGTAGCCTTTGTTAATATACCACAGAAGAGAGAGTATGAGTAAAAGACATTTCTTCTTGACCTCATTTTCTGTTATTTTTGCTACTTACGGTGATTGAAGAAGATAAGTAATTTCTCTGCCTGGAAAATTATCAAAAATTTCTTGCAGGGATGTTGCAATACTTTGTTGATTATTCTTGGGCATGTCTAATGGAATCTCCACAGACTGAGAACTTGAAGAAATATACATGTCCTCAGTATCCCCTCTCCCACTAAATTTAATGTTGGAGGAATCTACCATTATGGATCAATATAACCTGCCTCCATTTATTGTCATGCATCTTGAGAGCATTCTTTATGCACTTCTCCAGAGCAATTCACATCAGATTGTTATTTATCAGTCCCATCGAATGATTCATGGCTTGAATTCTTTGAGTAACATAATAGTCCATTAGTTGTAGCTGTCTAGAATCTCTCAAAAATCATGAACCAAAAGGGGAAAAATCACCTTGCATATAGCTATGTGCATTTACATATTATATATCCACACATACACAAACACTATATATACATGCATATGTTCAATTTACATATCCATGTATGCATATGTGTGTATGCAAGTAATCCTAAATTAAATGGAGTCAATACTATCATATAAAAGCAAAAATAGTGAATGTGATCTCAGACTTCATTAAGTGAGGAATAGTGGCCAGTAGTAGGATGATACCCTTCATGCTGTCACACCTCATCTGAAATGTAGGATTTAGTTCTGAGAAAGACATCTTAGAGATAATTTAGGGTGCCCAGGAGATTATGCCATATGTGAATTCATTAGAAGTACTGAAGAAAAAAGTAACTTGGGGATGCTTTATTTACATATTTGAAAAATTGTCATGTGGAAGAAGCATTAGTTTTTAACTCTTTTGCCCCACAGGGAAGAACTGTGAGCAAAGGGTAGCAGTTTCAGCGGGTCAATCTTGTTGCAAGGAAAAATTCCTAACCATTAGAGCATCATAACTATCTTCATGATTAGAGCTATCTCAAAGTAGAATGAGTTTCCCTGATTCTCCTCTCATCTGAGACTATCAAATAAAGACTAGAGATCCATTTGTTATTTATGTAATAAAAAGGACTTTTGTTCATGTACCAGATCAATCGGTCAGTCAATACACATTTTTTAAGTGTCTACTTTAGCCAGAGTGACAAAATGCCTCTTTTCCTTTTTCTTCACCAAAACTTCAAGAATAGCAAAGATACGTGGAAAATTGTCAGTAAAATGTCCTTTGGATCTCTTCTTCTGTCTTATCTTTACAGTACAGATCTTGAGAAGGCTACATAAAACACCCACTGGGGTATAATTAGAGTGTCAATAGATTAATTAAAATCACTTTTACAGAATCTCTCCCTCAGGATTGGATTTTCTCCCTTCTATCCATTTCCCCATTTTACCCCTACAAATCCAGCATCCTAAGGCTGCAGAGAAGAGCATAGATGAAGATGTTGGAAAGTTGTCTAGGGTATCTGAATTTAGGGCAACAGTGGTGAAAGTCATAGTTTCTATCAAATTTTTAAAAATAGAAGGAACTATTTCCATGTATTTCTAATGAAACTATGACTATTTCCATAGGTAGATTAACATTGCTAGTTAACTTCATTTGTAGAGGGGGCATCTCTTCCTTCATACTGATTGCCAGTGAGAGAAACAGCCAAGAGAAAGCCATATTCCAGAAGAACTTGAAACAAAAATAATTTTCAATTAACACTACTTTTAAAATTTTGGTTTTGTTAATTGCCATATTCTGGATCATTTAGATTTTGCTTTCATTAGGTACTTAGCAAAATATCTGGTAAATTAATCAATTAAAAAAAGAAAGAAAGAAACCATTGAGGGGACAAAGTTTATTTAATCTTAGATACACCCAGGTTTTTATTTCTTACTTGATTATAAACTAAGTATTACATCCTTATCCTGAAAATAATTCTATAAAGGTTATAAAAATAGTTCTTGCCTTGGAAAGTGTTAAAAGTAATTTGGAATTACTAAACAGTTTATGCCCATTGATACAAAGATCCCATTACCAATGACATACCCGAGGAGAACAAAAACCGAAAACAGAGACCCATATATACTAAAATTTTCACAGAAGCATGTCTGTAATAGCAAATAAATGGGAACAGAGTGAGTGTACAATACCTGGGGAATTGATGAATTAACTGTGGTACATGAATGTTTATTATTTTGTCATCAAAAAAGGAAGAATATAAAGAATTCAGAACAATATGAAAAGATTTATATGAACTGAAGTAGAGCAAATAAAGCAAAACTCACAGAGCAATATACACATGAAAAACATAAATCAATACATGAAAAGATATCAGGATTAAAATTAAATGTAAAGATCAATGTTGGCTCCAGATTCAAGACAACAGACATTTCCTTCCTCGTGGAAGACAAATGCAAAATACCATCTACATTGTTACATGTAGTCATTGTGTAGTTTATTTTGTTTAAATATTTGTCTCTGTTATAAGAAAAGCTTCTTTTGGGTGTGGGTGGGGTGAGGAACAGAATGGAGATCTTAAAATTATATTAAAATTAAAATTATATTAAAAACAATCAATTAAATATTTTTCCAAAGAAAAATTACTGAAAGTTGTTAGATAAATATTATTGATAGTTTTATCTCTCCCCTTTAGCAAATAAAACAAAAGCAGACCATCAAGTAGTATAGATTTGAGAGGATCATCCATCTTCTCTATCACTTTGCTTTTTCAGGTGATTGAAAGGTGCACAATCTGTATTTCTGTCCATTTCTTGTACTTTCTTGCCTACGTGTCAATTGTAACCTTCAACAGCAGCATTTGGGAAAATCAGTGCTAACTTACTTCAAAGGATTATTGTGACGTGCTCTTGTAAGGGACCTTTCAGATCAGACAGTGATTTGCAAAAGCTAGTCATTATATTATGAAAAGTAGATATTTCATTAATTGAAGGACATATTATGTATGCCATACTTTGGGGATTAATTGACTTAATCTATCTGAGCCGATAGCAATGATACTGAAAATGACCGATAAACAGTGCTTTAGATACTGGAACTTTATAAATCATGATGAATCCAGCCAAATACGCAGTCTATTAAAATTCAGAGAACTCAGAATTATGTCAATTGCTTGACATTTTGGCTGTATTTTTGGAGAAAATTTGAGCAGGTAACCGATCAGCTTTTGAAAGAAGAATTAAAAGCATGAAAGAGAAGTTCATCGATAAAGTTCTGTAATGTTAGGAAGAAAAGATCAGTGAGAAAACTTACATAAACTAACTCCCCCTATCACATTTTGTATCCACATAACATATGCCCATGTTTATAGATTATGTTTATGAAAGATGCTTTAATATACATGGGACTTGGGGTTGTCGTTTGGCTTACACATAAAAACTACTTATTTATGAAACATTCTTAGTGGGAATATACCCAAAGAACATTGTCTCTTGACAAATAGTTTTGAAGGGAAAACTAGCAGAAAAAAGTGCATAATGCAATAACCTTGTTTTGCTAGGTGTATTTTGTCCTGAAAAGAAAATATATTACTGCATGTTAATGTATATCTTAGATTATTTCACTGAATGATACTGTGGTTTTCTCTGACAACATCCTTTAAATCAAATTTTAACTATTTGTAGCTTTTCTCACTTGAAATCTCAGTAACAAGTCGTTTATGGGGGTAGGAGAGAGGGGTTATAGCATAAAAGCTATTTTAAAATGAACATTTTATTTATGCTGTTTTTATTGAACCTAGGAAAGGTTGGAAGTGTTGAAAACTATTCAGGACCTTATGCCATCTGCCCTTATTTCATATGTTCCCTCATATGAGTTGGAACAAAGGAGTGGGCTGGATGGAATTAAAGAATGTATATAAAAAAAGAAAGTAGTGATCAAACGCTACTGATAAGGGAAGCCAGTGTGCTCCTGGGTGATGTGTGTATTCAACTCCAGGCTGACTCCTCTTATGCTAATACAGCCAATTTCCTCTTTTATTTCATTTCTGGAGCCTGAATCTGTGATCTCTGATAAGGTTCCCAAGGATACCGCCTTCACTCACAAATGGGTAGGTAGAGGGGGGAGTGGGTGATGGAGATGTGTAACTCCTAGAGAGCACTAGTGGATGAATAATTTAATGCTCCACCCGGAGATTTGAGGCAAAACAGAGAGATAAGAGACACCACAGGGTCTTCTCTGTTTATGCAGAGCTTCATCTTCCAATGACAGCTGACCTCCAAGGTCAAGGGCATGATGGGAAATGGAACCAACAGTGGGAAAAGGTACAGCATCCCAGAAGGAAGTAATGATTTACTTTGTGTCAAATGAAAAATTGATCCTTTTTTATTTATTCCTTAAGTCCTTTTATCAACCACGGGGGAGGGGCCGGGGGAGGGTCACTATGATGAAGAAACTTTGCATAAGAGGCACAGTGTTTGTTTCCATGAAATAGACACTTTGCCAGGAGTTCCTTTCTAAAGAACATTAGGCCATCATTCCAATATTGTAATTATTTTGAATGATTTTTTTATGAACTTCATATGATATATCAAAACAACTACCCAGACATCTTATAAACTAAATTCAAATAAATGAATTTCAATGCATAAAATACAAAACAACTTTTGGGCCACTTCTAAGCATTGATCAATATTCTTTTCCATTCATTCACACTCATTCCTCTTATATGAGTTTAGTTAAACTATGCTCTTTGCCCTCTACTTCTCTTCTTTTTCACTTTGTATTATTCCATGCAGGTCTTTTCATATGTCTTTATATCTTTCTGTCTTCTTTTTTTTATCTTAATTACCTTCTAACACTTCATTACATTAATGTCTCACACATTATCTGGCCCCATTGTTGGGTATTTAGGTTACTTTCATTTTCTTTTCAATTGTAATCAATACGCTAATTTCTATGAAAACTAGAATACTCACAATGGAACATTAGATGGTTCCAACAGTGGACATGGTTCAAGATATAAAAAGACCAATACAAGTCCTGGGTTGATGGATGGAAATGTAGACTTACTTAACCTCTCCTTGATAAATGAAATATTTTCTTAGACTGAAATATTTGTACAAGTTTCAAAGCCCTTTAATAATATAAGTATATATTCTTCCTACATGTAATATACAGTTCCTCTTACCTAGGACTTTTGACTTTGTAATGTTTTGATTTTCCTAGATCCCTTTATGGCATAATACAACCCAACATACATTTAAGCAAAGCAAATCTGTGTGTTTTCATTCATTCTCTGCTAAAATTCTTGAGTCTAGTAATTCTTTGCAATTCAGAAAAATCCAGAGTCATCAGTCTTGGATAGAGCCATGTTGTTAGTTTTAGGATCTTACAAATTCTGACAGCAAGACATGTTCCTAGAACTGCTCTGTTCCCCATTATCAAAACCTTCTGCTCGGTCTCGTCTTATTTGTTTCAATATAATACAACCATGACCTCTACAGAGAGAGAGGCAATGTCAAATGTTTCTCAGGGCTGGTTTACATTTCCCTCATAGTCTTAAACTGCTGTTTCTGCTTTCCTCTGTTTGAATGTTGCCCATGTTTTCATTCCTGAGCAATCATACCTTTTATCTTTTTTAGATAAACATGAAAACATACTAAGGTCACTGCCCGGTGAGAGGTAAGATGTGCGTGACTGCCACCCAGGTTTACCAAGTCTGGTCTTTTCCTTTTCTTCCACATTTTTTTTACCTTGACAAACACTCATCCACGGTTTCAGTGAAGTGAAGACAAGTTATGAGCATGATTCACAAGCCTGCCACATGGAGTGCCCGTACAGGTTGTCCTCCAGAAAGGCCCATTAAGTTGGCGCCAGCTTGCCCAGAGTTTTTGCATGCACTTTGCCCACATTTCCTTTAAATTTTTTTTCAGTGTTCTTATTTTTTTTTTTAATTTGATTGAAACCAACGGGAGGCACATTTTATTATTTCCTGGGTGCATTTTGTACTTTCTTTTCCTACAGAGATTTAAAGGACAAACTCACCCATTGATCTTGGCCTGGACTTTCTTCTTGGTCATGAAAGAAATGTGCTTTCCTTCAGTGGGGAGAGAGAGGGTTGAAACTAGAATGACAAGTTCATAATTGAAACTGACAATTGGGGGTTGCTGTTAATGGGAGCAATCTTACCAGAACATGGCATGTTTCGATGATGTCAGTAGTCTGGAAACCCATTGTCAGTTTACTTTAACTTTCTGAAGCTGACTGAGTTTGTTTCATAGAGTTGGGAACTTAGTAGGTCCTTAATAAATGCATGTAGATTAATTGATTGAGTTCAAAGGGCACCTAGAGGTTATGTGATGACCCATGAACCCAAAGTCAATATTTATCAAAGGTAAGAAAGAGATTCCATAGTATAAATAATATCTTAAAAATACTTACTGTTTCCAGGTAATATAATTATCTTGCTTTCATATGGGGAATTTGATTGTTCGAAATTTTTGCATAGTAGAGGGGTGTCCTTTTCTCCTAAAGAATGTCTCTGTTTTCTCCAAAACTGTCATTGTTGCTCTGTCCAGGTTCTCTTGATTTGAATATTGATGATACCTAAATAAAACAACAGGAGAATTATAGTCACACATCAAATATTGATCTTAAAGTGCTGTTGAAATATTTTATAATTATTATTCACACTTCTGTATTTGACCCTCCATTCCATCTCTGAAGAAACTACACTATTAAATACAAGCTCATTAAGTAAATTAATACATGTTAAAATAAATGTTTTTAAAATTAAAATTATTATTGAATAAAAATAGATATCTAAACCTATTCTGGACTATGAAAAGTTTTATAATTCACATGTATGGCACTTTGAAAGCTCACTTTCATATTCCCTAGTGAAATTACATCCATGAAAAAGAAACTAAATTTACAGACTGGTCCATATGTTATCTGAAGTCATCAAGCAGCTCCCTTACTTTACACTTTAGAACAATGAGAAGGAGGAGGACAAAAAGGTGAAGGAGGAGGACAAAAAGGAGAAGGAGGAGAATATTGATATCCATGTGATAGGACTACTGATTTCAAGTCATATTTCACCTTCATACAGTTAAAATCCAAAACACAATTATCCCAAAAATAAAAAGGAAAATTGCCAAGTTGAGCAATAAATATTTGAAATCATACTTCCTAGTTATGTTGACTTTCTTCAAAGGTAGCAGTACTTTACAGATACTTGTCACAGCATTTTACATGGGCCATACTTTATACATAGTCCTTTTCCTACACAAAGCCCCAGTACTGAATGTTTCAATAAAAAATCAGATTCCAAAGAGACTGAGACTTACCTACGGTCACACAGCTAGTTAGTAACATAGATAGAACTAACAAAGGTTTCCTATGTTCCAGTGTCCTTTGTAAGAGGCCATACTGCCTTTCTTCTAGTCTGCTTAAAAAAAAAAATCTGTCAACAAAATCAGATTTATCAGCTCTCACCTGGGCTGCTGTAATAGTCTCCTTCTTCATCTTCTTGCCTCCTACCTCTGCCCTCTCCTATCCACCCTCCACAGAGCTGCTGAAATGACTGTTATGTAAAGCACAGACCTGACTCTGTTTCTCCTTTCCTCAAAATGTTTCAGGGATTGTTGATTGCATCAAGGGCAAAATGGAAATGCCTCTATTTAATATTTAAATAATTCTAAAATCTGACTCTAAGCTGTTTCTCTAGACTATTTTTACATTACTTCCTATCCAATATACTCCGAATTCTAACAGTACTTCATGCTTTGCTATTCCCTTCACTTGATATTCAATCTCTCACCTCTGTGCTTTTGTAAAGGCTGAAATGCTGTCCCTCTTCACCTCTTTTTCCCTTGAAGTCCCAGCTTAAGTGCCATCTCCTACATAAGCCCTTTCCAGATACTTCTACTCATCATTGCTCTCAGAATCAAAACTACTTTGTATTTTCTTTGCATACGCATTTGTCTTTCTTCCTTGTTTTCCCCAGGAAAATGTAAGTCATTGGATAATAGAGACTAATGTGTCTCCAAGCACTATTATGGGGCCCAGATACAATGAGAGATACATTTACAATAAGTAAATGCGTATTGGCATTAATCAAATCGATTAAATTGAAGTACAGCTTCTAAGATCAATATGGCCATATAAGATTAAATATCACTACCATACTCTTCTCATTTGTGATTATATTTACATAAAAAATTACTATTATTAAATGTTTCACCAGAACTTTTGTTTGGTTTGGTTACAGAAGATAATTGTTTTAGAATTGAAAGGGACTTTAAAGATCCTTTAAGCCTATCCTTGGAGTGAGAGTGCTAGGGTTGAAGTCATAAAGACTCCTCTCCTTGAGTTCAAAGCTGGCTTCAGACATTTACTAGCTGTGTGACCCTGGACAAGTCACTTAACTTTGTCTCATTCTGTGGATGTAGACACAGAAGTACCTAGGAATGAAGTGACTTGTCAAAAAGCCACAATGGCCAGATCAAGGAGTCCAACCCAAGTCCACTGCTCTCTTCCTACTGTAGTATATTTATTGCATCCCCAAATATATAATCATTCAATCTAGAAGGATCTTATAGTTCATCCAGTCCACCTTTTCATTTTACAAATGAGGAAAATGAGACCCAGTGAGGTTAAATAACTTTCCCAAGGTCACACCACAAGTAGCAAAGTTGAGATTTGAAGTTATGTTCTTTTATTCCAAATGCAGTGCTCTCTCTATTGCACCACTTTGTTGTGGTTATCCTCCCATTGCTATATTATTTCATTTAGCTGATGATGAGGGTGATGATGATGATGATGATGATGATGATGGTGTTCTTTAAGATGATTTGAAAAATTAAGTTTTGCCTCATTTGAGCCCCACAACTACTCTGGTTAGTAGGTCCTAGGATTATACCCATTTTATAGATGAGGAAACTGAGGCCAGACCAGGTTAAAAGTGACTTAGTTTCACACAGCTAATAAATATTCAATACCAGATTTAATGTAGAGTCCTAATGACTCCAGCTTCAGCACTCTAGCCATTGTGCTAGCCAATTTCCCCTCCTTCATTCCACTTTCACCCAGGTGGTAAGAAAAGTCTGAGGAATGTATTCAACTATTATTTTTAACAACTAAAAATAGTTATGTTTCAGGCACTTGCACCTTAAAAAATTTTGATTAAAAGTCTTTTATTCTAAGTAACTGCAAATTGGGTAAGCCAACTTTCACCTTATTTGAACTCCATCAGAAAGACATTTTGCTTTCTTCAGTATTAAATAAACTGTGCTTAAACTGTTACATCATTTGATTTCACTTTTGTTTTCCCCACTTTTGAATATACAATTGCCAGTTTTCATTTGGAACTTGGAAATATGCATTACAATCTTGGAATATACTGGAACACACTGGTGATATGTGCAATGCATTAGAGTGAGAAAAGAGGGGAAGAGGGGGAGGGATGAAGAAGGGGGAGGAAAGTAGGTAGAGGGGAGAAACAGATGGATGAGGAGAGAAGAGAATGGGAGAGGGAGAGGGGAGAAAGATGAAGGGGGAAAGAGATGGTAGAGGAAGGGCAATAGAAAGAAAGGGGGCATCATGAGGAGAGAGCAAGATATAGAAGGGGAGGGAGAGAGAAAGAGGGAGGAGAGACGGAGGAAAGGGAGGACAGAGAGGGGAGGTGGGGGAGAGGCAAGAGTGTTAGTTCCAGCCTCAATATTTATTGCTCAAGTTTCAAGAGTTCTTGGAAGGACAACTATCATATTTGGCAATTATTTCATGGAATTCTGGCAGTATTCACTGTTACTAGACTGAAATTCAAAAAAGTTTAGCAAATTAAAATAAATCAGTAACAGCTTTTGGTATGTCATGCCACTTAATGACTTTAGTGTAAGTTTTGAACATGGCTATGTTTAGGATATTTTGGCATCAACATAATATGACCCCACAACATCATTTTCGAAGTATGCAGTTTTATATATTGGTCACATTTTTAGGTTTTTAAAATAACATTTTAAAATCACATGAAAAATCCCAATAATTTTAAAATTAACATAAAGATATACCTGGTGACTTTGACTTTTAAGAAAATAAGCTTCAGTTATTGTATTTTCTGTTTTCCAGAAGATCTTGAATATCTTGACTTAGAAAAAAAATAATTTTAGGAGAAGAGTTGGAAAAATTACTGTATTCTTTTATCCAGGCTTGGAAAACAAAATGTTCTGGCTAGCATATGATTTTAGAGCTGGAAGGGATGTATAAGAAATCAGTAAGCATTTACTAAAGACCCACAAATGCTAGGCACTGGGGAAACAAAGTATCCCTGTCCTCAAGGTATTTAAATTCTATCCAGGGGGACATCATGCCTATATATAAGTACGTGTGTGCGTGCGCAACAATGTTCTCTTCCTGAGTTTAAATCTGTCCTGAGAAACTTATTAGCTGTGTGACCTTGGGCAAGTCATTTCACCTGTTTACCTCATTTCCTCATCTGCAAAATGAGCCGTAGAAGGAAATAGGAAATTACTCTAGTTATTTGCCAAGAAATTCCCAAACAGGGTCATAGTCAGGTATGATTGAACAAGTTTAAATGGCAAATTTTAGAAGCATTTCTACAAATTGTAGTTGTATAATGTCTTTTAAAATCTCCATAAAATAACAAACAAAAAAATTCATGATTTTTTTTTGAAAAAGGAACTAAGTGAAAACATATGCAACCAAAACTGTTATATTGTAAATATATATGAATGGAAGAATGTTTATTATTTTTCTCATCAGTGGAAGGCATCTCTGTATGATCAAAGATACAGTTTTTGCTGGACATCCCTCTCCCCACTCTTTTTTTTTCAAAACTGCTATAGAAATGAGAAACAAAGGGAACTAATATGCAAAGCATGGCATCATTGTTAAGGTAGAAACAAATAAAAGGAGTGTTTACCCAGTGCTCTTGTATCTAGGTTTCCTACAAGACAATATGACTTTATTTAGGATTACATCTTTAATGGGAAAGTCTTGCAAGTTAAATCGAATAATTAAATAGCTAATAAAGAATACCATAAAAAAAGGAACAGTGACCATGGGAGATGAATAAAATTTTAAAATCAGATTAACAGTCTCAATCAAGGTTTGCTAGAAATAATAAATTTTAGAGCCAACATGAAATGTCATACAAGCAGTAAAAAGTGTAAAAGAATAGCTATAATGATACTGACCAATCATACTCTTCTAATCCTGTGCTGTGTACCAGAGCCTTACTGGGCTGCTGTCAGATTCTGTACAAATGGATGGAATCTGTTTTTTTTTTTCACCAATCTGATCACAAGGGATAAGAAGTAAACATTCAGACTTTTGAAGAACATAGGTATCCATAAGAAAGAGATTAAAATTAGAGTCTTCTCTCATACACACATCAGTATTTCAAAGTCATGGCAGCAAGATACATAGCTCATGGAGCACAGTGTGCAGTACTTTAATTGGTCTTAGAATTATTTTTCTAGGTTGAAATTTAAGTTTAATCATATAGGTATGTTATTAATGGACAGATAGGTGGTGCAGTGCATTGAGCAGCCTGGAGTCAGGAAGATCTGAGTTCAAACCAGCCTCATACACTTACTATCTATGTGACCCTGGACAAGTCACTTAACCATTTTTGTTTCAGTTTGCTTTCAGTTCTTCGTTTGTAAAATGATCTGGAGAAGGAAATGGCAAACCACTTTAATATCTTTGCCAAGAGAACCAGAGTCAGACACTACTAAAAATGAATAAACAATAGAAAAATACTATCAATGGACTTCTTTCCGATAGAGAGAACTTCGGTGTTGAAAGGGGATGAGGGATAGTTGTGGGGGGAAGGGGGGAAGAACTCAGTATAGTAGGAGACAATAAGCAGATACAAGGAGTAGGCATTTGCAAGTGATCAAAGTAAAATCTTGCACTGGACAAGGTGCTTTTATCCTCAAATCAGCCATACTGTACCACTGTGATCACCTATCAGTGCTTACTACTGCTGTGGTCTTGCTGCCTTGCTTATCTGTGAATTTTTATGATGTTTGGAAACTTTCTATTTGATCCTTTGGGTAGTATAATGGGGAGTCAATTTTTCCCCATGGTTTGGCCCCATAAATGTGGTCATTGATGCAGAACAAGGGAGACCAATGAGGTTTATGGGTGGAAGAGTACAGTGTTTGGAATTGACCAAGGATGGACAAATTCTTAATGAGCCTTTGTTCCTGGTAGGGTGAGAGTAGGGAAGAGTAAACTGGAGTATCTATCTGCTAATGAACTTTAACTCTAGAATAGTTTAGTTCCTTGTTCACTAGTCACCTGGGGGAGCTGGTCAATGACGAGGGGAATAGGAAAGAATATCAACATATGCCAATGATGGTGCTTGTATCTTACTTTCCCTACTCTCATCTCCTGCCCATTTACTACTCTGGTTATCTTACTGATACTTGTCTACCTTAGCATGAACTAACTCTATAAATATGGGGGAATAAGAAAACAGTTCTTCCTTCATTCTGAAAACTCTCTTTAATTTGTCATTTGATTATTCTGTATATTTCCCAAACTGATTCTTCCTTTTCTCTTGTCTGTATCTTCTTTCTTCTTCTGACTCCTAAATATGAGTGAACCATTCCTTAGCAACATGACCTGGTTTGCCCTTTCTTCTGCCTCTCCTCTTGAAATTTAACCAACTTCTATGGTTTCATTGATCTTTTCCTTATATGAGATCCCCAAATCTATTATCTTTAGCTTTATGTCATCTCCCAACTTCCAGTCCCCCACCTACTAATTCTTTTTTTTCTCCTACTTTTCACTGATACGGCTTTCTGTTCCACACAAAATGGTCCACTGATTTCCTAGGTAACACAGTTTTCCTACCTCAACACCTTTGCCCAATTCATTCCCCACAGTCACAAATGCATTCCATTTTTTCCTTCCTATTTATCCTAGGCCAATCTATTCTTCCTTTAAGACCCAACTCCCTTGCATTTTATTCTTAGACTATATAAACACATGATCTATTTTTTCTTTGAAATCATAGCAATCATTAAAGATAATCACTAATTAAGCAACGGAGAACAACTCTGCCATAGTTTTTTCTTATTATATCCCTAATGCCTAACACAGTACCTTCCATTTATTAGTGTGTTTCTTTATATGCTATTTATATATTTGTTGTTAGTCTGGATCTATGATTTGATTGGTGTAGATAAATCCCAGATAAGAACATTACCTCTAACTATGCCTAATGGTGCAGACTTTATGACTTGGAATCTTGGAGAATTGCTGGGGGCACTGAGAGGTTAAGTAACTTGTGCCAGATAACACAGCCAGTATGAGAGAAAAATAGGACTTTCTGTCTAAGCTGACTCTCTATTTACTAACTGCGCTAAAATGGTCTTCCACATTGTATGGTGGCAAAATATGTTGGTTGAATTGAACGCCAGAGTATTTTCAGACTTTACTTCTCTCTGGGGACTCGAACAGCCAACTGTTTTTAGATACTTGTCATTCCTCATAAAGATCCTCTATCTTCTGGATCTATGTCTTTTTTCTGGCATGTCCCTAAAGTCTAGAATGTTCTCCCTTTCTACCTCCAGCTCTTGATTTCTCTGCCTTCCTTCAAGATAATTCAAACCCTATCTTCTGTTGTAAGAAGCTTTTATCAGTCCCCTCCCTTGATACCTTACTGTTATTAGTGTCTTCTCTCTAAGATAGCTTTCTATTTACATTCTCTATATTTTGTATGTACAGAGTCATTTGCATATTTCCTACTACTATCACCACCACTCCCTTCATTAGAAAGTGAGCTCCTTGAGGACCGGGACTGATTTTGCTCTTATTGTTTTCTCTCCAGTGCTTTAGGGAGTGGGCCTGACATAAATATTCAAGAGGCTTATTGACTGACCAGTAGAGCACTTTGTAAACCTCAAAGAGTCAATGTGGTAGCACAGAATAAGCACAGAGGCTTATTGACTGACCAGTAGAGCACTTTGTAAACCTCAAAGAGTCAATGTGGTAGCACAGAATGAAAAGTTTATGGACCTGGGTCTAAATATCTCTTTGGTTCTTGCTACTTATAGGACTTTGGGAAAGTGATTTAATTACTCAAGCCCTTGATTTTCTCATCTGTAACATGAAAGGGCTGGACTGAATTCTCTCTGAAGTCAATGTTACCTATAAAACTATGATTCCATGAAAGTTATGCCAAGCACTATATCAGCTATTACTACGAAAATTATCATGTGCTATGATCTCACATTTTTGTGTTGTCTTTTAACTTATTTAATTCTTACAGTAATAAATTAAACAAATGAAACAATATTTGGAAAAGGCACTGAGCACAGTGCCTATCAAGTACAATATAAATGCTTGAGACAGTTGGTGGCAGAGTGGATAGAGCACTGGGCCTCGAGTTAAGAACACCTGGGTTCAAATCCATTCTCAGACCTTTACTAGTTTTGTGATTCTGGACAAGTCACTTAACCCTGTTTGCCTCAATTTCCTCATCTCTAAAGTGAGCTGGAGAAGGAAAAGGAAAACCACTTCAGTATCCCTGCCAAGAAAAAACCAAATGGAGTTACAATGAATTAGACGTGACTGAAACAAGCAAATAGCAACAAAAATATATAAATATTTATTCTTTTCCCTCTCTTTCCCTTCTTCTAATTTATCTTTCTTATGTAATTATCCCTTGTAATAAATAGTAAATTTCCTGAATCTGAATTTGCTGAATCTTATTAGACTCCCCTTATTTCTTGTGTGGTCTCTTCTATATAGGAAGTATTCAATATATTAATAATTACTGTTATTAGAGACAATGACAATTGAGCCTTTCCTTTGTGGTCTTATGGTGTTGAACTTGACCCTTATTCAGTTTAGTGACTAAGAAAAAGATGTTTAATTTTTAAACCACTCATTGCACAGTAAACTGGTAATTGTATGACAGGTTGCAAGAGTAGATGCAACTGTAGGTTGTGCCAAAAGCAATGCCATAAACAGGTTATAAAACAAATAGCACTGATAGTCTTTGGATGGAGATTATGTCTGCAAAAGACAAAATTAAGGATAATATCAATTTGACATTACTTCTACCTTTTCAGTGATTAGTGAGTGATTCGGCTGGTCTGGATAGTTCCTCAACCAAAACAGTCTTTTGCATATATTGTAGTAGTCACGTAAGAAAAGTGCCTTATGATTGATTATTAATTGTGTACCAGAATTTTTTGTTGTTCAGTTGTTTGATGTTGTGTCTGTTTCCTCATGACCCCATTTGGGGTTTTCTTGATAAAGATACTTGCCATTTATTTTTCAAGCACATTTTACAGGTGAGGAAACTGAGGAAACAGGGACTTGCCCAAGGTCACAAACTACTGTCTGAGGCTGAATTTGAGCTCCAGAAGATGAGTCTTAGATGAGTCTTGGTGCCATCTAACTTCCCTGGACCTGGATTAGACGATTTCTAAGATTCCTTTTCATTCCAAATCTATGACCTCATAATATAAGGACAAATTGTCAGTCAGTGGTGTCAATTATGCAATAGAATGTCTGAGGAGAGAGAAAGCAAGCCACAGAGGGAAACAGAATTCCGATTTTCAGAGACTAATTTATCAGAGAGTTTTATCTGCTCTAATACACACACATGCATTCTCTCATTCACGCATAAACACACTTTCATTCCTACATTCATGCATAGCCCAAATGAGTTATTAGTGGGTGAGAGCAAGAGTTGGGAGTGAGAATAAGAGAGAAGGCATGGATGAGGCCTGGGGTAGAAAGTGAGAATGTGGGATAGGAAAGCCATTCAGAAAGTGGAGGTGTTTTCATCTGGGTTAAATATATCTAGGAAGGTTTATTTCCCTTGACCATTATATAGAACCAGAAGATACTTGTTTTTCCTTTGCAGTTATCAACTTTTTTGCTGTTGCTACAGAGTTTTCTTATTCATGTTGGAAACAGGTGTCTGTATTGAAGGCTTTGCCTTTCATTTTTTACAATTGCTTATTGATCCATTCACATAAAATCAATTTTAATTCAGTGCTGCCGTTACTATCATGTTATGATGTTACTAACTGCTGGTATCCTACCGAGGCTCCAAGTTCTGTGTAGATAAGTAACTAGTTGGGTGAATAAATTAACAGTTTTGACCAAGTGCTTACTATTTGCTAATCATTTTGCTAGATGATGAGGATAGAACAACAAAGAAATAAGAAAGATTCAAAAAAGGTGATATATAGAATAGATCTGCAAAAAGCCCAGTGCAGTGAATTTTGTCAATTACCTAGGCATTCACTGGATTGGATTACCAACAAGAGACTGGTGTGTTTTGGTGTATCTGGTAAAGGATTTTTTCCTAATTCAATATGTGCATCAACTAGGAAGGAAGAGGGAATGCTCAATTTATGATTAAGTAATGAAAGGGTTATTATTACATACCTAAAGACAGGAAGACCCTTCATTGTGACCTCACCAATTCCATTTTGTGGGCAAAAAAAAGGGATAGGTAAAGGGGTAAGCAAGTAGACTACTATAAACATGAATATTTGCTTAGGAAATGTTAAAATAAAAAACAAAATCAAACCTAAGCACAAGTTTTAAGGACAATTGAGAAGACGCAAATATCCTTGCTACTCAATTTTATAATGAGACAATTCAGAAGTCATTTCTGCTATATTGCATTTAAAATGAATGTTTCTGCTGCCTGTGAGAAAAGAATGAAGAGGTACAGAAGAAAGAGGGGAAAAAGATGTAAGATCATTTGTATTTACGGTGAGAAAAGAGAAGAGATATAATTGTTGCTAATCTTCATAGTATTGTGATCACAATCTCTTTTATTTAGCCTTTATCATACTTTCCTCCCTCTATCCCTTTGCATGTTCTTTTCCTTCTTCCTAAAATACCCTTTCCAAGCCTTTCCACTCACCATGCTTCAAGATTTGAATCAGATGCCTTATCCTCCTTGGATCTCAAATCCAATGGATAAACTAAATGGATTTCCAGTGTACTCAATGCTTTTCATGTACATTGTATCTTTTCTGTGTTGTAATCATATTGAAGAGCCCTCATGAAGTCTATAATTTACTAGTGATTGTTGGTGTTCAGTTGTGTTCAACTCTTCATGACCCTTTTTGGAGTTTTCTTGGCAAAGATTCAGTAGTAGTTTCCTATCTTCGTCTCCAGCTACAGATGAGCAAACTGAGGAAAGCAAGACTAAGTGATCTGCTGAAGTTCCCATAGCTAATAAGAGTCTGAGGCCAGATTTGAACTTAGGAAGATGAGTCTTCCTGATTCAAGGACTGGCATTCTAACCAATGAATCATTCACTATCCATAGTCTACTAGAGTGCTAAGATGTAAACATAGACATATAATTTACATCATTTTATTCAAAGTACATAAGAAAATTAAAAGGCAGATTGTAATGGAGAGTCTGGCACATGCACAGATGTGATAGGTTTGCAAAGATGATACTAGCATGATGATAGCAGCTAGGGAGTTGCTTCTGAGGAATCCCCATGACCCTTACTGCCTGATTAGAACAGTCACCTTCCTTCCTCAGACTTACATGGCCATGGCCAATACTGACTCTGGTTGCCTTTTGAAGATATTGAGAATTCTACTATTCTGGACAATAGAAGAGAAGATTTTCCCAGCTGTATGTTAAGTTAGACAACAGAAAATGAATGTCCACACAAGGCCCCCTCATGATTCTCCTGAAAGGAACTTCCAAGTATCTACCATAGGAATAAAATCATCTTAGCAAAATATGCACATGTACCAGACACCTGTTACAAAAATATTATGAAAAGTATGAGGTAGAAAGCCATTAGGGAGGCAGTGGCTTGAGGATGGTTTAACTGCAAGAATAATAGTGATAATATAGGTATAAGAATGGGTAGTTAGGTGGCCCAGTGGATAGAATATCAATCAGGTCTGCCATCAGGAAGACCCAAGTTCAAACCTGGCCTCGGGTACTTTCTAGTTGGGGGACCATGGGGAAGTCAATTTACCCTGTTTGCTTCAGTTTCTCCATCTGTAAAATGAGTTGGAGAAGGAAATGACAAAGAATACCAGTATTTTTAGCAAGAAAACCCCAAATGAGGAGAGCAGTGTTGGACATATCTGAAAACAACTCAACAAGAGCAAAGCAAAAGAATATCAGAACACTTGTCCTGAAGTCCACAGTTTAGAAAAGGCATTTTATAAAAGTTTATAAAAGGAGCATGTCAGTCAAAGCAAAGCAAAACAAACAAAAACTGAGAAAAACAGTCAAAACATGGCTTCAGAGTCTAGACACAAATATACAAAGTATGGGAAATAATCAAGTTAACCTAATCCTAACCTTATCCTAATGCAAGGAGGCAAATATGACCTCACAGGTATGATGGAGACTAGTTATGATGAGAGGTATGACTGGAAATGTACAGATCTACTTAATTCAAAAAACATAAGGAAATTGAAACTAAGTGAGGGGAGAGGAATGGGGCAGCATTATATGATATCCCCCTCTGAGGAAGTCCAAAAACAAGAGATGAAGCAGGAAATAGAAGAAAACACAAAAAAGGAATAAACAAGGAATATTTTTTATCAAACCCTCTTAAAGCCCACCTTGAGAGAAAGAAGAGGAAAAAAACACAGATAAGGAGCTAAGGCAACATCCTAAGTGTGATATATAAGCATGGCAAAGTCACCCTAGAGGAATTCTGTTATCCAGACATGTCCTTGGACTCTCACTTCTAAAAGTGAATCTTTTAATAATTTCCTGATTTTCGTTATGAGTCATTTACTCCTTCAAAATTGAATGAGCCAACAAGGAAAGTTTTTGTTTGGATTCTGATATTGAGAGGGATGATCTGGTGAACATGGCAGAAACCCTAAAGAGAAGTGAATTCACTACCTTAGAATTTGAAAAAAAGTTAGGAAAAATTTGACAGGGGGCTTCAATTTTAAGAGAGCAATTTTCAAAGAATTGAGATAAAGGTAGAAAACAGTTTATTAAGCACCTCTGAAAATTAGGTTTTTTTTTTAAGCCTCAAAACTGTCATGGAAATTAGTACTATTTTTATTCCCACAAAGAAAAATAAAAGAGTTGTCTGTTGTGGATGTATGTGAAACTCAATTAAAGCACATGATACAGACAGAACAAATTAGAAAAAATAAAATATGAATGAAAAATGTGGCGGAATTTTGGAACAATAGGGTCAAGGATACAAAAATTCTAAATGAACTGAGGATGATGTGGAAAGCTAAGGATGCCTTAAAAGTATTATAATTTTCTTTTTAAGTTATTAGGGAAAACAGGAGGATTTTATATCTTGGAGTGATTGAGAAAATTGTAATTGAGGACCAAGGGAAGGCTGTTTAATGCAACTTTTTCCTGTCTTTCTTTTCTTCCTTCCTTCTTTCCTATTTCCTTCCTTCTTTCCTTCATTTCTTCCTCCTTCCCTTAATCCTTCCTTCCTTCCTTCTCCTCCTCTTCTTTCTCTGTTACTTTTTCTTTCTTTCTCTCTCTCTTTCTTCCTTTCTTCCTTTCTTTTTCTTTCTTTCTTTCTTTTTTTCTTTCTTTCTTTTTCTTTCTTTCTTATCTCTGTGCCTCTGTCTCTCTGTATATGTCTCTCCTTCTCTGTTTCTGTTGTTTCTGTTTTCTTTGCCAAGAAGAATGATCTTTGGACTGGAAAGAACAAAACAGAAATTACTAAAAAGGCACTTGAAAATCAAGATATAAAAGGAGACAGTAAGAGATCAGTAAGCTGACCCCTGCTGAGATTCTTAGCAAGCTTAAGCGAACTATAACCTAGGGAACTGAAAGAATTGGCCAGTTACTGCCAGACCACTATGAAAAAATGATGAGGAATGAGAGAGCAGCTACAGGATTGCAAAAGGACACATTTTATTGATTTTGAAATCAGAGAATGGAATAGAATCTAAGAATAATAGTCCAGTGAGGTACCCTCAATTCTTGGAAAAAAATATATATTGTACGCACAGTGAACATTTAGAGAAAGAAGTGATGATTACAAAGAAGCAGCAGGGCTTTATCAGGAAAACACCACACCATACTAATGCTCTATGCTTTTAATGGTGTCACTAAACTGGTAGACCAGGGGTGTTCTTTAGATACAGGTTACTTGGGTTTGAACAAAACAGTTAATAAATTTTCTCTTATTATTCCCTTAGACAAGTGGGAGAGATATAAATGAGCCAACACACCAGATAAGAGGATTTGGACCTAGGAGAACCACCAGACCCAAGAAGTGGTCATTAATACTTCTAAGTTGAGTTGAAAGGAAGTCTCCTAGTGAAATTCCCTGTGCTCGGCACAATGTTGTTTAAAAATTTTATTAGTAACTTGGACAAAGGAATGAATTAGAAGATAGTAGAGATAGCTAACACACTGTATAACAGAATCTATAGGTCCTTGAGGTACTGCTATAGGAAGATATTAAACCTAAAGGAGAAAAAAAAATTGATGGTGGTCAAGAAGGTTGCCTTTAGTCTTTGAAGTGATTTTATATGTAGAGTGGATTAGAAATTTTCTTTCTGGTCTCAAAGGGCAGAGCCAAAAGTAACGAATGGGAATAAAAAGAGGTAAATTTCAGTTTGATACATGGAAAACCTTGCTGATACATACAACTCTCCTAAAATGAAATGGACTACTTTAGTTGGTCATGTGACTGTCTTCTCTATAGGCTGAATGATAGTTTATTAATTTTGTTATAGAGGGTGCCTTCAGTGCACGTTAGACTTAGTGGCCTCTGATATCCCCTGAAATTCTAAAATTTGGTGATTCATGATGAATGTAACAATTAATTTGATTATTAAAGGACAAGCAAGATTACAGCCCATGAAGAGGAGGAGGCAGGAATTTCTAACACAAGGAGTACCATGATCAAGGGCATGGAGGTTGGAAAATTTGTGGAGCAGGAAACCAGTTTGGTTTCCAGTGAAAATACACCCACATGCAATGATGCCTATCAATCTACAAGTAAAAGGCTCTTGACAATAATCCAGTTTTGTTTTGTTTTGATGGTAAGGATGGGTACCATATAAGATCAATCACTATCAATGATGTTCAAGTTAATCAGTCAAATTTTAAGAAAAATACTTTCTATTATCAGCATTTCTTTTACAAATGTTCAATTCCCTTATATAACATAAGTTATTTTATGTCCTTTTCAGATTAAATATTTTTTTAAAAAAATATGTACCTCAGATTAAGTATTTTTTTAAAAAATGAAAATGTGTCCCAAAAGGGAAAATACATTTTTAAAAATTTTGATTCATTAAGAAAACATCTGAACTCAAAGATCTTTTCTTTGGGAGGTTGTTTTTCAACATGTTTGGTTTCCCATATTCATATCAGTTCTCAGGCTAGTCCACATACAAAACCTCTTAATTTGGTTCCAATTTTTTCTTTCTTTTTTCTTTTTTTTTTTCTAACAAGGAAATGAAAGTCACAGATTGGGAATAAGCAACATCAGGGGAAATAGATGAAACAAATGGTCTCAGATAAAACAATTAAAGGATATTAAATTGATTAAAGAAGATGAAAGAGGATTAAAATAAAAGGAATAAAGAAAAACAATATGTCAGAAAAAATAACTTGGTAGTGAGTCATGATACCCCTTAAGGGAAATGAGTGGGTGGTTCAGTGACAGATGAACTTGACATTGCCAAATTTCAGATGAATTTTCAGACTGCTCTGAAGAAGTTGAAAATCTTACATTGAGATGTTTTGAATTTGTTTGCTTTCTTTGGACTTCCATAGCCATCATATATCTATAAGGTACTTTGTTTTGTTTATTTATTCCTCACAGCACTTCTGAGAAAGACGAACGTTTTAACATCTATTTTTCAAAAGAAATCCCAAAGACAAATAGAGGTAAAAAATCATTACCCCCAAATCAAACAAAAAGTCAAAGGTAGAGCAGATAGTAAGGGCAGAGAGGTGACTCAGTGGATAGATCATCAGACCTGGGGTTAGGAAGACCTGAGTTAAAATCCAGCAGGGGAAACTAGCTATGTGTGAGGCTAGATAAGTCACTTAACCCTGTTTGCCTCACTTTTGTCATCTGTAAAATGAACCAGAGAAAGAAATGGTAAAATACTACAATATCTTTGCCAAGGAAACCATAAAGGAGGTCACAGAGAACTTGGACATGACTGAAGGGAGACCAGTTGGTAGAATTCTCAACAACACAAAGTCTAATCTGTTTGAAAATTGACACCTTTTATTAAGAGCTTTAGCTTTCCAGTTGGTCAGTATCATTGAAAGAGGAAGTCTTTCACTACTGGAAAATAATCTAATTAATAGACAAATAATAAATTATCTAATTAATGGAATCATAGCTTGAAAACTGCAAGTGACCTTAGAATTCATATGGTTCAAAAGATGAGCAAAGTAGGGCCTTCTCTCTAGTAATGCTTTATATGTTGTTTTCCCCTAGTAGAATATCAGCCCTATCCTTTCTGACTCTGGAAAGACAACCAGCTTCGATGGTGCCTCAGCTCTCAAGTAACCAGTACAAGCTGTTCTTTTTGAAGGTCTGCTGTGGTCCTTGCCTATGCTAAGACTTGTAAGGGCTACATAGATTACTGAGATGTGGGACAAAGTCTAGAATCACCAGGAATTTGTTCTCATGGGATGCTACATGGGGTGAGTGAATGCATATGTAAATAATGGTGGTCCTTTCCGGGTTGCTTCTAATAACACCAAGATTATGAACTGAGAAAACTGCTTGGCCTTTTGTATTTAGAATGCGTTTTCCCCACATATCCTGAATAAGTATCCCTTTGCAATGGAGGAGTTATTGATAATTATTATCAGATTAAAAGTATAATTAAAGTGAGGTGACATATGGTGAGGGGAGATGAAATATAAGTTAGTGATGCCAGATGATACGGCTCCTAATAGAGAAAGAAATTTCACTCTCCCAATAATTAACAGAGGAGGCTTTCCTACTCACTTCCTACTTCTTCATCATGCCCTCCTCTATCTTTGCTGTTGTATGATGAACTCTTCACAGGTATGATGTCAGGTGAAACATCACTGTTGCCATCTTCACTAGGCACTAGAGACATCTGGCATTTCAATAGCTCTGGAGTTTTAGAGGCAACTAGACAACTAGACCGTCAAGAGAGCTCTGGAAATGGAGTCAGGAAGACCTGAACTCAAATCTGGCCTTAGCCACTTACCAGATGGTCACACCAGATATGTGACCATTTTACCTCTCTGTGCCTCTGTTTCCTCATCTGAAAAATGAGAAGAATAACAGCACCTATCTCCCAGAGCTATTATGAGGATAAAATAAAATAATATTAATAAAGTACTTTGCAAAACTTAAGATGTTATATAAATATTAGCTGATATTTTATGGTATTCTACAGTTTATACTTGCCTATCTTTAAATCAACTCTTTGATACAGAAGTGGTAAACATATCTCTTCAATATTTCAATAATCTGTAATCCTGGGATTTATTGCCCATTCAATTCATTGCTGATTGGATTCCCAGTATAATTTAGCAAATTATCTTCAGTAATTGCAATGGATAAAAAGGTCATCACCTTTTAGTCAAGTGGCTCATAAGCCTCTAGGAATTTAACACAACTATTCTTTGAACAGTAGGCAAATGATCCATCACAGGATTCATAGTAAATACTTTTAGAGATCATAGATTTTAGAGGTAGAAAGTACATTAGATGTAATCACATATAATAAGAAAATTAAGGCCTTGAGGGATTAAATAACTTACTCTAGGTCATATGAGTTATAAGAACCTGAAATTAGAAATGAACTGAGAGATTGCTCACCATCATTCCTGCACTATATCTACCACACCATGCTGCCTCTCATTACACAACTCTTTGCAGTAGATTAGTATCAACCACAGTTTGAACTTGTATAGCCTTTAAGAACTTGGAGTCATTCTTACAACAAAAGGGGGACACTGGATTAGCAATGTACCGAAGGCATTCACATAAGCAGGTAAGTGGTACAGTGCATAGAGCACTGACCCTGGATTCAGAAAGACTTGAGTTCTAATCCAGTTTCAGATAGTTCCTAGCTGTGAGACATCAGGTCATTCATATAACTTATCTTTGCCCATTTTCTCATCTGTAAAATTGGGATGAAAATAATAGTTCATGCCTCCCAGGGTTATTGTGAGGATAAGATGAGATAATATCAAAAAATATTTTGCAAACCTTCAAGCACTATATAAATATTACCTATTATTATTCATATTTTTGATGAGAAAAGTGAAATAATTTGCCTACAATTACAGGGCTAAGAAGTGGCAGAATGTACTCCTGTTTCAATCTTCTAACTTCAAACCTAATGATGTTTCAAATGCAGCATTGTGTTTTAATAATGGTTAATGGTGAGAATCTCTAGTTATCACATGGTATCTTAAAGGGGTCAGGTGTTTGGTGATGATCTCTATTGTAATCAGTAATTGTGGGACTAGAACTGTTCATTCACCTGGATTCTTAGAAATGCCCAGGAACAATTTGTGATTATCATGACTTCCTGGAAGTTCTTCATTCTATGAAATCATTAACTCCAAAACTTTGCAGTTTAGATGTACATACCTATACATACCATTTGTATATATATGACTTATTATATGAACTTCCCATGAATACTTGTTTATCCTGTTTACCCTTTGATTCGTTCTATGTATTATGCCCACGTGCCTATAATAGAAAAGGAAAATGACAAATGTTGGAGGGGGTGTGAGAAAATCCAGACATTAATGTACTGTTGGCAGAGTTGTAAACTGACCCAACCATTCTGGAGAGCAATTTGGAACTATGTGCAAAAGGCTATAAAGTTATTCATATTCCTTTACCCAACAACAGCACTACTAGGTCTGTATCCCAAAGAGATTTCTTTTTTTAAAGGAAAACGACCTATCTGTTCAAAAATATTTATAGTAGTTTTTTTGTGGTGGCAAAGAATTAGAAATTTAGGGGATGCCCATCAATTGAGGAATGGCTGAATAAGTTGTGGTATATGATTGTAATGGAATAAAATAGTGTTGTAAAAATGACAAGCAGGATTCTTTCAGGAAAATCTGGGAAGACTTACATGGATTGATCCAAATCAAGGTAATCAGAACCAGGAGAATATCATACACAGTAACAGCAATACAGCAAGGGTGATCAACTGTGAAAGTCTTAGCTATTCTCAGTCATAAAATGATTTAAGGCAGATCTTAAGGACTCACAATAAAGGCTAGCCACCTTCAGGGAAAGACCTGATAGAGTGTTGTATTGATAATTCATTTTTGCTTATTATTAATGTAATTTTGCTTCTCAATAGGAAGATCTTTCCCATCCATTAATAGGCTCATATGACCTGCTTAAGTCACATGGAAGCCTGAGTCACATGAGTCAAGTCACATGGAGTAGGAAGGGGCAGAGCAACAGGAAGAAGCAGAGCCTGATCAGAGCTGAGAGGAAGTTGTTCAGACTAATGAGAGCTGGGAAGGACAGATAAAGCAGGCAGCCAGGGAAGCAACTACGGTGAGTGGCAGAGCTTGTTTGTAATTTGTCTATGGGAGCTGGTTTGTGGGAAGCCAAGCAGGGGGAGGGCTTGGGGCTGATGTTGTCTTCTGCGTTCTTATTGTGTATATAGATTTCTTTGTTACTATGATGGATTCGGCTTTCTGGTGTTTGAATAAATGTTTCGATTCTGTCTTCCACATGGAGAGTCTGTTGTATTTCAAGATTCAGAATTGTGCCAGTATATTAATGACTGCTGTAGGTGCTGTGCATGTTACATTGGCACGACAAGTGTGAATTCAGATTGAAGCATACCTTCTTTTGTGTTTTCTTTCACCACATGACAAATACAGAAATATGTTTGTTGTGACTGCATATGTATATATAAAATCTATATCAAACTGCTTGCTTTTCAATGTGAGAGAAGGGGAAGGAGGGAGAGGGGATTTGGAACCCAATTTTTTTAATGGATGTTAAAATATTTTACATGTAATTGGAAAAATAAATATTTTTAAATATACACATACACACAAAAATTATTTAACTTGAAAAAGTTTCAGATTAAGACAAAAGTGGAGGGAGAGTTGGTGCATGACATTTTGTTTGCAGATAATTGTGTAGTAATTGATCAATGTAGCCTTAGGCTGAGATGCAAAAAAGGTAGAGATGAATTCTTTATTGTTTGTGCCAATTTTGACCCACCAGTTAGTACCAAGAAATCAGAGGCTGTCCACCAGCTGCACCACACCATTTATATATGGAAACATCAGTTACAACAAATGGAGAAATTTTGAATAATGTAAGTTCACTTACCTTGGCAATATACTTTCTAGGTATGTATACACAGATAATGAGGTGGGTGTACAGATTGCCAGAGCTGGCTCAACATTCCCAAGGAAAGCATGGGACACAAAAGGTATTAGACAAACTACCAAACTGAAGCGCTGCTTCATTGCTGTATGACTGTGAAACCTGTAGAGCTATACCACTGCCATGACAGGAAACTGAATTGCTTCCATTTTAATTGTCTTTGGAAGATTCTGAAGGTCACCTGGCAAGACAAAGTACCAGATACCAAGTTCCTTTTTTGAACTGAGCATTCAAACTCAGCTGCAGAAAGCACAACTCCAGTGGGCTGACTTTGTTGTTTGGATGCCAAACATCTGTTTGCCTAAAAGACTCTTTAACAGAGAACTTTTGCAAGGAAACCACTCCATGGTGGTGGTCAGAAGAAGTGATACATGGACACTCTCAAAGTCTCTCTGAAGAACTTTGGAATCAGTTGTGAAACACAAGAGACACTAGCACAGGACCACGTACACGGACGTGCACATCAAGAAGTCATGGTGCTCTATGAATGAAGCAGAATTGCCGCAACTCAAAAGAAATATGAGATGTACAAATTTAGAGATATCTTCACTTCAAATGTCCATGTGAACTATTTGTGTCCAACCTGTGGAAGAACTTTCTGAGCTTGTATTGGTATGATCAGACACAATCAGATACACTGTACCTTGACCCCAATGTAGTGATTTCATTTTGCTTCTCTTCAAGAACGAAGGACAGCCAGTCTATACACACACATATGTATATATGTATCAAATATAAGGTTATATGCATATAAGATGCATATATGTAATGTCTCATATGTATACACATGTGTATACATATATGACATTTCATATATGTATACCATATGTATATAGAGAAAGAGAGAGAGAGAGAGAGAGGAGAAACTATATAGCTTATGTAGTCCAAAGGTTCAAGGAAGTCTTAGAAGGCACATTTGTCATTTATGTGTTTTTTTTTTATGGTCATGGACTGTGTGCATGTCATGAAATGTTTTCCTCTCTATTTCCATTCATCCCTTGTTCCCCAATAGAGTTACATGACATAGTGTATAGGATGAGTCAGAAGACAAGTATGGCAAATGAAATAATCAAGAGAAAAGTATCTAATAATCCATAGAACAATGATTTAAAAAGTGTCAAATGTGGAGAATTTATCATTATATGTATGTATGTATGCCTTTACCTATGATACCTATTCTGTTCTAGGGATTTTGCTAAATACTTCAAATATAAATAAAAAACGAGTCATTTTCTGACCTCAAGGAGCTTACATTTTTCATGGGAGGTATGGAAATAAATACAGAAAAAATTAACTTTTGTATTTTATTACACTATTCCATTATGTCTAAGTCTAGAGCAGTATCTATTAAAATTATAGCAGAATAATGGAAATGAACACCCAAAGATTATAAAGACTAATATTTCTTGACTCCAGTTTACATGCACTGAAATTATGTGTGTGGTCAATGCCCAAAAGAAATAATGAAAATATATGTAGCAATTTTAGATAATATAACAAAAATAAATTTAAAATGGGATATTTTTTTTCCTTTCAGGCTTCTTTTTTTTTTTTAGTTTACATGGAAATTTTTTTCTGATATATGTATGTATATGTGTATATACAAATGTATAGAGGTCAGGCCATTGAGTGTATTGAGTAAAGAGTATGTCTTGAAATTCCAGCATAATTATACACATACATATATATTCTTTAATAGAAAATATCACATTATTATGTATAACCTAATTATTGTGTGTATATGTGTATGTGTATGTACATATATACACATACACATATACATGCACACATACACAGAGAGAGGACATGAATTTTCTTGCCTTCAGGAACATACACAAAAGTGGAATAGAACAAATGTTGCCAGTCACTTTCAGAAACTGTAATCAGGTATTATGGAGAAAGAATAAAGGTTGAGTATATTTTTTTTCCTGTAAGCCAACTAAAAGAACTTGAACAGCAGTGGAAGAAAGCCAATCTAAAAACTAAACTTTTCTGCAGATGCTTCCTGGTCACAGATATTCCATTTTTATTCTTTTCCTGACTGACAGTATGCTCACCCATAGGAGAAAATATTTCCTGTATGTATAGGGTAATCTTTCTTAACATAAATCGCTCTACTGTTAGCAAAATATCTTTTGCTTTGAATTGTACTGTCTGTATTAGCAAGAAAAAGCATGAATGGGGCCTTATGACTGTTTACTTGAAGAGATCATAGAGTTGAATTCCTATTAGGCTTTAAAAACAGAAATAGTTTTACATATAACTATAGTTATTGGCTACATAGTTAAGAACATTTAACCAGGAGGAAGGAAACTCACTTCCGTATTAGTTCCATCATTAACTGGTTGTGTAACATTGGACAAGTCACCTAAAATCTGTATCCTGAGGCAGATTTGGTCCCACACATGAGGTAAAAAGCTAGGAAAAATGGAGGGGCACAGGAAACATTCACCAGTTCCCAAATCTCCTACAATGGCCAACCATGTCACAACCTTATCATTGTATAAAGTCTGAAATTTTCTTCAGAATCAATTTGAGGGATTAGACACCAATGATGGGAACATTTCCTTCAGAAAAACACTGGTATAATTAGTGTATAATGTACATATGCATAATTACATAGGGGATGAGATTACAAGATGACTTTTTTGTCCCTATTATTAATATTGTGTGGATTAGATGATGAGCGGAGTTTGGCTTGGACATCATGGCAAAGATACAGAGAATGATCTGAGGGATGAGATAAAGATAGAAAAACTCCAATGAGAAAGAGATGATGAGGATGAGAAAGGAGTGGTATTTGGAGATGCATAAATGAATGGATGGGGGGGTGGGAGAGAAAGCATGAGTCAAAGACTGTGATAAAAATCAGTGAAATGTGCTTGATAAAGATAACTTTATCGGGATCTGTAGGCCTTGAGCAACTCACCAGAAGATGAGTCTTTCCAGTCTCAGCAATACCAATTCCCACAACTTCTAAATAATGCCGAATTCATCCCATTCGTCCTCATATCATAGAGCACAAGCTTTATCACAAAGCCCCCACGGGGTTTTCTTGTAAAAGGTACTGGAGTGATTTACTTTTTCCTTCTTCAGCTCATTTTGCAGATGAGGAATTGAGACAAACAGGGTTAAGTGACTTGCCCAGAGTCACACAACTACTAAGTGTCTGAGGCCAGACTTGAAGTAAGGACCTATCTTAGATGAAAGATCATAGTAGCACATTAAATAAATAAATTAAAGATCACCTGCTCCATAAACCATATAAATATCACAAAAGATTATAAATAAATAAATAAACAAATGTATAGAGGTCAGGCCATTTAGTGTATTGAGTAGAGAGTATGTCTTGAAGTCCTGGTATCCTGTGCCTTAAGTCCCACCTCTGACAATGTTAAAAAAAAAAAAAAGCAAGAAAATGTGAATCTCTACATTTGTTCCTTCTACTTTTATTTTTGGAACTGAGGGACTTTGGGGATAGAGCACTGTGAATATTTTCAGACTGCTGATATATTAGTTTTGTAAACTTTTTTTTTCCTTTTTTTGAACTTTAAAATAAGGGAGGACTGGGTAGGGTAGATAAATGGAGGTATTACAATGACATTAAGGTAGAAACAAAAATTATTAATAATTAGACAAACTTTAAAAAAGTGTAGATGGTTTCTTGAAATAAATTATTTTCATAGCATACATACTTTGTTTTCAAAAAACCAATTAGTAATGAATATAACTCTGAATTTAGATTACAAAAGTTGACTAACTCTTGATTGGTCCTGAAAGGAAAAATGAAATCACTACTCTTGTTATCAAAAAGGAGATGAGAACAGTCCCGAACAATGCAGGATCAGATTAGCAGTAGCTTCTCAGAAGTAGATGAAAATGCTCATAAAACAGTGGAAACATTCAGTCATGATTCTACTACCCACTCTTAGTTCCCAGCCTGACAGATTATCTATCTCTCTAACACTGCCATGTCCCTGTCTCCAACTTACTAGGACCAGAAGGCCATCTTAATATCAGCTAAAGGCGTTTTGCCTTGCCTTCTGGTTTCGGTGATGGGGGTTGGAGAAACCCATCACCTCCCTTCCTTCTGTCTTCTCAAGATTCCTATAGTATCATTTTGTCCTATGCTTTGTCATGCTGAATTTAAAAAAAGAGGAGCAGGCAGATCTGAAAAGTCCAGTACATTAGAAGATTGTACTAATGTTATGAACCTTCCATTTGGTTTTTTAATACAAGTGGAAAGCCTTGCTGAAGGAGATATATTGCACACACTGCATGGGCCTTCCTGATGTCTTATACTCAACCCAGAAGGAGACAAAAAGATTCATTGGGAATTGGGGTGGGGTGGGATAGGGAACTACTTTATCATGGAGGTTAAACTGTTCTTACAATACAGTGAATGAGAATTGTTGTACTGGGTTCCTTTTCTATACCAAAGCTCTAGCCCTGAGCCTGTCCCAGAGAGACACTAGGGAATTTAAAGTAGATGGTTTAGCCAGCCTATGGTAGGAAGGAAGAAAGGAAGGAAGGAAGAAAGGAAGGGACGGAGGGAGCGAAAGAGGGAGGAAGGAAGGAGAGAAGGAAGAAGAGAAGGAAGAAAAGAAGGAGAGAAGGAAGAAAGGAGAAAAGGAAGAAGAGAAGGAAGGAGAGAATGAAGGAAAGAAGGAAGGGAAGGAAGAAAAAGGAGAGAAGGAAGGAAGGAAATAAGGAAGGAAGTTAGTTTTATGACAGTTAGATGGTATAGTGGATAGAGAGTTGTCCCTCCTTCTCTCTGTTAGTAGGGAAGGAAAAAAAGAGGAATAGGGGAAATTATATCACATTATTGAGGTGGACAAGTAGAAGACTATACAAGTATGGCAAGGTAGAGAGAGCAGTTCAGGCATCTGCACGGTACAGTGAATGGAGGGCAGGGCCTTGAGCCAGGAAGACCTTACTTCAAATCCAGCCTCAGACACATGCTAGCTGTGTGACTCTGGTCAAGTCACTTAACCCTGTTTGCCTCAATTCCTCATCTATAAAATGAGCTGAAGAAGGAAACAGTAAACCACTCCAGCATCTTGGTCAAGAAAACCTACATAGAGTCACAAAGAGTTGGGCACGACAGAAAAATGACTACAAAACAGTCAGCAACAAGAGAGAGGAGATACCACTTAAGAATTGATTGTAGACAGTTTTCTTTTGTTCTTTTCTTTCTTTTTTCTAGTAGTAGAGATGGGAGGCAAAGAAAAGGCAGATGGATATTAATTTTAAAAATGTAATTTAAAAAATAGAGAAGTTGGAAGGAGAAAAAACAGGGAGAAAGAAGGAAAAGAAAAGGGAAAAGTGAGACAAGACAAAGCATAAAGTATCATCTTATTTATCTAATATTATTGAGAAATAAAATTCTCCACAAATGTGGTTTCTAGATTCCTGAAATCTTATATCTTTTTTTGGGCCAAGATCATTCTTAATCTTTTATGTTTTGGAGCTCTTGGCTTCCAGTCCCTCTAGTATCATTGGTAAATGAGTCAGAATACTTACATATCTCATTATATCTATCCATATCCTGCCTTACATCAGAACCCATATAACCAACTACCCTAGCTATCTCTCTCTGGGAATATTAATCAAATCAATAGCATCATTGCTACTGAAAAATGTGAGGCAGTAAACTCTCCATTTACTATTCTTATGATTTAAAAGAACAAAACACTTTTCCCAGTCACCAATTTCCTAAATTTGTCACCTCTTTTTGTTGAAATGTAAACTTCTACAGGGGAGAGTCTGAATTCCTTTTGTATTTTTATCTCTAGCTTCTGACAGATTATCTGAAATATATTGGTTAGTAAATATTTGTTTTACTTATTGATTCATTTATGCTTTTTCATTCATTTTGCTTCAATCCTTGAAACTTCAAGAATCTGTAATTTTATCAATATGTGTTATCTTTTTGAAAGTAGGTCATTTTCCCTTTATAACTTGGAAGATGGTTTCTAAGAGTGACTGTAACATACATTCTGCACTCCCTCAAAATCATCATCCTATGGATGATCCTATGGACACAAAGTTGGAGTTTCTCTGAATGTAGCTTATGTTCAGACAAAGGATGTACAGTCAATCAATAGGCCCAGAGTTGAAGCCTTTCAAGCTTGGTAGGGCTTAGTCTCAATGACTGTGCAGGGTGCTGGGCTTAGGGAAAAGAAGTCTGAGTTCAAAGCTCTTCTTCAGACACTTAAAAGCAAGGTAACACTGGAAAAAATTACTTAACCTCTTTCAAGCTCTGTTGCTATGTCTATAAAATGACAAATAATAGCATGGTTGATGGTCTCAAAGGTCTCTTCAAGGTCCAAATCTATAGTGTTAAACTGATCTGTTAAGGTGTAGGAATGGCCTTAACACCTAGAGATATCATCTTTTGTTAAAAGCATACTCCATTGAGCTTATGAATTGGTGTGATGTGGCTATTTATTAAATGTGGAAAGTAATAATCAGAGAAATACAGCATAGTGGAATGAAAAGGACATTGAGTCTGGAGTCAGAGGATGTGTGTTCAAATCCTGACTGTAAAATTTGTTATCTGGGAGACTGTGGGCAAGTCACAATCTCTGGGACACAGTTTATTTTTTTAATTAAAAACTGATTTTACTCTGAACTTAAGAAATAAAACAAATATTTCAATAACATAGTAGAATAGAAAAAAAGATGATTGAACACGAAACTGCAAATCTATTGGTTACAACTTGCTATTACTTTTAAATATAATAAATTTATTTATAATTTAAATATATATTTATTTAATATATTTAAATATATATTTATATTGTATATATATCAAATATATATAAATATATAAAATTTAAATGTAATAAAATTATTATGTAACTTTCTTTTTTTGCCCTTTTATTCTTCTCTCACCTCCACCCTAGAGATGGCTACCATTAGACATGTATATATGTATGTATATTTGTGTGTGTGTGTATGTGTGTGTATAAAATCATTCTATGCTATACATACTACTATTTTTCAGTTCTTTCTCTGGATGCAGTTGTACAATAAGGGCATTTAACTAGCATGGCTAGATCTCAGAGGTCTCCCCTAAATGTAAATCAGTGATCTTAATGAGGTCATCATTTTTAATGGTGAACCTTAATGACCTTAAATGCAATGAGTTGGGAATGTCCTCCTAGAATTTGCTTCACATATATCTCAAAAGAGAAGAAAAGGAAGGAAAAGACAATATCTAATAAAATAAAAAACAGAAGAAAAACCTTTTCCATTCCTCTAAATCCTTGAATAAGAAGAAATGAATGAATTATCTAAGTCAGGAGCTTTCGTTAAACTTAGTTTTGTGCTTACAAGCAATTTTGACAATTCCTTGTGATATCTCAGTCATTTTGTCAAATTATGTTGCAGATGGGTAAGAATATTTCTCATATTCTTATCATTTGTATGTAGGTTTAGACAAGGTTGAGATTCTCATGATATTCATGAGAATCAAACTAGATGTGAAAGAATATAGTCTGATTTGGAATTGCCTCCAAAGATAGCAAAGCAGGGTCAACATTTTCAGGTTCACTCTATTTGGAAGGTGGTAGAAATGGTCACTGGCAAATCAGACTGACTCAATCTTTTAATTGCATCTAATTTTACTCTATACCACTGAGGGTTTGTTTCATGGTGAACTACATGAATGTTGTATTTCACTTTCCTTTATAGGCATCAAGAATGTCTGAGGGGAATCATGTTATGTATTACATGCCATCCTTTTTTTGATTGCCATCTTAGAAACATTGTTTATGCTAACATATAGCATTTAGACTATTTAGATAAAATCATATTTAATACATTAGTACATGCAGATTGTAGGTTATCTTCTCTTTTTCTATCTCTTTTCACAGTATGAGTATCCAATTCTATTGACAAGGCAAGTAAATTTCTCTTTTGTTCTTAAAATTACAGATTTTGCCATAACTTCCCAAACCAAGGACCAGTTTTTCAGCCTCTAATACTTTATTCTAAGATAGGGTTTGTTTGTTTTGCAGATGGAATAGGATTTGGGGTTTGTACATGTGAGTCCATGTGAGCATGAGGAACCTCCTCTACACAACCTACTGAACTCTCTACCTTCCTTTAGGTCCCTGCTAAAATCCCTTTTTTTAATAGAAGCCTTTCCTATTCCCTCTTACTTTTAGTGTTTTCCCAGTTAATGATTTCACATTGATCCTGTATATAACTTGCTTTGTATATATTTGTTTCAATGATGTCTCCTCCATTAGATTATAAGCTCTCTGACTCTCTTTTGCCTTTTTATTTTTAGTCCTAAGTGCTTAGCACAGTGACTGCTACATTTGTGGCTATTATTCAGTCGTTTTAGTCTTTTGTAGTCTTTTGCTTTAGTCTCTTTGTAAATCTATTTGGGGTTTTCTTGGCAAAGATATTGAAGTAGTTTTCCATTTCCTCTTCCAGCTTGTTTTACCGATGAGGAAAGTGAGTCAGAGTTAAGTGACCTGCCCAGAATTACACAGCTAGTAAGTATCTGAGGCTGGATTTGAACTTTTGAAGGTGAGTGTTTCTGACTCCTGGCCCAACACTGTATCTACTTTGTTACCTGGCATCCTGACTGGCACATGGTAGGAGTTTAATAAATGTTTATCAATTGGTTAAATTTAAACTGCATAGTTAAAACTCTTCACAAATTCAGGTTAGTAACCCCTTTGTAACTTAAAGTGCCAGAGAGATTTCTTCTTAACAGAGATATTAATTGAATTGTCAATGGGAACCCAGGTCTTCTATCTGCTATGACAAGCTACCTCCCAACATTTACATTTGCTAAAATTTTGAAGCTTTCAATGTATCAAATCTAAAGTACTAAAATAAATATAAAGAAAATCCTAATTTGTGAACTCTACACATTTTGAGAACATACACAAGAGTATTCTTTTCTGTTTTTCTTCCTAAATATTTGAGTAGAGTGAATGGAGGAGATTTTTTTAAAACATGTTATACTTTGGCAAAAGGGTTTTACATAAATTATTTTGGTCTCACAGCATGCATATCATGCAAGTTATTATGAACCTCATTTTACAAAGAAAGAAACAGAGGCCCAGAAAGTTTAAGTCTTGCCACATGTCACTCAGGTAAATGAGTGTCAGAACCAGGATTTGAAGCCAAATCCTCTGACTCCAAATCAAGTGTCCTTTCCACTGTAGTTATGTGGCTGTATGCTATTTATTTTTCAAGTTATCATAATGGTTCCAATTGTTTCCCTTTGAGAGCTGATTAACTCAAACACATTGTTTATGGGGTAGATGTCCTCCCTTCCTCCTTCCTTCCTTCCTTGTCATTCCCAAAACCTTAAAACCAGTGCACTCTGAAGCCCATAGGTTTGACAGCAATAGGTCCATACCCAAACTCCACTTAATGGCTGGCTTAGAGTGATTATCAATAGTAACTGTTTCTGCTTCCCTCCCAGTTTGATTTAGTTACTTTTTTTTCTTTTGCTCATTAAAGGGGCCATTTCCTGACTGCTTTTTAAAGAGGCCTATCCACTCAATGGGCATTACCTCCCCCAAGTGACTACATGAAAAGGCCTAGCCTATAAAGACCAAGATCTTCCATTACTTCCTGGGCCGTCTCCGGTCATCCTGATGAATATCTGGTCACTGAACCCAGATGGCTCAGGAGGAGAAAGTGAGACTGGTTACCTTGTATAGCCATCCCTCACTCAAAACAAAGGCCAGTGCAAGTCATGTCATCATTTCTGTGATGGCATGGTCTTCTTTGAAAACAAAGGACAAACACAACACAACAACAACTCAAACCCATTATACTTCTGAAGCTAGGAGCAATCCAGTCACCTTCTAGTTAGAATAAGTGCCTAGAGACAACTCCTCTGGATTTCAAGAAACAAACAAACGAAAAACATGAATTCCTCCAACATACAGCCTACACTGAGCAGTTTGCAGTGAAGTCTAGGGGATAAGAAATGGGGCTTCTAAGGGTGGAAATTCTGGGCTGGTTAGTAAATTCCTCAAGGGCAAGGCCTGTGTCTATGTAACTAACCTCAATCACCACCCTGTACTGTACATATTAACTATACTGAACAAATAAATACTTGTGGGTGGGGTTGTGCTTCTGAAGATGTGCATCATTCATCCTGCACATGTCACTCAAGTGTGGGACCAGGGCATGGTAAGAGGTGGAGTTTGGCCACCATCAGTCTTCTCATGGAAAAGTACGTGCTCCTCTGTGGGTCACCAGGCAAATGCCCAAATTGCCTCCTAGGGATAATTTGACCTTAAAAAAGAGATGAATTACCATAATTTCAACCCTGTCGAATTTAAGTTTTACTTTTTCAATCCAAACCTATCCATGACCCAACAACATTAACACAAAAATCTATGGTAGGAACAACAGGGCACTCTGAGTTTAAACCAATTCATTATGCTTATTTTTGGTCAAAATAGTGCAACCCACTCTCCCCCAACCCCATTAGTTCATAGAATGCAGCTGTTCCTAAGACTTCCTGTAGATTGGTTTTTGCTACCTAGTGAACTGTTCTCATTTACATGATTCTCCTCCAGGCAAACACCTGCATATACCTACCCACACACGCTAGGGCACGTTAAAGGACAGTAGCGCATATATGCATCCTGAAAAAAAAAGAAAAAAAAAACACCTCTTCCCATTGTTTTGTTTTTTCATCTTCAAAACCCAGGCAAGATTTGCTACATATTGAAAGTAAAAGGTGAGATCGAGCAGTTGAAAGGGTAACCAAACAAACAAAAAAAAATACGGCCAGATAATCACTTAAAATGAAAATTTCCAACTACAGATTTGCTGAAATCAGTGGATTTTTTTTCCATTTGTCACCTTATCAGTAAAATTCCTTCCCCCTCACCCTACTCCAGGGATGTACCTTAGTAATGATAGCCATGTATAATTCATAATGGAAATAGATTTAAATAAGCCAGCTCAGTAGTCCAGTGGGTGAAAATCCAGCAAGGTAGTTTTCTTTTCACTATCTCTGCAGTTACCAGGCTTTCTTAGTTGTCTCCAGCCTTCTCCCTCTCCCCATCCCATATTATATTTACCTTTTGTATTCAGGATCATAATATAATTTGTTTCCAAATGTACATTTAAAAGAAAAAAACAACTTTGAGTGACATAAGGACAACACAGAAAATGAGAAGCAGGATTGCATTTTCATGCAAATCATATTTTATAAATATTTAAATCACTCCTTTTTTTGCTGAGAAGTGTATGAATATACTTTAAATGTACTCTATGATTTCTGCTGGAGGAGTTTTACCTTGTCGAGCTATTGTTCACAACAATGTACTTTATATTTTTTTCTGTTTTTTTTTCTTTTTTTACATGATTCTTCCAGTCTCTTCACTGCTTAAGGGATTGAGAAGAAAACAATAGTTATTCCATCTGAATTTGATAAGACTGTCATCTTATTCAACAACTCAACAATCTTTTCTGCACTTCAAATTATAGAACATGATACATGTTTGAATACCAAAGCTGCTTTGTGTTAGGGAGAGTAGAATTTGGAGAAAAGCTAAGGGGAGACACTGTTAAAATATATGTGTGTGTATGTATGTATATATATATATGTATGTATATATAAATGTGTGCATGTATGTGTATGTATGTATATGTGCATATACAAATTTGTAATGTTTCAGACCCTATATGATACTTATTGAGGAGTATGGTAATTTCCTTCTCTATATATATTTAGAGCCTTAAAATAGGATCATAGAAGCAAGGGGTATAGTGACTGAAGTCAGGAATGCTCTCTAATCAAGGGCTTAAAAAAATAGCAATTCCTTCAATTTTCCTTCATTTTCAGAGTTCACCAATTACATTTTGTATCAAAAAATACTGTTATGTTTATGATAGCTTTTTACATAATGGAGACCTGTTGTGAATAATAATTTGTTGATTACCTCATTTTGCTTCATTGATGATAGAAACTGCATTTGAAAGCAATCAAAATTAATTTTTCCTAAAATAGTTTATCATTTTGATGTTTCTAACTGTCAGGCTGACTTTATCCCACGTTACATTGAATTCTTGAGGTCTTACTGTATTTGAGGATGTACCTCGAAAATTAATTTCAGAAGCACAATGCAGTAAATTAAATTAGCCTTGGATTCTATCATTCTGAATAAATCCTGCATCAATTACTAAAAATTAGAGAACCCTGCATTAAATTAGGGAATTTTATATGAACACATCCCTATCTGCTGGGGGGTTGATGACCATTCACATATGAACAACATGAAACTCCTTTGAAGTAAAGAGACTTATGAAATCCAGTCAAGGCTTCAATCTATGGAATTTCCTTCACTGTTTTAGCCTTTCTTTTATTTTAGTCATTTCCTTCTAGAATTTCAATGCTTTTTTTTTTAAAAAATCAGTTATTAGCTACTATTTGAAAGTTAAAATAGACCCATTAAGCATCAGCAAAAATAAATAAATAAACTGAATTCCTTTTCGATATCATCAGTCTTTCCTATGAGAGGAAAAAAGATTTTACAGAATAGAACTTTGGACCAAACAAAACTCTTCTCTACCAACTGTTAATTCTCTTTCATGATCATCAGAATCAAATAGTGTCTATATTTTTGCATGGGGACCAACATGAAATTATTAGGCACCTTTGTGATTTGGTGCTTCTAGTTCCTTAATTATTCAAATAGTTTTATTTTCCATTAGGCTTAATCCTGAATCAAAGTTTTCATTTCAGTGAAGTTATTTCACATTTTCTGAGCTTATCATTTTTATTGTTTTAGTGGAAATGATCCTCAATTTCTTCTTTTTAATAGATTTTTGTGTTTTAAATCATTTAGATTTCCCCTTTATCCCTCTCAAAGACCCTTGAGCTTCAAATTCTTAACTATTTGAATGCTTTTGCTATTTTTTTTTTTATTTTGGTGAGATTGGCTGTCAGTAGGTTTTAGGACAAGGGTAGTTGTAAGAAGACAAACTATTCTGGCAATGAATTACATTAGATAATAAATATGTGACTTGCGTTTCTGGTTACCATTTATTTTCTGTGTGACTGAGGACAAGTTTCATGTAAGTATCTCAGTCTCTCAGTCTACAAATTACAGATACTCAAACCTGTTACGCAGGAGTGGTGTGAAGGTGAGGGAGAATATCTATTAATGCTTCCTGACTTCTTAGGAGGAAAGGGTTAGGGACTGGACATGTGATTCCATTGTATAGAGAACTTCTGGGTAAGGAAACTCCTTCTACTAATGCAGATCCACACTTCATCTTAGAAAATCCCATAAAGCCTGGTAAATGACTTGCTCACAGTCACAGAGATAATATTTATCAGAGGTAATATGTGAACCTATTTCTTCTTAATGCACCAAAACGTTTTCTTTTCTTGGAAGGAAATTCCTACCTAATAGAACATCTTGATTTTTATACTGGTTTGAGTCTTGTCTTTCACTTTTCCTGTTACTTTTTTTCCTACCATGATTGTGGAGAAAATGAGCATCTCATTGCTCCTTCTCTGTGTTTTCCACTTTTCACACTTGCTTGGATAGCAATGACGATGATTACAATTTTTAATGGCTCTCTAACTTCACCGGTGTGGCTGTTTGCTCCATTCATAAAAATGGCAACTTTCCATGCTCTTTTACTCTGAATATTTTTTTTTCTTTTTCTTGTTTTAGATTATAAAATTTATTTTATTTTTAATTTATGAAACAAAGCAAGCATTTTCATAATGTAACATAATTAAGATGACTGCTCATGAAATTGCAAATCTATTGTGTATTAACTTGCTACTTCTTTTAAATATAAGTTATCATGTAAATGTCTTTATTTTAAACTTTTTTCTTCTCTCTGCACCACCCTAGAGATGGCTATAATTATACACACACACTATGTATATACATATTATATGTATACATGTATACTTACACATACATACACACACACACACACACACACACACATATATATATATATATATATATATATATATATATATATATATATATATATATATATATATATATATACACACACACACACACACACACAGGTATATAAAACCATCCTCTCCATACTTTGATTTATCAGTTCTTTTGCTGAATTCAGATAGCGTCTTTTTCAGATATTCTTTGTAGTTAATTTGGGTATTCATAATAGTCAAAATGACTTAGTCGCTCAAAGTTGCTCTTAAAACATTATTGCTATTATTGTATGTTCTCTTAGTTCTTCTCATTTCACTCCCCCTTATTGGAAGCAAGTCAATCAAAATTTTTCTAAGATCATTGAGCATTCTGAATGATTCTTGAAGATGTTCTTCCACAGATCTTCCACAAGGGATTCCCCTTGATCTGCCTTGGTGGAAACAAAAGTGAATGCAGTTGTAGGTTGCATGAATAGAGGTACACTATTTAGGATGAGATAAGATGGTAATGTTCTTTTGCCCTCTGCCTTGTTCAGAGGCAGGGATGAGAAGGGTTTCCAGTTGGGGGTCTCACATTTTTAGAAATGTGTTGATAAGTTGACGAGTAACCAGAGAAGGACAACTAGGCCAACAAGTTCATATCGTATGAAGAACAGTGGAAGGAAATGGAGATACTGAGTCTGTAGAGAGAAGACTTAAATATGATAACTGTTCTCAAGTATTTGAATGTCAGTCAAGTGGAAAAAGGATTAATTGTATTTTTCTTGAATCAGAGGAGAGAAATAAGAGCAATGGATGAAAGCTGCAAAGGTCAAATGTTAGCTTCTTGTAACCCAAGCCTTCCCAATAATTCAGCTATCCAAAAGTGGAATAAGCTCCCTCAGAAGGTAGCACATTACCTCTCAGGAGAAATCTTTGAGCTATGAGCAAATGAACAATTAATTAGTCTGTAAGTGCATGCAGAAATAAACTGAAGAACTAATACAATCATGGAGAATGGTCAGGATTAAATCCAAGTGTTTGCCAGACTTCAATGAATAAAAATTGACTGTTGGAGTTCTGTAGAAAGAGAACTAAGAATTCTGGTTCAGAAAATCTGCGTTCTAGAAGCAACAATTACCAGTTACTGTGTGACCTTAAGGGACCAGAGGGAAAATCCTTGGCGGGTCCTACCAACCTGAAGAAAGTTTGATAAGGTACTCCCTAAGAAGAACCATCCAAGTTAAGTTTGGAAAGATTCATTAACAGAAGGTGAGTAATTAATCATGTTGTACATGGTAGTCTCTGCAGTGGTGTGGAGAAGAGGACTGGCCATGGAGTCAGGAAAACATGGATTCAAATCTTCCTCCTGACATATACAACCTAAGTGACCCTGCTGTTGTTGAGTCAGTTGACAAAGATACTGGAGTGGTTTGCATTTCCTTCTATCACTCATTTTATAAATGAGAAAGCTGAGGTCAGTAGGGATAAGTGATTTGCCCTAGGGTCACACAATTAGTCAGGTCTTCCTGACATCAGGCCTACGCTATCCACCACACCACATACTCCCTAGTACTAAGAAGGCAATGTGGTGCAGTGGAATTAGCTATGGTTTAAGTGGGGAAGGACTTAGGTACAAGTCTTGACTCTACCGCTCATTATTTAGCTGATCTTGACTAGTCATTTCACTTCTCCAAGTGCCCTCTCCCTTTCCAAAGTGGAGCTCATTATGTCACAGATGCATAGCATCATCATTGGAAGGGGTTTCCTACGCTGGTAAAAAAAACACAAGTGATCATCTCTAAAGGTATAGAGAGGATGTAATCTACATCAGTTGAGGAAACAGAAATAGTAAGATATTATTTAAAATGACAGAATGATGAAATGTTTTGCTTTTCTCAAGCCCCTAAAATACTATCATTATCAGATTTCCTTATCTTTTCAAGTGCTAGGGACAGAAAACTCAAAATGTTTCTGCAATTATGCTGTGTGTGTATCATAGCAAAGAAGTTTCTGAAGGAAAGAAAAAGAAAGCAAAGAAAGAAGGAAGAGAAAGAGAGAAAGGAAGAAAAAAACAGAAATTGTGCAACCTAAGAGGCTGCATGTTACCATAAGACCCATATATTTGTCTTTTATTTTCCATTTTAGTTTCTACCATAAGTAAAAATATTTATTTTTTCTTCATTGATAGGTAAAATTTCCAGGAGAATTTGTCCATTGACTATTGCTGGGGCAAAAGTAATATTATACTTTTAGAGGGGGGAGGTGTAAGAGGAGGTATTTGTTGACAACTAATACAATTTTGTTCCATTTACTTCTTGTGCACTTACATAGAATGTATTCTCCTTGAGGCCAAGACCTGTCGTGTATCTTTGAATCCATAGTGCTCATCACAATTCTTGGGGCTGGTGCTCAGTGGTAGATAAATGATTATTTTTTAAAAAATATTTTACATTTCCCCAATTATTTGTAAAAGTAATTTCCAACATTCATCCTCCAAAATCCCAAGCTCCAAATCCTTTCTCTTTCCTCCCTCCCCAGTCATTGAAAAGACAAGCAATTTGAGATAGATTACACATGTAAAATCATGCAAAACATAGCTATGTATGGTTATGTTGTGGGGGAAAAAAGCACAGACCAAAAAAAAAATGAATACCAAAACAAGAAAAAGAAAGAAAAAGAAACAAGGAAAAAAGTGTGGTTCAATCTACATTCAGACTCTTAGCAGTTCTGTGGACTGGACAGCATTCTCTATTACAAGTCATTTAGAATTGCCCTGGATCACTGTACTGCTGAGAATAGACAAGTAATTCACAGTCAGTTATCACACAGCATTGCTACCGTTATACACACTATTTTTCCTGGTTCTGCTCACTTTATTGTGCATCAATCATGTAAGTCTTTCCAGGTTTTACCGAAAGCACATGATCATAATATTTTATAACACATTAGTATTCTATTATGCAGTCATATACCACAGCTTGTTCAGCCATTTCCCAACTGATAGATCTCACTTCAATGTCTAGTTCTTTGTCAAAACAAAAAGAGATGTCATACATATTTGTGTACATATAGGTCTTTTGTTCTTTTACCTTAATTTCTTCGAGATACAGACCTAGGAGTAATATTGTTGGGTCAAGGGGTATGTACGGTTTTTATAGTACTTTTGGAATAATTTCAAATTTATTTCCAGAATGACTAGATCAGTTTACAACTCCACCAACAGTGCTTTAGCATATCAATTTTTCCACATTCCCTACAGCTTTTACCATTTTCCTTTTTGATCGTATTAGCCAGCCTGATAGGTATGAGACATTACCTCAGAGTTGCTTTAATTGACTCTAATCAATAGTGATTAAGAACATTTTTTCATATGACTACATATAGCTTTAATTTCTTTGTATGAACATTGTTCATATCCTTTAACCATTCACCATTTGGGGAATGACATATACTTATGAACTTGACTCAATTATATATTTCAGAAATGAGGCTTTTATCAGAGAAATTTAATATAAATTATTTTCACAATTATGGTTACTAACTGTGCATCTCCCTCCAGCCTATTTTCCCACTATTTATCCTTCTCTTTCTCCTTTCATCCTGTCCATCCTCAAGTGCTTTCATGTGATTACCACCACCCTCAATCTATCCTCCCTTCTAACAGCATCCCCCAGCCTTTCTTGTATGCTCTTCCCTACTTTCTTCAATATAGGATAAGATAAGTGTCCATGCCCAATATTAAGTATTTATGTCATTCTCTTTTTGAATCAATTCCAATAGGATCAAAGCACTGTCTACCACCCTCCATCCCTCCATTTCCCTCTGCATTGTAAAAGCTTTTTTGTACCTTTTTCTGTAAAATCATTTATCCCATTTTATCTCTCCCTTTCCCCTTCTCTCAATGCATTTTTCTTTCTCACTTAAAAATTTTACTTTTTTAGACATCATCCCAGCATAGTCTACTCACATCCATGCCCTCTGAATATGTGTATTTGTTCTTCCCATATAGGAATGTAAATAATTTAACTTTATTGAATTCCTTGTGATTTCTGTTTTCCTGTTTACTTTTCTTTTTTTCTCTTGGGTCTTGTATTTGAAAATCAAATTTTCTCTTCCACTCTGGTCTTTTCATCATGAATGCTTAAGAGTCATCTATTTCACTAAATGACCATTTTCTCCCCCTGAAGAATTATGTTCAGTTTTCTGAGTGGGCAATTCTTGGTTGCAATTCTAGCTCCTTTATTCTCCAGAATATCATATTTCAAGCCTTCTGATCTTTTAATATAGAAGCCGCTAAATCTTGTCTGATTCTGACTGTGGCTCCATGATATTTAAATTATTTCTTCCTCGCCACTTTCAATATTTTTCCCTTGACTTGGGAGCTCTGGAGTTTGGCTATAATATTCCTGAAAGTTTTCATTTTGGCATACTTAGTGAATTCTTTCAATTTCTATTTTACCCTCTGATTTTAGGATGTCATGGCAGTATTTTTCTTGATAATTTCTTAAAATGTGATGTGTTGACTTTTTTTTGATCACAGCTTTCATGTCATCTAATTCTTAAATTAGTTCTCCCTGAACTATTTTCCAGGTCAGTTGTTTTTCCCATGAACTATTTCAAATTTCCTTCTATTTTTTCATTCTCTTGATTGTGTTTTATTGTTTCTTCTTTGTTTCATGGAGTCTTTAGCTTCCTCTTGCCCAATTCTAATTATTAAGGAATTGTTTTCTTCAGTGTGCTTTTGTACCTTCTTTCCATTTGTCCAATTTTACTTTTGAAGGACTTTTTCTTTAGCTAATTTTTTTGTACCTCTTTTCTCATGTGATCATTTTTACTTTTTAAGAAGTTCAGTGGATTTTTGTATCCTTTTTTTATCCTTTTGGCCTATTTTGTTTATAAGGTATTATTTTCTTCAGTATTTTTGGTACCACCTTTAAGCAATCTCCTTTTCACATGATTTTCTTACATAACTCTGACTTTTCTTTCCAGTTTTCTCTGATTTTTAAAATCTTTTTTTAAGCTCAGAAATTTTTTTGGGGCCTGAAAAGGCCCAAGTTCTTTGAGACTTTGGATGTAACTGTTTTGACTTTGTTGCCTTCTTGTGACCATCATACTTTGATCTTCCCTGTTTCCACAGTAACTTTTTTGGTTAGGGTCATTTTATTCTTTGCTTATTTTTCCAGATTATTTTATGTTAAAGTTGGAAATTGCTCTTGGGGTGGAAGGGGTCACCATCCCAAGCTTCAGGGTTGTTTTTGCTTTGTTTCATTTTGTCTTCTGCTGGTGTTTTTAGATCTTGTTCTGGGTGTCTGTAAGTTTTCAGTTCTTCTAAGGTAGTATGACCTAAGGAGAGGTGTGGTCACTGTTCTCTTGGCCTGTGCTCTGATCCGTGAGTGACTACAGGCATTTTTTTCTTACATAAGACTGGGACCACAGTCCCTGTTTCTGCTGTTGCTTTTTTCTTTATAGTGCAGCACAACAGAATTCTACCCCCATCTCCATATCATCTAAAGGTCCCTCTCATCTCTGTCTAAACAGTTGTCTGACCTCCTTACCGTCTGTCAGCTGAGAGTTCAGAAAATTGCCTCTGCCCATTAAGTTCCACTAAGTCTACTCCTAGCTAGCTGGGGTGCTGCTTATACTGCACTGTACTCCATTCTCAGCCCAATGAGACTGACTTTCCTTGATGAACTTCTCAGTTGTTTTGGGAAGGAAAACTATTTCACCCCAACCTTTTGGTGGTTCTGTCACTCTAAAACTTTTGAGACATTATTTTAAAGTCATATGGGGGTAAATTCAGGATTGCCTTTCCTCTGCCCTCTGCGTTCTGCCTCTAAATAAATGATTTTTGATTAGATCTTTGATTATAAAAAAATATCCCTTTTCCCTTTATTTTTCAATTTGTATAATACTTTGTTTATGAGAAACTAAATAATTAAAATACTAATGTATTGGTTTGGAAATCTCGTAACTAAGTCATATCTTGACTGTTAATAACAGCAATTGATTCACCATCATTCAGGCTTGGTGTGTGTGTCATGTGAGTTTTGACCTTTGAATATCTTGGTACGCAATAGATGGGAGCTGTGATTATTCTCTGTATAAACACTGTCATTAAAGTGAAATCCACTAAAATTCAAAAACATGTCACTACATTAAAGTGAAGAATTCATTGACATGAAGAAATGTATATTTTATTTAATTCAATAAATATTCATTAAGTACCTCTGTATTCAGAGTACTATACAAATTACTGGTGGAGATACAAAGTTTAACTTAGCTCTGATTCTTGTATTCAGGGAGATTGGAGTCTAGTAGGAATATTCACAAATGCACAAATTTTGCACTGGACAGAACATTTTAGAAAGGCTTGGTTCTATGCCATATGACATTCAGTGAAGCCAGTTCTCATTGGGCAACCTTGTAGGGTAATTTATATTCATCTTTTCTTTAGATGATCTACCCTTCAAAGTCCTCAAAGTTAATTCTTCCTTTTCTTACTCTACTCAACTCCCAATGACTGTATCAGATAATGATGTGTGAACTCAGGTAAAAACATTAACTTTAATCATTCATACATAGATAACTGGGAGTTAAACATGGGCCATTTTGAAAAAAAGACAATAAATAGAGTCATCGAAGTGACATTATAATGCTTTTGCAATCCCCCTTTGGGGCACAGATAATTTTTCTTGTGTCATTTCCAAGCATGAGTGCTAAGAAGGTGTTTCCTTCTGTAAAATGTACCATCTCCTCCTTTGGAACTCCTTTTTCTACTTTAGAAAACATTGTGCTCTCTCTTCAAGTTATTCATGCCACAGAGGGTTGAACTGAAGAACCCTTCTGAATGTACAATTTACATTGATGTAAGTCAGAGACATACGCACCTGCAAGAGATGGCATCTATATATTTGTTCCTCTTTTTGGAACTCTCTGGGAATACACTTCTTGAATTCTGTTTTCCTAAGGAAGTACAAAGTGATTGCCTTGAAGAACATCCTTTTCAAAAGTTTTAGCTTCCTAGATTTATCAAAAACATTTATTAATACCCTTTTCAAATAGTAGATTTATTTCTCAATTTACTTCTAATATAATCCTCACCTATAATTAAGAAAAATGTTTGAACAAAAGTGACTACCGACAACCACATCAGACTACAGCTGATCACATATTCAGTACTCCAGACATGTAATCTCCAATCTTTCTACGCACTGAAACAAAGTATTTTCCCTCCAGTTTGACTGTGGAATGATTTTATAATATCTGAATGGAAATCAATCTAGACAGTTCCTTGCCACCCTCATAATATACATATCTGGTTTTGTCTTCTTTGTACCAAGATGGCCAAACACAGGGAGGATATTGAAATAACCTTTCCCATCAAGTCAAAATAAAAGCTATTTGTAATCAAAATTCCCATAAGCAGTTCCTAAATAATTATGGGTGAAAACTACTCTTGGTTACTCCAAAACATTAAGACATCTCTATTTTCTTCTTCAGTTTGTGTATACTTCCATACATACATTCCTTATCTCCCTCTTTAGGATGTAAGCTTCAGGCAGGCACTTTTACATTTTCTCTTTATATCCCAAGCTTCAAGCACAGTTCTTTGCACATAGTAGGTTTTTGATGAATGTTTACTGATTGAATGATTTATTTTTCTTTCCAAGCCAAGTAGTCATGTTACTATTGTAACTTGATCTAAGCTGTTGCTTCAGGATTTTAGGCAGTACTGTCTGAAATATTTATGCCAATGTTTTCTTTAATAGTGTAATATGTTCCAAAGAAGGTAACTGACAATTGGGTGCAAATATAATACTATATTACATTAATATATTCCACATATGTCAATAAGTCTATGACTAATGATAACCTGAGGATCATTTGGAAAAAATGATTGATAAGAATATGTAGTCACTTAAATACAGCTCTTAGTTAGCAAGCAGCATAACAGTCTGCTCTGGGAACACAAGAAAACAATGAATGTTATCCAAAAATACAGAAAAAAAATCTTCAATAAACTCATAGTAAAATAATCCTATAAACATTTGATGGATGCAGATGATTATTTTCTATATCTGATGCCTTCCAGAATGTCTGGAAATAAGAATTTTCTTTTGTCCTAAATATGTTAAATATTAATACTCAATAGATAACTGGTAAATCCTTAATATTCATTTATCACTTTTTTTTCCTCCCCAGTGGCTGCCTCTACAACAACTGTTTGAATTGTTGGCAGGATTAATTCCCATGAAAGGATTTCATTTTGTTAACTATACAAATGAAGTTAAGATTTCAATGTTTATTGGCTGAAGCCTCTTTTCAATAAAGCAGAAGTAGAATTCTAGCATGAGTCTGCAGGAACAGGGCAGGGAAAAGTCCTCAACATATGTAAATATGTATGACTTTACATTTACCTTTTATAAAATATTTTAACTTTATGAAAGATGTTGGCAATCCTGAGTTTGCTGAAAACACCTGACATTATTGAGACGAGGGTCAAATGAAAATTTATTTACTTTCCAAGGGACCACCTATGGTCTTGTTAGAAGGGGCACTGGGGACAGAAATCTCTGATTAAGGCAATTTTCATTTCAGCTCTGCAGTTCACTTTCAGTGAATCATAAATGCATATTCATGTTCTGTGTTTTTAATGTGTTCCATACAATAAAGACATTCTCTTCTCTCTGGCAAAAACTATGCACACATAAGAGAAACACAGGGCACAACCTTCTTTGAAAGATTTCCTTTCTCTTTATAGCCTTCTCCTATGCAGGGAAAAACAAACAGCAACAAGCCACTGAAAATCAATGCCTGCATGGGGGCCATGGAGACTGTAACACAAACACACAAAAGGTAATCACGCATAATGCTCATTTTTAATAGAGTCACCATACACCCAGTTTTGCAGGGCAACTACTATGCCTCAATAGCTACATGAAATCAAGATAATCTAGTTCATTAAGCTTGAACTATTGGAATGGCTATGGGGAGGCTCTTTAACTCTCCTGGATAACTATAACATATATGTTGCAACTTTCTATAAGTGCCAAAATGTATGGCTTAAACTGCCAGAAAGTTCAAAGCTAAGGGGATTAGGTGAAAGCTCCACTCAAATTTACATAGTAGCTAAGAGATCTGTATTTCTCATCTGCTTTGAATGGCCACTAAGGTCAGAAGCTTGCAGAATGGCAACAGAAATAAAAAAATAGCCTTTATAACTGCACTGTGGATAGAAAATCATTCATCTAAGCTTGTCACTTTCCCCTGCCCCATTTTACATATTTGTTAAATTTTCAGACTGCTTATTTTAACTTTTAGAATATTCTAACTCACTTTTATATGCAACCTTAATGTTATACATACACTGAGATGACCTGGGGGAGATCTGTTTTAATCGTACGAACATTTGCTAAGAGTGATAATAGAAAGCCAGAAGACAGAGCATTCAGTTTGCTTTCAGTGGACATGTGATGATTTCTTAAGAAAGAAATATATTTCTGGAGCTTTCTTAATTTGGTTGAGTGACTCAAATTAATTTTTGAAAAGGACAAGACACTTTAAATATTAGTGTGAGAACAATAATTTTTTTTAATATTTTAATTTTTGCTCTCACACAACAAAAGTTGTCGTTCTTGATACAAAAAGAAAGTTTTATTCATTCATGTATTTACGTTCATTTTTTTGTCAGTTAACAACTTGGAAGTTTTCAGGCAAGTGTCAGAGCCTGTAGACCACCAAGATTATAGTAGTAGCCATGGGAAACTTTAGTCAATTTCTAGCTGGTCTCAGAGTGAATACATAGGTGTGAGAAGCACATGCAGTAACTTAGAGAGCCACTAGATGGCAATGCTTGCATTTATGTCTGAACAACACTGTATCTTAGAGGCAGCTCAGTGCAAGAAACTGGAATTAAGTTTCTACGGACATCAAAGTGTAAAATACACCAGTAACTATTCAACAACTCTCCCATTCCTCTGGGATGCTTTTGCTTCTTTTGCAGTGGATAAGGCTTTCTTATTTACAGTAGCAATACCGGTAATTGACAGTGTTCTTTCTCTGGCCTTTTTGGGAGATGAAGAAAGGGAGGAAAGCTGAGGTGCAAACCGTGGGGAAGCATATTCACCTTGACCAAAGGAATGGCCAGTTCTTTAAAAATTATCTAATTTAGAGCATTTTTCACTGCTGCTGTTTCTTTTTACTATCTCCCTTCATCACAGTTAAACAATTCTCCATGTCATTTGATTCCTTCATTTCTGGGGTTCGCTTCTGTTTGTTTGCTTGGCTTACAAGCTGTGTTTTGGCTGTGAAGGGTCATAGGGGAGAAAGTAACAGGGTTTAGTCTGGACCTCTGATTTCCTTGTCTACTCCTAAAGATTTACCTGGTGGCAGTCCAGATCTTTCTCAATCCTCTCTCCTCTATGCCTCTATTCTATTGAATGAAAGTTTTCATTGTGTTTACACAAAGATTTATTTAATGATGATCATTCAGTTTTCTAGGATGGATTGGTCTTAACTGGCAAAGAGGAACGAATACTTTAAAGCATCCTTGAAGGCATGATTAGCGAGGAAGAAATATTGAAATGTGTGTTCATTGGAGAGATTTTTTCCCCTCAACATCATTCTTATGGAGCCAGAAGATATTTATAAAGTTGTTGGCTAATCTTCAAGTCTTTACCCATGAATTTCTCTCATCCCTAGCCTTAGCATAGAGATGAGAGTTGAGGAGGGATAGCAAAAGAGGAAGAGGAGAAGAATGTGGTTCAGTGGGCTAAGGAACCCACATCATCTGGTTCCCTTGATAACACTGACAGAGAAAAAAAGCTTCGTATTTTCTGCCTTGCCTGTGAACAGGAGGGTAAAATAATTGCTGCTAAGCATTTTATGATGAATAACCAAAAAATGAAAGGGAAGTATGCATTAATATTAAGAACAAAACAATAAAAACATAATTACCCTCATTTGTGAAAGGCAACTTTATAGTATCAGTTGTTACAAATTCAAAAAATTTTTAAAAGCCATCAAATTATAAGTATGAAAACTTGCCCCACCCAAGCTCACCTGAATTTTCAGCCCCGTGTTTCAAAATATGAAAAAATAAAAGCTTGCTAATCCAGCCTTATAAATAGGCAATTACCAAGAAGGAGTAACAGTGAATACAAATAGAATAATAAAAATAAGTCAGGTGCATTTACTTTTCTATATTATCTGTACCTCCTTGATGGAATAGGAGCCACCATTCCCTCTCAACCTCCTCCACCCCCACCTCCATACACACTCCTTACCAGATCCTCCAAATTTTAAACTGGTGAAATAAAAATGTTGGTAAGGAAATTCTCTGCATTGTCAGAACACTCTTTAAGTTGACTAAGCTCTGAGATCAAGAGTAAAAATTGGAATTTCCCTAAAATTGTCTGAAGTGAGTATATGTGGTTTTCTTCAAGGTCTTTCATCCCCTAGTCCTTCTGTTTTTCCTTCTTTACTTTCTTTCTTTCCCTTTTTACTTCCTTTCTTCCTTTCTTTCCTTTTTCTTTTTTCTTTTCTTTCTTCCTTCCTTTCTTTTTCTTTTTTCTTTTCTTTCTTTCTTTCTTTCATTCTTCCTTCCTTTCTTTTTCTTCTTCCTTCCTTTCTTTTTCTTTTCTTTCTTTCTTTCATTCTTCCTTCCTTCCTTTATTTTTCTTTTCTTTCTTTCTTCCTTTTCTTTCTTCCTTTCTTTTTCTTTCTTTCTTCCTTCCTTCCTTTCCTTCTTTCTTTCCTTCCTTTTTTCTTTCTCTTTCTTTCCTTCTTTCTTTCTTTCTTTCTTTCTTTCTTTCTTTCTTTCTTTCTTTCTTTCTTCCCTTTCTTTGTTTCTGCCATGCTTTCCATTTAACAACACACAGAGACTTTACTTTCTGTGAAAGAAAATGCTTGTTAATGATGGAACAGAAACATTGGGAAAATTATTCACATCAATGAAAACAGATATTAAGAAACACAGTTATTTTACATATACTTTAGTCATGGGATAATTAGCTTTTGACATATGGAGCAATGAGAATTTAAGTTCTTGTTTATAGGTTTACAATTACCAAACCCACTCAAGGCAAAACCAGTCTGGTTGGTTTTACCACAGCCCAACCACGTGGATGTGCTGTAGCCAAGTCAATAAAGCAGTGATCTGCATGGATCGCTAAGAGACCACAGGGACGGGTTCTGTTCTTCCATATTTAGGCATGCTCCAGGTCAACCCAAATTTAAAAGTATTGATTGCAATTTGTGGCCCCTTAAAATCATATTTAGTCTCTCAATTGTTCAATATCAGGTGAGTTTGAACAAGCAAAAAGGAAATGAAGATTTGAGACAATTTTCTGAATAGCTGATTAGATCATATTCTCTGATCCACCCTCCCCCCCAAAAAAAGTCAATATCACCTTTTCCTTGATTGTTTTATTTTATTCCAGACTAAAATATGAGGTACTTAAAGCTGGATGTTTTCAGAATTAACTTTGTACACTGTACAAAATGAAGCAATAATCTGGCTCCTTATTTGAATATAAAATCAAAGTACATAATAACAAACATAGTTAACACTTAAATAGCACCTACTATGTGCCAAATAGTATGCTAAGTATTTTACAAATGTTATCTCTTTTGATGCCCGCAACGGCCCTGAGAGGTAAATGCAATTATTTTCCCTGTATCACAGAAGAGGAAACAGAGACAGTGACTTCCTTCCCTGGGTTCACACAGCTAGTAAGCATCTGAAGCCAAGTTTGAAGTCAGGTCTTGCACTCCTTCCACTTTTGAAACAATTAAGGAATTGATTCAAGTGTCAAGAATACTAGTTCTGGAGTTTGAACATCTGGGTCCAAATCTCACCTTTGATACTTCCCCTTATCCTCTCTGCACCTTGGTTCCCTCCTCTGTAAAAATGAGGGCATTGGACTAAATGATCTCTAAAGTCTTTTCCAGTTCCAGGTTTATGATGCTAAATGTAACCCTGAATGAGTCACTTAACTTCCAATGGTTTTAAATCCTTCTGATATAAAATGAGGAGTTTGGGCTTCATGGTCACAGAAGTCCCTTCCAACCCTTAATCTTTCATTGTATTCATTCTATGAGAAGTGTAATTGTCAAAAATATCCATTTCATAGTCAAAGAAATCATAGCCATGATTGTTTTCATAAAGGATAAAAAGTGTGAGGCTATAAGGGGTGGATTGGAGAGGAGATAGATACTATTCAGAATTTAATTTACATGTTCTTAAGAAATGGAAGAGAGAAATGGGTAAATAACTGGAGTGGGTTGATTCATAAGCAAAGTTCTGGGAAATGCCAAGATGTGTCATCTTATCTGTTCCACCATATTTAGGCAGACTGGTGGCTAAACTATCCCAGAGAGGTAACTTCATACCATTTTCCTTAAAATGATTTTTGAGGCACATCTAATATATTCTTGGGACATTTTTTTTTTACTATCTCCTTTATCTTACAGTAAAAAAAATACACACAAAAATACTTTCCTAATGTCTCAGTCCCACAAACATGCCCTGCTTAGATATAAGCTTTGTGATTTTTACATTTTAAGTCTCTCTCTCTCTCTTTCTCTCTCTCTCTCTCTCTCTCTCTCTCTCTCTCTCTCTCTTTCTCTCTCTCTCCACACACACAAATACATATATTATATAGGTATATATATATATATATATATATAAAATTTTATTTTATTTTGTGAGGGAGTAGATATAGGAAGGGAAGGAAATGTTCAGATCCCTCCTGGGACTCACCCAGTCCACAGTAATATGGTTTTAGCATTTAGGGGTGGCACTAGGTTATTTATGCTTTGTGCAGTATTTCAAACATTTTCATCGTACACCATACTGTTCTGCTAAGTTTGCTAATCAGTACACCTTAAGTGATAGTTTAATTTAAGAGGAGACAGAGGTTTGGGGAACAGAACATCTCAATGAATTGACTGAGAGAAATAATTGTCTGTGGGTTTAGAGATTGTTCCAAAAATACTGTGCTGAGGGCCTCTGGTTTCCCAAACCTCCAAGAATGGCTGTGATGTGCTTCTAGCCAAATCTGTGTTTTCCTGTGCTCAGTGGCTAGTGCTGCAGAACTTGAGCCAGCAAGGTAAATCAACCTAACTCTATAACGTCTGTGAAGGGTCTTTTTAGAATTAAGAAGATAGGCATTCAGAACCAACTCCACATTACTTAGTGTTTTATTTGGGGCTTTCTCCAGTGCTCAAAGACTGGCAAAAATCCTCCAAGCTACAAATTCACTCTCTGATGTGTACAAGTCATAAAACCCAGGTAAATCCACTCTCAAACTACTGAATATCAGCAAAGCTGCCAAGTGGTGATTTAGCTATCTCCCCTTCCCCTTGCTTCTGTAAGGGCTCCATGGGTCCCTAGCCATAACCAAAAGAAAATTCCCAGCCTAAATTAAATTCATAGCAATCATAATTTACATTTTGTTCTTTCTCTGCTTTCTTAGTATTAATTTAATCTCTCTTCTCAACTGTCCTGTCATTCTTGATGTGGGGTCAGTGTTTCTGAAAGTACAATCACTCATTGGGTCTTTAAACCATATAAACATAAATGTTTTAAGCTAGAGGACTTAAAATTCTTGTAGCTAAGCACCTCCTACATTTGTAAGATGTGATGAGAAGTCAGAGAGGAATGCCAGTAAGAGAATTCTGCCAAGTGAGAAAGCCAAGGTTCTTGACTCCACATCCCTGTATCATGGTAAGTTAATGCCAGTTGATAAATTACTGAAATGTCAGGAAGCACACAAGGCACTGATGGAAGATGGAGTGAACTCGGGGGAGACTGGAGACACAAGAACTGTTGGAGACATTGATAGAGTGTGACTGAATCTGTACAAGGAAAGAATATCATGGTATTTGATTCAGATTGTATATTTCCAACTTGGCTCTTTATTAATGGACCAAAGAAAATGAGACAAAGAACAAAAGCATGCTTACCTGGAGATGATTAGTTCTGACAATGCCTTTAAAAGGAATATCCCATTAATGTAAGGTAACAAAAGTAGTTTGGAAATGCTGGATTTTTAACAAACAGTAAAACCTCCTTGTATGTGAGGTGTGGCAGTAAGGAGGGAGAAGAGATAGATGACATGCCAGTTGAGGTCTTGATCAATTGCCAAATCTTGTCCATCTCTTTCTTTCTACTCACATATCTACTGCCCCAGTTTGAGCCTTCATCACCTTTCACCTGGACTTTGCAAAAGCCTTTCAATTAGCAGGTCTCCCCACGACTTTCTCCTCCACTCCAATCTATCTTCTATAAAACTACTAAAATGATACTCTTAGAGGATCCCATTCATCTTTTTGCTTTAATTAATCCATTAAATTAATTAATAAAATTGTTTCCAACCTTATTAGGCCCTTAATGTATACTGCAGTCTAGCCATTTTTTTTGTTTTTTACTATTTTTGATACATTTCCCATCTCTGAAATTTTCATTGTTTATGCCACAGCAAGCTTATGTACTCTCTCCTCACCTGCACCTCTAAGAATTCCTTATTTCCTTCAAAGCTCGGCTGAAGTGTCACTTTCTACATAAAACCTTTCTCCATCAAATCTCCAGTTACTATCAGCCCCTTCCTCCACCATCTCCATTACTTTGCCTCTATTTTACATATGCCTCTAAATGGTTGTGTTTCCTCTAGCTAGAGAGTATATTCTTAAGGTAAGGAACTGTTTCACATTCCTCTTTATATCATTGGTGCCAAGAATAGTATCTAGATAGTAAAGGTTTGAAACATGTTTGTTAATTTTTTAATCAATAAAAAGTAAGAAGCAAGGAATTTTTACCAAATAATATTCTTCCTTTTTTCTTGCCCTCATCCTTACCTAATCCTTTCAGATGGACTGTTATATTGCGTAGTCTTGTTTGACCCTGTACACCATGCTGTTTGTGAGATTTTCTTGGCAAAGATACTGGAGTGGTTCGTCATTGCCTTCTCCAGTAGATTAAGGAAAACCAGAGTTAAGTGACTTGCCCAGAGGCATATAGTTAGTAAGTATTTGAGGCTGGATTTGAACTCAGTTCTATACTGATTCCAGGCCCAGAACTCTATCCACTGAGAGACCTAGCTGCCCCCTCACCATTACCAGTGCTTAACCCCATCTACTTCAGAGAATCATAGTTATAGATATAGAAATGACTTTAAAGCCATTAAGGCTGACCCTTCACATACTGTTTTACATACTATGAAACTAAGACTAAGAGAGGCTGAGCAACTTGCCCAAGATGATATAACTATAAGTGTCTGAGGCAAGATTTAAACTCAGGATTTCATCTACTGTGCTACCTAGCCACCTCTCTTGTACCAGGTACAAGGTACAAACCCTTTGTCCTTCAAAGGACTGGAAAAAAAATATGTTTACTTTTACCTAGTTGTCAAGAAACATTTTGTTTGTGAATGAAATACATTAATAGTTATAGAATTTCTTCAGTATTTCCATTAAATAGGGCAATAGTCATGGCTAATCATCTCACTAAATACATCTCTTTCCTTTACCTGTCAAATGTCTTTGTCTTTGTAGTTGAATAATATATTCTTACTCACATGCAGACACACACACACATACACACATACACACAAAATCATAGATTTTAGAACTAGAGAAAAGATGATAGGGATAATCTAACTCCATTTTACTTATGGGGAAACTGAGACCAAGTATTTTGTATGGTTTATTGACTTTTCCGAATGGATAGGGCGAGATCTGAAACTAATTTCTGGGGCACTAAGAAATTAAGTGATTTGTCCATGGTCACATATCTAGTGTATCTCAGAAAGACTGGAATCCCCATCTTTGTGACCCCAGGCTTGACCCTCTCTCCTGTATATAAATCATAATTATAATCACCCCTCCCTCACTCAAATCAAAGTCAGCGGCAAGTCATGTCATCGTCTTAATGTCATGGTCCTCTTCAAGAATGAAGGACAAACACCACAAGTATAATAGTATTGATGTGGAGCTTTAAGATTTGCAAAAAGCTTTAAAAATTTTATCTCATTTTACTTTGGTAACAATCCTAGGAGATAGTCTTCGTTATTAATCCCATTCGACAGTTGAGGGAACTGAAGCAAGGAGAGGTGAGGTTACTTGCTCAGAGTTATACATCTAGTAAGTGTCTGAGGGCAAATCATTGCACCATCTAAATGACTATACATAATAGGTATTTGACAATATATTTAAATAAACTAAGGAACAAATAGATATAAATGGAGGAGGCTTAAAAAGTTTTATGGAAGGTTTCAAAATCAAAGAGATGAAAATGTATATATTTCTAGATTTTATTAACATCTTATTGATAGAGGTAAAACACCATTATTGAATAAAATATGTGAGTTTATAGTAGGATAGGCACGGTGGTGTCCACTAGTAATCCCTTAGATCAGGCATATTTTGATTTCAGAAGTTCTGAACTGTAATAGGGCTAAGGTTGATCGGGTAGTTGCCCTAAGTCCAGAATAAATATGGTGAACTCCCCCAGGAACAGAGGGCAACCAGGTTGTCTAAGGAAGTGGGGAAACACATGTTAGAAAAATAATCAAGTTACCATACGGATAAAAATTGGGATTGGGTTTTTAGGTGGTCATTGTCCTTCCAGCATGAGAGAAATAGAGAGATGCAGTCTCCAACAAACAAGGATTGTAATATGGGTAGAAGCTTTGTAATTCTTCTTAAAATAGTTTTAGTTTTATCTACTGACATTCTCCATGAATTGCAAGGTCACATATTTATAACTGGAAAAATGAAATTGACCTTAAAGAAGTCCTAATCCAACCCCTCCTTTTATAAATGAGGAAACTGTGGTTTAGAAGAGTTAGAAGAGTACATTGCTAGTAAATCTCAGAACCAGGATCTGAATACAGGTCATCTGTCCTCCAGGGTAAGAACTCTATATCCATAACACTGTTCTGAAAGGGCTATAAGTATCTTTGTCATCATGATATTCTGGCTTTGGGGTCTTCTCCACAATCCTATGTCCCTTCAGGTTAATCTCTTTTGCTTCATCCAGACATTAAGATGAGAAAGAGAAGAAAAAAATCAGGTAAAATTCCTCCCTTCTGTATTCCCACCTTTTGATTGAGGGGAAAGAAAAACAAACAAACACAAACCTGTTGACTTTCTCTATTCATGGAATCCAAGGATTCATGAGCACCTAAATAGTGATAACTGGCTTCATACAGTGGCTAATTCAAATCCTAAACGTGACCTGAAATAAGCATAACAGGAACTTAATGTCCTAATCATAGTAGACACTGAAGACTGGTTTTAGTCAGCAATGCTAAAGATGCTTCCTAAGTGCTTGACAAGTGTTCGTTAAGTGAATAGTGATGAATGGAAAAAGGAATGGAAGGGTTTATGACAACCACAAGGATGCCATTGAACCAAGTTTCTGTGTAGGTATTACACAAGATATAAGGATGTATCAATGGTGACTGCCAATGGTGACTGCCAATAGATGATGTTGTCTAAATAGTACAAAGAGAAGTAATAATAGATTCTTAGATTGAAAATTGAGAAGCACCTTAGAAACCACCTGAACACTACCTGCCTTCAAGCTTATGAAATAAGCAAAAGGATAGAATTTTTCAAAACAGAGTTAACTGCATTTATAAAATCCAAACAACGTTTTTACTAAAAATGTGGGCATTTAAAAATGCATCATCAATTTCTAATATGAATTTCAGCGATATCCTTGTTGGTTGTCAATTATCTTTACAGTCTGTGCATCAAGTGATGTTAAAGCCTTTAATTAATAGTTGGAATTAATCACTTAGACTTAATCTAAAAACCATCAAACTAAGTGAAAAAACCTTGAAAACTAAGTAAAATTACTATGTTGAAACTTTGTTCCATATGTATGTATACATGCATTTATAATATACGTATATGTATATCGGCGGATAAACTTTATGAAAGGAAACAAAAAAAACCCCCCAACTCATCAACAAACTCAAATAATTTTTCCTTCAACTTTAGAAAAGTCTAACTTAAAAGAAAAGCGAACTTTTGTTTTTTAAATTCTCATTTTTAACGATTGTGGGGCAAATTTTGGGCAACTATATAGAAAAATATGAAATTCCAATTTAGAATTCCATCATGAAACTACACTATTCTAATTTCTCCAGGCCACGGTTTGTTAATATTCCACAAAGTCCCAGGATGCAACTATAAGACTGCATTCAAATCTATGAACATGAGGCAATCATGCTCAGCAGACTATGACAACAATTATAATAGAGATTAAATAAAAATAATTAGAAAAAGTTCATCTAGTTTTGATGTATTAATTATTCTGACCCTGTTCTATTCAGAGTCTAATTATCTGGTTCAGTGAAAATGCCAAGATTTCTACGACTCATAAAAATTACATTCAAGTAATTATGTCAGCAAACTAAACAGTATTCATTTACCATGCCTTTTTATGCACACATTTGAATATGCTTTTTTAACTGTTTTTGCTCTTTGTTCCTATTCATGGGAAATAATACCTGTAGAGAAATTTGAAAGTCAGTAGTTCTCTGCAATTCCTGCTGATATTTTTCTTTTGTAAGACTGCTGTAAGTCTCATATAACCTTTGTTTAAAAAACATGAATTAAAGTTCACTCTTCACTTGTTTCAAAGAAACCTTTAAAAGCCGGGCTGTAATAATATAAAAAAAGTTTCCAGCAGTAGTGCAAGGCGTATCTTAGAAAGTTTGTCACTTCTATGAGCTTAGAAGACGACAGAATTACTCAACATGTTTCACCTAATTACTGATTGCCTTCCTATGTCTCTCTTGGAAATTTTTAAAGAAAATGCATCTGTATTTAGAGCATAAAATTTTGCCTGCCCTGTGCTGTAGTGATACAATGGAGATTCCAAATCACTCAAAAAAATGTAAATTGACCAGAAGAAAAATGCAAGTATCTTGCTGTACCACGAAAAGAGATTTCTTTTTCCCAGAATCAATTACTTTCTGCGAATACAGACCGAGAATTACATTTGGTTAGTAGTTCCCTAGACAAGTTCCAGTACATATGACAACTTTCTCCTTTTTTATGCTTTATGTAAGACTGTGTGTGCACGTGTGTGTGTGTGTGTGTATGTGCCTCTGTGTGTGTGTGTGTGTGTGTGTGTGTGTGTGTATGTACATCTTTACCTATGATTTCACTGATAAGTATCTGAGTGAAAATTTCAACTCCAATTTTCTGGACTCCAAAGCCCTCTTTTCACAGAATACCTGCTCATATATTTTCATTCAGACAACTGCCTCATTTCTCTTTAGTAGACAGATAGAGTCTTCAAAGAAAAAGTTAACTAAGACACACACACCCACACACACCCACACACACACTAGTATGTAGTGCTATGAGGCCTGCTCTGTCCCAAATATTCCTGCTTTTTTTCCCAACAGTTAGCTCTAGGATGTGACTCATGCTCTGACCCAACCAGTTTCTTGACTATGGAACAGGTTGGAGGATTTCATTCTCTTCCTCCCCACTGTCCCTGAAATCTGCTCATAAAAACTATTTAAGTTTCTTATTTGTAAAGTCGTATGAAAATACTAATGTGACAAAATAATGCTAGTTATGGTTATCAATAAAGTATATGTATTTTACTCTCTAACCCTTACATGAAGGCGGAGATCATATACTATTGATTTGTATATGTATTCTAGGGTATAACACAATATTTTGTATAAAAATGTTGAATAAATACTGATTTATACACACACACACACACACACACACACACACACACATATATATTAAGTAAGTTGTTTTATTAACAACATGGAAAATAGGATTAAACACGATTATTCCTTTGTACTTGTTGCTTGATTTTCTAATAATAGTTTTTTTGTTTGTTTTAGTAAATGGAAGTTTCCATGATAGAATTGTGATTTTCTATGAAGTATGAGGATAGATGGATATGACCTTGGCTTACAGATGTATTTTTTTAAAAGGCAATATAACTTGGAAATACAGTAAATAGAACGTTGAATCATGAAGACTTTTGTTCAAGATCCAGCTGTATGACCCTGGGCAAGTCATCTAACCTCTTCCTGCCTCATTTTTCTCTTCTATAAAATGAGGATGACAATAGTTATCCTCAGAATTGATGTGAGAATCAAATTGAATAAAATTTCAAAATATTTTGCAAAATTTAAAGCACCATATGAATGCTATTAGTATCATAACCATTGATGAAAATGGTGAAAATCCATATATACTGGAAAAGTGAGATCATCATTTGTATTTTATTTTAAATGGAACTATAAGATTATAAATTCTCCATTTTACTTTATGTATGTAATCAAAACCTAAATAGATGAGGAATGTTTATAATTACTTGAACCCAGAATTATGCCGAAAGTGCAACAAGTAGAATCAATACATTGAGTATAACTGAGTAGTACATACATGGTTGGGTAGGCAGAGGACAGAGATATGGAATATGCTGTCAAAAGCAAGTACAATAACTCAGAACAACTGGATGATGATGAAGAGCTAGGAACAGAATAATAGAACAAAGTACAGCAGGCTTTATTTAAGTATTTAACTGATTTTGCCTTTTCTTTCTCTCATTTGATTCAATTTGGCAACTAAAAATCAGTCCCCTTTTTCCTTCAGTACCTAAAGCCAGGATTTCACTTCACTTCTGTACCTCCAGTGATGCTTTTGATATTTTTTTCAATCACATATCATCCCTAAAGAATGTGTCTGGGAAAGGGTTCTTCCTATAATACAATTTGTCCTGGGCATGTAGGCCCAGGACAATTTGGGACACAGAATTCAGTTTATCTTTTCAGTTTCTTTTATGGAAAATTCTTTCCAGGCTTGGTTAGACTTAATGAACCACATAAGGAAGCCATAAAGCTTTTTACACACACAGAAACACACAAATACAAACACACACACACACACACACACACACAAACACACCCCCCTACAGAGAGAGAGAGAGAGAGAGAGAGAGAGAGAGAGAGAGAGAGAGAGGGAGAGGGAGGGAGAGGGAGAGAGAGAATAGTTCTAGTCATAGTGCTTCTATTTCATCTTTGCAACTGCTACTTCTCTTCAGTATCTTAATCTTTGGAAGCTCATAAATTCGAAGTGGAAATTGAGACAATATATGTAACTAGGTGACGCTTCAAGCAATATTGAGACATCCAGACTTCCTTTCAATGTAAGCTTCTACCCCTTTTTTTGCAAATATACTACATTCATTTCCCCTTATTTCCCATAGACACCCCTTCTTCCCCTGTCCCAGAATACACACATATATCCTAACATCTATAAGAAACAATTGCCAAGTAAATAGAATTATTTTGACAGGCTCTCACCTACTCAGCAACCTTTCTGAACTCAAAAGTAGATATGCCTGTGTACATGCTGAAAACTATAGCTCGAATAAGCAGATTTTAAAGTAATACAAGGAGCAAACATTATCTATGAAGATAACAGATAATTTGCTGGTGTGATAGGAAATAGTTAATAAGAACAGCAATTTCATTGCTTATGATATAGAATATTGTTATATTCATATTATTATTTATTATAAGTTACACAGATAGGTGGGAAATCTAACAAAATATCATTCTGTGCTGGTAAGTTTGGATTGCATCTTTTGTAGACTTGTCTGTTTATTTCTGTGGTCTCATTTCCAAGAAGTCCAGGTCTCTCTCTCTCTCTCTCTCTCTCTCTCTCTCTCTCTCTCTCTCACACACACACACACACACACACACACACACACGTACATACACACACATGCACACATACACACACACACAGAGCTAGAGGCTAGACGCCCATAATGATAGCCAAGGTAAAACTCTGGCCATAAACCTTTGATTTCTAGAAAAATAATGCTGGGGATGGGAGTGCATGATGGGATATGAGGATATGAAGTATGGACATTGCCGTGCCTTCCAAATAAAATGTGATTTTTCTTCCACTCTGGAGAAGAGAGTTTTATCTTCATAGGATCTCCACCACATTCCCTCTGCAGCATTAAGTAAGCATGGTATCCTGGGAGAATTTGCATGTAACTATGTGTAGCCCTTTCCTGGTTAGAATTACATGAAGTTTTAAGGCAGTGAGGTGCTTCAGTGAATAGAATGTTGGGTCTGAAATCAGGAAGACTCATCTTCAAGAACTCATAGCTGCTCTCAGATCCTTACTAGCTATGTGACCCTGGGCACATCACTGTTTACCTCCATTTCTTCATCTGCAAAATGAGCTGGAGAAGGAAATGGGAAATCACTCCAGTTTTTTTGCCAAGAAACCCTGAAATGGGAGTCGCAAAAAGCTGACTACAACTGAAACACTTGAACAACTTGTTTAACCCTAAGAACCGAATATGCTTAATGGAACCCCAGAAGTAGTACCCTTAATCCTGTGTGAAGCAACTACTTTAATTCTCTGAAAGGTCTCAATTATTTACTTGCCTACCATGATTGAAATATTAGTCAAAATCATAGAGAGATGAATTTTCAAAGTATTTCGAACCATATCTGGCAAACACCAATGATTCTTTTGATGGAAATTATCTCATTTGTAAAGTGCTTTGAGATCCTTCAGAAAAATGCTTCCATATATATTTTAGAGGTTCCCTGATTTCATTGATGTAAATTTTATCTCCATTTGTGCAGATTAAATCTATCCACTCTTCTAATCCTGTGGAATTTTTATCTCTGTTCACTGAGAAGGCTTTCTATAATAGGTGTCTCCATTTCCTTTCCTCTTACTCTTGTCTCTACATTCTGACTTTTGACCTCATCATTCCATTTAAATTACTCTAAAGTTAACCACAATCTCTTAATTGTCAGAACAAATGACCTTTTCTCAATCCTCATTCTTGATCTCACTGAAGACTCTGACACAGTCAATCACCTTCATCTTTGACACACTATTCACTCTAGGTTTTTATGATGCTTTCCTGGTTCTCCTTCTACCTATCTAATGGTTCTTTTTCAGGCTCCTTCACTGAATCTCCAACCATGTCACATCCACTAACCATCGTTGTCCAAAAGAGCCCCTCTTGGATCCTCTATTAACTCCCATTTCTCTTTACTGTAACAGGATGGTTACTTTTCAGTAAGTTTAGAGTCTTTGAGTTTAGCCTCTCAAATCAAACTTCATAGCTGCATAGAACTCTTCGCCAATTAGCCCTTCTGATAGGTGTTCCTTCTAAGGTATGTATTTCTTCATTGATTTCCTTCAACAACAAATATCAATTGATCAGGTAGTATATATATGATTATATATGTATAGATATATATAATCGCATGTAGTAGATATTACATATATAGTATATATTATGTTTATGCTATATAATATATGTATATATGGAATATAGTATATATTGCATACATAGTATGCATTATGTTTATCATATATGTATATATAGCATATATTAGACATATACTATATATTACATATATTATATGTCATATTACATATATGGTATATATTACACATTTGGTATATGCATATTACATATATGCATATATTGCAGCAATATGTTAAGTCATACTATATATAGACAGGAATATAATATGGTCTCAGTCCTCTTGGAGCTTGCAAACTATTGCTAGAATAAGACAACTGTATTGTTAATGTATTTTTGATTTCCTATTTATCAATAGGCCCATATGACCTGTTTGAGACACATAGAAGCCTGAGTCACATGAGTCTGTGTTTGGAGGAGCTTGCCAAATGAGTGGAGCAAGAAGAGTGGAGCAGAAATGAGAGAAGGTTGGACACAGCAGTTAGAACTGAGGGAGAGAGAGGAAGTGGGCAGAGAACTGTGAGTGTTAGTTTGTGAGAAGGCTCTAGTGGGAGGAAGGGTTGGGGATAGAGGTGCCCCCGTATTGTTATTGTGTGTAGATTTCTTTGTTGGTTTTCTGGTGTTAGGATTTGGCTTTCTGGTGTTCAAATAAATGTTTTGGTTCTGTCTTCCATATGGAGATTCGGTTATATTTTGTTATTCAGAATTATTCCAGCATATTCATAGCCACTGTAGGAGCTCTGAATATTTTGTTGGTGCAACAACAACTAACTGAAAAGGGTATAATGCAACATATACTCTAAAAGAAATGTAATCATTGTGGATGTCTCTTTTGGTCTGGATGGTGGTACCTTGTTATTTGCAGGAAATCCCTTTACCAATGTGGTTGTCTAGAGGAATGTACAGATTCTCACATGAAGTACCATCATGTTATCCCTCAGGATTCTCTCTAATCAGAAGTATATACATTCCCAGAAGTTTGGTCCATAATAGAGGGATATGTAATTTTCAGGATGAGGAGACAAATATTATCCCAATAAATAGTAGGACTTTAATAAATATTTACTGCATGACTGAATGGAATAAGATAACAGTCTCAGCTATAACTACTCATTGTGTCTCCAATTCTTTTTGTTGGAAAAAACAAAGCAGTTTTCAGCCAAGTTGGTATAATGTAAAAAGCCTAAGACTTAGAATCAGGAAATTTGTTTTCAAATGTGTCATTGTTACCAGTTATATAATTTTAGACAAGTCCTTCATTTTACCTTTTTGAGCCTTAGTCTTCACCTCTAAAAATGAGTTTAGATTGAGTGATGTTAAAGATGCTTTTCAGTTCTAGATCTTTGATCCCCACTGTCCCCCAAACACATTATGCTCATTCACATATCCCTGACTTTACCCACAATAGGTTTCCCATCTGAAGTGCCTTCAGCCTTCTTTATTCTACCAAGCTTTCAAGACCCAACCTGAGATCCATTGTCCCCATGGGGTCTTATTTGTCCTCCAAGTTCACAATGATTGCTCTTTCCGATCAATTCCCAGTAGTTTTCCCCATAACCACAATTTTGTATTTTAACATTTGCACTCAAGATGGCTTGTGTTGTTCAATAAATGTTGTCTGTGTTTGTCTTTTGTTTCTCTATACAAAAAGAGGATCACTTCTTTGAGGAAAGCGATGATGTCTCACATCTGCTTTGGATTTCTCACAGTACCTAGAACAGTGAAACTAGTGAGAATTCAATACTTATTGAATTCATTTATTATAATGGGAAGAGTAAAAGATGTTTTAAGAATGGTTATAAATTTTTCTTTTTCTATATATCCTGGAGTATCTGTGATATTTTCTTAATATTTGCTTACTACCTATAACCCAGCATAGAATATACACATGGCATAGTCCCTGCCCTTGAGAAATTTACATTCTGAGGTTAAATTTTATTATATTATGTTAAATAGGAAAGGAAAGAAATTAGCATTTATATAGTTGCTAGTCCCTAGTATGTGCCAGACACTGTGCTAAGCACTTTAAAAAATATTTCATTTCATCTTCACAACAATTATGTGAGGCAGGATCTATTACCATTTCAATTTTATATTTGAGGAAACTGAGGCAAAGAGAGATTTGAAGTGCCTTGCCTGTGGACACCTAGCTAGCAAGTGTTTGAAACTAGGTTTGAACTCAAGTCTTTGTAACTCCAGGCCCAGAGCACTATCTACTGTGCCACCAGCTGCCTCTATCATATAGCTTTGCAAAATTATACTATTGCTATTATGTCATAACACAGAGTATCATATTATATTATTTTAGGTCATGCCATGCTATACTATATTATATCATGATACCTTAAGTCTAACATATTGCATTATGTTCTTTTATATCACTTTATGATACTGATTATATTTCACAGAATCTCAGCCTCAGAAAGGACTGTAGAAGTCATCTAGTCAAATCGCTGCTAAATAAGTCACCTTCAATATCACAGACAAGCGGTCTTCCAGCCTTTGCTTCAAGATTTCTAGTGGGGATGAAGGGGTAAACCTATCACCTACCTCCTTAGGTAGTCTATTCTCATACCTTTAAATGTTAAGGAATTTTTTTCCTTACAACAAGTCTAATTACAGCTCTCCAATTTTTACCACCCCACTACTCCCTAGTTCTGTCCTCAGTGGAGGAGAATGAATCTAAGCTTTCTTCCTTATAACAGCCATTGGAGTATTCAAAGTTGACCATTCCATTCACCTGTCTTCATTTCCTTGGGCTAATAACCATCATGATTTTCTTCAATTCATTGTCATATGTAACAATTTTTGAAAAGTACTTCACCCTCTTCATCCTAAGTATGAACTACAACTTTAATCTTAACTCATTAAACTTAATTCTTTAGCTATTTTAGAAGGGACCCAAATATAAGAACTTTGAATCTCTCTAGAGAAGCATCTCCTAGTAACTAAATCTTGAATTATAATAGTAAAAAAGGCATAGAAGGGTCTCTGAGTAATTTTCTCTTGATCTGTCAATGGAAGAACAGTCACGATATCAAGACCTTTATTAAATAAGGCAAAAGAAACCCAAGATAAACATGTTCTTAATGTACTAAACCTTTTGGGTTCTCTCAGACAATTACCACAGATAGCTGCCCTGCCATTGGTTTTTACACAACATGGCTTTTGGCAGAAGCTATTCATTTGACTCATCTGGAAAGAAGTATAATTCACTGTGTTCAGCTTTCTGACAAGTGGAAAAATAGAGGCCACAAAATATTTTAAATAAGAAGAGAGGCTTAAAGAAGGCTGGGGAAATCCCCATCTTAATATGTACTATGATAATGAGTTTTGTGGGGTGGGGAAATAATTTATATTTATGGAGAATATACTATTATATTTTCTACTGAAATGTACCGTGCATAAAAATCTATCAGCATCAGCTCTCCCAGTGTTGAATAAAAGTAGAAAATGTTCAGAATTATGTTAGGGTTTTCATTATGTCAAGGGTGCTTCTTTTAAATATGGTCGTGATAAAAGCTCTCTCCTTGAGGAAAAATGGTAGGAAGGGAAAGAACATTAAGAAACTGAGGAATAATCAGAAGAGTGAAAGTGAGAATTTTCATGTTAAGGCTAGGTCTGTGTGCTTGAACAAGCAATACATTCTTAGAGCAGTGACATTTCTCAGTAGAGAAATAAAGTATCCCTTTTCACCCAATAATTATGGAGTTTTTTTGGTGTGATAGTTGCGGCAGTGATAAACATCAGATTTTTGGTATTAGAGGTGGAGAAAAAGGCATTTTATAAAATACTTAGCTGTTACTCATTTTAACAATATGGGGGACTTCATGACATACTGAATGATCTGCAGCCTTTTGTTTTGTGAAAGTCACTAACTCTTTTATAAAAACTTTTAAAGTAGAACCACGATAAAATATTCTTGCAGTAAAATTGCTAAATTGACACTTTAAAAGATATATTCAGTAGGAAGGTATGGTCTGGCCAGCCCTGTGGCATTTCAAAACCTAGCACAATCTTGCCACAAGAGGAAGAGAGGGGATTAATCCTCCTGCTAGTTAGTAAAGTTCAACTACTAGTTAGAAGTGTCTTACATGGTAGATTTCAAACTCACATCTCAAGCAGTCTGACTCTGTCATGCATGCTAACTGAGCCAAATTGATTCCTGACCCTTGTAATGGTTTAGGAGAACCTCTTTGTTCACTGTGGTTGAATAACTGAGAAATTCCGAAGAGACTAGTGTTAGAAATGATCATGCTGTAGGTCTCTAAATAATCATTTCTGGGAATCAGGAAGCATAGTTATTCCTCTGTAGAAGGGAGCAATAATTTTATTTAAATAAACACTAAAACTTCCTCATGGATGACTTACTGCTGTTGTTTGTGTTCAACTTAATATTTATTCTGTCCATTTCATAAAATTGAAATGAGTAGAATCCAGGACTCATCTTAAAATCTCATGTAAAGATTGAATAGATACCAGAGTCCAAGTTTTGGACTTTAATTTAGTCATTTCATCCATTTGAGTGAGTTTGTTGTTTCCTCTTATGAAGAGGAAGGAATGGTAGTTTTAGCTCAAAATACAGTTACTTTTTCTCTTATGCACTTACATACAATTATACAAAGGTACAGTCATACATATACATACATATATATTGACTTGGTCAAGTGGCATAATGCATACAATGTTTGATGTGAAATCAAGAAGACCCAAGTTCAAATCTTCCCTCAAACATCTCCTTGGTGTGTAACCCTGGGCAAATCATTTAACCTTTCTCTGTCTCAGTTTCCCCATCTATAAAATGGGGATAAAAATAACATCTACTTCCTAGTGTTGTTGTGAGGATGAAAAGAAATAATATTTGTAAATTTTTATGCAAACTTTAAGTGCTATGTAAGTGCCAATTATCAAAAAACAGAGATAACATATAAACCATAAACACAATTCCAAAGCTTTATACAAAAACAAGAATATTTTTAGCAGTTGTAATTAATTTTTTTCTCTTGATGAGAGATTTAATTTTTTCCCTGTCTCCCTAAAGCTAGGAAATAAGTGAAGAAAAGATTAAAACATCTAAAGGGATATCTCTAGTTCTTTGGAGATACCTTCCAAGGAGAAGTTATAGTAGGCCATAGACAAAGGCCGTGAAGAGGTTTTCATGGGATGTGATGTGTACTCTTAGGAAAGTGACCCATGCGATTGGGCACAGATCCACAGAAGAATTAAAGAAACATGGATCTGGGAGTATAAACCTCAGTCTGTGAGAGTGCACCTACCCTTAGATTTAAAAAGTATTGGAGTTAGAAGAGATCAGCCAAGACTACTACTTCACGTTAGAAATGAAGAAATTGAGTTCCAAAGAGGTCAGGTGCTTTGTAAGTTGCCAAGTCTTATAAAGTACATATCCAAATATCTTTTACCTTTCTCTTCTCTTCATACAATTAGTGCCTTAGGATAGACCTTTATCGCTTCTCATTTATACTATTGCTATAGCCTTCAAATTAATGTAGTGGATAAAGTATAGGACTTGTAGTCAGAAAGAAATCCTGCTTCAGGCACTTAATACTTTTGTGACTTGGCAATTCATTTAACTTTTCTGGGCCTCAGTTTCTTCATCTGTAAAATGGGGATAAAAATAGCATCTAGAAAACAGAGTTGTTATAAGGATAAACTCTGGTGGTTCCCTATTACTACCTAGGTCCAAGTATAAATACCTCAGTTTGGAAATTCAAACCCTTCACAATCTGGTTACAATGTATCTCCTAAGCCTTATTTTGCATACTCTATTGTCCAACCACATTAAGCTTCCTGCTTTTCTCTACACATTAAGTTCTATATGCCTTTGTCTAGAATGTCTTCCATTCCTGGAATTCATTTAAACATAACTTTCACCTTTACTAGTTTACTCAAAAGCTCTGTTCATATATGGTTTAATTCCCACCTCCTAGTTGTTGGTGCTTCACTCTAATTACCTTGTATTTATATAATATGTACACAGATGTGCACATTTTATCTCCCCAGATGTAATAAATGTCTTTTGAAAGCAAGAACAGTTTCATTTATAGCTTTGTATCCCCCAGTAACTAAGCACAAGATCTGTTGTTTACTATGCATTTAATGAATTGTTCTGATGTCCATCCTTCATTTTTGAAGAAGACCATGCCATTTGAGAAATGATGACATGACTTGCACTTGAATACTGGTTGATTGGTAGTCCAAAGTGGTATTTGTTTAAGATTTGACATCATTAGATCTCCCTTAAGTCCTCAAACTTGCTATCACTTTACTATATTCTATTTCTACAATAGAAGTCCAGAGAGTTAAAAAATACAGGTAATTAACTAAACATCTCATTTTCAAGGCTTCATAATATTTTTGTAAAATTCATTTCAGTAAGTCAAAAAGTGTGGTAACGAAAGCTCCAAGCCAAGAGATCTGTGTTGTAGTCCTACTTTCATCATTAGTTGACTGTGAGACATTCGGTAAGCTAGTTGATTTCCCTAAGCTTTTCATGTTCATTTGCAGAATGAGAGGGTAGGCCTAAATGACTACAAAGATTATTTTCATCTTTAAAATTCTGTAATTTCTGAATAACTTTTTAATATTTACCAAGTGCCAACATTAGGTTCAGGGTACTTTGGATAATAGAAAAAATAATAACTAGTAACAAGCATTCTCCACTCTCAAGCAGTTTATAGCTAGATGAAGGAGCAAGATATACAGAAAATGCAACAGTAAATAATGCAAGGGAGCACATATTAAGCCATAAAATAGAATGTAGAGAATATTTTTTTAAGTAGAAATTCTTTATGATTGTTGACATTTACTGGACAGGAGTTAAAATGGCAAGGAATACTTACGGTGGCATTCAGTTCATGACCGTACACACAAGCAGAACATTTCTATTCTAAGTCTTTAAGAAATGAGTTAAGTAATTTACTCTATTTGGAAGTTCTGATCTGCCCATGACCATTCTCAGGCTACAATAATCTGACTGTTTTGTCTTGAAGCTGGAGTAATATTGAACCTTCCTATGCTGTCCCCTGTAGCTAATCTTGGTAAATGAAAACTGTTCATTAAATAATTCATCTTCATTCATTCATTCATCTTCACTATAATTTTGTGAAGTGATAAATAGAAATGGTAAATTCCCAGTTTACATATGGAGTCATTTTATTTAGCTCAAGAATGAATTTGAGAATAGATGCAGTTTTGGCGTCTTTTAATTATATAACTCTGAATATGAATATGAATTATATGAACCTTGAACCATTTAACTTATCAAGGCCTTTTTTTTTCATCTGTAAAATGAGGAAGTTGGATAAGATGGTCTTTGAGGACCTTTCCAAATTCAAATATATGATCCAATGGTCTTCTGCAACTCATCTGTCCCAATCAAACATTTAAAGATCCCTACCAAAATGGTGCATGTATGGAAGGTAATGACTAGCAAATACAAAAGAGAATACACACAAGTGTTATTGCTGTTCAGTTGTGGTCAGCTCTTCATGATCCATTTTGGAGTTTTCTTAGCAAAGATAGTGGAGTGGTTTGTCATTTCCTTCTCCAGCTCATTTTACAGATGAGGAAACTGAGGCAGATAGGGTTAAGTAACGTGCCCAGGGTCACACAGCTAGTAAGTATCTGAGGTCTGATTTGAACTCAGGAAGATGAGTCTTCTTGACTCCAGTCTGGGAGATTTATCCACTGTGCCATCTAGTAGAAGTGGGTATAGGTAGGAGGAGGAAAAATATAAAAGACAAAACTCATCTTCTGCACTATTTGGCCTTGAGCAAGTCAGTCCTGCATTGCAATTTAGGTAATGATAACATCTTGGATTTAATTTAGCTTCTTCCTTCCAAAGAACATAAGAACTTTGAAGTGTGCCATATATCCTGAGGGCCCTAACAAGCTAATTGAAGAAGATTGATGATGAAGATTAATCCTTATAGTAGGTTAAAGAACTTAATAAGGGTAAGTTACTATACCCATTGTGCAGATGGGAAAAATCAGACATTGAAAAATCAAGTCACTGGGAAAAGATAGAACATTAGAGCTGGAACCCAGAGATTGACTGAAGAAATCGGCATAGTCTTAGAGATAGAAAGCATGGGTTTGACTGCTGGCTCAGATGTATATACTAAGGATCAGTTTCCTCCTTCACAAAATGAGAAAAATAGTATCTCATATATGGTAGTGAGGAAAATAGAACTCCTTGGGGATTTATATAAAAATGAGTCATTATCTTTATATTCCAATATAATATCATTTGAATCTTTAGTACCTTGGTGAAATGTACACTACTTTTTTATTTCTTTTTTATTTTTTTATTTTTTTTTATTTAAATAAATTTATTTAGCTTTTTACATTCACTTTCACAAGATTTGGGGTTCCAAAATTTTCTCCCCATTTGTCCCCTCCCACCTCCCCAATACACTGGACATTCTAATTTCCCATATCACCAATCTGCCCTCTCTTCTTTCATCCTTCCCATCCCTTACCCCATCTTCTCTTTTGTGCTGTAGGGCCAGATAACTTTCTATTCCCCATTACCTGTATTTCTTATTTCCTAATAGCAAGAACAATA
>CM053770.1:134565322-134670952 GCA_028658325.1 Potorous gilbertii
CCCCACCCATTCCCTTTGGGAAGGCAGGCAATTCAATACAGGCCATATCTGTGTAGTTTTGCAAATGACTTCCATAATAGTCATGTTGTGTAAGAATAACTATATTTCTCTCCATCCTATCCTGCCCCCCCATTGTTTCTATTCTCTCCTTTGATCCTGTCCCTCCCCAAAAGTGTTGATTTCAAGCTGCTCCTTCCTCTCATTGCCCTCCCTTCCATCATCCCCCGCCCTGCTTATTCCCTTCTCCCCCACTTTCCTGTATTGTAAGATAGATTTTCATACCAAAATGAGTGTGCATTTTATTCCTTCCTTTAGTCAAATGTGATGAGAGTAAACTTCATGTTACTTTTTTTTCTCAGCTCTCCTCTTTTTCCCTCTAAAAAGTCTCCTGCCTGCCTCTTCTATGAGAGATAATTTGCCCCATTCCATTTCTCTCTCTCTCCTCTCAATACATTTTCTCTCACTGCTTAACTTCATTTTTTTCAGATATGATCCCATCCTATTCAATTCACTCTGTGTTCTCTGTCTCCGTGTGTACATGTGTGCATGCGTGCGTGTGTGTGTGTGTGTGTGTGTGTGTGTGTGTGTAATCCCACCAACTACCAAGATACTGAAAAAAGTTTCAAGAGTTACAAATATTGTCTTTCCATGTAGGAATGTAAACAGTTCAACTTTAGTAAGACCCTTATGACTTCTCTTTGCTGTTTACCTTTTCATGCTTCTTTTCATTCTTGTGTTTGAAGTCAAATTTTCTTTTCAGCTCTTGTCTTTTCATCAAGAATGCTTGAAAGTCCTCCATTTCATTGAAAGACCATTTTTTCCCCTGAAGTATTGTACTCAGTTTTGCTGCGTAGGTGATTCTTGGCTTTAGTCCTAGTTCCTTTGACTTCTGGAATATCATATTCCATGCCTTTCGATCCCTTCATGTAGAAGCTGCTAGATCTTGTGTTATCCTGATTGTATTTCCACAATACTTGAATTGTTTCTTTGTAGCTGCTTGCAATATTTTCCCCTTGACCAGGGAGCTCTGGAATTTGGCCAAAATATTCCTAGGAGTTTCTCTTTCTGGATCTCTTTCAGGCAGTGATCCGTGGAGATTCTGTCCCTGAAGCCTGCTCGGATCTACTCCTCTCATTGCAACGTGGCCAAGGCAGGGTTGGGCTCTGCTCTGGGTCTGGTGCACAATGGACCTTTGGTGTCAGTTTTTCAGGTCTCTCTGGAACAGAAATCTCCTCCACTCCATTGCTGTGTGGCTTCTGCTGTTCTAGAATTTTTGGGGAATTCTTCTTTACAGGTATTTTATGGGCTGTGGGTTAGGAGCTAGCATATGTGTATCTTTCCACTCTGCCATCTTGCCTCCTTCCCCTGAATCACACATCTTTTGATGAAAGGAAGAAATGACAGCAGACTGAGAAATTTTGATGACAGGACCCCTAGTTTGTGGAGTGCTATAAAAATGAACTCCCCTTTTTGCTGGCTATCTAGGCACTGGACATTTACTTAGGATCAAGAAAGTACTTTATGAACTCTATTCAGAAGCACACAATTTACACTTTTGCATCTGGGCATGAGTTTTAATATGGAATCTAAAGTGAGGAAGTTAATAGTTCGGTTTGCTGCTGCTCCTTGTGCATATAGAGTTTAGTTAAGTGATTCTGAAATTTTTGCCCAGTCATTTATCTTTGGGTCTGCATTTCTCATTCTGGAAAATGAAGACAGTAACTTTTTCTCTGCTTTTTCTATGCCTCTGCTTTCTCTGTGTTTTTCTATATCTGTCTCTCTGTCTGTTTGCTCTGTTGAAGATTCTTTGTTGCCTATGAAATGTTTGAGCTCCTGAGCTCAAGGCACTATATGATATATAAATACAAGATGTTTACTCAAAGGGAAGCCATCTTCCTTGAAGTCTTTAAGTCATCTCCCACAATGCCCTTTCTAATGATGCATAACTAATATTTAATGATAATCATGTTTACATTTTAAATTACTTTGTGTGTACTGGGTATTTACTCAGCACACAGGAGGTTTGCTGCCTTGGAAGGTGTTTGGTTGCATTTATAATTAACTGTTGATTTTAAAAATACATAAAGAACCTGGGGGGAAGTAACAAAAAAGAAACTTTAACCATGGAGTAGTTTTCCTGGCCCCTAGTACCATCCCTACCCCCAGACAAAACAGATGATACATTTATTTTTTGTGTAAGTTTATTTTAAGATTTACCTTGGAGATCAGAGGAGTGCCCTGATATCTTCCACCTCCCTTTTCTAATACAACAATTCAGCAAAATCAAAACTGCCTATCTCCTGCCTTTGGACCCAGTGGACTCACTGTTATATAAAGACTCTTAAGTAATAATATGTATTTATACTCAGTTGCCAAATCTAGGCATATTTTCTTTATTTGATGCTTCTAGGTGGTGCAGTGAATAGAACTCTGAACTCAAGCTTTGACTTCAGATAGAGCCTTATTAGTTCTATGACCCTGATCAGATGCTGCCTGCCTCAGTTTTCTCAATTGTAAAATGGAGATAATGATAGCACTTACCTCCCAGGCTTGTCGTGAGACAACATTTGTGAAGAGCTTTGCTGACTTTTAAGTGCTATATAAATGCTCACTATAAATGTGGTTGTTATTACCTAGAGGATCTTAGATTTAGAGCTGGAAGGTACTTCAGAGGTCACAGTCCAGTCTCTTCGCTTCGAAGATGGGAAACCAAGGCAAGGAAAGTTAAATGACAAAGCATCAAAAGAAGGATTTGAATCCATATCCTCTGACCCCAGAGAAAATACTTTTTCTGCAGTTTTATACACATGAACAGACAGTTAGGTGGCATAATGGTGAGAATCAGGAGGACCTGAGTTTAAATCTGGACTCAGACATTTATTCTCTGTGTGACCCTAGGCAAGTCACTTAACCGTATTTGCCTCAGTTTCCTCGTTAGTAAAATGATCTTGAGCAGGAAATGACAAACCATTCCTGTTCATTTGCCAAGAAAATTCCACAGGGGTCTCAAAGAGTCAGACATGACTGGAAACATCTCAATAGCAATGAAAACATCCATTGATTTCCTTGGGAGAAAAACTGAGTATCTAGTATTATTGTGCATATGTGTGTATGTATGTATATATGTATATGTGCATACATGTGTGCATGTATGTCTGTATGCATATATGAATGTTAATGGGAAAGCACAATTAACAGATAAACATGAGGCCTGTAGACTTCATATAGTCTGCAATACTCCCAAAATGAGCCTGGGTCAGATTAAAATATAATTGTAAAATATTTAACAAAATAAAGAAAAATACAATAAAATTTGGATAACATCACATCTTAAAGCTGTCAATATATGGATTAGTTGCCCTTCTTTCTCTTTGAGTTTGATATCATTGATTTATAGACTATCTAGAAGAGAAAAGGGAAGGAAATAAACATTTATGAGGTACCTACTATATGCTAGACACTGTGCTTCAGATGGAGCAAGTTAGTTTTATTTAATTACATGGTCTGCCTATGCTTTTGCCCACTTAACATGCATACTGATTGGTACAAGTTCAGATCATAACTTGGAGGACTGCTTAGTAATTTGTGTCAGAATATATTATTTACATTCTAGTTTACTTTTTCAGTGCTGGTTATTTTCCCTGGTTAGAAGTACCTGGTTTCTGGAATATGCTGGTTCTATATCTCCACTTATTAGTAGAGCATTGGATCACACAAGTCCTGACAGGATCTAAAAGGTCATTTGATTCAACTCCTTCATTTGACAGATGAGGAAACTATAGCCCAAGGAAGTTTTGATTAACATAATCAGGAATGGAAGCCTATCCTTGCATCCTAAAATGGTATTCTTTCCACTGAATTATGCTGCGAGATTAAAAGACATCTTAACTGGATTGGATGAAAAACTTCAGATGGGGAATTAGAATCTCAGTCCCAGATATCTCTTTCCAGAAGAACTGAAAATGTTCTGCTGCAGAAAAGAAATTACTCAGGGGAAAAGGTTCATGTACCTTGAGGTTGCTTCTCTACAGGAGACATATTACAAAACACAGCAAAAATCCTTGCCATCAGTCATACAAATAAATGTGCTACTGCCTATAATCCACTGAGTCTGTTGACATTTTTATCTCCAATGGAATTCAGTTTGCTGTAATTCCCTAGTCTACAATAGCAGTTTAGATCTGATGAATTTCTATAGGATATATTTCCTTGACTTTTCTGTAGGTGGTAAATCAGGGGTGTTTTTTGTTGTTCAGTTCTTTCAGTCATGACTAACTCTTTGTGACTCAATTTTAGGTTTTCTTGGCAGAGAAACTACTACCATTTCCTTCTCCAGCCCATTTTATAAGTGAGGAAACTGACACAAATGGGGTCAAGTTACCTGCCCAGGGTCACACAGCTAATAAGTGTCGGGTGCCAGATTTGAACTAAGGAAGAGAAAATGATAAATTCCTCCAGTATCTTTGCCAAGAAAATCCCAAATGGTGTCAAAAAAGTCAAATACAATGGAAAAGACTGAACTGTAGTAGCCATGGTATGGGTCAGATATACTGTGCTAAGTACTTTGCAAATGTTATCTCATTTGATCCTTACAATAGGCCTGAAAGCTAGGTGCTGTCATCAGCCCATTTTACACTTGGGAAAACTTAGATGTGGTGACTTATCCAGAATCAAATAGGTAGTAGGTGGGTGATGTTGGATTTGAACTCGTCTTCCTGACTCATGGTCCAGCACTCTTGGCATTGTGCTAAGTGGCCTTTAGTCATTTTATCTTTCTAATGCTCAGTTTTCTTATGAAAAATAGGAATATTGTTCTAGATGATTTCCAAGACTTATTTTAGCTCTTTAATTTCCAGATTTATGACCAACAAATTCTATTTATTTGAATTATAGTGGAAATTATTTTTACTTTATTCAATTACAATAGATAAATAATGCTGATTTCATTGCTGAATTTCAGTACTGTGTTGTCTTGCGATTCTGATTTTAAGGGTAGCCTGATAAAACCCATAGCACACACTAGAATATATTTCAACCTAAAATGTCAATAATAGAAAGCTTTCAGTTCTGATGAATGGAATAGTGTTGAAATAAATTTTCTTGCTCCATTGGTTGCTCTGCATAAGAATAACACATAATCAGAGACTATGGCAAGGAATTTGTATTTATATAAGAACTACTGCATTTTAGCAGAGATATAAACCTAGGTTTGGGGCCTCTTGTGATTACTCAAGATCCTATGATTGGGCCAGCAAGCACAGGGGCTGAGTGCTATTCCCATGTCTACTGTTGACTTACTCTGTGTTCTGAAGGAAATTATTCAGTTCATCTGGGATTCAGTACCTGAAATGTAAAATGGAAAGGACAGAACTGCTTTCTCTCAGTTAGAAGTAGAAAGGAAGAAAGAAAGAAAGAAAGAAAGAAAGAGAGAGAGAGAGAGAAAGAAAGAAAAGGAGGAAGGAGGGAGGGAAAGGAAGAAAGAAAAAAGAAAGAAAATGAAGAAAGGAAGGAAGAAAAAGAAAGTGACTCTAAATGTCAGGAGTGGGCTGAACATTTTTTGCTCACTTGTTTTAGGTACTGAGCTGTTCCTCAGGCCTCCTTCGAAGAGCCTAGACCACAAAGGCCATGGTGTCCTAAAAAGGAACAACCACTGACTCTGGAGTCAATGGACCTGGCTTCAAATTTTACCTTTGATATTTATTATCTGTATGACCTTGGGAAGTTATTTAAATTCTCTACACCTCAGGGTTTTTTTTTCTTCTGTAAAAGGAGAGGAATTGGGTGAGATAGCCTCTGAGGACTCTTCTAATTCTAAATCTGTGATCTATGAAAGAAAGAGAGCCTTGTTGCACTGAAACTCAGAACATTTCTTCCTAATTCAATTTACTAAGTAGAAAAGAAATTTGCTTTGTATTACTGAACTTTGCTTTGTATCTCCTTGATGTAACATATTAAGTTTCTGCAGTAACAACCTGTACCTGCCAACCGCCTATCTTGGTGGTGGCAGGACGGGTTTTAGAACAGCTTCCAGAATATATGCAACAGCTACTCTTGACTACCACTCCACTTCTCATGTTGGGGGTGAGTTACAAGGGAAGTTTGTCCCCAGTAATTTGTCCTTACTTTCTGTATTGATTCATGTGAAAATTAGGCTGCAGAATGGAAGGTGTTGGTTTTGCAATCATTGAGAATTCGGTTCAAATTCTCCTTCCTAAACTTACTAGCTGTGCTACCCTGGGCAAGTTATCAAGCCTCAGTTTCCTCCTCTGTAAAATAAGGAGTTTGGATTTGATCATGTCTAGAGCTAGAAATTTTAGCTCTAAATCTATGATCCTATCTATATAGGAAGGAATTAAGATGTATATATAGCCACATATGTCTTTAGACATAAATGTATTTATGGGGTTATCTAAAATAGTGTTGTATAATGATGATGTAAAGGCAGGACTCTGAACACTGGTAACAATAGATTTAATAGAAATAGAAATGGAATAGAAAATAACTAGAAATATAATAGAAATTATAGGAGGTAGACTGAGTAAATGAACGAGTGGATGAGTGAGTGAGGTATTCTCTTATTAAACCATTAATTTCCCCCATTCCCTTAGCATTAAAGAAATAGTTGCCAAATCTTAGAGTTAAAAGGTACCTCAGATGGAAGTCATCTAGAAGAATTACCTAAGTAGTAGATAGCAATAGATAGATGAGTCAGGGAGAATCATCTTTGTGAGCCCAAATCTGACTTCAGACATTTTCTAGCTTTGTAACCCTGGCAAGTTAATTAACCTTGCTTGCCTCAGTTTCCTCATCGGTAAAATGACCTAGTAAAGGAAATGGCAAATCACTCCAGTATCATTGCCAAAAAGACCCCAAAGGGGACATAAAGAGTCAGACGTGACTGAAAATGACTGAACAACAATAAAAATTCCCACTACAACATCCTGAACTTAGCCAATCCTACTAGAAAATGTTCACTGAGGCAGCCCATTTCACTTTGGAGCAGCTCTGATTGTTAGGAAGTCTTTCCCCATTGAGAGCTGAAATCTGCCTTCCTATCCTTTTCAACTGTGGCTTCTAGTTATTCTCTCTAAGATCAAGTAGAAAGAGACCAGGATCAGTCTTCCGTATTCCAGTCAAATATTGAGAGGCAGCTGTCATGGAAACACCTTCCTCCTAAATATCCTGAGATAATCCTTATGTGATATAACTACCAGTCTTCTCCATATTATCCTCTTAAAAGAATAAAAACATTTATGAAAAACTCAGTATGTGGAAATCATTGTACTTTCTCAGTATACTTCCTACAAAGTGCTACACAAAAATGAACATAAGAATCCACATGAAGTGTGCCTAGGATGAAAGAGAAACTAATCTCTCCTTGACCATGTACATTATGCCCCTACCCAATGCAGCTCAATATTGTGTTAGTTTTGTACTACTTGAGCTTTAGTATATTATTTACTCACTGACTTTGTGGTTCAGTAGTGAAAAAGCAGCTGTTGACTTAATGTAGTGTGAAAAAAAATGTAGCAAGTCTGGGTTGGACCTAATGACATTTTTAGAGGCAGGATGAAGCAGTAGTTTTGACACTGTACTTAGAAGTCAGGAAGATCTCGGTTCAAATTCTTGCTTAGACACTTATTAGTTATTTGACCTTGATCAAGTTATTAACTCTTTCTCATCTGTATAAAGGAACTCTAAAGTTCTTGCAGCTCTAAATCATTGATGCTATGATTGTATGTGCTGGTCCTAGAGTAAGGGGACCTGAGTTCAAATCTGGCCTCAGACATTTACTAGCTTTGTAATGCTGAGCAAGTCATTTAACCCTGTTTGCCTCAGTTTCTTAATCTATAAAATGACTTGGAGAAGCAAATGCAAATCATTCCAGTATCCTTGCCAAAAAGCGAACAAATTAAAAAGCAAATGGGGTCACAGAGAGTTGCACATTGCTAAGCAACTACAATCCAAAGTAAAATAGGTTATCTCTGTATTTCCTATTCCAGGAGATCTTCAAGTGGAGCCTGGAGAATCACTCAAACATCCAGGAACAGACAAGGTGCATCTTACTTGTACAGGTATAGGCACTAGCTGAGATCCCTCCTGATTTTGTGAGTTGTTTCCTTCACATGTACTCTTATAAGGACCTTGAAACATAATAAATGCCCTCAACATCATGTATGTCCAAGATTCTTCTTAATTTCTTCAAAATATCTCCTTATGAAGTTTACCATTGAAACGTCCAACAAAGGGATATTTCCCCTCTTCCATCGCCTTCTTGCTACATTTCCCATGATAGGACTACAAACCCTGGTATGTAGTATAGATTACTTTGACACGTATCCCTCGTAATATTTCTATAGGAAAATAGGATTTTATTACACAGAATTTTGCATTTCACTTTTAAATTTTCAGGGATATAGTTATTTTAAATATTAACAAATACTTTTTTGTATAGTTTGCTGGTGAGGGAATTAACCTCATTACAGCCAAATTGGAAAGTAATCAGAATGTTTTTTAAAATTTCCATTATCTTCAGTACCTTGTGTTTTTTCCCAGAAGAATAAATATTATGACAATATTGAGGTCATAGAATACCTTTTAATTAATTACTGTACTATGATTATTATTTTAATTCATAGAGCAGAGTCACAAAATATAAACTACAACAAAATAAAAAGTAGGTAAATTCTTAACCCAGCATATTTACTCTACATGTTTGACAGACAGTCAAGAAAGAAACATAGGGGATAGAGAAGAATGCTTTCAGGAAAAGTGTGGAGGTCAGTTGACTGGGATCATTCAATGCAATGTTGATCTTCTCAGCTGGACTGAAAGAGGGCTCTTCTAAAGCATGAATTAATAGCTTTTGAGGTTTCAAACTCAGTCCCAATGAGTATACAAAACAGTGACCCAAACCAGATGTGGTTAAGCCAGTGGCAAGGTCTCTCTATTTTTCAGAAAGAAGAAATGCAATCTCCTTGCCAAGGTTGAAGAATCTACTTAAAGCAAATAGAGGTTGAGAAGAATTTCAGGTCCCAAAGTTGTTCAGATTTGAATGCAAGTACCCTGGAGTACATGACTTATTAACATAGGTCCTGGAGACAAATATTTCCTTCCTGAATCCTAATCCAGAGCCTTGGAATGGGAACAGAGTTAAGAAAGGAAAAAAAATAAAATAAAATGGGAGTATCTTTACTCTGTCTCTAAAGGAACAAATGGAGATTTTGGGAAATCCTAACGTGACCTCGAATAGCAATGAACCGACTTAGTGGAGGAACTCACTCTCCTCCACCGTACAATTGACTATACTATTTGTAACAATAGTCTTTTACTAATCAATAGATTCCCTCACCATCCTTGTGATTGCAATTGTGCACATCAGTCAAGAAACTCGATCAGCATCATAAAGGCTGAGCTATTTGATCTGTGTCCATGGCACATATTATGAGCATGCATCAGGGCACAGACTGAGGAAGTCAGAGCAAAGAAATAGTTGTGTGCCTGAGGCTGGAGGGGTGGGAGGACATATCTGTTAGTTATTTCCTTAAGATTTTTAAAAGGTGCCAGAATGCAGCCCAAAGCCAGGAGTTTGAGAATCATCTGAATTGCAGTGAAGGAAAATCTTATTGCTCCTCAAGGATTTCTGGGCTAAATGAAGAGACTTGAACTTGGAAAGAGAAGGGATTTAGGAAAAGTAGAAAGTGAGAAAGTGAGTGGGTGAAGACAAGTCAACAAGTACCTGGTATTCATTCAGATTTACTCCTGGAGAGGTTCTTATATATATTATATATAAGCCTGTGGTACAAGGAAAAGAATGCTAGATTTGAAATCACAAGGCCTGAGTTCAAATCTCTGTTCTAAGTATGGGATACCGGGCAATATTTCTAATTTCTCTAGGGTCTTTACTTCCTCATTGGTAAAAGGAGGGACTACATTAGAAGGCTTCTAAAGTCCCAGGTAGCTTTCGATATATGAATCAATGAATTCATTTGCCCCATTCTCCCTCAGATATATACAGCACAGAAATGAATGCAAAAAGATTTCACTTAAGCTATTTCAGCAACATGGACTGTTTGGGGAAGAAAGAAGACATAGTGATCTAATGAATGGGGCATGGAAGGTTAAATGGGTATATATGTGCTTGTGTATTATATATTGTATTTTTATGTGTGTGTGTCTTAGATAGTTCAGTTTTTAGTTCAACTCTCTAATGATAGATAAGAAACCATTCAGTGACTGATCTTTAAGCCAAATATGTATATGACTAATCCTTAAAAGGAGTCTATAACATTTTTCAGTTGTTATTTAATTGTGACAAATAAATATATGTATACATATATGTATGCATGTTTGTGGGAAAGTAGAGGATAGTTGATTAGGGCTGTTTACCTACAGTCTCTGAAAAAATAATAAAAATGAAGGAATATATAACATAGACAATGAAGTGTTACGTCTTAAAATGTAGTGCAAAGATATGTCTACCTTTGGCTACACCTTTAGGATGTGTGCGCATGTGTGTGCATGTGTGTGCGTGTGTGTGTGTGTGTGTGTGTGGTTCTGTGATCAAAACTGACGGAATTAGAGAGTAGTTAGCCATTGGTCAGTCATGTATGGGCCATGTATCCCTTTATAAACTGGGTCATATTATCTAATCATAATATCTTCTAGTCTCCAGCCCTGCTGCTATTGCACACAATTTTTTTCCCCCAAAGATCATTGACAGTGGCCCAGCAATCATACTATCTGAGAAAGTGGTTTGGATTTCTGGACCATTGCTTTTAAATATTGGAATGAGAGGCTCCTGGCCAAATTGGCAAGATTATATTGCTTTGAGTCTTTCAAATCTAATCCAAAGGGCTTTAAACTTAAAAGATTATGAGAAAAAGAAAACGTGCTACTTACATCCACCAAGTCTGGTATCACAGCAAGCAGCTACAATGTAGGAAACAATTGAGAAACGTAGAACTTTATAGGAGAAAAAACAAGATGAAGGAAAGAAAGGAGTTTTAAAAATCATTGCCACAATTGTCTCTAAAAAATTCATAAAGTTTAGGCAACAAGTAATGTGAATACGAAGATATCAACATGATTTATGAAAGAGATTCATGTTCTAGATGAATAGGGTGCTAACCAAAAAGCTCCATTTTAAAAAAATGTGTGTGTGCGTGTGTGTGTGTGTGTGTGTGTGTGTGTGTACACAGAATGGAAGGGAGATCAAACAATAGGCAATAAATACCAAGGTATGGCATAGCATTGTTAGAATAATATAAGCAGTGAAAAAGATCAGATAGAACTGAGGATGATGAGGAAAACAGATTCCTTAAGGATTGTTGATCCTGTATTCCTTGTCATTCTCAGTTCAATCTGACCTTTAGTGTGTGTATAAATACACTAAAGCAACTACATTGTATATTGTATATGTGTGTATGAAAATATATTTTATAATTTCATATTTGTATACCATGTAAAATAACTTATGAATATAATTTGTTTATTTTAATTCACATATATCACATACACATTGGGGAAGAGAGTCAAAGAAGATAGAAAACTCTTACTTCAGGTAGATGAAGTAATGATAATTTGCAACAGAAAGGAAGCTGAATGTTCAAATTCTTATTTTGCTTTTCTTTTTTTTCTAGCAAGAAGAAAAATATTTGAATTATAAAGGAAAATAATAGAAAAGGGAGTTATTACTCAAATGAATCTGTGATCTCATAAATTTTTATGTTACTTCCAATGACTCAGATCACAAACCATCTATGGCTGCTTATCCTGAATAATTCTCTTATCCATATCCTCTCTTAAAGAAGATTCAAGTATATACTGATGTATATAAGATATACTTAAGTCTATCATAGGAAATCTATTCAATATACTGCATGCTTCCCTTGGTTTCCTCTTGCATTACCAGAGTATTATGAGATAACTCACTCTGCATATCAACCAATCTCCACCCTTGCCATATAAATAGACCATTTCTTTATTCTATCAAATATTTCCCTAATATGCTTATACTTGTTCTGATTTGGCATCATTTATTTGTAAGATATTACAGCCTGTGCACACCTGCCGTTTACCTGGACAGTGACCTCTGTGAGACACACGGTTTTGCTTCTTGAAAGATTGCTGTGTTGTCCTAAATAGTGTCTCACATTCTCCAGTCAGAATATTTCCCAGTCTCTAATTCTGCTGAACTTTTCATATTATCCACCATTTATTCAAAGATTATTGACTGTGGCCATATCACTCCAACATTGGAATGTTGACATTAAAAATATATCCCCTCTTTTTTTCCTTAGAGAAGTTCAGGTTCATTAAGAAATCTTTGTAGATTTAGGAAAATTATCAATCCTTTAAGGGCTTGATAATTAATTTAACTGTTAGATAAAGTCAAGAACCATTTATAGAGCTTATATGTGAGCGAGAGTGGTAAGGACTAAGAATATAAATATAAGAAAAATGCAATCTTTCCCTCAGGAAGTTTAAACTACACACCCACACAAATATTTATTTTGTTTATTAAATATTTCCCAATTCATGTTTTAAAAATCTTTAACATTCATTTAAAAATTGAGTTCCATTTTTTTCTTCCTTAGGTTTCTCTCTTACCTCTTGAGAAGGTAATGCATATGATATTGATCATACATGTGAAGTTATATGAAATATACTATATGAAATGTGTTTGAATACTAGCAGTGCTGCAAAAGAAAACAAAGAGGACAAGAAAAATAAAGTAAAAGCTATGCTTTAATCTGCACTGAGGTCATTTGCTCTCTCTCTGGAGATGGATAACTTTTTTTTTTTCCCTCATAGATACTTTGAAATTGTCTTGGATCATTGTATTGATAAAAGTAACTGTGGTTATCACAAGTCGATCACTGTTACAATGTTGTTGTTACTGTACATACTATTCTGGTTCTGCTCACTTCACTATGCATCTGATCAAATATTTTTGTACATAGAAATTTTCCTTTTCTTTCATTTTAGTCAATTAGGTAAGAACAAGATAGTGTCCTAGAGTTGATCTTTTTGTAAATTTGCAGTTTTCTAATCATTAGTGACTTAGAACATTTTTTTATGTGACTTTTGATAGCTTTGCTATCTTCTTCTGAAAACTTTAATATTATTTTACCACTTATCCACTGGAAAATGACTCACATTCCTTTTTATAATAAATTGGGCTAAGTTTCCTACATATTTGAGAAATGAGGCTTTTATCAGAGAAACTTGCTATAATTGTTTTTCCTCCATTTTCTGCATTCATTCAAGTTTTGACTGTACTCATTTTGTTTCTGCAAAAAACAAAAACCTTTTACAACATCAAAATTATCCATTTAATTCTAGTGACCTTCTCTATCTCTTCTTTGGTCATAAACTCTTTCCTTATGCATATATCTGACAGATTTATTTTTCCATGCTTCCCTAATTTACTTATGATAGACCCTTTATGTCTAAATCATTTATCCTTTTTTTATTTATCTTGGTATATGGTGTGAGGTGTTGGTTTATGCCTAGTTTCTGCCATGCTCCTTTCCAGCTTTCTTAGTAAGTTTGGTCAAATGATGAGTTCTTATCCACCCTTCTTCCCCCAACATTTGGATCTTTGGGTTTATCAAACATTAGATTACTAGTGTCTTTTACTACTATGTATTGGGTAGCTAATCGATTCCACTGATCAACCCCTCTATTTCTTCGTCAGATCATCTTGATGATTACCACTTTGTAACATAGTCTGAAATCTGTTAATACTAGACCATCTTCCTTCATTTTTTTCATTGGTTCCCTTGATGTTCTTCATGTTTTGTTTTCCAGAAGAATTTTTTAAATTAATTAATTTAAAAAATAAAATAATGCTTTAATAGCTTGAGTGGGATGTCACATTGTCATTTTTATTACAGTGACTCATACTACCCATGAACAAATAATGTGTCTCTGGTTGCCTATGTCTGTTTTTATTTGTGTGAAAAGTATTTTAATTTTGTTTATTTAGTTCCTGTGTTTTTCTTCTCAGATAGACTCCCAAGTTTGTTTGCTTGTTTTTTCTATTTCCTACAGTTATTTCAGAAGGAATTCTACTATCTCTCACTCCTGGTTTCATTGGTAATATATAGAAATGCTAATGATTTCTGTAGGTTTCTTATATATCCTGACATTTTGCTAGAGTTGCTAATTGTTTCAGGTACTTTTAAAATTGCTTCTCTTGAGTTTGCTGTAAAGAGCAATAATTTTCTTTCCTCAAAGCCTATTTTTATTCTACCATTTTTTCTTGTCTCATTGCTGTAGCTAAAATTTCTAATACAATATTGAATAATATTGCTTCATTCCTGATCTTATAGGGAGACTTCAATTTTATCCACCTTACAGATAACACTTACTTTTAGTTTCAGGTAGGTTCTACTTATTATTTTAAGAAAGGATCCATTTATTCATGTGCTTTATAATATTTTAAACAGAAATGTGTATTGTATATTGTCAAAACCTTTTCCTACATCTATTGATGCATCTATCTGTGATGCCATCATATGATTTCTATTGATTTTTGCTATTGATATAGTCATTTGTGCTAACAGTCTATCTAATTTTAAACCAGTCAAGTATCACTGGTATAAATCCCACCTGGTCAGAGTGTATGATCTTTCTGATATATTGCTATAATCTCCTCCCTAGTATTTTATTTCAATTGTTTGCATCAGTATTAATTAAGGAAATGAGTTTGTGGTTTTATTTCTCTGTTTTTGCTCTCTATGATTTAGATATAAAAAAATACTTGTGTTTTAAAAGGAATTTGATAGGTCTCCATCATCTATTTTTAATGCAGTTTATATAGTATTGGGCTTTATTGTTCTATAAATGGTTGGTAGAATTCTCTTATAATTCCTTCTGGTACTGGTGATTTTTGTTTCTTGGGAACCTCTTTGATAATTTGTTCAAATTCTTTTTCTAAGATTGGGTTATTTATTCTATTTCTTCTTCTGTTATTCTGGGAAATTTATATCTTTGTAAAAATTAATCCATCCCACCTATATTGTCAGTTTTCCCAGTGAGTAACTGGGAAAAATAACTGCTAATAATTGCTTAATTTTAACTTCATTGGTGGGATATTCACCTTTTCAATTTTGATTCTGTGATTCGTTTTGTATTTCTTTTATTATTTTTTCATAGAACAGTTCCCAGTTTTATTTCAAGTTTTTAGTTCCAGTTTCTTTTAACTTTCATTTCTATTAACTTCTCCTTTGATTTTCCAGATTTTCATCTTGGTATTTAATTGGGGATTTTTAATTAGTTCTTTTTCTAATTTATTTAGTTATATGCTCAATTCATTGATCTGCCACACTGTTACCCAGTTTCCCAAAAAATTTTAGTCAGACAGTGAGTTCTGATCCCAGAAGCTCAGGTGCCTGGGTTTGTCAAACAGTAGATTGCTATATTCATTAACTATTGTATCTTGAGTACCTAACCTATTCCATTGGTCTACTCCTGTGTTTCTTAGCCAGTACCAAATGGTTTTGATGATTGCTACAATTTGAGATCTGGTAGGGCTAGGTCACTTTCCCTAACATTTCTTTTCATCAGTTCCCTTGCTATTCTGGACCTTTTGTTCCTCCAGATGAATTTTGATATTATTTCTTCTAGCTCTAGAAAATAATTATCTGGTAGTTTGATTGATGTAGCACTGAATAAATTAATTTAGGCAGAATAGCCATTTTTATTATATTATCTCAACCTATCCACCAATAACTGGTATTTTTCTACTTACTTCGATCTGACTTAATTTGTGAGAAAAGAGTTTTGTAATTATGTTCATATAGTTCCTGGGTTTGTTTTGGCAGATAGACTCCCAGATTATTTTATAGTGTCTATATAGCTTTAAATGGGATTTCTCTTTCTATATCTTGCTGTTGTGTTTGTTAGTAATATATAGAAATGCAGATAATTTGTATGTGTTTATTTTGTAACCCACAACTTTGCCAAAATTGTTTATTATTTCAAATACTTTTTTTTACTTTAATCTCTGGGTTTCTCTAAGTATGGCATCATATCATCTGAAAAGAATGATAACTTAATTTCTTCTTTGCCTGTTCTAATTCCTTCAATTTATTTTTCTTTTCTTATTGCAACACCTAGCATTTCTAACACCATATTGAATAACAGTGGTGATAAATCCATCTGGCCCTAGAGATTTTTTCTTAGGACATCCATTGATGGCTTGTTCAATTTCCTATTTTGAGATGGGGTTAATTAAGAATTCAACTTCCTCTTCTGTTAATCTGGACAATTTATATTTTTTAAAATAGTTATCCATCTCGTTTAGATTGTCAAATTTATGGGCCCAAATTCAGTTGGGCAAAGTAATTTCTAATTATTATTTTAATTTCTTCCTCATTGGAGGCTAGTTCACCCTTTTCATTTTTGATATTGGTAGTTTGGTTTTCTTCTTTCTTTTTTTAATCAAGTTGAGCAAAGGTTTATCAATTTTTATTACTTTCTTCATAAAACCAACTCAGTTTTATTTATTAGTTTAATAGTTTTCTTAATTTCAATTTTATTAATCTCTCCATTTTCATTATTTCTCATTTGATATATACTTGAGAATTTTCAATTTGCTCTTTTTCTAAATTTTTCAGCAGCATGCCCAATTGATTGATCTCCTCTTTCTCTATTTTATTCATGTAGACATTCAAAGATATAAAACTTCTCGTAAGAACTACTTTTGCAGTATCCCATAAGATTTGGTAGTTTGTCTCATTATTGTCATTCACTTGAATGAAGTTGTTTATTGTTTCTATAATTTGTTGTGTAACCCACTCATTCTTTAGGATTAGACTGTTTAGTTTCCAATTAATTTTTGGTATATATTTCCATGACCTTTGATTACATATATTTTTTTATTGCTTTATGATCTGAGAAGGATGCATTGACTATATCTGCCTTTCTGCATTGGATTGTGATGTTTTTATGCCCAATTTTTTTATATGTGCCATATACCACTGAGAAAATGGTTTATTCCTTTCTATCCCCATTCAATTTTCTTCAGAGATCTGTCACATCTTCCTCATTCAGAGTTTTGTTCACTTCCTTAACTTGTTTCTTATTTATTTTGGAGTCAGATTTATCAAGGTCAGAGAAGGGGAGGTTGAGGACCCCACTAGTATAGTTTTGCTATCTATTTCTTCCTGTAACTCCCTTAACTGCCCCTCTAAGAATTTGGATGCTATACCACTTGGAGCATATATGTTTAATGATGAAAGTTCTTCGGTGTCTATGGTGTCTTTTAGCAGGAGGTAGTTTTCTTCTTTATCTTTTTTGATGAGATCTATTTCTCCTTTTGCTTTGTCTGAGATTAGGATTGCTACTGCTGTGTTTTTAATATCAGTTGAAGCACAAAATATTTTGTTCCAACATTATACCTTTACCTTGTGTGCATGCCCCTGTTTAAAATGTGTTTCTTGTAAACAATATACTGCTGGATTATGGTTTTTAATTCATTCTACTCCCCATCCCTTTTTAATGGGAGAGTTCATCTTATTCACATTCCCAGTTATGATTACTGTCTTTGCCTTTCCCTCCATTCTCTTTCCCCTTGTTTATGTTTTCAGTTCTCCCTTCCCCTCCACAGTAGAGTTCTCATTTTTGACCATCACCTCCCTCAGTCTTCCTTCTCTTCTTTCGGTCTCCTTCCCTTTTAATTCTCTTTTCCCTCACCACTTCTTCCCTCCCTTTTAGCCTCCTCTCCCTTCCACTCCTACTGCCTATAAAGCTAGTTGCATTTCTGTACTTAACTGTTTGTTGCAGCCTCCTTGAACCCAATCAGATGAGAGTACCTCTCAATGTTCACCTCTCTCTCCTCTTTCCCTCTACTGTAATACATTTTTGTGCCTCGTCCTGTGATGTAATTGATTTTTTCTGCCTCCTCTTTGTCACATCTCCCATTGAAATACCTTTGTGCCCTTAAATCACATTTTTATTGTCACATCATTTTATGCCCACTCCCTCTATTTACATACATCCCTTTTATATTTCACAATACATATACAATTCTCAAGATTGACAATTATCATCTTCCTTCAAAAGGATGTAAAGGGTTTGCCCATATTGAGTAATAAGTTTGTTTTTTCCCTGTTTACCTTTTTATGCCTCTCTTGAGACCTGCATTTGAAGGTCTAATTTTCTATTGAGGTCTGGTCTTTTCAACAGGAAGGTCTGGAAAATCCTTATTTCATTGAATGTCCATCTCCTTGCCTGAAATATTTTACTCAACTTTGCTGAGTAATTACTCATTGGTTGTAGTCCCAGCTACTTTGCTTTATGTAATATCATATTCCAATTCCTTTGATCTTTTAATGTAGAAACTGCAAGGTCTGGTGTGATCCTGACTGTAATTCCTCAATATTTGAATTACTTCTTTCTGACTGCCTGCACTATTTTCTCCTTCAACTGATAGTTCTGGAATTTGGCATTGGTATTCCTTGGTGTTTTTAGTTTGGGGTCCCTTTCAGGAGGTGAAGAGTGAACTCTCAAAGACTTGATCTAGGACTTCTAGGCAATTTTCCTTGATGTTTTCTTGGATGATATTTTCCAGGCTGTTTTTTTTTTCATCATGCCTTGCTGGTAGATGATTAATCCTTAGATTTTCTCTCCTGGTTCATTTTCCAGGAAATTTATTTTTTCATTTAGATATTTTACATTTTCTTCTATCTTTTCATTCTTTAAATCTCGTTTGACTGATTCTTGATGTCTCATACATTCATTAGCTTCTACTTGCCCAATTTTAATTTTATGAAATTGTTTTCTTCAACTAACTTTTGTATCTCCTTTTCTATCTGTCCAATTATTCCTTTTAAGGAGTTATTTTCTCCAGTTGGGTTTTGTACTTCCTTTTCCATTTGTCCAACAGTCCTTTTTAAATTCTTATATGATTTCTTTTTTCATATTTTTAAAGTTATTGGTCAGTTTTTCTTCAATTTCTCTAATTTGACTTTTAAAATCCTTTCTGAGCTCTTCCAAAAAAGACTATGATACAGATCAATTAATATTCCTTTCAGATGGGAGTATAGTCTCAATATTAACTTCTTTGGTATTTGTATTTTGTCCTTGCCCCCACAGAAAGATTCTATGGTCTTTTCTCTTCTGCTTCTCTTTTTTTCCTCATGATAATCATGCTTTCTCTGGCTTTTAAAGTAGATCTCTGCATCTGGGGCACAGGGGGCTCTGTCCCACAGTTCTTGTGCTTAGTACTTGAAGCTTTGTGTGTTGTATCCTCTGGTTCTTTCAGCTAGAAGCTAGAATGCTGCAGCTTACATGGTGCTAAGCTGGCTGGTGTTGGAGAACAGAGGCCAGAGGAGGTCTTTTGGGTTTCCTCACGGTTACCCTGGAGCTAGTTTGTTAATTGTGGGGGAGGGGTGGTCTGGCCACAGGAGGTCTCTACTGCCGAACTACAGCATAGGCAAGCTCAGTGGTTAATGATCCCATCTGTACTAGTGTCTTCCAGATTCTCCTGGGGTGTTGAGGCATGCCTGGGGTCCTGGTCTTGGGTGTTGCTGGTTTCACAACCCTGGGGCTCAGGATCTTCTCCTCATTTGCTGAGGTGGGGCTATCTGGGACAGCCCTGATCCTTCGCTGGTCTTCCTCAGTCACAGCAAGAGGGACCCTCCTTAGTGATCTTCCTAGTCTCCTGGGCTAAGAGACTGCTTACCCCTTCTGTTGCTCCCCTTTAAGCATCTTTCACTCTTTCTTATTCTTTTCCCTTCCTTTTCCCCTCTTGGATAAAGTAGATTTCTATACCCAACTGAATGAATAGATACATACATACCTATACATACACATACACATATACCTACATACATACATATATATCAATACATATATACACACAAACTTATATATGTTTTCCTAGAGAGAGAAAACAAAGGATGAAGAAATGTATGAACTGGAGATACTAATTGAAAACCCATGTGCTTTTGATGAATTCTAGAAGAATTACTTTCACTCAAAAATAATTTTGTGATTGGTGAGCCACTCTTAGTGAAATCTAAAAGATCAAGGCAAACAGGTTAACTGTCAAGGGAATGGAAAAGGCCTGATGATCCCTGAGGCACATCACTGGAGACTCACATACAGTTTGACTTAGAATTGTTAATAACTATTATTTGCATGTAGTTAATGCAACCATTATAAAATTATATACAGATCTTTCTGCCTTTTATACAAGAATAGTATGGCACATGCCCCGCCCTTATGCAGGGTGAATAGAGAATCCTCATTTCATGGTGTGCTCTTTCCTGTATACAATGAACCCTGTTTAATCATTTTAGTCATTTGGATTCCATTTGAAGTTTTGGGGGCAAAGATACTAGAATGGTTGACATTTCTTTCTCTACCTCATTTTACAGATGAAGAACTAAAGCAAACAGGGTTAAATTATTTGTCCAACTCACACAGCTAGCAAGTGTCTGAGTCTATGTTTGAACTCAAAAAATGTCTTCTTGAGTCCAAGCCCAGTGCTCTAGTCTATGCAGGGGGTAGAGAGCCATTATTCCTTCCAGTTTCCTTTGCCTATTTTCTGACTTGACCTGCCTGCTGATATATGAGACAAATGCTATTCCATAAGCTCTCTCCAACTTGCCCCTTGCTTGAGCTGCATAATACTGAAAGGCTACTGACAAGTTGAAACCCTTAGAGATGTAAATAACATGACTAAACTCATCTTTCAGTGGTTAACAAAATCCCATCAGTCATGTCCTCCCCATCCCAGTGATTTTGAAACTCTGGCGGCTTCCAGGTTCCCATCTCCTTCAACCCAACTGCCCCCACCTCACCAAGTGGCACCATAAAACTACCTATGTCTTCTATCATTTTCTCTGGAATTTGAGCTTGGTAGTATGAAGTTTGCTACTAGTACCCAACAAACTCAAGCAACTTCACATCACAAAATAATTGTTTGGCCTCCTAAACCCTTCATAAAGTGCCACCCCTTATATCTTTTGCTCCTCTCCAAACCTTCAATCCAATGACATTTGACATCTTGTTCGTTGAATAAGATTCTGCATCTCCCAATTCTGGCCATTTTCATTGGCTGTCATTCATGGCTGGAATATTTTCCCTCCTTGTCTCTGCTTCCTCACCTCCATTTATCTTCCTTCCTTCAATTTCTGCTATAATTTCACCTTCTACAGGAATGCTTTCCAATCCCCTCTTAATTTCAGAATGTTTCCTTCTCGCTGTTTATTATATCCCATTTATCTAATGTGGAAGTTATTTGTACATAGTTATTTGCATGTTATCTCCCTCACTGGACTGAGAGTTCCTTGAGAACCTTGGCTACAGTTTTGTTTTTTTTTTGTTCTTGTCTTTCATTATATCCCAAGGAATTAGAATAGTGCAAGGCACAGAGTTTGCACTTAAATATTAGTGATTAACTCAAGCAAATAATCTAAGTTATTGATTGAAGTAAAAATAAAATAAATAAATAAATATTCTTATTTTTTTTTGTTATTGTACTTAATGATATAATCACAATTTCACTCACCTGGAATTTTCAAAGGGAAAATTTAGAATGTTTCCTTTAAAGGAAATATGCTACTCTTTCCCAAATGCCTGGCAAACAGTATCATTTTTGTCACTACCATCTTCTCTTTCATTCCAGTTAGTTAATTGCATAATAGCAAATATTCTCTTGGACTGCAATAATAGAAATGTCTTCAGATTGAGGGAATTATTACTTCCAGTTTAGTCTTTCTTGTCAGATCACTTCTGGCTTATTATGTGAAGTTCTGGGTGCCACATTCTTGGAAAAATTTGATAAGCTGGAGCAAACCCAAAGGAGGGAGAGGATAGTAAGGAAATGTAAAATTAAATTTTCAGAGCATTGGTTTAAGGAATAGGGCAGGAATACCTTTAAGGACAGAAAAATTGAAAAGAGAATGATGGTTATCTACAAATATTTGAAGGGCTGTCATGTGGAAAAAAGATTAAATTCATTCTAATGCTCTGCAAAGATTGATACACAAGCCAGATGATTTGGTGCACTAATATACCATTTGGTGTAATATAATTTCTATTGTTATTTAATCATCTAAAAATTAAAAAAAAAGAAATTACACTTTAGTATTTAACATAAGGATTGACCCTGGCATACAAACTTGATCCATAAGAAAGTAGCGTGTAATATATGCTACAAAAGGTATTCTGAGGAAAGAGTAGGAATTCCACAAGAAAGAGGAGTTGTCAGTGGCACCCTCTTTTATCCACTCTATTTCAGGATTTTGTGATATATTGTAGCTTACATTGACCCAGTTAAATGGATTTGTGGATTATGTAATCTACTTTTAACTCAATAACCTCATAAAATGGACAAGGAGCTTAAAAAGATCCTTGCAAAGAAATCATGGATTGCAGAGAATATTAATAGCATGAACACAATTGAAAAAAAGAAAATAGGAGAGCTGGCTTTTTTCTTATTCCTAGAATGAGCTCTTCAGCAATCACACTCCAAAGTAAAACAAAAAAAAACAATGATTATCTAATCTGATCTGACAAAGTGGTCTAAAAATATTTGAAATGATCATGAATGTTGTTTAAAATATGAATATAGATAGACTTTTCTTTACAATATATCTTGTCCTAAGTTTAATAGTTTGCTTTGCAATGTTAGTTGATTGACATATGAGGCCACCACAAATAGAAAGATAGTATAATAACCATAGCTTTGCTGCTGAAGGCAATATTATCTACAAAATCTCCTATAGGTACATTTTAAAAATTTGAAAGCTGAATTTTTTAAAACTAGTTTGAAGATCTATTGTAAGAACAACTGAATGACATTAAGGAAGATAGTAATTTACTAGTCTAATTTCAACAGACCTATCCCATATTGATGGATGGGGCTGAAAATGAGTATCAAATTTAGTAAGTGTACCCAATGATGTACTTCTTCAATTTGGATTTAAATAATCTTATAAACATTTTTTTTAGCTATGCTCATCTTGAAATCCAAATACTGAAGTAAGTTAAACTTAGAACCAGACTTTCAAATCACTCTATTATAGAATGTTAAATCAAGATTTTCAAAAAAGTTAGGATTCATATTTAAGCTTTTTGCTTTTATAAAATATTTTGCTAGTATTAATTGTAGTGAGAGCAAGAAGGTTTCTGCATCACAAATAAATTTAAATGAATATTTTAATTTTTTATCTTTCATACAATTTTTATTTTGCATGTTTTATGAAACATGGTATTTTAGTACAGATGTATGCATATAATTATAAATAAATTACATATTTGGGTGAATATGTATCTTTTCTTTTTACTGGTAGAGTGTGTGGTCAAAAATTTTGATATCATTGTTATAGAGGACAAAAGAAGATCACAGAGAAATGCATACTGATTCAATATAAGGAAGAAGTACCTAATAAATATTATTTAACCTTGCATGTGAAGTCTGTTGTATTTAGGATAAAGTGACTTGGATTCAAATTACAGCTTTGAAATTATCTTTACCTTTAATAATTCACTTAATCTTTCTATGCCTTAATTTCATCATCTTTAAAATGAATGGTGTACCTTTAACACAACTATCTCTAAACATTATGAGTAAGTATACCTGATATAAATCCTTAGAATCTTATAGAAATCTGTAGCTCAGTAGATGATGCTGCTATCCAAAAACAAGTATTGGAACTACTTGTTGCCCTCCCATGAGAGAGAGAAATGAAAAATAGAAAGATTCAAGTAGTATAGCAGAAGAGACAAATGAGGAAAGTCTATGTGGAAAAAGGGAACAGACTAGCAGTTATGATTTACTGCTGCCATCAGCAACAGAAATTGTGTTTTTGTTTCCTTTTTTGCTTTTTTTTCCCTCTAGGTGGTCTCCCAAATGAAGATCCTGCCTGGAGAAAACACAGATCTGAGACTGAGATGCACTATCTTTCAGATTCTCATGCCCTTGGATTCAATATTGGTAAAGTTTCTAGCACTGATTCATCCTACCTTGGATAGCGTTTGACTAGCTTGATGTAGGAACAAGGTGATTGTCAAGTCAGTGGAATTGGAAATTGGAATCGGAAATCTGCTGTTATTTTTCCCCATTTCCTGTCAATTTACTGTGTCCAACTTAAAAATTGAATTGTCCATCCAGAAGCAGAAGTGAGACTTCCCAGCAGCCTTCTCATCCTGGAAAATCCTCTTATCATTTTTTGTCTCTTCCTCTGACTATATTAGTTCCTAAGGGATGAGGCCAGTCAGGTTCACTACATCATTCTTCATTCTGCTCCCATCCAAGCTCTCTGCAATTTTTTCTCCACTATCTCTATAGGGGTCCCTCTCTCTGACCCTCCACCCACATACCAGCATTCTTTATTAACTTTCTTTTATATTTTGTTTTCCCATTAGAAAGGGGACTGTCTTTTTTTTTTTTTGGTTTGTTTTTATATTCTCACTACTTGTTATAGTACCTAGATGATATAAGGACTTAATAAATGCTTCTTGACTTGACTTGACTCACATATGAAATCACCAAGAAGCTTGAGAAGAGATTTCTTGGGATATGACATTGAAGGGAGATGAGCATACTCACTTATGGGTCCTTATATCTTCTACATTATTTTAAATACATTTTCTACATTGCTCTTATATCACATGATTTGTTATGACTTGTCAGGGGAAGATCTGAAGAGAAAATAATGTTTGTCTGTGAGCGGTGGTTGAATAGATGATTAAACTAATTGGTTCTAAGAGCCTGAATGTGGCAGTCAGGTAATCTAAGAATAACCTGATTCTGAAGGATTTCAATTTATGGTTTCATTATCCCTTTAGAGAAATGTTACAGAGGCTCCTTGGAATGATTGAACTAGATTATCTTAGATATGACTCTAGAAGAGGGAATTTTGTTATATTTAGATGATTATTTAGAAGAGCTCAATTTCATGATCTATTCATAAATGACATTTATACAATAATAAAGGGTACATGATTTTCAAATTTTACAATTTATTTGAATTTTGTCCTTTTTCTCAGATCTTTATTAGAAGCAAAGCATTCCATTCTGGATCCAACTATAACAATACAACCACAAGGAGTTTCTCCCCTCTGCTGATAATACTTTACTCTGAATGTTTATGGATGCAAATGTCAGAAAAGTATATATTATCCTGACAATTTGTATATTATGAGAAGTGAGTGGTTGGAGCAGTGGGGGCAAACAGTAATTTCATGTATGTATCTAGTTTCTCCTTTAATGTCTGTGCTGTCTTGATTCCTGATATGATCAGGGAAAAAATCTGAATGCTTGAAGAGGAGGCAGGGTGGGACATTAAGATTGCACATTTATCAGTTGAAAGATGCAAAGACTTCGTTTTACATAATGAACTGGTACATTTAGCCATTTACAAGCATGTAAACCTTTCTTCCCCTCCACAATAGGATTCTCAGTCTTCCCTTCATTTCTAACTAGTTCTGTTTATATGCCATATTACACTCTCTAATTTCCTTTTATCTTTTCTTTATTTTGCAGAGTCTCAGTACGTGTCTCTTTAAGACAAGTTAATTTAGACAATTACTCCAGTTTGGTTGAAGATAAAATCTTTAATTTATCCAGACCTCTCTTTATTCTTTCTAGGATTCTCTTTTCCATTAATTTCATGAAACATTGTAATTCTCCAGTTTAGGGAAAAAGTTAATTTCATCTACAAACATGCTTACACATACACACTCAGATGCAAACATATACTCATATATTTTGTCAACATTTTTTTTTACTGAGAAATTCAAGTCATCAGTCCCTTAATTTTTTTGGAGACAGTGTTTATTTAGTTCTTACAGTTTTACAAATTGCTTTATGCGTTATCTTTTTTGATCATCAGAAAGACTCTGGGAGGCAGGAATTGTATGTATCATTATCCCCAGTTTATATCCCAGCAAAATGAGATTGAGAAAGATAAAACTGACTTACTCAAAGTCATAGGATCATAGACATGGCAGGAATCTCAAAAACCCTCTAGTCCAGCACCTTCATATTGCAAAGAAAGAAACTGAGGCCCAGGATAGGTAATTTGCCCAAAGTCACATGGGTAATACGTCAAAAACAATCCAGAATCTGTGACATTTGCCCATATAATGATGTGAATAAATGGCAAATTCAAATATAGAACCTGAGTCTTCTGAAAGAAAATTTCATAGATATTTTAACTCCACCATAGGTTTAGAATAGTTATGGATTTTAAGATAAGAATGAGTTATGTCCTTCATAGTCAAGGGCATCCTAACATTTCATATACATATAAATATATATATATATATATATATATATGTATGTATTAGACATAGAACAGGAGATAAAATGGTCTGTGGCCTATTGATTAAAAATTAACATACGAGTTTTTAAAAAATTTGATCTTTTCTACTGTAATTGTTTCTCAAATGCGTTGGCCTACTTATCTTTCTTATTAAGTGCATTATGGTGATTACCACTGAATCTTCCTGTGATGATTCAGGATTACTTTTAGTGCTTTAGTCTTATTTTTCTCAACATGAATATTCGCTGTATAATATTGTATGTGAATATATGTATATATATATGTATGTATACATATATATAATCTGTGTGTGTAAAATTGTAACTAGATGAAAAAATACTGAACTAGACTAGACAATATGATATAATCTTGACTCTTCTAAGAATATTTGCATGACCTTAGAAAACTCACTAGCTGCCTTTGTGTCTCTTATCCAAAATGAAGAAAGAAAGACATCTTCATATGAGGATACTATATGGATTAATGAATAGAATTTTAAAATATATTCAAGGTTTAGTCATTTGGTTTGACATCTTTATAAATTATTGACTTGGAGGTAACAAAATAGCATTCTTCTTCTATGTATGGGAATGGAGGTTTTCCAAAGTAGGAGGCATTGGAAAATAATAGCAACAACCTTAGAGTAACAGTCAAGAGAATGGAATTCTTTTCCTGCTTATTACCACTTACAAGCTGAATGACTTTAAGCAAATAACTTTAACCTCTATGAATCTCAATTTATTCATCTACAAAATGAGAATAACTTATTTTCTAGTCATGAAAGTCCTTTACTCTCAAGAAAAGTGTCTGATCCTGAGGAACACCCCCAAGCTTCATTATTCTTTTTTTTTGGCTGATATACTAATTTAAAAGGTTTACTTTAGGGAAATATGCTAATTAAAATCAAAATATATTTCATGCCCAGATTTCCCCCAAATTTGACATCAGTGTTACCAATTGCTTTGTAAACACCCAATATACATAACGGAATTTTGGTATGAGATAAACTTAATTAGTTTTACCTCAGAAAATGTAGACTCACAGGAGATCATGAAACAATATCCAAAAAGCATTCAAATTGCCCATTAAACTCTGCAAAGAAAACACAAATTCTTCGAAAGGTTGTCAGTCTTCCCATTCACTTCAGAATTTACTACATGAGCCACTCATGGTAATAGACTCAGACCTCTTGAACCCTGATGGCTTTAATTTGTTAGCTGAAAGACAATCCTTTGAACAATCCCCTTCTCCTTTTAGGACACTTGTGCCTAAATAATTAAACTCAGGGGCTCTTCATCTGTCCAATTGTAATAGAAATCTCATTGTTAAGCACTTTAGTCTCCGATCTTTACTAAGAAAAGGAATCAAAAAGGCTAAAGTTATCCAGGAACTCAAAGTCCATGATCTGTTCTTGTTCAATGGGACGTTTGGTTTACTCACTTGAACTTCACTGGCCAATCACCATTTTTGGCTCTTTTAGAGAAGCAGGGGGATGCAACAACCAGGTCTTCAGCCTGTTTTCATGGAGGCTTATAAGAAAGAGGAAAGACACTCAAAAGGAAAGTCTGTTCCATTTCATGGGACTACACAGAAAAAGGAAGCTCTTCTCTTTAAAGTACTGTCCATTACTATTCAGTTACCAATAATATTTGGAGATAGCCTACATCACTGGAGACCGATGAGGGTAGTTTCCTATTTCCAATTATCAAGGTATTACATTGCAACTTTATCTTCATAAAATTCTATCCAGAAACATGTATATGTCCTATACTTTCATCAAGTTGATTGGAAATTGTATTAGTTTGGTTAGGGCTTCCTTCCACCAAAACACTTCCCATATAGCATGGTTGGTAACACACTAGATAGAGTGCTGGAACTAGAGTTAGGAAGACTGAGTTAAAATAGAAACTGAGATATTTACAAACTGTATAATCCTGGGCAAGTCACATAATCTCTGCCTGACTCAGTTGCCTCATCTATGAAACAGGGAAAAGAGTAGCATCTTCCTTCCTGAATTTTTGTGAGGATTAAAGGAGATAACTCTAAAGTACCTAGCATAACGCCTGGCACCTTGCACTGTATAAATGTTAGTTTTTTGTTATTCTTACCATCACTATTATTCGGACAATTTAAAGACAAGGGAAATTAAATGAAATAACTTGAATACGTAAATGAAATAATAACTTCAATACATAAATAGAATGCAAAAATCCTCAGAATTTAAACTCAGTTCTTACAAAAATTAAAAAGAATAATAAAAATTTCCACAAAAATGACAACACAATGCATAACATGCATGCAAATTAAGCTACAAAAATATGAAAATTATGTAAGTACAATGACAAAATTTCTTCATGTTTGAAATGAAGAAAATAATAAGGGAAATATTCCTAGTACATGGTTGGTTCACACTCATACAATAAAAATTTAATACTATAAATATGTATCCTTTAATTTGCCTGAATAAAACAAAGGAGAGAAAATAAGAAAATAGCAATGTGGGAAAAATGTGAAAAATACAAAAGTTTGATATTGAAGCACATGATGAATTTGCACAAAGATATTGAACAGATCAAAACCAATAGTGTTCATTTAAGTGGTCAACGTATATGAACAAAAATTTTGAAAGATAAATGACAATTGCAAATGTTTGTTTTAAAAATGTGTTCCAAATCACTAATAGTAACAGAAATAGCAATTAAAACAAGTACATTTTTTCACCTCCTGAAAATTGGCAAAATAAGAGGGTGGGGAAGGGTAACAGCCAATACTATAGGGATTGATAGGAGACAGGTGCACTAATAGACTTTTGGTGAGGCTGGGAATCAGTCAAGCCATTCTGGATATGAATTTGAAAGTGTGCAAGAAAAGTGACTACCCTGCCCATACCCTGTGATTTATCAATACTAATATTTTACATATGAAAATATGAAAAAGTCAAAGAGAGGAACCAAAGTTTGATATACACCAAATATTCATAGTGGTGTCAAACTACTAGAAACTAAGAGGGGCCACATTACCTGGGAAGTGACTGGGGAAAATGGCATATGAATGAAATGAAGTATTACATTTTAGCAAGAATCATTGTGAGGAAATCAAAGAAACTTGAAAATATTTGCATGAACTAATGAAGGGTAAAAAAAATTGAAAGAAAAGAAAATGTACAACAACTTCCACAATTTTAACATGATTACTTAAATTAAACTTAACTCCAAAAAACAAAAAAAATAAAGGAAAAAGCAGTGTTAGGTGTTGGATAGAGAGCCAGGACTTGGAAGTAATTTGGTTTATATCCGTTGAGTAAAGTAGCCCTTCCTTCAAGTTCTGCCTCTGAAACAGACAAGCTGGGTGATCCTAGACAAGGTGCTTTACCTCTCAAAGCCCCCAGGAAAATGTCTAAGGCTATAAGTTGCAACCTGTTGCTTCTCTGTTTCTGATAAGATAGAGTTTTCTCACAGGAAATTCCCTACACCAATAAAATCAAAATTGAAGCCAGAAAGTAAAACAAAAATCAATGAAAGTTTGCTCATTTCATTCCCCTCTCCCCCCAAAAACAACAAGTTAATCGTAGTTTCCTTTATAGCATAGGGATCATGGAGTACTAAGAATTGTGCATTGATTTTTGGAAGTGGTCATTAGAAGAAGCATTTTTATTTCATTGTATTTCAGTGTTACAGGAGAGGATCAAAGCATTATAGGATGGTTTAGAAGAAATATGGAGTGTTCTCTCTCCCAAGATATGCATTATTGTAATGTCAAAAAAAAGCACCAATTAAAAAGTATTTATTGAAAAAAAGCTACACTATTTACAGGTTAAAAAAAAACAATAGGATGGGATTACTTGACACTTTCTCATGAAAAGCAAAAACGAAGTCCAACGGGAGGAGTAAACAGTTAAAAGCTAAGATGCTGAGGGCATCTCCAAAGAAAATCATTGATCTAATTTACAGATTTACTTGAATACAAGTGGTTAGGAAAAGACAGACTGCATACCACAGGTTACATTCAGAATTGTCATAGTACTAAGAAAGGACACAAAAGTTTGGAATTTGACATACTAAAAATCAAAAGTAAATGGCTTGCCTCCAAAGAGAGTATATTCTTCAAAGTTTTACAAGATTATACTGGGGAAATTCAGACTTTTAACTGATTTGAGAATTACCAAAAACTCCTACTGTGAAATCTAGAGTCAGGCAATGGAAAAAAAAGAAATTTGTGCAAGAGAAATTTCTGAGCAGTTCTAATGTATTCATCCATTACATTACCAATATTGATACATTACCAATGTATTGATAAAAGGAAAAAAATGTCTTTTGTAAAACAAGTTCTAGGCTTTCTTATTTCAAAAAGTATCTCAGAGAAGGAAGAGGATGAAGGATAAATATTTCTTTTAATTGATACTTCACAAATAAAGGTTATTCAAACAGGAAGGTAGGTATGGGGTAGAATAAGAGCAATAGGGAATGGATAAGGAAAAATCCAACAAATGGCTTCAGAGTGGAGTTACTGGGAAAATGAAAGATTGAGCTATAAAAGAATTACTTCAAGGAAAACAAATTATAAGTATAGAACAGATCAGTACAATTTGGCAGTACATAAGGGAAAAAAATTAAAATAGGCCAGATTTTGGGGTTCCAGGTAGGTTAGACTAGAGACAAACTGATGATGGTTGGTTGCTGTGAGTCATATGACAAACCGAAGAGTACACAGGCTGTCTAGAAGGGCAGGAAAACTGAAGAAATTAGTATTACTTTTTAAAATAAAATTTTATTTACGTAATTTGATTTTATGACTCCTAAATTTCCTCCTGTCATAACACCTCATAAAGAGCTAACCCACATAAGAAAGAGATATTTTTTTAAGAAAAAAAGAAGGCAAAATTATCAGCAAAATCCTTTTAAAAATAGTTCTCAAGGTATGTAATGTTCCACACCCATAAGCCCCCCATATTAATAGAGAAGTGGGAATTAGGAGATGGAGCATGTACTCTCATGTCTCTTTTTCATAATTATTCTGTTCTTTATAATTTTTCAAAATTCATCTTAATTGTTTGGTGTTGTTTTTATTCTTTCCTTTCATGCTGTCGTAGTTGTAGTGTATACTATGTTCTGGCTCTGCATTCTTCGTTTTACATCAATGAATGTAGGTTTTTCCATGTTTTTTTGCAGTCATATTTGTTGATCCTTATATTAAAAAATTATTCTATAACTTCTTTTACTGCTTACTATTCTCTTCTTGATATCCTTATCTCCATATTTTGAATTTCTGTTTTTGCTTTTTCTAATAGTATGATTGCAACCTTTATTCCCTCATGCACAGTACATTTTTTTATAATCTCTCATTTTTATATTATGAATGTATTTACTTTTTTGTCATATATTTCTTGGGACCAACATATGAATTTTTCCTTATTTAATCTGTTACTCTCTTTGTTTTCATAGGATTATTTAATTTATTCACCTTTAAAATTAAGAGAGTAAGATGTAGCTTTCTAAGACGTGGGCATCTCCTCAATTTCCTGTTCTTGGCCCCCACATAAAGAACTGCTATAAATATTTGTGTACATATGGGTCCTTTCTTCATGTTTATGTTATATTTGGGATACAGCCCTAAAAGTGGTATTGTTGGGTCTAAGGATATGCATATTTTTATAACCTTTTGGGTATAATTCCAAATTCCTCTCCAAAATGATTGAATCAATTCACAACACCATCAACGTGTATTAGTGTTCCAATTTTCCCACATCTCCTCTGGCATTTATAATTTTTCTGTCTTCTTATGTTAGCCAATCTGATACGTGTAATGTGGTACCTCAGAGTTGTTTTGATTTGCATTTCTCTAATCAATAGTGATTTAGAACATTTTTATATGGCTATAGATAGCTTTTATTTCTTCATAGAAGTCCTGTGAAAACTGCTTGGTCATATCCTTTGACCATTTGTCAATTGGGGAATGACTTGTATTCTTATAAATTTGGTTCGGTTCTCTATGTAGTTTAAAAAGGAGGCATTTATCAGAAATACTGGTTGTAAAAATTCTTTCCCCATTCTCTACTTCCCTCCTAATCATCCCCCTCAATCACGCCAGTACCCCCAGAGTTGATATCACCCACTTTGGGAACCTATGGTCTAAGTACTCCTTAGTGCCTTCTTCAGTCACCTTCATAGCTTGAGACTTGTCAGTTGTCCTCACATTGGTTTAGCTGTCTGTTGAGATAGTTTTACTGTGTGGTCAATGCACACGCTACATCTTTTGAGAGCCGCCGATGAGAGTTAGGTGATAAGTGGATACAAAAGGTGAATGAGCACCCCTGACAAGAGCTCAGTAAACCCTCATACCAAAGGTGCTAATCTTCCCAGAACACCCTATAAAGTCCTCTTCCTCAGAGGAGGATTACTTTAATTGATTTAGAGAATTTATTTATATGATTCCTAATATTTTGAAATTATTTTGATAACTGACTTTTTCTATCTTTTCATTGCTTTGGAAACGGATTTTTGTTATATGTACTTCTGTTACTTGTTTATTTATCTAGAAGTTGTTATTCAGTCTCTTAGTTATTTCAGACTCCTTATGATCCTGTAAACAACAACATGCTATTGCATTCATGGAGTTTTCTTGGCAAAGATACTAGAGTCATTTGCCATTCCCTTATTCAGTGGATTAAGGCAAACAGAGGTTAAGTAGGCTCAGGGGCATACATTTGGCGTCTGAGGGCATATTTGAACTCAGATCTTCCTAATACAGGCCCAGGGCTCTATGCACTGAACCACCTTTTTCCAGCAGCTTCTATCTGGAAGTACCAAATTTTATCTAAGAAATTTGATAACAAAACTTTCTTCTCAATGATTTCTTGCCTTTATACCTTAGATGTAATTATATTGCTGGTACAAGAGCTTGTCTCTTCATTTTTTAACGTCATTATTTTTAGTATTTAAGTCATGAATCCACTTTAAATTCACAGAATATGGTGTGAGGAACTGGTCTAAACTTATTTTTCACTTGATTGCTTTTTGGTTTTCCCAATAGTTCTTTATAATATGGGAGCATTTTGCTAGGTAATGTATGTATTTCTGAGCTTATCAGACGTTGGGTTATTGAGTTCCATTATTTTTGATCCTCCTTTGTCTATACTAATCCATTGATATATTTCTCTATTTTTGAACCAATCCCAAATATTTTGTATGGCTGCTACTTTGTAATATAGTTTAAGGCCTGGAAATACTCTTCCTTACTTTATTTCTATATTGTTCTACTATCTATTTGATTTTATATTCTAAATCTTATATTCCTCTAAATTCATTTTGTTACTGTTTTATCAATTTTTATAAAGTATTTCTTTGACAGTTTGATTGGTATAGCATTAAATTATAAACTAACATTTAGAATAATATCACACATATATTGGCAATGACCAAGCCTGTGATCCTTTTAATCAATACAAACTCCAAGTGTCTAGTTATAATTGTTTCTTAAATGGAAGGAAGGAAGGCAAGAAGCAAGCATTTATTAAGGACCTCCTATGTACACAGTGCTAAGTGGTTTACAAATACCATCTCCTTTGATAGCATACTAATCTCCCAGAAATAACATTAGAAAGTTGTATTATAATTACTATATTATCATAATTCCCATTGCACAATTTAAAAATTGAGAAAGAGAGATGTCACATGACTTACTTGCCCAGGGTCACACAGCTAGTATCTGCCTGAGCTTAAACTTGATCTTCCTGACTGTAGGCTGGGGACCCAAATGTTTATGCCACCATATAATAGAATTTGATGGAGAAATATTCAAATTTACCATCATAAATATAGGATTGAAGTAGGGATAATTTTATCATAGAAGGAAGGTGGCAGAATGAATTGAAAAACAAAGCTTAAGTATAAAAAAGCCACTCAAAACATGCACAATGAATTTTCCAGTTAAAATGAATAGCTAGACTATTTTCAGAGGAAATTAAAGCTGTCTATAGTCATATGAAAAAATGTTCTCCGTCATTGATTAGAGAAACCAAATCAGAACAACTCTGAGGTGCCACATCACACCTGTCAGATTGGCTGACATTTGTGACAAAACAGGAAAATTATAAATGTTGGAGAATATGTGGGAAAGTTTGAAAACTAATGCATTGCTGCTGGAGTTATAAACTGATTCAACCACTTTGGAAAGCAATTTGGAACTATGCCTAAAGGACTATAAAATGTGCATACAATTTGACCAAGCAATACCACTCTAGGGCTGTATCCCAAAGAGATCATAGAAATGGAAAAAGGACCCACATGTACAAAAATATTTATTGCAGCTCTTTTTGAAGTGGCAAAGAACTAGAAGTTGAGGAGACGCCCATTTATTGAGGAATGGCTAAACATGTGGTATATGAATATAATAGAATACTATTGTGCTATAAGAAATGATGAGCAGGCAGACCAGAAAAATCTCAAAAGATTTTTATGAATGAGGGGAACAGAAACAGGAGAACATTGAACACAGTTACAGCCATGCATAATGACTAATTTTAATAAAATTGGCTCTTCTACGCAATGCAAGATTCTAAGACAACTCCAAAAGTCCCATGATGAAAATTGTTATCCACATCTAGAGAAAAAGTTATGGAATCTGAATGAAGATTGAAGCATGCTATCTGCTCTCTCTTTTTTGTTTTGTTTTACTTTGTTTCTTCTTTCTCAGGGTTGATTCCAATAGTTATAATTCTTCTTTGCAACGTGACTAATGTGAAAATATATTTAATGTGAATGTATATATACAGCCTATGTCAGACTGCATGCTTTCTTGGGGATGGATTCAGGCAAGGATGGGGAGAAAATTTAAAACTCAAAAGTTAATGGAACTGAACGTTGCAAGTTATTAATTTTTTTAAAAGGGAAAAAATGCGTGGTCAGCGTAGGATTTATGTTGCCTCAGTTGAACTAAATATACAGGAGTGAGAAGCATGCTTTTAGACATGGCAACAATGAAATTAAAAATTATCAAGATAAACTAGGTAATGTGAATATTTAAATACATCACAAGTATTAAAATAACATAAACATTAAATTTATTCATACTAAATAGAATAGCATCTAATACATAAAATAGAAGTCAATTGTACTAGAAAAAGTCCTAGACTGTAAACCATTAACTGCCATTCACTTGAATGCACTCTTATCAGACTTAGATAAATTTAACACAAAGATAAGCAAAAAGGAAAATATGGATCTGAACAAGATTTGAACAAGTTGAAATACTATATTTTTGGCAACTGTTAAGCCAAGAGCATTGTTCATTAGGTTTACAAAAATACACTAAACCAAACTTGAATTATTTTCTTTTCTTGTTTGTTTTTCTTTTTTAAAAAATTTATTTGTTTTTAGATTTTGACATTCATTTCCACAAAATTTTGAGTTCCAATTTTTCTCCCCATCTCTCTCCTCTCTCACTCCATGATACTTTGCATCCTGATTACCCCTTCTCTCAATGTACTCTCCTTTTCCCTATCTTCTCTCTTTCCTTATAGGTCAAGATAAATTTCTATATCCCATTACCTGTATTTCTTATTTCCCAGTTATATGCAATAATAATTCTTGACATTTGTTTCTGATACTTTGAATTTCAACTTCTCTCCTCTCCTTCCCTCCCCATCCACACTGAGAAGGCAAGCAATTCAATACAGTCTATATATGTGTCGCTTTGCAAAAGACTTCCATAATAGTCATGTTGTGTAAGACTAACCTACCCTGTCCCTCCCTTTTTTTTCTATTCTCTCATTTGACCTTGTCCCTTCCCAAAAGTGTTTACTCCTAGTTACTCCATTCTCCCATTTGTCCTCCCTTCTATCATCCCCCTAACCATACTTGTCCCCTTCTCCCCTACTTTCCTATAGTGTCAGGTAGATTTTCATCCCAAATTTAGTGAACATGTTATTCCCTTCTTGAACCGTATGTGAAGAGAGTAAACTTCAATTTTCCCCTCTCACCTCCTCCCTTTTCTTCTCCACTGAACAAGATTTTTCTTATCTCTTTTATGAGTGATAGACTGCCCCATTCCATTTCTCCCTTTCTGCTCTCAATATTTTACTCTCTCATCCATTAATTTTTTTAAATTTTTTTATGGATATCATCTTTTCTGATTCAACTCAACCTATACTCTATCTCTCTCTGTCTCTCTCCTTGTCTGTCTGTCTCTTTCTTGATATAGATATGTGTGTGTATGTGTGTGTATGTGTGTGTGTGTATAATCACTCCACCTACCCAAATTCTAAGAAAAGTCTCCAGAGTTACAAATATTATCTTTCCATGTAGGAATGTAGACAGTTCAGCTTTAGAAAGTCCTTTATGATTTCTCTTTCCTGTTTACCTCTTATTGCTTCTCTTGATTCTTGTATTTGAAAGTCAGATTTTCTCTGCAGTTCTGGTATTTTCATCATGAATGCTTGAAAGTTCTCTATATCATTGAATGAGCATTCATTCTTTTGAAGTTTTATACTCAGTTTTGCTGGGTAGGTGATTCTTGGTTTTAATCCCAGTTCCTTTGACTTCTGGAATATCCAATTCCAAACCTTTCAATCCCTTAATGTAGAAGATGCCAGATCCTGTGTTATCCTGACTGTATTTCCACAATACTTGAATTGTTTCTTTCTAACTGCAATATTTTCTCCTTGATCTGGCAACTCTGAGATTTGGCCAACATATTCTTAGGGAGTTTTTCTTTTTGGGTCTCTTTCAGGAGGTGACTGGTGGATACTTTCAATATTTATTTTGCCCTCTGTTTCTAGAATATCAGGGCAGTTTTCCTTGATAATTTCATGAAAGATAATGTCTAGGTTCTTTTTTTGATCATGGCTTTCAAGTATTCCCATAACTTTTTAAATTATCTCTCCTGAATCTATTTTCCAGGTCAGTAGATTTTCCAATGAAATGTTTCACATTATCTTCTATTTTTTTCAATCTTTTGGTTTTGTTTGCTAACTTCTTGATTTATTTCATACTCATTAATTTCCCTGAACTCCATTCTCTCTTTTAAAGAACCATTTAGTGAGCTTTAAAACCTTTTAGTTCATTGTAAGTTCAACATAAGTTCACTATGGGATGAGGAAATCGAAAAAGTTAAGATGATCTATCCAAGGATACACTGAGAGACATATTAAGAATGTATTCTTCCTTCCCCTTCTTTGTATAGGTGGGACTTTGCAGTGAGTTTGAGGCATCGCTTATAATATAAAACTTTTTTGCTATATTGATTCATCTGCTGACCTGCTTCCTTCCTCCCCTTCAAATTTTGCCTGTTTTTCATGGGATGGATCTCTGAAAGGGAGGTGATATAAAAACAAATAAATACACAAATTTATTTTGAAAAATTAGGTAACAAATGGAGTATTATTTAATTGGTGACATACTATTTTATAAAGGACATTGCCAAACTAGAATTCACCAAGAAAATGTGACCAGGTTAATGACAGGACTGGAAACTCTGCTCTAAATCTATTAGTTTGAAGAATGATGGATTTTTAGCTTGGAGATGAGAAGATTTCTGAGAGACATTGATTACAATCTTCAAGTATTTTAAGGATTGTCATAAGTGGATTGGATTTATTTAGTTTGGCCCTAGAAACTCAAATAAGAGCATTCTATGGAATTTTTAGAGGGTAAATTTAAGTTTATTATAATAAATAGCATGCTAAATCCTATAGGATCCCAAAGTACAATAGGCTTTCCAGTACAACCTATGTAATCCAAGGTATCTTCCCCATCCAAAGCAATCATCCTGAGGAATATCAGGTCACTGGATTCAGATGGCTCTGGAGGGGAAGCGAGGCTGTGACTTTGTATAACCCTCCCTCACTCAAAACAAAGTCAAGTTCAAGTCATGTCTTCATTTCTCTGACAGCATGATCTTCTTTGGCAATGAAGGATGAACACAACAGTGGGGTTGTGCATCCAGCATCTTTTCATTAGGAATACCAGACCTAGATGGGTCATTTTCTCACTCTGATTCACTATTTCTCACCCAAATGTTGAGTTGTTCAGGAAATCTTGAGGTATAGTTTGACTATAAGTGTCTGAATTTTTGTCAAAGTGAATAATAGGAACTCTAGCAATCCATACAAACAGTGAAAATAAAACCTGCAAATAAGGCATAGGAAATCTTTATTTCTTTACAAAGAGAATATGGAAGACGAAAAATACTCAAGGTACTATGTAAATGGATATAGAAAACACAAAGCATCAAATAACACATGAACTGTACATTACCCTAAGATACTTTTGCTTTGGGATTGATGAACAAGTAACAATCTCCAATCTGACCTGTTCTTAAAAAGTAATTATAAATTTGTCTCTCTGGCTTCCCCAGGTTACAGCTTCCCTTTGTTGTCCTCCAGCTTCAGGTAACCCGTTTCCTTTTCAAAGACGCAATGTTTTCTCATAAATTAACTCTTTCCAGAAGTAGTTCTCTTCTTTGAACTCATAAACATAAGAATTTTTTTACCTTGGCCTCACCATAAGGAAACCAAAAATCTGTCTGGTCCTGCCAAGGAACCAAAAGTATTAAAGAAAAAGGAAAAATATTTATAACAGCTTTTTTTGCGGCAAAGAATTGGGAATTGAAGGAATGTCCATAAGTTGAGAAATTAAACAAGTTGTGATATATATTTGTGATGGAATGCTGTTGTGTTATAAGAAAAGACGTGGGGGATAGTTTTATAAACATTTGGAAAGACATATGGACAGAGAGAAGTCAACAGAATTATGAGAATATTGTACACAGCCATAGTAATATCGTAATTATTAATTTTGAAGGATGTAGCTACTCTGATCAACCTAGTGATCCATGACAACTCCAGAAGACATATGGTGAAAAAATTACATCCATTTGTAAAGAAAGAACTGATAAACTCTGAGTGGGGGGGGGGTGAAGTAGGAATGTCCGTTATCACCCCTCTTATGTATTATTGGACTAGAAATTCTAGTTATAACAGTGAGACAAGAGAAATGGGAGACATAAAAATAGCTAATGAGAAAACTACCATAATTTGTGGATGATGTGAGGGTATATTTACAGAATCCTAGAGAATCAAGTAAAAAGATAAATGAAACAATTACCAACTTTAGCAAAAGTTGCAGGACATATCAACCAATATAAATCACCAGCATTTCCATATGTTGCCAATGAAACACTGCAGGAAGAGTTAGAAAGTGAAATTCAATAAAAAATAGCCACAGATAATATGAAAACTTGAGAGTCAAGATAGACATGAACACAGCTACAAACACTTTTCAAACAAATAAAGACAGATCTAAACAATTAGAGAAATACTAATTATTCATACTTAGACAATATAATCAAATGGACAATTCTACTTAGTTTATTTATTCGGTATCATACCAATCAAACTACCAAAGAATCACTTTATGAAATTGGAAAAAAAGATAGCAAATTTAATTTGGAAGAACAAAAGGTAAAGAATATTAAGGGAATAAATGGGGAAAAAGTGAAGGTTGGTGCTCTAGCATTACCAGATTTCAAAATATATTACAAAGGAGTAATCTTTAAAATAATCTGGTACCAACTATGAAATAGAATAGTGGAATAGTTTCAGTACACAACACAGTAGTAAAAAAAATCACAATAATCTCTATGTTGATAAACTCAAAGATCCAAGTTTGAGGATAAAAACATTTTACAAAACTTGCTTGGGTAACTGGAAAGAAGTTTGGCAGAAACTAGGCATAAACCAATATATTGCATTGCTTTTCAAGATAAGGTCAAAATGGTTAATTGATTTAGATATAAAGGGTAATATCACAATTAAAATAAAGAACATGGAAGAATGTACTTGTCATATCTATGGATGAAGGAAGAGACTATGATCAAGAGAGAGAGAGAGATAGACAGAGAGACAGAGAGAGAGAGGGAGAGAGACTGATAGAGACGGAGGAAGATGGGGGGGGACCACAAGAAGTAAAATAGATATTTTCTTTTTTTTCTTTTTTATTAATTAGTTAATTATTTTTCAGTTTTCTACAATCACTTCCACAAATCTTAGATTTTTCTCCCTCTCCCTTCACTTCTCCCCCACCTTCCCTGAGACAGCATGCAATCCTATATGGGTTCTACACATACATTCTTACTAAATACATTTTCACCTTAGTCATATTGCATGGAAGAATTAAAATCAATGGCAGAAACCACGAGAAAAACCAAAACAAACCAAAAAAACACAAGAGAAAATAGTCTGTTCATTCTGCAATCCAATTCCATAGTTCTTTCTCTGGATGTGGAAGATATTTTGCCTCAAGAGTCCATTGGGAATTTTTTAGGTGGTTGCATTGTTGTGAAGGATTAAGTCTACCAGAAAAATTCGTCATACACTGTGGTTGTTGCTGAGTACAAAGTTGCCCAGGATCTGCTCCTTTTACTCAGCATCTGTTCTCATAGGTCCTTCCAGGACTCTCTTAGATCTTGCTGTTCATCATTTCTTATAGCACAATAGTATGCCATTACATTCATATACCACAACTTGTTCGGCCATTCCCCAAATGGTGGACATCCCCTTGATTTCTAGTTCTTGGCCACCACGAAGAGAAATGCTATAAATATTTTGGTGCATGTAGGACCTTTTCCTATTTTTGTGACAACTTTGGGATACAGTCCTAGAAGCAATTGCTGAGTCAAAGGGCATGCACATTTTTAAGCCCTTTAGGCATAGTTCCAAATTGCTCTCCAGAATGGTTGGATCAGCTCACAACTCAACCAACAATGAATTAGTGTTCCAAATCATGCACCTCTTCTCCAATATTTATCATCTTCCTGTTTTGTCACATTAACCAATCTGATAGATGTGATGTGGTACCTCAGAATTGTTTTCATTTGCATCTCTCTAATGAATAGTGATTTAGAGCCTTTTTTTCATATGACTACTGATAGCTTTACTTTCTTCCTCTGAAAACTGCCTATTCATATCCTTTGAACATTTATCAATTGGGGAATGACTTGTACATTTGACTCAGTTTTCTCTATATTTTAGAAATGAGGCCTTTATCACAGACACTAGTTGCACAAATTCTTTCCCAGTTTTCTGCTTCCCTCTTAATTTTGGTTGCCTTGGCTTTGTGCAAAAACTTCTCAATTTAATGTAATCAAAATTATTTATTTTGCAATTCTCAATGTTCTCTATATCTTGTTTGGTCAAAACTTTCTACATTTTCCATAAATCTGATATATACACTATTCCTTGCTCCCCTAATTTGTGTTCATTTGGACTTTATTCTTGTGTATGGTGTCAGTCTTTATTCTATGCCCAGTTTCTGCCACATTGTTATCCAATTTTCTGAGCAGTGTCAGACAGTTAGTCCTTATTTCCCAGAAGCTGGGGTCCTTGAGTTTATTAAACATCAGATTGCTATATACATTGACTACTGTGTCTTGAGTACCGAACCTATCCCACTGGTATACCCCTCTATTTCTTTGTGCTCTGTACTGCAATTTGAGATCTGGTAGGGCTAGACCACCTTCTCTAACATTCCTTTTCATTAATTCCCTTGATATTCTGGGCCTTTTGCTCTTCCAGATGAATTTTGATATTATGTTTTCTAGCTCCACAAAATAATTATCTGGTAGTTTGATTGATATGGCACTGAATAAGTAAATTAATTTAGGTAGAAATGTCATTTTTATTATATTAGCTTGACTACTCACTACTCAATAACTGATGTTTTTTCACTTACTTAGATCTGACTTTATTTCCAAGAAAGCATTTTGGAATTGTGTTCATATAGTCTCTGAGTTTGTTTTGGCAAGAAGACTCCTAGACATTTTACAATGTCTGCTGTAGTTTTAAATGGGATTTCTCTTTCTATCTCTTGATCTTGGACTTTATAATGTATAGAAATGTAGATCACTTATGTGGGTTTATTTTGTAACCTGCAACTTTGCAAAAGTTGTTTCATATTTCAAGTAGCTTTTTACTTGATTCTCTGGGATTCTCTAAGTATATCATCATGTCACCTGCAAAGAGTGTTAGTTTTTTTTCCTCATTGCCTACCTTAATTCTTTCAATTTCTTTTTTTTTTCTTATTGCTAAAGCTAACATTTCTGGTAACATATTGAATAACAATGGTGATAATGGACATCTTTGTTTCATCTCTGATCTTACTGGAAAGGCATCTAGCTTATCCCCATTACATATAATGCTTGCTGATGGTTTTAGGTAGATACTGCTTATTATTTTAAGGAAGTCTATATTTATTCCTATGCTCTCCAGTATTTTTAATAGGAATGGGTATTGTATTTTGTCAAAAGCTTTTTCTGCATCTATTGAGACAATCATATGATTTCTGTTAGTTTTTTGTTGATATGATGAATAATGCTAATAGTTTTTCTAATGTTTAACCAGCCTTGCATTTCTGGTATAAATCCTACTTGATCATAATGTATTATTCTCATGATAAGTTGCCGTATTCTTTTTGGTAATACCTTATTTAAACTTTTTACATCTACATTTATTAGAAAAATTGGTCTATAATTTTCTTTCTCTGTTTTGGCTCTTCCTTGTTCAGGTATCAGAACCATATTTGTATTATAAAAAGAATTTGGTCAGACTCCTTCTTTGGCAATTTTCCCAAATAGTCTATATAATATTGGAATTAACTGTTCTTTAACTGTTTGATAGAATTCACTTGCAAATTCATCTGGCCCTGGAGATTTTCCTCGGGAACTCAGTGATGGCTTCTTCAATTTCTAGGGTTATTTAAGTATTCAACTTCCTCTTCTTTTAATCTGAGCAATTTATATTTTTTTCAGTATTCATCCATTTCACTTAGATTACCAAATTTATGGGCATTCGGTTGTGCAAAGCGGTTTCTAATTATTATTTTAATTTCCTCCTCATTGGAGGTGAGTTAACCCTTTTCATTTTTGATATTGGTAATTTGGTTTTCTTCTTTCTTTTTCCAATTAAATTGACCAAAGGTTTATCCATTTTATAGTCTGTTCATAAAACCAACTCTTAGTTTTATTTATTAGCTCATAAAATAGATATTTTGATTTCATACAATTAAAAAGCTTTTGTACAAACAAAAGTCATGCAGCCAAAATTAGAAGAAAAACAAGAAACTGAGAAAAAATATTAAAGAAAATTTCTCTAATAAAGGCCCTTTTTCTCAAATGTGTAGGCAACTTAGTCAAATTCATAAAAAAAGAATTATTCTCCAGTTGATGAATTATCAAAAGATATGAATTGGCAGTTTTCAGAAGAAGAAATAAAGTGCATAAATGGTCATATGAAAGAAATGCACTGAACCAGTACACAATAAATTACTATGACTCTGAGATGCTTTCTTAGACCTTTGAAATTCATTGACATGACAGAAAAATAAAATGACTAATGCTGGAGGAAATGTGAAAAAAAATGACACTAGTAAATTGATGTTGGTATTGTGAACTCATCCAACTATTTTGAAGACCAATTTTGAACTCCAAACAAAGGGTCATATAAATTCCTACCCTTTGACCCAGAAATATTGCTACTATGTCTGTATCCCCCCCCCAAAAATAAAATAACAATGATTTATTTGTACAAAAATACTTATTGCAGCTCTTTTTATGGTAGAGAAGAATAAGAAATCAAGAGATTACCCATCAAATGGAGAATGGCTGAACAACTGTGGTATATAATTGTGATGAAATACTATTGTGTTATAAGAAATGACAGGTAGGAAGGTTTTAGAATAACCTAAGATTATGTATATGATCTCCTGTAAAGTGAAGTGAGTAGAACCATGATAATATTATACAGAGTAACAACAATATGAGTCGACAATGAATTGTGAAAGACAGTTACTCTGATCAACGTAGTGATCCAGGTCAATTCCAAAAGACTCACAGTGAAAAAAATCTATCCAATTCCAGAAATAGCTACTGGACTCTGAATATAGATTGAAGCATACTTTTATTATTTTCTTTATTTTTCTTGTCTCATTTTTATCTGTTTTCTTTTGCGAATACCTAATATGGAAACATATTTCACATGACTTCACGTGCATAATTGATATCAAACTGCCTTCTTAAGGAGAGGAGAGGGGTTGGAGGGAAGAAGATAATTTGAAACTCAAAATTTTAAAAATAGCTATTATTTTTACACTTAATTGGAATATGCTTAATGATATATATATATATATATATATATATATATATATATGTATATATTGCAAGAAACAGGTGAAAAGAGACTAATCAATCCATTGAAGAGATTCCCTCACTGTGTTTATCAAATGACTACTTCCCCATCAAATTCTCATCTCTAATTTGATCATTGAAAAGGCCCTTTTATACCACTAAAGTCTAGGAATACAAAACTATCAATCCATAGATACTACAAATAATTCAATAGAAAATTCAGACTAGGAAATCAAAACAACTAAATTGTACCTATCTCCAAACTTATAATGGCTATGACAGAATTTTTAGTTTATAGTTCAAGTAAAGCTTTCTTTGTGGCAAGACTAATGAGATTGCTGTGGGAATTCAGGCTAGGTGATTGATATTGTGAATTACAGTAAGTATATTATAAAATAAAATTTGCTTGACATTAAATGCAGTTTGTGAAACAATGGGATGTGTAATTCAATGATGTACTACTTTGGTTTCCCTGAATTTTTATCAAAGGGCACTATAACAGCTGTAATGATGCAGTTTAGACCTCAGCTGTGAGTTAATAAATGGATGCATACATGCTTTGAGTATGAGCATATCTCAAGAATGCCCTGCAAAATTACATCTTCAGACATGTATTATGTTAGAGACATGATAACAGATCAATAAATTTTGGTTAAAAGGCTTGACAACCTATTATTTAATAAACTTAACAAAGCAGTGACGTTTGTTGAACATTTTATTCCAAAAACATTGACAGGGAGACATAAATAAGAACATTTGTCTAGGAGGGAATTTGAGATAAATGTAAAGTCAATTAACTTTGTGATAATTAGAATGAACTTTGTCATTATCATCCATACATTTTAATGAACTCAAGGACTGTGATATAGAGGGATAAATATGTATGTAGATATAATATATATATACACATATGAGTATGTGTGTATATGTGTATATATACATACACGCACGCATATATACACACAGATATCAGTGTGACATGGTGGAAAGAGCAGCACAGACTCTCATGTCAGAGGAACTGAGTTCAGATTCTGTATGCTCCAAGTGCTTGCTACCCATATAGGCCTAACTTGTCCCTATAAAATGAGGGGACTGAACTGATCACTAGTTCTGTAGTTATGTTCCTATGCTCAATTCTAAAGTTTGTTCTAAATGAGAGTGTGTTTTGAGAATATGTTTGAGAATATTGAACAATATACTTGGGTACATCTCTAATTAATGAGTCCACATCAAGTGGAAAATCTCAATTCCTTACCATTCAGTGACTTTGACTTTACAAAGGCTAGACTAATAAAACAAGAAACTTAGGTCACACTAATCTTAGAATGATCAGAATTCTATATATTCAGAGGAAGAAGGAACCTGAGAAAACCAAGGGGCCAGAGGTGAGGTTATTTGCCCAAGACAACATGGGAAAATGTGCCCATACTATAGCACAGTGCTAGAGGACCTAAGTTCCAGACACAGTGTTTGAACTCAAGTCTTTTGACTCCAGGTATCCCTAATTCTTTCCACTGAACAATGAAAACAATAGCATATTTATTGTAGGAAAATCTACACCTCATGTTAATTACTGAGGCAATCAGGAGAGTCATGTCTTCTGGCTCTGAAAAGTGTATATATACTCTGAGGTGAGGTTTTTGCTTTGGGGTCTTGGAAGAAGGTTAATGTGCTAGATCAGACTCTGGGTAGCCATGCCTCTCCTCTCCCTCTCTATCCCAGCTTTTAAAACCCAGATGTTGATGCTTCTTTCTCTGGTAACTATGTGTGTATGTCATGGTCAGACAGTTGGATCTGTGATGTATGTATTGCTTATGGTCAGACAGTTAAAAGTCCTGTCTGTTGATCTTTATTTCTCTTTTTGTATTTTCTCTGTTAGTATATAATTAAAGAAGACTGTTGATGTCTCAAAAGTTGCTTTCCTTTTAGAAAAGCAGATCTAAGAACCTGTGCAACAGGGCCTCCTATGTATGCTGTGGTGCTTACTGCTACAGAGATGCATAGTTAGAAGTAAAAATCCATCAATGCATGATGTGATTGGGATTTGTATTGATGGAAGAAGTGTCTAGAGAGACACAGTCATGGTTCTTTCTAATGTTGAAGCAAACAATATGAATATATATATTTAATTTAATTTTTCAAAGACATTTTTCAGAGGAGGTTAGTAATGATGGTTAAGCATTGTAAATTTATAACATATGAGCATTAGTTGAAGAAGCTGAAGACATTTGTCCTAGAGAAGAGAGGATTTAGTGAGTAGGCAGAATATCTATATTCAGGTATTTTAGAATTGTCATGTGGAAGGATAAGACTTTTTTAATTTGACTCAAGAGACTTAGCTTCTGAGGAAGCAATGAGTGGAAGTTGTGAAGAGGAAAATTAAGACTTTATATTAGGAAAAACTTACTTAACTATTAAAGCTATCCCCAAAGTGGAATAGGCTGTCTGTGAACCTGTTGAGATCTTCTACTCCATTAGAGTTGATTTAGGAGATCTTCAGTCAGAAGATGAATGATAACATGTCAAGTATGATGCATCAGGTGTTATTATTTAGGTGTATGTGGAAATAGATGGCCTTTGAGGTCTGTTCCTATTTTGAAATTCTCAAATTCTGAGATTTTGTTTGTGATCTACAAATTCTCTGAATCCCTATGGATAGCCTTCTGGATGGCTTATTATCACTGGCCCTCTCCCTTCTTTTATACAGGTATAGCATTTGTCATTTCACAAGCAACTGTGTCTATTGTTGGAGTGGTAATGGTTTATGATGGCAAAAAGTCAATAAATGCATTAGGGAGTCCATGGCAATTCTGCCACTGTATTTGCTATTCCCTGTCCTTAAGTCGAAGGACATATGCAGTAAGGCCAGAGTGAGTTAGGGACTCAAATGGTATATTTTGTTATACTTCTGTTAAGGGCATAAATACAATACCACTTTAGTCACATTTTGGAATAAGCCCAGAGCATCCTAGGATATGTTTCACTCATATTCTTTTTTCTCATTCCTTTGTAAAAGTTAATAAAGAACAAAATTCACCAAAGCAGCACATAAAATAGCATCAGTCTTCCCAGACATGCTCTATGACATAAGCCTTATTTATTAAGGCACAGATACCCATCTTCTAAGGTCAGATATTCCAATTACTGAAGCTCATTCCATTCTTGCCACTCCAGAGTACTCAGAATTGGCATAACTTTCGAAGACCAACAGAAATACCTACTAATTACTAAAGAAAAAATGTCCACTAATTACTAAAGATTTTCTTTGTTGATTTACTGAACTAGGATCTGAGCAGAAATGAATAATCATACGCACATGCATGCACACACACAAATACACATGCACACACACAGCAAAGCAAAGCAAGTAGTATGTGTATAAAGCAAAAGTTAAAAATTTAAAAATGAATTTGCTCCAAAGCATATGGCAAAGAGATATCTGGTCAGCCTTTAGCTACCTCTCCTACTTGATTTTTCTCCACTCTCTTTTCCTTATTTTCACCCTGTCTTTAGGTCTATACCAATTATTGGAATAGTCGTCACATAATTCTAATGGCTATGGATTCCGCTTCTGCCCACCAGGCAGGAAAGAGGTTCCAGAGAGTCTCATAAATCCATGCCTACTCTTTGGAGCAAATTTAGCTATCTATGCCCTCAAGATGCTAGGGAAAAAGGGAGAATTGTGATAAGGGTTAATAATAGGGAAATGGGAAATATAGTGTGATCAGGAGAGGAAGAGTAGTTCATGCCCAAATAATGCTTTGTGTATTTTTTGGTCTGTATCTAAGATTCTCCTAAATTTTAATGCATCAAAAATCATTTGCTTTTGTGGATAGCAGATGGAAAAAGGCATACTTGGCATGACCAAATTAGAACATGGAGAAGAAAATCAAGAACAGGCATCCTCTTCTTCTTTGGTTCAAGGATAGCATGTTCCTTGTGTTCTTGTGCATTTAAAGAGAAGAATCATATTTACCAATTTCAATTTATATATGAGTCCTGAGTCCACTCCACTAGAGTTGATACTCTTATAGGAAATTAATTTTCAAAATTTGCCTCATTAAGGAATATTCCTCATAACAATCATATGCCCAAAGAAAATACCATCACTTGGGGCTTATATTCACAGAACTATTTACATATTCCATTTGCCTATCTCCAACTCGTTAATTAATTATTATACACTAATAAGCATAAACATAAATGAGTAGGGATGCAAAATGGACATTCATTAACTTACTCTGGATTGATTATGCAATATCCTTTTACAGTATACATTTTATAGATGATCAAATGTTCCTCTTCTGAATTTCACATTAATAATTAAACTTAGAATTGCCCATTATGGATAATTATTAACATTTGCTATTCGTTGCTACTATTATTCATTTTTTCATAACAAGGACTACGTTTCTGAAAGAAAAAAAACTCATTACGTTCAAATACCATTTATGTGCTTTGAGCTTCAACCACTTTAAAATATCATAGAAATAAGTAATATGTTCAAGGATAATTTGAACACTGCCTTAATGAAAATAATGAGAAGAATGCAATTCTCATTATTTGCCTTACTATAGGCCTGTTATTTGGAGTTACTTTTTAAAAATATAGAAGTTGTAAAATAAGTAAATTAAATCCTGGAAATGTTGATTTTTTTCTAATTTAAACCAAATAGTCATATTATTTGCATTGCATAATGGTGAAGTTTTGCCTGACTGTCAAACAATTATCAGATTTCTCCATCATCATGATGAAACATGTTCTTCATCTGGTAACAAAGAGCTTATGGACTCATCCTGCAGATTGAGGTTTTTTTGTACTTGCCCAATAGGGAAATTCAGTTTCATAGTCATTGAATAAAACGTTTTAATTTTCATTGGGTAGTAAGCATATGTTGCAGTACAAGTGATGGAGAAATTGATGATGAGGTTTTCAAATAATCAGTTTGCTCTTTATAGTACCTGAACCATTCAAATTCAATAGTTTAATTGCTAAAATTGTTTAACTGTTCAATACTTGACATAAATTCATCTTAAGTGTCATTGATGTCATGCTGGTCACAGGATGGTCTTTTGCTTCATCAAGCTGGTAATTCTAAAACACTCAGGACCATATTTAATTAGTCAGCTCAGAACAGAACACTGTTTCATAACCCAGATATTCAATCATAGATGGGAAAAGCCTTTGCAGATGGGAAATTAAGTTACTATTATCCACGTGATTCAAATATGAATTGTTAGTAATTGCAAGAGCTTTTCTTCAACCTAGATTTTAAAATTCCAGGTTCAAAGCTCTTCCTTTTACCATGATACAACTTCATAAACTTTATGACATAGTCTTTTGCCCCTTTAGGAGGAAAGAGAGTCTTACATAAGTCTTGGGGAGACTTCTTTTGTGGCCTTCTCAGATAATTTGTAAAAACCAATAAATAATGCACACAATATCATGAGGCTTAATATATGAAGTAATCTTTCTATTCTATAAATATGGACTTGACATCTAAACCAGAAAAAAACAAAACAGAGAATGAAGACTACAGGCCAATGTCCTTAAGGAGCATTGACCCAAAATTGTCAAGAAAAAATAGCAAATAAGCTATAATAACGATAACTAGGTTAGAGTGATTATAGAAATCCAAGGTTGGTTCAAAAACAAGAATGTGAATATAATGAATTATGCTGATAAAGTAAAATTGAAAAATCGTCTTTGTATCAATAGTTGCTGGCAAGACTTATGGAAAAATGAAGCATCCATTTATGTTAAAAACTCTGGAAATCACAGAAATAAATGACTTTTCCTTAATATAGTAAATCATATTCATCTAAATTTAAGGGGAAAAATTGCCTGTAATAGGAAAAAGTTAGAGGTCTTTCCAACATGATCAGAAGGAAAGTAAGGTTTCTAGTTATCACCACTACAATTTAAGATATCATAAGACATATTAGGTATAGTAATAAGACAAGAACAATAAATTTAGGGACTATGCAATGAAAAAGAAGAGACAAAATTATTAATTTTAGTTACAGATCTTTTTATTACTTAATTTATTTTTACTTTTCAACATTCATGTCCACAAGATTTTGAGTTCCAAATATTCTCCCCATCTCCCCGCTTAGTCCACTCCAAGATAGTATGCATTCCTTCAATCTGCCCTCCTTTCTATCACATCCCTCCCTTCTCTTCTCTATTTTCTTGTAAAACAATATAAATTGCAAGACCCTATTGTTGGTATGTCTTATTTCCCAGTTGCATGTAAAAACAATTTTTCACTTTAGTTTTTAAAACTTTGAGTTCCAACTTGTCTCCCTTCCATCTTCCCCATTCACACTCATTTGAGGAGGAAAGCAATTCAGTACAGGTTTTATATGTTTAGTCATGCAAAATAACTTTCATAATACTCATGTTGTGAAACACTAACTGTATTTCCCTCCATCCTATCCTGTACCCCATTTATTCTCTTCTGTCTTTTGACCCCATCCCTCCTCAAAAGTGTTTACTTGTAATTGCTCCCTCTTCTCATTTGCCCTCCCTTCTATCATTTCTTGACCTACCTCTTAACTCCTTCCCCACTACTTTCCTGTAGTGTAAGATAGATTTTCATACCAAATTGAGTGTGCATGTTATTCCCTCTTTATGCCAAATCCAATGAGAGTAAGATTCATTCTTACCCTCTCACCTCCCCCTTCTTCCCCACCATTGTAAAAGCTTTTCCTTGCTTATTTTATGTGAGAGATAATCTACCCCATTATATTTTTCCCTTTCTCCTTCTTCCAATATATTCCTCTCTCTCTTTGATATGATTTTTAGATATAATCCCTTCATATTCAACTTACCCTGTGCCCTCTGTCTATATATATATGTGTGTGTATGTGTTTGTATGTGTATGTGTGTATAAAATCCCTCCAACTACCCTAATACTGAGAAAAGACTCGAGTTACAAATATTATCTTTACATACAGGAATGTAATCAGTTCAACTTTAGTAAGTTCCATATGATTTCTCTTTCCTGTTTACCTTTTCATGCTTCTCTTGATTCTTGTGTTTGAAAGTCAAGTTTTCTATTCAAGTCTGGTCTTTTCATCAAGAGTGCTTAAAAGTCTTCTATTTCATTGAATGACTATTTTTCCCCTGAAGTATTAGTAACTCAGTTTTGCTGGGTAGGTGATTCTTGATTTTAATCCTAGCTCCTTTGAACTCTGGAATATCATATACCAAGCCCTTTGATCCCCTAAGTTAGAAGCTGCTTGATCTTGTGTTACTCTGATTGTGCTTCCACAGTACTCAAATTATTTCTTTCTGACTGCATGAAGTATTTTCTCCATGAGCTGAGAGCTCTGGAATTTGACTACAATATTCCTAGTTTTCCTTTCAGGCTCCCTTTCATGAGGTGATTGGTAGATTCTTCGAATATCTATTTTACCGTTTGATTCTAGAATATGAGAGGAGTTTTCCTTGATAATTTCTTGAAAGGCTATACCTAGGCTCTTTTCAGGAAGTACAATAACTTTTAAATTATCTCTCCTGGATCTATTTTCCAGGTCATTTGTTTTATCAATGAGATGTTTCACATTAATATTTTTTTCATTCCTTTGGTTTTGTTTTTATAATTTCTTGATTTTTCATAAAGTCATTAGTTTCTATCTGCCCCATTCCAATCTTTAAGGAATTATTTTCTTCAGTGAGCTTTTGGAACTCATTTTCTATGTGGTCAGTTCTGCTTTTTAAGACATTCTTCTCCTCACTGGCTTTTTGGATCACTTTTTCCATTTGAGTTAGTCTTTTTTTAAGATGTTATTTTCTTCAGTATTTTTTGTGTCTCCTTTAGCAAGCAGTTGACTCATTTTTCATGATTTTCTTGCATCACTCTCATTTTTCTTCCCAACTTTTCCTTTACTTCTCTTATTTGATTTTCAAAATCATTTTGGCTCTTCCACAGCCTGAGAATAATTTTTTATTGGAGGCTTTGGAAGTAGGACCTTTGACTTTGTTGTCTTCTTCTGTTTGTATATTTTGATGTTCATTGTCATCAAAGTAAGCTTCTGTAGTCCAATTCCTTTTCTGGTTTTGGCTCATTTTCCCAGTCATTTACTTGACTTTTTGTTAATAGTTAATTTATTTATTTTCAGTTTTCAACAATTACTTCAATAAGTTTTAAGTTTTTCTCTCCTCTCCCCCCTTCTCTTCCAACAATGGCATGCAAACTTTATGTGAGTTTTATACATACATTCTATTAAAAACATTTTCACATTAATCATGATGCATAGAAGAATTAAAATGAATGGGAGACACCATGAGAAAAACGCAAACTAACCAAAACATAACAAAAGAGAGAATATTCTGCTTCATTCTGCATTGTGATTCCATAGTTCTTTCTCTGAATATTGATGACATTTTGTATCATGTCCTTTGGAAATTTTTTAGGTCCTTGCATTGCTGTGAAGGGTTCTCCAATTGTGTTCATCCTTTGTGGCTGGAGAAGACTATGTCATTAGAGAAACAATGACATGACTTACACTAGACTTTGTTTTGAGTAAGGGAGGGCTGTGCAGGTCACTAGCCTCATTTCTCCTCTAGTCATCTGAATTCAATGACTAGATATTCATCAGGATGACTAGCGATGACCCAGAATGAAGTACTTGGGTTAAGTAACTTGCCCAAGGTCACACAGTGTGAAGAGTCTGAGGTGAGAGTTGAACTCAGATGCCCATGCCTCCTGCACTAGTGCTCTAATCACTGCACCGCTAGCTGCCCACTGTGAAGAGTTAAATCTATTATAAACAGCCCTTGCATGCTGTGATGTACACAACTTTGTATAATGTTCTCTTAGTTCTGCTCATTTCATTCAGCATCAGTTCATGTAAGTCGTTCCAGGTTTTCCTGAAGTCGACTGTTCATCACTTCATACAGCACAATAGTAATCCATTATATTCATATACCACAACTTGTTCAACCATTCCACAATTGATGGGCATCCACTCTGTTTCCAGTTCTTGGCCAACACAAAAAGAGCTGCTATAAATAAAATTTTGTACATGTGGGTCCTTTTCCCATCTTTAGGATCTCTTTGGGATACAGCCCAACAAGCAGTATTGCTGGGTTAAAGGGTATGCACATTTTTATAGCTCATTGGGCATAGTTCTAAATTGCTCTTTAGAATGTTGGATCAGTTCATAGCTCCACCAACAATAAATTAGTGTTCCAACTCTACCACATCTTTTCCAAGATTTATCATCTTCCTGTTATGTCATGTTAGACAATCTGATAGGTATAATGTGGTACCTCAGAATTGGTTTGATTTGCATCTCTCTAATCAATAGTTATTCAGATTTTTCTCATATGACTATAAATAGTCTTATTTTCTTCCTCTGAAAATTGACTGTTCATATCCTTTGACCATTTATCAATTGGGAAATGACTTGTACTCTTGTAAATTTGACTCATTTTTCTATATATTTTTGAAATGAGGCCTTCATCACAGACACTACTTAGAAAAATGCTTTCCCAGTTTTCTGCTTCCCTCCTAATCTTGGATACCTTGCCTTTGTTTGTGTAAAAATTTCTCAATTTAATGTAATCAAAATTATCCATTTTGTATTTCATAATATTCTCTGCTTCTTGTTTGGTCATACTTTTCTCCATTCTCCATAAATCTGACAAACTATTCCTTGCTCTCCTAATTTGTTTATAGTATCAGACTTTATAACCAAATCATGTTCCCAACTGAAACTTTTTCTGATACATGGTGTCAGATATTGGTCTATGCCCAGTTTTCACAATATTATTTTCCATTTTCCCAGAAGTTTTTATCAAAAAGTGAGTTCTTATCGCAGAAACTGGAGTCCTAATGTTTATGTCCATGGGTTGTTATAACCATTGACTCCTGTGTCTTGTGAAACTTACCTATTCTACTGATCTACTCATGTATTTCTTAGTCAGCACCAAGTGGTATTTTTTGTTACAATGCAATTTGAGATCTGATATGGCTAGATCACCTTCCCTAGCATTTCTTTTCATTAATTCCCTTGATATCCTGTACTTTTTATTCTTTCAGATGAATTTTGATATTTTTTCTAAGTCTGGAAAATAAGTTTTGGTAGTTTATTGGTATGGCACCGAGCAAGTAAATTAATTTAGATAGAATTGTAATTTTTATTATATTAGCTTGGCCTACCCACAGGCAACTTATACTTTTCCAATTATTTAGATCTCGCTTTATTTGTGTGAAAAATGTTTTGTAATTGTATTTATATCATTCCTTGGTTTGCTTTGGCAAGTAAACTCCAAATATTTTATAGTGTCTACCATAACTTTAAATGGAATTTCTCTTTCTATCTCTTGCTGTTGGACTTTCTTAATAATATAGAGAACCACCTATGATTTATGTGGTTTTATTTTGGTCCTGCAGCTTTGTCAAAGTTGTTTACTATTTCAAGTGGTTTTTTTACTTGATTCTCTAGGATTCCCTAAGTATAATCATTATATCATCTCCAATTTAATTTCTTCTTTGCCTATTCTACTTCCTTCAATTTCTTTTTCTTCTCTTTGTGTTAAAGATAACATTTCTATTACCATATTTAATAAAAATAGTGATAATGGACATCCTTGTTTCACTCCGGTTTTTGTTGGAAATGCAACTAGTTTATATCCATTACATATAATACTCGTTGATAATTATTTAGGTAGATATTACTTCTTTTGAGAAAGGCTCCATTTATTCCTGTGCTCTCCGATGTTTTCTATAGGATTGAGTGTTACATATTGTCAAAAGCTTTTTCTGCATCTGTTGAGGTATATGGTTTCTGATAGTTTTGTTGTTTATATGATCAATAATGCTGATAGTTTTCCTGATGTTGAACAAGCCTTGAATTGATGGTATAAATCCGACCTGATCAAAATGTATTATTGCCTGGATAAGTTACTGTAATCTTTTTGCTAATACTTTACAATTTTTACATCTATATTCATTAGGAAAATTGGTCTATAATTTTCTTTCTTCATTTTGTCTCTTTCTGATTTAGGCATCAGCACCATATTTGTATCATAAAAAGAATTTGATAAGAAGACTCCTTGTTCTCCAATTTTCCCAAATAGTCTACATAGTAATGAAATTAATCATTCTTTAAATGTTTCATAGAATTCATTTATAAATAATCTGGCCCTGGGGATTTCTTTCCTAGGGAGTTCATTGATGGATTTCTCAATTTCATTTTTAGAGATGGGGTCATTTATTTTACTTCCTCTTCTCTTAATTTGGGCAGTTTACATTTTTGTAAATATTCATCCATTTCAGTAAGATCATCAAATTTGGGGGCACATAGTTGGGCAAAGTAATTTCTAATTATTGTTTTAATTTCCTCTTCATTACAGGGGAGTTCATTCTTTTCATTACTGATTTGTTTTTGTTCCTTTCTTTCATTTTTTAATCAAATTGATCAAAGATTTATCAATTTTATTGATTTTTTTCAGAAAACCGTCTCTTTTTTATTTATTGTTCAATAGTCTTCTTAATTTCAATTTCTATTAATCTCTCCTAGGTTTTCAGTATTTTAAATTTGGTAAATAATTTGAGATTTTCAATTTGCTCTTTTTTAGCTTTTTCAGTTGTATGTCCAATTCCTCTTTCTCTATTTTATTCATGTGAGCATTCAGAGATTTAAAACTTCCCCTAAGAACTACTTGCACTGCATCCAATAAGTTTTGGGATTCTCCATAAGATTTGTCATTCTCTTGCATGAATTATTGATTTTTTCTATGATTCATTGTTTGACTCACTCATTTTTTAGATTAAATTATGAAGTTTTCAATTAATTTTTGCTCTATCTTTCCATGGCCCTTTATTATATATAATTTTTATTGCATCATGATCTGAAAAGGATAAATTGACTCTCTCTGCCTTTCTGAATTGAATTGTGAGGTTTTTAGGTCCTAGTGCATGGTCAATTTTTGTCTATATGCTATGTAATGCTGAGAAAAAGGTATATTATTTTCTGTCGCCATTCACTTTTCTCCAGAAGTCTATCATATCTACCTTTTCCAGAATTCTTAACTTCCTTCTTCCTTATTTTGAGGTGAGATTTATCAAGTTCTGAGAGGGGAAGGTTGAGGGTCCCCTACTAGTACAGTTTTGCTGGCTATTTCTTTCTGTAATTCCCTTCACTTCTCCTCCAAGAATTTGGATGCCATGCCGCTTGGTGCATATATGTTTAGAAATGATATTATTCCATTTTCCATGGTGCCTTTTAACAGGACATAGTTTCCTTCCTTATCTCCTTTGATTAGATCTATTTTTGCTTTAGCTTTGCCTGAGATTAGGATTGTTGACCCTGCTTCTCTTTACATAAACTGAAGCATAATATATTCTCCTCCAGGCTTTTACTTTCACCCTATGTGTATCTCCCTGTTTCAGATGTGTTTCTTGTAAGCAAGATGTTATAGGATTATGGCTTTTTAATCCATTCTGCTATTCACTTCTGTTTTATGGGAGTGTTCATCCCATTCACATTCAAATTTATGATGATTATTTTTGTCTTTCTCTCCACCTTATTCCCCCCATTTATGTTTTTCTTTCTCCCTTCTCCCTTCCAATCCTTAAGAGTTTTACTTTCAACCAGTGCCTCCCTCAGTCTTTCCTCCTTTCTATCAGTCTCCCTTCCTATTCCCTTACTACTTCTTCCCTCCCTTCTATCCACACCCTCCTTTTCTTTTCTCTTTCCCCTATTACTGACTGTAGGACAAGTTAGATTTCTATACTTAACCCAGTATGTGGTTGCATCCATCAACAAAATCCAATGAGGGCAAAGTTCAGATAATGATCATCTCCCTCCCTTGTTTCCCTCTAGGACAATATGTTTTTGTGCCTCTTAACGTGACATAGTTTATCCTTTTCTGTCTCTTTCTTTACTCCTCTCCCATGACAATCCCTTACATTTTTTTATCTTCACATCAATTAATTTATATCCCCTCCCCCTACCTATGTATATTCCTTTTAAATGTTATAATAAATATACAATTTTCAAGTTCAACCAATATCATCCTCCCATGTAGGGACATAAACAGTTTGCATGTATTGAATAACATTTTCCCCCGTTTACCTTTTTATGCCTCTCTTTAGTTTTGTATTTGAAGATCAAATTATCTATTGAGCTGTGGTCTTTACATCAAGAAGATCTGGAAATCCCTTATTTCATTGAATGACCATCTCCTTGCCTGAAAACTTATGCTCAATTTTGCTGGGTAATCGATCCTTCGTTGTAGTTCAAGATTCTTTGCCTTATGGAATATCATATTCCAATTCCTCTGATCTTTTAATGTAGAAGCTCCAAGGTCCTGTGGGTGATCCTGACTATAGTTCCTTGATATTTGATGTGTTTCTTTCTGTCTGCTTGCAGTATTTTTTCCTTGACCTACTAGTTCTTGAATTTGACAGCAATATCCCTTGGCTTTTTCAATTTGGGATGCCTTTAATGAGGTGATCATTGGAGTCTTTCAATCACTGTTTTGCCCTCTACGTCTAGGACTTCAGGGGAGCTTTCCTTGATTATTTCTTGGAAGATATTGTCTAGGCTTTTTTTTCCATACTGACTTTCTGGTAGACGAATAATTCTTAAATTTTCTCTCCTGGATCAATTTTCCAGGTCATTTGTTTTTCCAATGAGATATTTTGCATTGTTTTTTATTTTTTTTTCATTTTTTAGATTTTGTTTGCTTCTTGATGCCTCATAGAGTCATCAGCCTCTACATGCTGAATTCTAACTTTAACAATGTATTTATTTCAGTAAGCTTTTGTACTTCCTTTTCCATTTGTCCAATTTTTCCACTTAAGTTTTGTACCTCCTTATCCCTTTGTTCAATTTTTCTGTTTAAGGAGCTATTCTCTTTGGTGAATTCTTTTTTTCATTTTGTCAATTGTATTTTTAAAATCTTTGGACAATTTTTCTTCTACCTCTCTAATTTGGCTTTTAAAGTCTTTCTTGAACTCTTCCAAGAATGTTCTTTGGGCTTAAGACCAGTTCATATTCCCGTTTGAGGTTTCAGATGTGAGTACACTGACAATACTGTTTTCTTCTGAGTTCACATTTTGGCCTTCCCTCTCTCTGTAGAAAGATTCTATGGTCTTTGCTTTTCTGATTTGCTTCATGCTCATGGTTATTGCCTTTTTCCTGGCTTTTAAAGTGGATCTTTGCTTCTGGGTCAAAGAAGGCTCTGTACCATGTTTCTTATGCTGTGAGTTTAGGGCCTGGTTTCTGGCTTTGTGTGTTGTGGCCTCTGATTCTTTCAGTATGAAGCTATATAAAATCTTACCTGGTGCTGAGCTGACTGGTGTATGCAAGGCAGAGGCCAGACGAAGCCTTTCTGAGTTTCCAGAGGTTACACTAAAACTTCTGGCATGAGGTGTCGGGGAGAGATGGCCTGGCCACAGAAGGCCTTCTCCTCCCCTAGGTCTGTGCTAAAGCAAGGCAGGTTCAGTGCCTGTTGATTCCTGAGTGCCCTGGTGTCTGCCCAATTCACTGAGCTATGCTAAGGCATAACTAGGGTCATGTTGGTGCTTATTATCTCCACCCTCCTGGGGCTCAGGATCTCTTCCTAGTCCAGTGGTGGTTCTTGCTTGGATGCTTCCAGTCCTACACTGATCCCCATCAACTACAGCAAGAAGGACTCTTCCAGGTTTTCTCCCCAGCCTCCCAATCTAAAAGACTATTTATCCCTTCTGCTAGCTCCACTATTTCAGGACTTTTACTGGGGCAATTTTTTTTCTGTTTTTTTTTAAATTTATTTATTTTTAGTTTTCAACATTCATTTCCACAAGATTTTGAGTTGCAACTTTTCTCCCCATTTCTCTACTCTCCTACCTCAAGATACCATGCATTCTGGTTACCACTTCCCCCAATTTTCCCTCCCTTCTATCACACCCTTCCCTTTCCTTTTCCCCATGTTTTTTCTTGTAGGGCAAGATAGATTTCTATACCATATTACCTTGTATTTTTTATTTGCCACTTGCATACAAAAACAATTCTCAACACTCATTCCTAAAACTTTGTGTTCCAACTTCTCTCTCTTCCTCTTTCCCCACCTATCCCCACTGAGAAGGCAAGCAATTCAATATAGACTATATATGTGTGTCTATGCAAAAGACTTTCATAATAGTCATGCTGTGAAAGACTAACAATATTTCCTTCCATCCTATTCTGCCCCCCCATTTATTCTATTCTCTCTTTTGACCTTGTCCTTTCCCAAAAGTGTTTACATCTAATTACTCTCTACTCTCGTGTCCCTCCTTTCCAACATTCCCGCAAACACCTCACTTATTCCCTTCTCCTCTACTTTCCTGTAGTGTAAGATAAATTTTCATACCAAATTGAGTGTGCATGTCATTCCCTCCTTAAGCAAATGTGATGTGAGTTTCATCTTTTTCTTCTCACTTCCTCTCTTCCCCTCCATTGAAAAACCTTTTCCTTGCCTCTTTTATAAAAGATAATTGGCCCCATTCAATTTCTCCCTTTCTCCTCCCAATATATTCCTCTCTCACCTCTTAATTTTATTTTTTATATATCCTCCCTTCCTATTCAACTCATCCTGTGCCCTCTATCTTTATGTAAATAATCCCTCCAACTAAACAAATACTAAGAAAAGATTCAAGAGTTACAAATAAGATCTTTACATGTAGTAATGTAAACAGTTCAACTTTAGAAAGTCCCTTGTTATTTCTCTTTCATGTTTACCTTTTCAAGCTTCTCTTGATTCTTGTGTTTGAAAGTAAAATTTTCTATTCAGCTCTGGTGTTTTAACCAAAAATACTTGAAAGTCTTCTATTTCATTAAATGACTATTTTTTCCTCTGAGGTAATATACTCAGGTTTTCTGGGTAGGTGATTCTTGATTTTAATTCTAGTTCCCTTGACTTCTGGAATATCATATTCTAATCCCTTCAATCCCTTAATGTAGAAGCTCTTAGATCTCATGTTATCCTGATTGTATTTCCACAATATTCAAATTGTTTCTTTCTGGCTACTTGCAATATTTTCTCCTTGACATGAAAACTTTGGAATTTGACCATAAATAAAGGAGTTTTTCTCTTTGGATCTCTTTCACGAGGTGATCGGTGTATTCTTTCAATATTTATTTTACCCTCTGGTTCTAGAATATCGGGCAGAATTCCTTGAAAATTTCATGAAAGATGATTCCTAGGCTCTTTTTATTCCATCATGGTTTTCAGGTAGTTCCATAATTTTTTATTGTCTCTCATGGATTTATTTTACAGGTCAGTCAATGAGAAATTTCACATCATCTTCTATTTTTTCATTCTTTTGGTTTTGTTTTGTAATTTCTTGGTTTCTCAAAAAGTCATTATCTTCCATGTGCTTCATTCTAATTTTTAAAGAACTATTTTCTTCAGTGAGCTTTTGAACCTCCTTTTCCATTTGACAAATTCTACTTTTTTATAGCATTCTCCTCATTGGCTTTTGCAACCTCTTTTTGCCATTTAGGTTAGTCTATTTTTAAAGATATTATTTTCTTCAGCATTTTTGGAATCTCCTTTAGGAGGTTGCTGACTCACTTTTCATCATTTACTTGCATTGGTCTCATTTCTCTTCCCAATTTTTGCTCTTCCTCTCTTACTTGATTTTTAAAATCTTTTTTAAGCTCTTCTGTGGCCTCAGACCATTGCATATTTATTTTGAAGGTTTTGGATGCAGAATTCCTGGCTTTGGTGTCTTCCTCTGATGATATCCTTTGTTCTTTCTCATCCAAAAGAATGGAGGAGAATACCAGTTCACCAAGAAAGTAACCTTCTATAAACCTTTCCCTTTTGGGGGCTTTTTTCTCAGTCTATTACTTGACTTTTGTGTCCTTTGTCAAGTAGAAGGTGTACTCTAGGGATCTGTAAGTTCTCAGTTCCTCCAAGGTGCCACAATCAAGGGAGAGGAGTTTACTTCTCCCCTGGCCTGCACTCTGGTCTGGGAGCAACCACATGCTTTTCTGCACAGTCCCTGCGAGTAGGGTTCCCTCTTCAAAACTGCCTCCAGCTCTACCTCACCCCAGGACCACCACTCAGGACTGAGATCCAGATCAGTCACTTGATTCTCCCAGGTCTTTAGGCTGAATGGATGATAAAATGAATGCTGCTGCCTCAGCAACCACTGCTGCCCTGGGGTCAGGGTTGGACAGGGTTCTCTTCTTACCCAGGTGAAAGAGCTTTTTCACTGAGTTTTGTGCATTGAGGAGTGTAGGAACCATAGTTGCTGCCCAGGATTCTGCTCCCTAAATCCTGCTCTGGTCCTGGCCCTGCCACACAACACAAACAAGGCTGGGATGCACTCTGCTCTGTGCCTAATGCAAGTGACCTTTCCTGTTGGCCTTCTACACTGTCTTGGGCTGGAAATCTCTTTTACTCTGTTGTTTTGTGGCTTCTGCTGCTCTAGAAATTGTGTAGAGTCATTTTTTATAGATATTTTATGGGCTTTGGGTGGAGAGTTAGAGTAGGTCCATCTTTCTACTCCACCATCTTGGCTCTGCCTCTTTTCCTGGCTTTTTCATGGTCAAAAAGGGGAGGGTGAGAGCAACTGCAGTTTACTCCACTATCTTGGCTCCTGGAAGTTCAAGTAGATGACTTTCAAACATTTTTGTCTCTGGGCTGATTGCCTCAGAGTACCTGTTACCATTACTGTGGGCCCTGCTCTTCTCTTTCACTCAATTCTGCTGGACTCCTATCTTGTGCTGTGAAGCTTGGGAATCCTCACTGCTGTTTCTGATTCAGTCTGCCCAGGGCCACTACTGTTTCATTATGGCTGTGACCAAGTTTGCCATGTGCAGCCTTGTGTGCTCTGTGTTCCCCCAGCTCTGTGCAACAGCTTCTTCCCAATGACTTTCTAGATTGTCCTACGGTTGGAAATCAACCATACTTTGTCACCTAGTGGATTCTTCGCCCAAATATTTGTTCAGATTCACTTTTTAGAGGTATCTGAAGGAGTTTGTGGAAGAACTTAGGTGAGTTCATGCTTTCACTCTGCCATTTTGGCTCTGTCCCCACATTTACTTTACTTTTGAGCTATTTGTCAAGGTAGCTTTCTCCTTCCATTGAGGGTGGAAAGTGTACTGTCAGCAGATTGATCCTCCCATAATCCATTGGCCTAGTGCTGCAGAAATAGAAGCTACCACTGTTCCTGTTGCTGCTGCAGCAGTAGCAGGCTCCTCTGCCCACTCTGCTGGTGTTGAGCTGTGGATGGACCACTTTGCTGTCTCACACAGGTCCCAGGGGTTTTTTCTACTGATCTTCCAATTTTTTCTCAGCATTTTGGGGTCCTGAAGTCTAGAAACTGCCACAGGTGCCAGCAATTCAGCCCTCTCTGTCTGCTCAGGTCCTATCTGTGCCTACATGGCCCAGGCTGAACTGCACTTTGTTCCCAGTGCTGCATGATAGACAATTTCTGTCGACCTTTCAGGCTGTCTTGGGTTGAAGATTTCATTCACTCCTTCATCGTGTGGGTTCTACAGCTCCAGAATTTGTTGTCATTTTTATAGGTATTTGTCTGGATCTGGGGTAAGAGCTGGAGCAAGTCCTTGCTTTTACTCCGTCATCTTGGCTGCACCTCTAAACTGTTTTTTTGCAGATGATATAATTGCATACTTAGAAAATGCTAGAGATTTATATGAAATAAATCAGAGTAAGTAATAATCCATAAAGAAAATAAAAATGTATTATGTGCCCATTATGTGACAAAAATAGTGGCAAACACTGAAGATATAAAAAAAGGCAAAAGACAGTCTCTGCCCTCAAGGAATTAAGAACTTAATGTGGGAGAGAACCTGCAAACACACATATACAAAGAAGCTATATGCGAGATAAAGAAGAAAAGATACACCCACATAAATCACCAGAATTCCTATATATAAATTACAAAACCAAACAAGAAATATTACAATGGAAGTATAATGAAGTATTGCACCTTTTATAGAAATAAAGACAGTCTTGAATAATTGAAGAAGCTTTCTTTGGTTCTCATATGTCAGAACAATATAATGAAAATAAAAATATGACAGATCAATTTCCTCTATTCATGTACCAATGAAATTCCCAAAATAATACTTTAAAGAAGAAAAAATACATTAGAAATTTTAGTAAGGAGAAAATAGTCAAGAATCTTGAAGGTAATAAAGTAAAAGAAAAGTAGGAAAGAGTGAGAGACAATTTCTATGAATATATGCTCTCAAACTATAATATAAGCAAGGATTATTAAAATGTTTTGGTGTTGATAAAAATAGAGAAATCTATCAGTAGAAAATATTGGAAACAGAGTAAAATAGTGTTTAAGAACAGCTATAGAAAATATTACAAACATAACAAAATAGCATTTAACAAAACCAAAGATGCTAGTCACTAAGAAAAGAACTGAATCGCTCTTTGGCAAGAAAGAAAATCAAATGACAAAGGAAAAATTTTCTTTCAGTTATACAAATATTGGAACTAAATAAGTTGAGAAAATGATCAGAAAGTTCAAATGGATGATTTTAATTACATGATTAAAAATTGCACAAACAAATATATTTTAGTTAAAATTGGAAGCAAAACATGTAACTTTTTAAAATACTTGATTCATCTCTCACAGGAATTGTAGTTTAATTTTTATCCACATTATATTTTTTCTGAAGTTTTGCTTGCAGATATTTTGGAGTTATTCTCTTCCAGATTTGTGGTTTGAACATTGCTGTCATAAAATAGCTTTTTGGTTTATGGTGGGAATATTTTTCTTTCTTTCCTCCTTCTTCTAGTTTACTTTAAAACTTCAGACTTGATTATAGGGCCAGGCTCCATGCACTTCTGAAGGTAACATATTGGACAGTCTTACTGACCCTTTTTTGTGCTATCATTTTGTTCCAGGGTCTCAGGAACTGCTTGGGTAGGTGACCTGCAAACTTTTAGTTCTACCAAAGTCATCTGATATAGGGTAAAATCTCATTGCTGCCTCCTTTGAACTCTGCAAGTTCCTGATCTGGGTTTGGATCTGAGCAACAATAGAATACTGGTGGATTCAGCTGGCTGGGAAGCTCTACTGGTTCATAGGGACAGAAATATGCACTCTCCTTGTATCTGGGATTGCTGTCCTGCTTATTTCTCTGGAAGCTTCAGAGCCCCAATGCTAGTCTTACTTTTGGATCTGTTGTTTTCTAGTTTCATAGTCTAAACACTCTCCAGGACTTCCCTATCAAGACACCTTAGGCACATTACCCCTTGTTATTTAGTTAGAACTGTAACCCAGACCTAGTTAGTAGGCAACAAAGCTGCTATTTTATGCCATTCCCCATAAATATGCCCTGGTGTATTCTGGGACTGCCCTGAATCAATCCAGAGCCTCTCTTGTCTTTGAACACAACCGCTTCCTATAACCTGGAGTATTTCACATGGTTTTCCAGAGTAAACCCTGCCTTTAGTGTTCTGAATTCTCTCTGTGTCTCTCTACATGTGATATGGGTTAGAATTTGACTCACTGTGATTTTTGTCTTGGATTTCCCCATAAGAATTCAGTCTAGTGCATTTTGTAGATCTGTTTGGAGGAAGTGAGAGGAGGAGGAAGCTTACTGAACTGCTTCCGTGTGTGTGTGTGTGTGTGTGTGTGTGTGTGTGTGTGTGTGTGTGTAAGATTTTATTTTTTTATCCTGAACTTAGAAGATAAAACAAACATTTCCATAACATAGAGGAATAGAAAAAAAATGATTCTACACAAAACTGCAAATCGGTTATATACAACTTGCTATGCCTTTTAAATATATAGTAAAAGTCATCATGTAACATCAATATTAAATTGCCCAGATGAGATGCAAACTCAAATCCAAATCTTCTGATGCTAAATTGTGTGGGTTTTCTTCTATAAAATCCTTCTAAGATTGCAAAATATGATTTTTTTGTAATATTTTGCCTCTCCTTATCACTTCTAACTTTCTATTGCTATGTCTCTGTGAGCTTATGAGTGAGGACCATCTCTTGACCCAGCAAATTTGAGAAACAATGATTGAAGAAAGTTGCTTCATTGACTTTCTTATTCTAAGTTTCCCTGGAGAGAATTTGGGGACATATCTATATGAGATAAATGATAGGAGCTAGGAGATGTGGTAGGGATAATAGCCTAAGTTTCTACCCTATGAAAGTTGTGTAGTATTTCCTTAAACTGTCCTTGAGATTTAATTGACTCAAGGAACTGAACTTTGGCATGTATCTAGTAAAAAAATAAACAACAGAAAGAGGAACTCCAACTATTCTCCAATGCCCTCCAGTCAGATGGTAGAGATTGAGGCTATGCTCAGGGGAATCAACATGATGTCACTGCTCAATATATTTGTTGAATATCATTCACCTGATGTGGCTAAATAAATCCTGTTTTGTTAACTGACAGATATTATATTAATGTTTCATTTTGTTCCAGTGGCAAGTCTAGATTTCTCTTCTAGGTTTCTTTCCATGTTATCCCCCCCAATCTCCATATACAGTCTTTCCTGGTAATCAATTGATAAGCATATATTAAACACCTAGGTGCCGAGTATTCAATAAAAAAATTGGAATAGAAAGAATAGAATGAATCAGTCCTGCCCAGAGCTAATTTATTTTCTACACAGAGACAACATGTAAAGATTTATACAAAGCATACAGAAGATAAACATAGTCCAGGTCCTGATCTCTGTATAGACTCTCAATAGGACTATGTTGAGTCATCTGACATACTCCATAATACGATTCTCAAAAGTGCCCCAGTTCTGACCTCTTAAATGGGAATTTTACTCCCAATATACCTCCCTGAACAGAGTGATACTGAAAAAAATAAACTACTCTGATGTTTGAGGCTCTTACTTTGAAAGTTCTAAGACTTTTTCCCTACCCCCTATGACCTGGGAAATCCTACTCCTTCACACTATTGTAAATTCAAATCAGAAAAGTCAACATAGCCACTCTTCAAAAATTGTGTCTCAAATTGTCTATGTTCAGAGCAGGCCCTAAGTCATAAGCTCAGAGAGACATAGGATTTACAAAAGTAGAAATGACAGGGAAAGGTGAAATATAGCCCCAAAATGCAATTTTATCAGGATTATGTAAAAGCCACAGAATTTGAAGTCAGAAGATTTGAGTTTAAATATCAGTTCTCTGAATTAACACCTATTTTAAGTGGAGAAGCCATTTCACCACTCTGAGCCAGTTTTCTCATCTGTAAAATGAGGGGGGGATTAGATGATTTCAAAGGATTCTCTGAGGAAATATACTTGCATTTTAAAAGGGCTTTCCTAGAAAAACAGTGCCTTAACCCAAAGGAATGATGCTAATGGTGTTATTCCAGGCACTCTTCTGGGTACAACTTTAGAGTCCTAGACAAGTTTCTGTGCCCTTCAAATCAAAATGGATCCTTCTCTGACTTTACTACCAGTCCTGACTAAGCAACTATCCAAGCATACCCAGGAAGTCATTCACACCTACAAAGGTTTCTTCAGGCCCAAGTTGCATGATTAGTTTTAATCTGTTGGTATCAACTACAAAGAATGGAAGGCAAGGCCATTTTTCAGAGGAAAAAAAAGAAGCTTCTCTTGGTTTTATGAAAAAAAAAACAATAAAATAAATAAATCATTGGTATTTGATTTTAAAAAGGAAAGAAGAAACCAAATTACTAGAATCAAAGATGAAAGGGGTGAACCCACCGTAATGAAGACGCAATTAATTTGGCCCAATTATATGCTAATAAATTTGCCAATTTAAATGAAATGAATATCTGTAAAAATATGTTACCAGATTAACAGGAGAAATAAAATACTTAAATAATCCCATCTTAGATTAAAAAAATTGAACAAACCATCAATGGACTTCTTAAGAAATAATTCCCAGGGTCAGATGGATTTCACAAGTGAATTCTACCAAATATCTAAAGAATAATTAATCCCAATAACATATAATATATTTGGAAAAATAACTGGGGTTCTAACAAATTCCTTCTATGATACAAATATGGTACTGACCCTCAAGCCAGGAAAAACTAAAAGAGAGAAAGAAAATTATAGACCAATTTCCTTAATGAATATTGATGCAAAAATTTAAATAGAATACTAGCAAGGAGATTACAGCATTACATCACAAGGATTACACCCTATATCAAGGTAGGATTTATCCCAGGAATGCAGGGCTGGCTCAATATTAGGGAAAATATTATCATAATTGACCATATCAATGACAAAACCAGCAGAAATCATATGATCATCTCACAGATGCAGAACAAGCCTTTGACAAAATTTAATACCTATTCCTTTTAAAAATATTAGAGAGCACTGGAATAGATGGATATTACATTAAAATGATAAGAAATATTTATCCATCACCAAGCATTATCTGTAATCAGAATAAATTAGAAACCTTTCTAGTACAATCAGGGGTGAAACAAAGATACTCATTATCACTTCTGTTATTTAATATTTTGCTCAAAATTTTAGCTACAGAAGTAAGAGAGAAAGAAATTAAAGAAATTAGAAAGGTTAATGAAGAAACAAAACTACCACTCTTTGTAGATGATATGTGTTATATTTAGAAAATCTTACAGAATCAACTAAAACACTATTTAAAATTAACAACTTTGGCAAAGTTTCAAGATACAAAATAAATCCATATAAATCAACATTTTTATATATTATAAACAAACTACAGCAACAACAGATAGAAATAGAAATTCCATTTAAAATAATTGTAGATGATATAAAGTACTTGGGAGTCTACCTGCCAAGATAAACCCAGGAACTATATGAATATAAATATAAGATTTTTTTTCACACAAATAAAGTCAGATTTTTAAAAAACTGGAAAAATATTAATTACTCATGGGTAAGCTGAGTCAACATAATAAAAATGATAATTCTTCCTAAACTAATTTACTTATTCAGTGCTATACCAAACAAACCACCAAAGATATTTTATAGAGTTAGAAACAATAATAAAATTCATCTGGAAGAAAAAAAGGTCAAAGATATCAAGGGAATCTCTTTAAAAAGAACATGAAACAATAGTCTAGCCATATCAGATCTCAAACTGTATTATAAAGTGGTAATTATAAAAAAAAAAACACAACTCATACTGGCTAAAAAAGAGAGTGGTGGATCTATGGAATAGATTAGGTACAAATTACATTATAGTAAATGACTATACTTATCTAGTATATGACAAATCCAAATATCAAAGCTTTTGGAACAAAATCACATTATCTGACAAAGAAAACTAATAGGAAAACTGGAAAAAAAACATGGCAGAAACTAGATACAGACCAGCATCTCACATATTATACCAAAATTAGGTCAAAATGGGTACATGAGGTGATACCATAAGCAAATGAAGAGAGCATGGAATAGTTTATCTGTCAAATTTATGGATAAGGGAAGAATGTAGAACCAAAGAAGATATAGAGAGCATTAAAAAATGTAAAATAGATAATTTTGATTGTGTAGAATTAAAAAGTCTTTGCAAAAGCAAAAACAATGCAATCAAAATTATAAGAAAACAGAAAAATGGGAAAAATTGTAATCACTATCTCTGATGAAGACCTCATTTCACAAATATATATGGAGAACTGAATCAAATTTATAAAATTACAAGTCATTTACCAATAGATAAATTTTCAAAGGATATGAACAGGTAGTTTTCAAACAAGGAAATCAAAGCTATCTATTGTCATATGAAAAAGTGTTCTAAATCATTATCGAACAGAAAAATGTGAATGAAAGCAACTCTGATCATCACTTCACCCTTAACAGAGTAGCTAATATGAGAAAAAAAGGAAAATGCTGGGTCAGGAAGGGATGCGGGAAAACTGGGACACTAGGGCGCTATTGGTGAAGTTGTGAACCGATCCAACCATTCTAGAGAGTAATTTGGAAGTATGCCCAAGGGGTTATAAAACTGTGGATACCCTTTGATCCAGCAATGCCATTGTCAGGTCTATATCCTAAAGACTTTCGAAAAAAGGGGAAAGGGCCTATTAGTAGAAAAATATTTATACCAGTTCTTTTTGTGGTGGTTGAGAACTGGCAATCAAAGGGATGCCCATCATTTGGGGAATGGCTAAATAAGCTGTAGCATAGGATTGTAATGGAATATTATTGTACTGTAAGAAATGGCAAGATGGATGATTTCAGAAAAGCTGGAAAGACTTATATGAACTGATGCAAAGTGAACTGAACAGAAACAGGAGAACGTTATACAGACGATAACAACATTATTCAATGAAGAACTGTGAAGAACGTGGTTTTTCTCATCAATGCAATGATCTAAGACAATCACGAAGCTTATTGTCCACTTCCATAGAAACTGACATTGATTGAATACAGACTGAAGCATGCTATTTTTCACTTTGTTCTTTTTTTTTCTTTTACTTGAATCTTCTTATACAAAATAACTAACATGGAATAGTTTTACAAAATTTCACATGTGTAATCTATATCTGATTGCTGTCAGGGAGGGAGGAAGGGATTGAATTTGGAAGTCGAAATTTAAATAAACTAAAAAAAAAATTTTAAAAGAAGCTTCTCATACCATTTTAATTGTGAAGGTTACCTCCTCCCACTAGTTGCTTGTTGCTCTATCTCTGCTTAGAACTTAGGACATAAAACTGTTTCAAATGAGAATGTCTCCTTTTGATAATGTAGATTTTTCTCATCAATTGGCGTTTGTCTATGGTTGTCATGGTGTCCCAGTTAAATCGGTTCTCAATGACTAAAATTTAATCCTCTTTCCTTACCTCTGGCAAAAGCAAAGCTATTTTTAAGAAAAAATACCACCAAATCCAACTTGCTATCAGACTCTTGCTACCACATGTGCACACCAAAGTGGGCTGCCCCAGATTAGGACTTTTATGCATGTTTATAATGTCATTCTTAAACAACATAAGTCTGACAACATAGGATCACATACATACATGACATTCTTCTTTTCCTCTCCCCCAGGGATCTAAGTTCTGAAAGCATTACTTCTTTCACATGAAAAAAAAAGCCTCTAAAGGTGCCTGAAGTGACTTCTGTACTCTGATGAGTATCAGTGACAAACAGTGGCATCAGGGAGAGAGACACAGACAGCAGAAGAGAAAAACAGGAACGGTCCACTGGGATTGGCATGCACTTATCAAATAATCATACATAATTAAATTGGGAAAGGGCAAGACTATTTTTAAACAAATACAAAATTATTATTTGGGAGACTAGTAAATGCCTAAGCTAGCCAGTGATTGGTGCCATACCCAGAAGTTCAGACAGAACTAAATTATGCTTCAGATTAATGTAGCAGTCAGTTCAAAGGTTAGACAAACAGCTGTTTCTCAAGGAGGCATACTACAAAGCATAACTGTTCAGTGGGAGGGTAGTAATGGTCTTGGTGTATTCCCAGTGGACTCACTGTTATTTATTTCTGATTGGGAGATATCCAAAGCTGACTCCATGCTACTGATGACCTCTGTCGCTGGGGCAGAAGGGTGAAACTCTGGAGCCAGCACAATTTTACCAGTCTCTGAGAAAAGACACATGCATACATACACACGCATATAAGCATACACACACTTATACATACAACACATCTTTGCACTTGAAGCTAATTTACAAACCAGCAGTTTGGAATGATAAAGAAAATGTATGAAACAAATACAAAATATAATGCTAGTTTGCTTACACTTAAAGGAAAACTAAATTAATATTTAATAAGAAATATGAAACTTTTTGTATTTGATATTTAGCAATGGCAGGTTGTGTCTGAATGGGGTCATGATAATATAGAAAAACAGCAGAAGAGAACCAGACATTTATTCTTGTTTGTTAGGAGCTAGGTTGAGGTAATGTCTTTCCTTGGACAATTTCAGCATTTAGAAAGAACTCCATAATCTGAACAACCAGCATCATAGCTTAAAAATAAGTAAAAGAGTTCCTAACACTGATAAAACTTCATGTTCATACCAAAAAACAGAGAGAGAGAGAGAGAAAGAAAGAATGGCGGAAAGCCAGGGGACTGTAGAGTGTTAGGGAGTGCAATGGAAATTGATAAAATCTGAGGTAAGAGTAGTCAAGTTGATCAGAATATCAGATCTCAATATCAGAAAGATATTGAGAGTGAAACTTTCTGATGATACACTGAAAAAGATTTGGATGCCTCTCCTAAAGGAAGAGTTTGTAGATTATACCCTTAGGAAGATATAACCAGGATTTTGTTAAGTAGCATTTCTAACTATACACCAAGTTTTCCCTCTTATCACAAGGCCTAACTTGAAAAATGGCAAGAGAACCAGATTTGGTGTCAGAGAAGTGGAGTTCAAATCCTTGCCATAACACTTAATATTTGCATAATTTGGAGCTCGGTTCCTTCACTTGTAAAATAAGTAGCTTAGACTAGATGTCTCTACTACCTCTGAATCTTGGGACTTACTATGTGGAAGTTGTTTTTGTTTCTCAGAGCTCAAGGCAGAACTAAGGAATAGGGCCTTAGAGTAACTGACCTTCAAGTTAGAGCCCATACTTTCATAAAATTAGTAGTTGAGGCTGTAGCACAGTGGTGAGAAGAATAAACAGTAGAATTTGCAGGTACTTCCTTTTCATTCCCAGTGGTGTCTTTCCTCTCCTCTCTTCCTGCCTTCCCCATGGGCTTCAACCTTGTGACTGTGGTCCTCTGTTCTCTCTTCCTGACCTCACATACACCAGCGACCCTAGTGAAAAATGATGCCTTCTCATGTCTTGGGCAATAGTATGTAAAGCCAGGCAGTGGGACCATCATTCTGGTTCTCATAGGACTGCTGATATCCTAAGCTATACTTAGGCTCCATTTTCCTCTTTTTATTCAACTCCTGGATTCCTGTTTCCTAAGTCACTGGCATGGAGGTTCCCCATAGAGGTCAGAATTCTCACCTATCAAGGATTTAAATGACTGATTAGGATAAAGTGAAATCTTGTTAAGGATCACAAGATCATTAGATGCCCAGAAGACATCTTTTTATATAGTCTGGGTATATATATAAATATATTATATATATATATATATATATATATATATATATATATATATATACACACTACGTATGCATACTATATGTAGTATATATATATAAATATATTATCTATACATATATACTATATATATATAAATATAGTATATATATATATATATATATATATATATATATATATATATATATTTTTTTTCCCTCCCTCCCCTTGTTCCTCCTCAAGATGGCAAGCAATCTAATACAGGCTATACATGTGCAATCATATTAAATATTTCTATGTTAGCTACGTTGTGAAAGAAGAATCAGAACAACAGGGAAAAAAAACATGAGAAAGCAAAAAAAAATACGAAAAGAGAAAATAGTATGTTTCCATCTGCATTGAGATTCCACAGCTCTTTCTATGTATGTGAATAGCACTTTTCATAATGAGTCTTTTCAGAAATTGCCTTGCATCATTTTATTACCTACAAGACATAAGTCTTCTCAAAGCTGATCACTGAACAATGTTGCTGTTACTGTGTATGTTCTCCTGGTTCTGTTCACTTCACTCAGCATCAGTTACTGTAAGTCTTTCCAGGTTTTTCTGAAGTCTACCTGCTCACCATTTCTTATAGCACAATGGTAGTCCATTATATTAATATACCACAACTTGCTTAGTCATTGCTCAATTGATGGACATGCCCTCAGTTTCTAATTCTTTGCCACCACAAAAAGATCTGCTATAAATATTTTTGTACATGTGAGTACTTTTCCTTTTTTATGATCTCTGGGATACAGACATAGTAGTCACACTGTTGAATCAATGGTGTGCAGTTTTATAACTCTTTGGGCACAGTTCCTAGAAGGCATCTTAAAGAGCTTAGATTCCCATTCCCTCATTTTAGGGATGAGGAAACTGAGGCAGAGAGAGCTTAAGTGATTTGTACACATGTCAAATAAGTAGGTAAGGTGGAAAACTCACAAGAGTGTCTAGGACAGGCATCTAGTCCTTATCAATTTTTGCAGTACATTATATGATTTATCATTTTCTCCAGCCTTCTAGGTTCATAATCTCAGCATAGTGCACAAATCTTTACTCTACCTCAGCCTATATATCCAATCTATTATCAAATCTTCTGCAACATCTATCTAGTCAAATGTTATTTCTTTACTCATAAAACTTCCACTTAAGTACAGGTCCTCATCACTTATGCTTTTGATCAGGGCTTTTTAAGCTTTTTTTTTTTCCATTCAAGACCCCTTTTCCTGTTAGTGTTGAGTGGCCTGAGGGCACATGCAAAACAAAGTGTGTATGATTTGTTTTCAGAACCAAAGTGGTGGTAAAGTTACTATATACAACATAGATAGGCAAGCACCACTGCCAGAAACATCTCAGATTCATTATGTGATTTTTAAATTAGTTTTTGGTCTTTATGTGTTCAGAAACCTTTTACTCTTATCAAAATTTTGCCACCCCATATGGGGTTACAACCCACAGTTGAAGAAGCACTGACTAGACTATTGAACAACCTCTTAATTGTTCTCCCTATCTTAAGTCTCTCAACACTCCACCCTTTTTTATACACTGCTGTCAAAATAATTGTCCATAAATGCGGTTCAGACCACTTAATATTCTGATTCAACCTCCTCTTGAATAAAATAGGAGCACCTTTGCTTATATTTTGAAACCTTTCACAAGCAGAAACCAATCATTTTATTTTCCAATTTGATTGGGTGGTACTATCCCTCTTCCACTCTGCAATCCAGACAAACTGGCTTTCTCTCTGTTTCTCACATGTGACATCCCATCTCCAATCTTGGTACATATGTGCTAGTCATCTGATATGCCTGCAGTGTAACTCATGGAATCAATCTTGTCCTTTAAGTCTTAGCTCAAGCACTACCTTTTTCATGAAGTCTTTCCTATTCTTTCCAGCGGTGCCTCCCTCTCAAAATAGCATGTTTTCAACTGCTCTGTATATTGTATTTTCTGCCTGACTTATTTGCCCCATGAATTCTGAGTCAATGGGGATCAGAAGAGGGGCCATAGAGAAGGCAAAAAAAGAAAAGACGAATAATTTGTCTTGACCAAGGTTATCTTGAAGTCTTCTTTTAGCTTAAAATAGTATTATACCATTCTTAGTTAGTGGAGATATAGTCAATACTCTCAAGGAAAAATCAATAGAATTTAGTGACACATTAGATATGGAAAGTGAAAGAAGTGAGATACCAAAGAAGATGTAGAAATTTTGAGTCTATGACTCTGCTAATATAATCTTTAAAAAAAATGAGAATTAGGGAAATCTGGAAAGAAAGCTAATTTGGAGGTAGGTTAAGAATGAGAATTCTATTTTGAATATATCATTGAAGAGGACTTGCAAAGAGATACGTCTGTTGGAAAAAAAGAAAAATCCATCTTGAAGATAACATGTTTAGGAGTCAACATTCTAAAGTAACATTCTAAAATGTCAGAATTAATCAGTTGTCCAAAGAGAAGGGGTACAAATGGAAGGACAGAAAATCAAGCTAGAATTTTGGGGTTGCCCATATTTAAAGATAGGAAAAAGGAGAGGAAAACATTAAATGAGATAAGCAGTAGTTAGACAAGTAGAAAGAAAATGAGAATAATTGGAGTCATAGAAGCCAAGGAATGAGGGAAAGTCACAAGGAAAATGTGGTCAGCAGTTTAAGACCTGTAGAAAATTTCATGGTACTTCAATATGTCATTGGGATGGGAAACTAGAGTTGGAGTTGGAAAGACCTGGGTTCAGATCTCACTTCTGATGTGTCCTAGCTGTGGGATCCCAAGAAAGTTATGTAACATCCATCTTTCTTGGGTTTTTTTGAGAGTCTTGAACTAAAAAATAATGAATTCTTAGGTCTCTTCCATTGCTAAATCTAGAATACTATTGACTTTTTAGATGGTCATCAAGAATTACTGGGACCCCAAAATATATGACTTTCAAGTCAGCCTCCTGATGAACCTCTTCAAACTTGACTAGTCTGGTCTTCGGGTGACAAAAAATCTTTACTGTTGAATCCATATCTGAGATCTCCACTTTCTTTAGGTGCTTTTTCAAAACATAATCAGAAGACCCTATGCAGTTTTCCAGTCTAATAACTTTGAGCCTCTACTGAGATAGACCTTTTAAAATAGTTGACTTCCTCCATGTTCTTAGTTGAAGAGTAAAAGTAACAGTTAAACACAACTCACACTTTTTTCTATATCTTTCTCTAACATTTCAAGTCTTTTTAAGTTGTAAGAGGACTTCTGCCAAATCGGGTCTAGGTCTTTTTCCAGGAAAGTATTGAACTCTGATATTTGTAATGAAAATACTTCCTTGTTGCTTTTGTCTTTCATGGAGTACATAAAACATTGGGTGATTTAAACTGGTCACACAAGACTGGTCATCACCCAACATAGCTTGTCTGCTTCCAGGTCTGGGTTCACAGTTTCTCTAGATGTTAATAGCTAACAGTCCATAGTCTCCATTAGCCTAGCCATCAACTCAGAGTCCCCTCCATGCCATGAAGAGAAATCATCGTAGGTCTATGAAGGAGTCTTTTGATAGTAGTTTAGAGAGTTAACCCAAAGTGAAGAAAAGGATTGCTGAGCAGTAAGACAGACCTTGTTGAAGGTAGACATCATGGATTTTTGGTGTATTCAATCTGCCTAGTTTTGTGACTTTCTGAGCAAAGTTCTCTAACCCAGGAGAACAAGACTATGACAAATAGTGGAACTGTCCCAATTTGGGAGACTGCCATCATGGAAAGTCAGCTTGGTGTGGAATTGCATTGTGTTACTGAGACCTAAATTGACAGAAAATATAATTTAGACTGATCAAAGTTAATGATATAATATAATTTCAGCCCTTTATGGCCATGGACTTTTTTATTTTTGTAATTTTATTCTCATCACCTGGCACAGTGCCTTGACTGTAATAGGCAATTAACTTGTGTCTGTTGAATTGATTTGGAAAGAGTGTTGGATTTGGAGTTACAGGACCTAAATTTTAATTCTAGTTTTGCTACTTGCCATCAGTGAAAACTCAAGCAAGTCACCTTACTTCCCTTGACTTCCTTCAGTTTTTTCCCCTGTCAAATAAGGAGGTTGAATTAGATGATCCTTATCTCTAGTCCTAAGATTTGTTGTCCTAAGTAAAACTAGGACTGGCTCCAAAGAACTGTGTTCTTCCCATTAAACTAGGATAGCAGGATAGTATTCTGTGAATTCAAAACTGTTCTCTATTTACATTTCAGTTTGAGTTTACCAGGACATTTGCTTTTGGGTAGTGAGGTATATAGGGCAGCTAAGTAACTACATAGATTCTGGACATAGGGTCAGGAAGACTCCTCTCCCTGAGTTCAATGTGACCACAGACATTTACTAGCTGTGTGAACTTGGGCAAGTCACTTAACCCTCGACCTCAGTTTCTAGATCTGTAAAATGAACTGGAGAAGGAAATGGAAAACCACATCAGTGGTTTTGGCAAGAAAACCCCAAATGGGGCATAAAGTCAGAAAGGATAGAAACACAACTCAACAACATTGAGACATAATATCTAAATATAAAATTTATTTGTAGGTTCATATAAGCCTACATATAGAAAAGGTGGCTGATTTTGAGGACAGAAGGGCCTGAGTTACAGTACTACTTCTAGCATATAATGACTTACCTTAACTTTTTAATGCCTTCAGGCAAGTTTCTAAAACTGTGCTTTGCACCTTTTGCAGATCTGTGTTAGTAGAGGAAATTTCCATATATTAGATTACACTGACTCTTTCATTTAGATGATTAATTATGATTATTTTTGTTAATACTTGTCACAATCCAGGAAATCAAAATGTTAAAATTATGTGGAATATATGACCGAACGGCTCTGTGGCATAGGCCAATGAAGATTTATAATCATTGAGAATCGAACAGAACACAGAACATCTTTGACTGATGACTTACATAACAAAATCACATCTGCTCTCTCACCCTCCATCCCTACCCTTAAATGCTGGCAAAACTTGAAAGAAAAGGAACTTCATAAATAACTGGCATTTTTATAAGTAGGATATTTATCAGTACTTATTCACCTGAAAAAAATGAGAGAGAAAACATATTTTGGGGAAAAGGCTTAGAAAAAGAGATAAATAAAATACATAAAATCACATAAAAATATGTAAATACATATATATGTATTTATATGGAAATATATAAAAATAAAATAAATAAAAAGGCTTTCTAAGATTTTACCTCATTGTAAATTTTTTGGGGAAAAACCACATAATTTAAAAAATTATAATTTCATTAGAATGAGCTCAGTTAGAACTATAAGTGTACATCCTTGCATATCCACAATGGTTCTCAATTCACTGAATAGGTTAATTCAGTACGATCATGAATGATGAAAAAAAAATTAAACTCCCATAACCCAGAAAGTCATCATCAAACTACAATAAATCTCTTTGAAGGAATTTATGGTCTGGATACAAACTACAGACTTTACTAGGCTCCTGAAGATGTCAATAATTAACTAAGGAATAGCCAAGATACAGGGTTAGAGCACTCATCTGGGAGTTAGAGTCTTTCACTCTGTTCTCGGGGATGATATTCTATTGAAATCTCAGAAGGGTCACACACCTCATTATTCTTCAGTTATTCTTCCATATTTCCATATTCCATATTATTCCAAGAATTCCATACCTTGAATTCTTAATGTTACTGATTTAGAGGGAGAGTTGTTGAGGAAGATAGCAATGATTAAAACCCTAAATGTGAAAGAAGCAACATAAAAGTAAAGAAATGATGGAAATATTGCATACATTTGCTGCTATTTCAAATTATCTTTGAGATTATGTATGCCACTATTCATTTGTAATATGAATGATCTTAAGGGGCTGGCAATAGATAGATCACATATTTTTGACAGAATTATTTATATTCAGGCAAATATGAATGTGTCTAGTAGATGGTCAGAGGATTCCTCTTATATTTTAATACTCAGGTAAGCAATTACTCATGACAGGAGTTGAATTGCCACTTATATGTGGTATACATAGGGAACTGTGCATAATAGTATTTTGGGAGAAAAGGTTATCAGAATTGTTTGATATTTGCTTAAAATTGACAGTATTTGAAAATCAGATTTGAAAGATCATGTTTGATGTCATATTGTGTCACTTCTGTTGGATAACATTGTCCCTATAAAATATAAGCTTTTCAAGGACAAGGGCAGTGTAATTTTTAAATTATGTATCAATACCTAGCATGGTGCCTAGGAAATAGCAGGAATTTCATGATTGTATGCTAATTAATTAATTTATTGAAATTTCTATGTAATTATTTAAACACATATTTTGCTCATCTTGCCTTATATAATGAGGGATTATAGATTTTCTAAAAAAAATACCATAAAATACTTTAACAGAGAATAGGTATTGAACATGTGACTGCAATTCCACATATTCTTAAATATGAAAATTTCTTCTATCAATGCAAATGGGAATGTCCCCTGGAATTCATAGTTTTAGAAAAATACCTAGAGCACTGAAGTTGAGTGACTTGCCTAGGGTCACATCTCCAGTGTATATCAGAGGTGGGATTTGCCCCAGGTCTTTTTACCTCTGAGTTCAGTTCTGTAGCACCTATGCAGCTCCTAAAATGCAGTAGCATCCACAATATGTATTCAAAGAGATGGGTATATGTAATATATATATATATATATATATATAAAATATGCTTTGATATATGTATGCATATACACACGTATATAAATATACACACATACTTTTATATGTGTATGCATGCACATCTACACATGTATACACACATGCACACACACACATATGTATCTCCTAATTCTCATTTTCAATTATGGACCTCTAAAATGACTTATTCTATTTTTAGGATTTTGTAGTTGTTTGTCTGCTTATTTGAGTATGTTTTATTAGCAAACAAAAGTAGATTGTAAGTTTCTTGAGGATATGGACCAAATTATACACTCTTCTACTTCTCTTGTTTCCCTCTTGATGTATCCTATAATGTTTTATACACAGTAGACAGTAAATAAACACTTGATATATTGAATTAAAGAAATTTCTGACTAATGCTTCTTAATCGCATTGGCAGAGTTAGTTTTTCAGGGATAGTCTAATATCTGATTCAGGAGTCTAATTTTCAGTGTGGACCAGGAATGATTAGAGCCCATATCCCTACTTTAGAAGTAAAATAAACAGTTTTCTTATAGCGCTATAAGATAATGATGCATTGTGGGCTGAGCTTTTGTGGTGGAAAATAAGTTATTCGATCCTTCCTTCCCTTTAGTAGGTGAGAGTGCATTTTTTTGGTCCCTTCTCAGATTTGTCAAAAAAAAAAAGCCTCTAGTTCTTCTCACGTTTGCAAGGCTACAAAACACTGTTCTCAGTGTAAGTCCTGACTATGGAGAGTAACAATAACCACTTACCCTGCTGGCTACACAGCAGAGTCTACATAACCCTGTTCACAGAGGTCTAGAGATAAAGAGAATCCATGTTCCCTTCCAAATAGCAGAGATTATACTGTTACTAGTTTTTCATTAGTGTCTATCCAACCCAGAAGAGAAGGCAGTGCTGGACAATAGGTAGAACCAACACATGAGGACAACCGTCCTGCTTTTTGCCCCTCTCATCATGATCCATGCTTATATTATGTTTTTTTTTCTTTATATAAACCCTCATCATCCCCATGGTATAGTTAAAATCTTAGGCTACTACTAGTATTCACCAGTACACAGGAAGCTGGAATGGAAGATTTGAATGAAATGAAGAGGCAGAGGCAGATGGGGGGGGGGGAGCAATAATTAGCTATAATTTGAGAAAATGTCATTCCTACATTTGATTGGCTAGCAAACATTGAAAAACTCAACCTGGTAGGAGAAGGGTTAGCAAAGCCCTGTGATTATTAGAAAGTAAGGCATAGGAAGGTCTCATTATTTTTAATGGGTTTTTGTATTTTTTCTTTAAAATAACTAGATAACTCAGTAGAGCAATTTATATTCTAAAACAACAAAAGATCATGTTACAACAAAGGTCTTGACCTACTGTAAATTCTCAAAGGTAAAAGACTTTGAGTCAGTAGTGAAACTCCATCCTCTCATGCTTAGGTATGGCTTGTCCATAAGGTAGAGCATGCCTGGTGCTCTGCTGTTTGGAAATGACCCAATCACAAGAGCAAAAGATGAAGTTTTAACAGGAGAGAACACATAACTCAGGGGATTTGCTGTGTGATGCAAACTCTTGCCTGCAGGTTACAGTTTCCAAAGCAGGTTCCAGTGTTAGTTTTGAACAATTGTTACTGTTTGTGTCTCTGACCCCAAAGATCCTGGTGGTCTCTAGATAGCTACTATATGTGCTTTGCATTTTTATGTTGACTCCAGATGGTGATCATGGATAACTTCAAGATCAAAAAAACACCATTCAGATTTTTGGGCAGTGCAGGATATCCATTCCAAATATATGTTCTTCATTGTTCCTATCACTCATCACCTTCTTCTGCAGTGTGAATTCCAGAGGGGTATTTCCGTGCTAGAAGAAACAAATCACAGCAGAGGAACATATAAGGATGCAGTTTCTGACATTCATTTTGGTCTGTTTGAAATAAACACATCACATCATATCATATCACATCACACACACACAATTATTGCATAGAGAGATGGGTCCTACTTTCCTATTTTTTTTAAGAGCATATCATGGGTAGGGGGAAGAATTCCTTTTTTTTTTTTGAAACGGCATGGAGGCTACTTCAGTATTCAAAGCTCAATGAATTTGGGGTACTTTCTGTACATCAGCACAGATGAAGACCCCTCTACCACTTAGTAATGAAATGACCTTTGAGAGTTGCTGTTCAGAAGTGTGCTAATGGTTTGCTCTGGATTTTGACAGGCTGACTTTTAGGCAGCAGAAACAGACCTGCTCTCCTAGGGGGTACATGAAATCTTTCCAAAAGTCTAATATCTGGTACAGAATGTGCTCTGTCACATTGCTTCAATGTAGGGAACGTGATTCAGAGTGCAGAGCCCTGGATTTGAGGTCAGGGGAACTCTAGTTAAAATTTAGTGTTTGATGTTCACTATCGGTTTGACTTTGAGCAAATTACTCTACCTTGCTCTCAATTTCTTCATCTGTAAAGGGAAGGCTTGTTTTAGATAGGGTCCTTTGCAGCTTTCAATTTGTGATGCTCTAAATACAGGGTCATATGATGCTATGATTAAGGGTGAGAGTAGGACTTTAATCTGTGAAGTTTAAAAAACCTTGGTCATAATCCAAATGAAAAGAATGTGAATTCCAGAGGGGTGTTCTCCCCATTGTAAATTTTTGCTTCTGGGCAACACTACCATTAAAAGATTCTGGATTTCTTTTAATGAGATTTAACAAAAATCCAGGAGGGAATTTGGATATAGATGAATACTGGTATTAATAACTATGATTTGGGGGAATAATACATGGTGAGTAAAAACCATTTTGTTACTGTTGATCAGGAAAAGTCCGCAGGACAGTGTAGGGGAATCTGGTTGGGAGTAAAAGGAGGGAAAGGTAGGTGAGGAGAGCCTTTTTGTAAACTTTAGCTTGCCATCTGGGCTCTTACCTAGGTCAACCCCTCCACTATTACATGGGCAGTGAAGCTAGCCCCACAGTTGAATGAGTCACTGAAATCTGATCAGCTAAATGCAGATCTACAGGAGAATGTCATCGCCCCACAGTTTTAAAAACTTAAAAGGGAGCCACTTTCTCTTTCAGAGGTTTTCATAGGCAGAAATGCTGGCTAGCTCGCATTCTAGGATTGCAGAATGTCTAAAAAAAAATTTACTCGTTTTTTTCCCCTTCCTTTCTTCCTCCTCTCCCCTTCCCTTTCCTTTTATTTCTTCCTTTCTCTCTTCCTTCCCTTCTCTTCCTTCTTTCTTTCCTTCATTTCTTCCTTAAATCCTTTCTTCCTTCTAACTAGTTTACAATAATGTGCATTCTATCCACTTCCCCCCCTTATAGAAATAGGATCTGTGTTACTTGTGTCTCCATTCTGTCCACCTTTGCCTCTTTTACTAATTCCTGTCCCTATTGCTTATTTCTTACAGCACTAAGCCTACGACCATGTCTCTGCCAGGGAATGACAGGAGGCAGTTCTCTTTAGAGCCAATGCCAGCGTAGCTATGTGACTCATTTAGCAAAGCAAGCTACACAAGTTGCTGTTAGGAGTTAATACTTCAATGCTAAAGACCAGGTGAATCACTTAGTATTTCCTAAGGGAGGCATCTCCCAACTGAAAGGACAATGAGTCCCTATTTAATAATTATTTTACCTTCCAGCAATCAATAATACTTTAACCCAGAATTTCTTAAAGGGACAAGCATAAGGTTTGGCCGTGCCAAGGGAGTTGCTCTGAAAATTAATTACAAATACCAAGTCCTCTCAATTGCATTTAGCTGTGACTTCATACAATTTTTTAGAAATATAATACTTTCTGTTCCCTCTGCCCCATTAACTTTTGACTATGGAACATGCATATTTCATGTTCATGACTTTTCTCAGTGTGACAAGGAAGCTTTAGCACACTATCAGAAGTTCTAATCATTCATCAATTCAATGTATTTTTATGGATTGCCAAGCAAAAGAGGTATTAAGAAGTTATGGAGTCTGATATTTGCAAGGCTAAAATATAGGCCTATAAAATGAGCTCATTACACAAACACACACACACACAAATGTCACAGTTAAAGAAAATGAATAGGGAAAAGTACTGTCTGCTAAATTTAAGGGTCCATTATTGGTGGTTTTCCTTTTCATATTTTTATCTCCATGACTCAGTCAATATGAAAAAGAATTGTTTAAAGGCATGACTTTCTAGGTTATAATGGTTAGCCACAATCACAGTAATAACTCACATTAAATAGTATATGTGGTATACATAAAACACAACATGATGTGGTACATGACATAACACATGACATGGAATGATGTAATTTGACATAATATGACATGAAATAAAATCTTATTTAATTTGTGTGGGAACTATTTCTCATAGTTGTCCAACATGATCTCTTATAAGAATTGTTAATGATATGTTTGTACGCACAAATTCATCTATGTAATTTCATTCTGCTGAGATTTTTCTCCAGTAATGCTGGTCTCAACCCATCCACATGTTCTGCATCTTGAGAAATTCTTATCTAAACCTTCCTGACAGTTCACCAAAGAGGGTCTATCCAATATCATAGTTACCTTCTGCATTTTGTTCTGAGATCATGACACGAAGGTTCAGATACCAAATCCTGGCCATCTACTAGTCATGACTTTCATTTGCCACAAGACAAGGCCATCTTCTCTTCTCCTTTCCAACTCTGATTACCGGCATGAATGTATTTAATTGTTTGCATGTTTTCTTCCTCCATTTCTGTCAGATCCTGTGCTTTGGAAGGCTTGCCAGTAGAGTATAATCCCTGGAAAGACCTAACAATTTTGAAAAGTGTAGATTTGGTCATAATATTAGCTCTATACGTCTATCATTCTGGAATAAGCCTACTTAAAGTTGGAGATTTTTATACCCAAATTGACCACAGATTGGTGGATGTTTCAACCACAAAAGCTCTTGAAGACCATATTCTAAATTATAGAGTAGTTCAGTCTGGTTTGATAGACAAAAAAGTCATACCAATGAAATTAAGATTCCTTGCAATGTTGCAGTATTCATTTACAAATAATTTCCACATTACTGATGTCTCAAATAGAATCAATCATGTTGCCATTTTTACCCCTGGTTTTGGTAAAATGTAATTCCATGAAGTTCCTGTGATACAAAAATATGAAATATCTATGATTTCTTCAACCTGAGTGACAGCAACTATAGTAATATTCTACCTCCCTCTACCAAATGGTAAAGTAGATAGAATGCTGGGTATGGAATCAGGAAGACCTGAGTTCAAATACAACCTCAGACAACTATTAACTGTGTGACCCTGAGTTAGTACTTCTGACTACATCAGTAAAATATGAATAATATTAATACTACCTCCTCAGGTTTTTGGGAGAATCAGATGACATTATATATGTAAATCATTCAGCACAGTGCCTGGAACATAGTAAGTGTTTAATAAATGCTTCTTTCATATCATTCTTGTTCCAAGTGTGTTGATCCCAAGCCAGAAGGGATCATAGATTATGCCACTCATAAGGTCATGAGAGGATAGTGAGGAGGGACCACTGAGGTCATTTAGTCCAACTGCCTCATTTGGCAGATAAAGAAATTGAAGGCAAGGAAGATTAAGTGATTTGTCCAAGGTAACACAGGTAGAAAAGCATGAAAGATGAGATTTGAACCCAGCTTCCCCAACACCATAGCCAAAATTCTTTCTACCGGGATTCCAATCTAGACAATTTGTCTTCAAATATAGCACTCTACTAGGACAAAATACCTAGGTAAATAAATGGAAAGAGTGCTAAATCTAGACTCAGATACTCTAATTCCAAATCTTGGATCTTTAGTTTAGCACAATATACAATATTGTGCTAATCACTTAATTTCTCTGGAGCTCAGTTTATTTATCTATAAAATTAGATTGTACTAAATGGCCCCTCCCACTCAAAATCTATGATCCTGTGAAACAAGTGAGACAAATAAAGATTGAACAGTTTTCTATGTCACTCATGTAGTTCATATTAGAGGTAGAATTGTACTCTGGTCTTCCTGACTGCAGATTCTAATCCCTGAATCACAACATCTCTACTGAATACACTTGGTTCAGCAGGTCTTTTACCCTAAAAGAGGCATACACAGATGAAACAAACAAACAAAAAGCTTAAGAACCGTAGATACAGTGGTTAGATTTACGAAGAGATAGCAGTAAAATGGAATACATACCAGTAGTCCCCCACTGGCATCCACCTAAGAATAGATATGTTCATGGAAAGTACAATTAATATACACAACTTCTGCTGCTGCCAACTACATAAATTCAACACAGACTACATAATGTTAGCTATAGTCAGATCTTGAGACAGTTTCCCATATGCAGTCACAAATATACCTTGATGAGGTCTTTATGAAGTGACCTTAGATAGGACATGCCCTAATGAGTTAACTTTCCAAAGGAAAGGAGCCAGTATACAACATAAGAATGTATACATAAGAGAAAATGATATTACTTAACTGTCAAATTAGAGAATATGGTAGACATCACTTTATCTCCTACAGCTCCAGTTTCCTCCCAAGTAAAGTAAAATGCGGATAATATTGGTACCCATTTCTCAGATTTGTTGAGAAGATCAAGATAATACTTGTAAAGTGCCTAGCACTTGTCTGGCACATAATAGGAGCTTAATAAATGCTTATTTCCTTCCCTCTAGGTTTAGAGGTAAGTAGTACTGAGCTACAATAGAAGCAATAGTAAGGGAGTCTTTCCTTACAATAGACTCAAATTTGATTTTTTTCTCTCTCTTTCACTCACTGCTTCAAGTTGCTATTCAAATAGCAGCCTTTGAAATTCTTGAAAATGCTTATAATATTTCCAAAGCTAAACATTCGTAGCTCCATCAAATATTCTACTTACACATAAACTACACTTTCGTGGCTACTTTTCTCTGGACACTCTCTAGCTTATCAAAGTTGGACCACTGTAGAGGAATCCTGTTTAGTTACAGGTTGAACTAGATGACGTGTAGGCCTTGTGATTCTTAGTGAAAGATGACCGAATTTCAAGTTTGAACAATAGAGCAATGGTATTTACCACTGACAGAAATGGGGAAATTGACAAAGAAGGTTAGTCATAACAACTTTCAAAACCATGAAATATTCTTACACAGAGACCAGGGATCAACTGATCTCCAGTGAACAGAGTCAGAAGATGTGACAGCAAAAGAAACTTACGTTAGCTTCTTTGGAAGAGTTAAAACACAAATTAATAAAGAGTTCCTCGATTACTTGTTGTGGAAATCATTTAGTAATTAGAACAATTTTGATATTTTGAGTATATGAATTCTTGGCAAGAGGTAGAGAGATAGGCTTAATTCTGAGGACTTTACTTATAGAATGATTTTACAAAATGAAAACTTTAGATTAGCAAATGGCAAATTCGTACTGTTAGGATGCGTTCCTATTATTATACTCTAACACAAAACTTTTCTTGGTTTGTTTTTTATAAAGCACAAGACCATAATAAAATCTGAATGTACCTCTAATGACATTTCTTATTTTATTACTCTGACTCTAAATACAATTCTAACCACAGAATTAAGAAAATTTATCTGAATTTTTTTTAAAAGTAGGAACATGTCCCTTCTCATGTATTTTTAGAATTATTTTCCATTTATGTGAATCATTTGCTTTAAATATTCAAGTGAATGTTTTCATTCAAAATGAAAATCACATTTTCATCATCATTGCATTTACCTTTTCTTTATTTAAACTTTTTTTAAATAAAAGAATGTATCCAGTATACCCCTTCCACTTTGCCTCAAGCAAAATAGTACATTTACCTGTCAAAGGTGATGAGTTTTCAACTGCTGTGTGCGTGTGTGTGTGTGTGTGTGTGTGTGTGTTTAAAGGCTTGACAAGGACCATAGTTTTCTTAAGTAATCAACAGGAACCTTTTGCTTGGTGATTTCATCCCTGATACTTCATGGCACCACAGACCTATTTGACATCTGGACAGCCTCATTCTTGGTTCAGGTCAACAATTATAAAATTTGTTGAAAATATATTATAAAAGAAAGTTAAGAACTATCAGGCAGAGAGATCAATGATCATCAGTATCACCTGTTTTTCTTTTTTTAAAATTATTTTGTTTTTGTGATTGTGTGGTTAAAGGAAGCCCAGAGAACAAGATCTTAAAGCAAAATCATTTAAAGTATTCAATTTACATATTAGAAAGATTAGATAGCATTGCTGCTGTCTAATAATCATCACTATTAATCACTTATCCTTTATTAAGCACCCTTTGTGGGTTTGTTACTACTCCAAGACTTATAAAGATGTGACCAGGGGCTCAACGAAGTTAACATATTAAGAGTCAATAATCAGGCAGAAAAATGCCAGACTTCAGGGAAAAAAAATGTTGGCATGAAAGAGTCCTATTCATTTCTAGAAAAACACTTTAGAAGGTAAATTCTTATGAAGGGTGAAATAAACTAAATTCCACTTTGTGCCTCATTACAAATCATAGTTCTTGATGTTTAAAGGGCTTATCGCTGAGGAAATCTAAGTGTCTTGCAATGTTATTGTTTTTTTATTAAATAATTAAACCTTAAATGCACTTAGGCACAAGACCAAACCCATAGACACACTCCCCACTGTTTTCATGTACAGTCAAAATAAACATCCCCTAAATCATTAGCACAATATTCCCCCTGAAAAGGAGAAGAAGCAGATGTTAGTGTCCCCTTTTAGAAGATGAGGGATCTAAGGCACTGAGAGGTCAAGTGCCCATAGAGCCAGTGTCGAGCTGCCTCCACCCGATCTCTACCCCCCACCTTCAGGCTTCTATTGAAGTCTATGATTTGGCAAAACATGTGCTTTCTCAACCAGGAAATGCAGTTTCATTAGCAGGGACAAATACTCCTCATGCTTCTGTATTCTCTTCCTCTCCTCTCATTTTCTCTTCCAGGCAAGTCAGATACAACTCAATGTGATGACAGAAGCATTTTTGGTTTTAATTGATGATTTGAATCCTCTCTTACATTATGGCTTAAATAAGGCATTTTCTTATTCAATAGTTTTTGATTGTCTGCTTTTCACAAGTTTCTGGGTTAAGCTTTGTACAAACGTTGTTTGAAAATTCAAGGATTCCTTGTAACCTTCTGATCTAGTCATGAATCACACGCATGCACACACACACACACACACACACACACACACACACACACACACAAACTGAAACAAATCTTCCCCAAAACATAGCTTGATTCTTCCACAGGTTAATTCGTGCCCAGCAACTTACATGGGACAAGTGGGGAAAGGGAAAGGAAAACAAATGAAAGGTTGAGAGAGAATTAGCGCTACCTTTCCAAAGCAGGGAGTGAAAGGTTTCCTTTGGCTTTTGACTGTAGAGTGTGGTCTTCAAAACTCTGGGGCAAGAAAGAAGAAATAATTTATTATTAATCTTGTAGAGAAAAAGGAGATTATTTCTTTTTATTCTTAATTGTGGTTTATACATTTGGCATTTGTGAAAACAGTAGTGGGGATAGATGAGACAGTATTAATAGTTAAGAGAATTAATGAAAGAAGGACCAATAACACACCAAGTGCTTCTAGAGCTGGGTTGCTTCTAGAGTTCCTCTTTTCTTCCGTCTAATGGTGCTTATAGACTCAGTACTTTAATAATGATAAACAGTCTTTGTCCTTTGAGTCAACATTTTATTTGGCATACATTCAGTTATTGTTTTAAATCAATGTAACCATTTTTTGAACCAGTTCTGTGATTTCATCCATCTAAAGGCGGGATGGAAAGAAACAAGCACTTGTTAATTACCTAGTACGCACTAGGCATTTCACTTGATGTTTTTTTTACAGATATTGTTTCTTTTGATGCTCTATCCTGGGAAGTAAGTATCATTATAACTCAAGGAAAATGAGGTAAACAGAGGTTAAGTTACTTGTCCAGGGACACATAGCTAGTAAGTATCTCAGGCCAGATTGGAACTCAGCTATTCCTGCCTTCCTCAATTCCTAGAGCTCTATAAAATCTATCACTTAGTGGTCTCTATATAAAGGAAATCTTGATGAGAAAATTCCCTTCACTGATGACATTTGTTTTCGAAATTATGATCTCATTGACTGTGGCATTTTGAAATGATGTCACTTGCCCAGGGTCACACAACAAGAGTGTGTCAAAGGCAGTTCTCAAACTCAGGTTCTCCTAAGTCTAAGAAGTGTTTTCTGTTTCTTATTAAATACTCCTTCTCAAAGTATAAAAATATCATACTCTGTAAAAGATACAACCTTTGGAAGGAAACAAACTATTTGCCATCTAAAGGACACAGATAAATAGGAAAGAGACTGAAGACTACTGGATTCACTTAAGGCCCCTAGGGAAAACAGAATGAATACAAACTTGGAGTGTTATCATCAGTACTTTTGTGAAAAACTGAAAGAAACTCTTGGAATACAGTTGGGATCTTGGCTGATGGGCTGTATGTCCACCAGAATCTAATCCCAGCTTTCAAAGGGTACCAGGGTAGTGGTTACTGAAAGATAAAAAGTGCAGAATGCTAAATCAGCAAACCTGCCTCCTTTAGTATTATAGTCTCTCTAGTTGGCTAGAATTAGAATTGAAATTGTTAATATGATTTCCATTACAACTTTCTTAAAAAAATATTTCAATACATTTAAGGCTTAGACCAAAATCTAAGACAAAATTGGAATTAGCCTTGTCTAGCCTTTGGTGGAAAATTGAGCATCTGCCAAATCAATAAGGTAATAGTCAATGTAATTTGCCGATAGTTTGTGCCAATACTGACAGTATTGTCAAATCATATGATTAACATCATGTAATTAAAATTCACACCAGGCAAGCATCTAGCATAAAATTTGTATAAGGCTTCGGAGAGTTCCAATGGCTTTTACTTATTCTCCTAAGTATCTTGGGAATCGATGCAGGTTTTATGTTAACAGTAAATACAAACCAAGATATCACTTACCAAAGTTATATTAACCCAGAAATTTTCATGGTACTGAAAAGGATGAAACTGTAGCCATTTTAACTTGAGAAAACTGAGCAATTATTCTGATACTTCTGAAGGAATCAGTGGAAAGAACCCTGAAAGGAGATTTCATTCTTGCCCTAGGCTTGCCATCAACTAGTTGAAGTAATGTTGGCAAATTAGAAAATATCACTGCGCCTTAATTTCCTATTCCACAAAATGGAAAAGAATAATATGATCCGTAAGAATAATATGATCCCTTCAAAGAACTAATACCGTGATTCTGAAGTTTGAAGTGAATACAAAATAAGTCTATATAGTCAGTTTTCAGTATAATTTTTTCAATTTATTTTAGTGTTCAACATTCACTTCCATAAGTTTTAAATTATATCCCCTCCTTTCCTACTCCCCCCCAAAATGATATGAAATCTGATATTGGCTCTACACATACATTCCTATTAAACACGTTTTCACATTAGTCATGTTGCATAGAAGAATGATAATGAATGGGAGAAACCATGAGAAAGAAAAACAAAACAAAACAAAAAAGAAAATACTCTGCTTGGCTCTGCATTCCAACTGTGTAGTTATCTCTCTGGATGAGTCCTTTGGAATTATTTTAGGGCTTCATTGCTGAGAAGGGGGAAGTCCATCAAAAACAGTCATTACAAACTGTGGCTGTTTCAATGTGTACACTGTTCTCCTGGTTCGGCTCATTTTATTCACCATTAGTTCATATACGTCTTTCCAGGTTTTTCTGAAGTGTGGTTGTTCGTCATTTCTTTTTTTCCTTCTAATTCAATTATTTAATTTTACTTTTCAGCATTCACTTCCACAAGATTTTGAGTTCCACATTTTCTCCCCATCTCTCCTTTATGCCCAACCCAAGACAGCATGCATTCTGATTACCCTTCCCCCAATCTGCCCTCCCTTCTATCATACTCCTCCCTTCTCTTATTTCCTTCCCCTCTATTTTCTTATATGGCAAGATAGATTTCTGTGCCCCATTGCCTGTGTACCTTATTTCCCAGTTGCAAATAAAAACAATTTTTAACATTTATTTTTAAAACTTTGAGTTCCAACTTCTCTTCTCTCTTTATTCTTCCCTACCCTCATTGAGAAGGCAAGCAAATCAATATAGGTTATACATGGGTAGTCATGCAAGACACCTCTATAAAGGTCATATTGTGAAAGACTAACTATATTTTCCTCCATCCTATCCTATCACTAGTTATTCTATTCTTTCTTTTGACCCTATCCCTCCTCAAAAGTGTTTACGTTAATCACCTTCTTCTCTTAACCCCTCTCCCTCTACTTTTTGTTGAGTAAGCGAGATTTTCATACCCAATTGAGTGTGCATGTCATTCCCTCCTTAAGCCAAATCTGATGAGAATAAGGTTCACCCTTTCCCTCTCACCTCCCCCATTTTCCCTTTCATTGTAGAAGCTTTTTTTTTCCTTTAATATGACAGATAATTTATCCCATTCTATTAGTTCCTTTCTCCTTCTCCTAATATATTCCTCTCTCACTTTTCAATTTTATTTTTTGATATCATCCATCTTATTCAATTAACCCTGTGTCCTCTCTCTCTCTATATATGTAACAGTAAGCACTCCAACATTTACGGGGATGCTGTTATCACAGGTTCTTAGATCTGCATTCATAAAAGGAAAGCAACTTTCAAGGGATTAACAATCACTTTAATCAAGCACATGTATCATTCCTTTAACCAGGCACCTATATCATTCACCTTCTTCAGGGGAGTCAGCACCCTGAACTTCAAAGAAAACACAGAGAAATCAAAGATCAACAGATACATCTTCCTCTGCCTGAATTCAATAGACAGGTCCAACTGTCAGACCATAGTTACCAGAGAGGGAAGCACTGACCTCTGGGTTTTCCAAGCCAGGGGGCTCCTTTAGCTGCTTCCCAGAGTCCTCATCTGGCCAAGCAAATGCTTCCAGTCAGTAAGCCCCCAAAGTAAAACCTCAACTCAAAGTATAATTTATACCTTTTTTTTTTTAGAGCCAGAGGGCATCCTAACCCTTGAGGAGTGCCTCATTAACAAAAGACATGGACCTTCCCACAAATCTTCCCTAACCAAACTTCCCTTAATAGCCAGTCTCATAATGGGTAGGGAAGGTCAAAATAATTAAAAATACATATACTATTTCTAGTTAAAGAAATTCTTGTTTCTATCCCTTACTCCTAGTAAAGACTCTTGATTGATAAAAGCAAGACTCAATCAGAGATACTTGATTATACTAAAACAGAAACAGCAAAAGATCTTATTTTGTTTGCTATGATAATATATAATCCCTCCAACTACCCTAATACTGAGAAAACTGTAAAGAGTTACAAATATTGTCTTTTCATGTAAGAATGATTTCAAGTCCTTTGACCCCTTAATTTAGAAACTACTAGATCTTGTGTAATCCTGCTTTTCTTTCCACAATACTCAAATGGTTTCTTTCTGACTGCCTGCAATATTTTCTCTTTGATCTGGGAACTCTGGAATTTGGCTACAATATTCCTTTTGGGACTTCTTTCAGAAGGTAATCAAATGATTCTTTTCATTTCTATTTTACCCTCTGTATACCAGAACAGTTTTCCTTGATATTTTCTTAATAGATGTTGCCTAGGCTCTTCTTTTTATCATAGCTTTCAGGGAGTCCAATAATTTTAAAATTGTCTCTCCTGGATCAATTTTCCAGGCCAATTGTTTTTCCAATGAGATATTTTACATTCTCTTCTATTTTTTAATTCTTTTGGTTTTGTCTTACAATTTCTTGATTTTTTATAAAGCCATTAGCTTCCATCTGCTCCATTCTAATTTTTAAGAAATTCTTTTCCTCATTGAGTTTTTGGACCTCCTTTTCTATTTGGCCAGTTCTGCTTTTTAAGACACTTTTTCCCCTCATTGGCTTTTTTGGATCTTTTTTTCCATTTGAGTTAATCTATTTTTAAGGTGTTATTTTCTTCAGCATTTTTTGTTTCTTCTTTGGCAAGCAATTAACTCATTTTTTTCATGATTTTCTTGTATCACTTTACTTTCTCTTCCTAATTTTTCCTCTACTTTTCTTACTTGATTTTCAAAATCCTTTTTGAGCTTTTCCATGTACTGAGACCCTGAAAAATATGAAAAACTCATATTTTTCTTGGAGTCTGCTGTAGGAGCTTTACTTTTGTTGCCTTCTCCTGATTGTATGTTTTGATCTTACTTGTCACCAAAGTAAGTTTCTATAGTCTAATTTTTTTTTCTGTTTTTTCCTCATTTCCTCAGCCAATTACTTGACATTTGATTTTTTGCCAATGTAGTTCTCTGTTTCCAGTAGGGGTGATGGTATACTTTCAGCCACTTGATGCAGGGGCCAGACTACACTACACTCTCACACAGGTCTGACAGGTTTTTTTCAACTGACCTTTGAAGTTGTCTTCAGCTTTGTGTTGTCAAGAAGTCTAGAAACTTCTCCAGATGCCAGTGATCCCTGCCCCCTGAGGTCTACTCAGGCCCCTCTATGACAGTATATCCTAAATTAGATTGCCTGTTCATCATTTCTTATAGTACAATAGTATTCTATTATATTCATATACCACAACTTGTTCAGCCATTCCCCAACTGAAGGGCATCCCCTTTATTTCCAGTTCTTGGCCATCACAAAAAAGAGTTGCTATACATATTTTTTGTACATATGAGTCCTTTTCCTATTTTTATGATCTCTTTGGGATACAGCCCTAGAAGCTATATTGCTGGGTCAAAGGGTATGCACATTATTGTAGCCCTTTGGACATAGTTTCAGGATATTTTAAAAAAATTAGTTTGTAAGACAGCAGAGTAGACAAAAGGACTCAACTGAGTTCTCCCAGCATTCCTTTCTGAACAACTTTAAAACAATGCCTTAAATTGAATTCTGAGTTGTCAGAGCCAATAAAGGTCAGAGTGAGACATTCTTCTAGGCCAAAACAACTTTTGAGGTCAGAAAAATAAATCAGTGACAGGGATGTAGAATGGCCTGAGGTGAATGTGGATGAAATACCAATGGTGAGAGCAAGTGGTGGCAACAAAATCAGCCTCATTGGAACTTTCAAGGCAGACGCAGTAAGAAGAGCTGGTAACTGGTCAGAAAGAGATTACAGGGGGTGTCTTGGCAACTCTTAGTTACAGGTCCAGACACTCGTAGGAAGATGGTTTTTTTTAAGTATATATAGACTTCAGAAACTAGTTCAAAGGCAGAAAAAATTTACTTTTGGGCAAGATGGAGCATAAGCCTTCAGTGTCAATATAGGTTTTGTTTACAAGGGAGCAGAGAGCAGTATTGCTTACAATCCTGAAAAAGCCCAAAGCTTAAGGAAGTACCTCTACTCTCCCCCTCACCCAATAGAAATGGAATCCAACTTTCACTTAAAGTTCCAAATGAAGAAATCAGGGGGAAAAATGAGCAAACAATAACAAAAGGACCCCAACTATAAAAGAATGACAGGGAAGATCAAGACATTAACTCAGAAGAAGACAATTAAGTCAAAATAACTGCAAGCAAAGCTTCAAAGAACAATGTAAATTGGACATAAGCCTAACAAAGATTCCTTGAAGAGTTGTGTATGTGTATATGTGTGTGTGTGTATGTGTGTGTTGTGTGTGTGCTGAGTGGTTTTGAAAACAACTGAGAGTAGTAGAGGAAAATTTTAGGTAAAGAAATAAGAGCAAAAAAAGAAAATTATTTAAAAGACCAATAATAGCTTGTAAGTGGAGCACAAAAAAATAGCTAAAGAAAATAACACCTTAGGAAACTGGTCAAATGGAAAAAAAGAGGAATTAAAGCTCACTAAAGAAAATAATTCCTTAAAAATTGGACTTGAACAAGTGGAAGTTAATAATGCTATGATACATCCACAAACAATAAAACAAAGTAAAAAGAATATGAGAACAGAAGAAAATGTGAACTATCTCATCAGAAAAATAACTAACCTAAAAAAGAGATCAAGAAAAGATGATTTTAGAGTAATTTTTTATTTTATTTATTTTACATTTTAACATTCATTTTTTACAAATTTGGAATTCAAAATTATCTCCTTCTCTCTCTTCTCTGATGCCACTTAATAAGGCAAGCAATTTGATATCGATTATACATGTGAAGTCATGCAAAACACATTTTTGTATTAGCCATGTTTTCATTCTTGCAAAGAGCAAAAACAACAGAAGAACAAAAGGAAAGAAATTTTTTTTTAAAGTATGATTTCATCTTCATTCATACTCCATCATTTCTTGCTCTGGTGCTGTTTTAATGATAAATCCTTTGGAATTATTTTGGATTATTATATTGTTCAGAATAGTTAAATTTCTCCCACTTGACCATAGTAGAGTATTGTTATTTCTGTGTCCAATGTTTTCCTGGTTCTGCTCACTTACTTTTGCATCAATTCCTATAAGTCTTCCCATATTTTCATGAAAGTATACAGTTTCTCATTTCAAGAGGAAACATAACTTAAAAATTATTGGTCTAAATAAAAGGCACCATAAAATGGAGGTGGGATCTAGAATTCATACTTCAAGAAAATACCAAGATAAGCTGCCCCAATGACTTAGAATCAAAGGGCAAAATATAAATAGGAAGAATCCACAGACCACAACCTGAAAGAGATCCCTAAATGAAAACAATAATGAATATATAATAAGCAAATTTCAGAGCTCTCAGGTCGAAGTGAAAATACTTCAAGCAGCCAGAAGGAAATTATTCAGCAGCAGAGAGGCAAGTCAGAATCAAACAAGGTTTAGAAGTTAAAAAGGTAAAGGAACAGAGGGTTTCGAATATGATATTCCAGAAAGCAAAAAAAGAAAAAAGCTGGGATTACAACAACAAATAACAAAATTATATAATAATTATAATATAATAAATATAATAATAATAAATAATAAAAATAAATATAATCTTTCAGGGGAAAAAAGTGACATTTAATTAAATACAGGATTTTCTAGCTTTCCTGACAAAAAGACTAGAACTGAATAGAAAATCTGACTTTCAAGTAAAAGACACAAGGAAAGCATAAAAATACAACTTGAAAGAGAAATCATACAGGACTCAGTAAAGTTAAACTGCTCACTTTCTTATGTGGGAAGGTGATCCATGTAACTTTTAAGAACTTTATCATTTTGAGGACAATTATAAGGACTATACATAGAAAGAGGGTATAGGAGTGAGTTGATTGCTGGAATGATGTAAAAAAAATGGAGAAGTGAGAAAGAGGAATACACAGTAGAACAGAAAAGAGAGAGGAAGAATGGAGAAAGACATATATATATATACATATATACACATACATATATATACACATATGTGTATGTGTGTATGTATGTATTTATGTATAATGCATATACATATGCATACACATACACACATATTCACATACTCAATTGATAATAGAAATCTATCTTACTGAACCGAGAATTAGGAAGGGAAGGAGATAAGAAAAAGAGAAGAGGGTATAAAAAGAGGGGATATAAAAGAAAACAATGAGAAGAAGCATAAGAGTAGGGACTAACTAAAAGTTTTCTAGTTATAAGTTTAAATCTCAAAGTTTTTGAAATTGTTTTTATTGCTAGTGTTTTACATTGATTTTCAATGTTTATTAATAGTTTGAAATTTTCTCTTTATATCCTTTGAACAATTATCTACTGAGGTCTTCTAAGGCTATGTTAATTTTCTATTTATTTATTTTCTATTTATTTTTAATATCACTTTATCAGTGATGTCTGATGAAATATTTTTCTATCAATAACAGTCTTACTTTTTGTTCTAGCTTCACTAATTTTGTTCAAGGAAAAGCTTTTAAAAGTTAGTATAATCAAAATAGAGGTTTTCATTTTCATTTTTATGGTTTCTTCCATTTTTCATTTAGTTAAAAACACCACCCCCATGTCATCGTAATCATAGTTGCAAAACATATTTTCATATATTTTCTCCAATTTTAATTATGTGACCTTTTAAAATGACCTTTTTTTTGGAATTTGTTGTGATATATGTTGCAAGAAGCTGGCGCAAACCTATTCCCGACAAATTGCTTTCCAGTTTTCCTAGTGGTTCTTATAAATAGGGAGTCTTCCAATTTATGTTGTTGGATTTTAAATGCTTAATTATATTGTTTCTGATTCTTGCTTATCTAGTCTCTTCTATAGTCTTATAATTTAAAATTAATTGTTTTTTTAAAGAATAGCAAAGTTCTAATTAGAGTTACCAAGAATAGCTAGCCATGCTACAAGTAATTAGAAAATCCATATTCTCTACTTTAATAGCTTCTGTTTTGTTCACTAAAGCAAAAGAAAAGAAGAAATTAAAACCATGAAACGCTACCTTGAAAGTCCCCAGCTGACCCACTCATATACTTTTCTACTATCCTCAAATGACTTGAAATGATTCCTTTCCCATAGACTCATCATAATCAAATTAATTTTATTTATAATACTGTTTCCTCTCAGTTTAAACATTTAGAAGCACCACAAAAATATCTCACTGTATCCATTCCCTCACCACACACTCACTTTCACCTGCTGCGTTGGTAGAAGTTTTTTTTTTCTTTTTTTCAGTGTCATTAATGACTTAATTTATCATCAAATCTAATGACCCTTTTTTCAGTTCTTGGTTTTCTTGATCTCTCCTCCTGATATTTTTTTTTTAATTGACCTCCATTTAGTGATAATGTCTCTTCTTTATCCTGGTTATACTCCCTTGGATACTGTCTACTACTATGGCTTCAATCAACATGTCTATATAAATGAGCTCTTGCCTTTAATCTTACCCTCCTCCATCCCTCATTCAACTTCCAGAACAATCTATCCAATGAAGGTGCAGACCATATTATTCCCTGGCTACCTTTAGTGACCATTGTTCAATGAATAAAATTCAATTTCCTTAACTTGGCATTCAAGTCCATCCATTATCTGATTTTAATATACTTATAGAGTTAGAGTGTTTGTTTTTCCTTTTCCATACATTCTACATTTTAATCAAATTAAACAATTCTATTGTCTATTCTCATCCTATGTTTACTCATCTCTGCAACCTGTTGCACACTACTTTTCATAACTGGAATGGTGTCTGCCCACCTTCACCTGGTGAAACCCACTGAAGGACTAGTTCGGATATTATCTACTGCATGAATGCTTTCCTGATAACTCTAGCTATATGAGTGATTCCCCCTTCTAGCGTCCCACATAGCACCCAGTTTAGATATCCTTGATGTACTATTCTTAACATGTAATAATATATATTGCAATTGTTTCTATTTCTGTTTTATCTCCCTACTAGAATAGAAACTATTTGAAGGTAGAGATAGTGTCTTGTTTTATCCTGCCACAATACATTCATATTGTAAATATCTATTGATTTTTGAGCTGAAAACAACAAAAGGTAATTTCTAGAATGTGCATAATATGGTAGGTGATAAAAATTACTACACCCAGCTCTTGCCCTTGGTAACCTTGACATTAATTCAGGAAGTACTCTACATCCTTGCTTCCTGGGAACAGAGAATTTAAAAGTAAAAATTCACTGCCAAAAATCTTTGAATAATGCTGATTCATGAGCAAGTTAATATAGAAATTTGGTAGACAGTTTTCAAATTAACTAGAGTAGGCAGGTTACTGAAGCTTCTCAGGAAATAAACACCAGAAGGAATAAAAAGTGAGGAAAAAACCCTTGGAAAATGGGCCTCCAGCCAGTCATCAAAAATAAACACTGTATTTTCAGAGTCTTTGCAATATTAAGAACTGGTTATAAGTTTAATAAAAAAAAAATAGGAAATAGGGACCAGAGACTGGAAAGCCCAGAGTCGATTTAGGCTGTCTGAATCACTTGCAATGTAGTGGTGATTTGAGCTGACAAAATGTTATTGGAGGGATCACTCTCCTCAGCACTGTTTGCTTTGGGAAGTCAGGAAAAGATTTATTATGGCTGAAAGCCTTTACAGCTGTCGGATGTAAGTGCTAGTTAAGAAAGTTGAAAATTTTGGCCTAAATTAACAATGTAAGCTGCAACATTGAACATGTGCAAAAGTCATAACTTACATTAAAAAAAAATAACAAGTCAATTTCTAGTTATTATTTCATTATTTCTCAAATTATATAATAGGGCAAGGTATCGATTAACCCCTTCTTTGAAATCCAAGTTCCCAGGTTTCTGAGAAATAACTGTAGATACAGGTAGAACTAGAAATAGATGTCAATGCTGATTAAATAGGTATGTATAAATGAGAAATTCCAAGATTCAGCAAACTATGGCCAGCAGAGCAAATCCAGTCCAATGCCTGTTTTTTCATAGTCTACTAATGAAGGCCATACAAAAATAGGCAGAGGGCTTATATTTGGCCCAAGAACTATAGTCTATTTTGTAGGTGGCAACTTTCTGATGAAAGTCAAGCTAAGATGATGATGTATACCACCTTTCTCCAGAGAGGCTGAGCTCAGGATGCAGACTGAGATACCAATAGTACATGCACATACACATATTGTATATATATGTATGTGTGTGTGCCTATATGTGTGTGTGTATGTGTTCATATATATTCTTTGAGCAACACTATATCAATTTCACCTTTCTTGTAGATTCAGCATGATGTAGTAGATGGAACAGTGAGTGAGTTTGGTGTCAAGAATACTTGAATTCCATTGCTGTCTAAGAAAACTGCATGTCTCTGGTCAAGTAATTTAACCCATTTGAACCTTAATTTCCTCATCTGTAAATAAGCATATAAAACAGCATCTATCTCAAAGAATTTAAAGGATTAGATGAAATAATAAATGCATACAATGATTTTTGAACTTTAAAGGATGAAATTACCTACTATCATCATCATCATGTCGAATCATCCAAATTACACGTCAGTGAGGACAGCATTGACATGGTGATAGTCATCAAGGATGTTTATCAAATGCCTATTCACCTCCCTCAATATTCCCCCTAATGTGATATTATCATATTGATGTTATAGTGGAAAGAATGCTGCCTATGGAATCAGAGGGCCTGAGATATGTGCCTGACAATAATTATATACATGACTCTATGCAAGTCACTTAGCTTCTCCATCTCAGATAGCTGATCTGTAAAATGATGTGGCTCCTAAGGTCCATTGCATCTCAAGATCTATCATATTATAGCTCTATTATAAAATAACATAATATAAAAGAACATTATAAAATAAAATAACATATTTTAAAGAAATATGGCAAGTAGACAGTGGGAGGGAAAGTATAGACTTATTTGATAGTCAGTCTCTCATGGTGTTCTGATGGAAAATCTGGAGAGATTTGGGCTAGGTAATAGTATAGTCATAGATTTAGCATGGCTTGAGTTGGTTTCAATGCTTCATTGAAAATGGTCTTGTAATGGATCACCCAAAAGATCTACATGTGGACCAGTGCTATTTAACACGATCAATAATGTGAATAAAGGTAGCAAAGTCATTCTTATTAATTTGAATAGGACACAAAACTGGGAGGGGTAGCTAATATACTGACTCACACAAGCAGGGCTCAAAAGAGAAATTGACAGGATAGAATACTGGGTGAAATCTTACATAATGAAATGAAATTCAATAACGATATTTCTAAAGTTTTATGCTTAGTATGACAAAGATGAAGCTGGGCATGATAGTAGTCTTTCTGAAAACAAAATATGAGGGATTTAGAGGACTGGCATCTAAGATGTGATATTGCAATACAAGGAGGAGGACTGCTGTACTCTGCCTTGATCAGATTATATCTGGACTTTGGTGTCCATTTCTTTGAGCTATATTATGGGGAGGACATTGACAAATTGTAGGACTGTAGAAAGATAATCAGGATAGTGAAGAGATTTAAGTATACATGAAGATATGATGAAAGAATCAAAAATGTTTAGCCAAGAGAAGACTTACAGGGCAAATGATCACTAGAAGGTGACATAGTACACAGTACTAGGCCTAGACTCAGGAATATCCGAATTCAAATCTGGCCTCAGACACTTAATAGTTACGTGATCCCAGGCAAATCATCTACTCTCTGTCTGCCTCTGTTCCTCAACTGTAAAATGGGGCTAATGATATCACCTACCTCAGAGTTGTTATGAAGAGCAAATGAGATATTTATAGTGCTTAGCACAGTGTCTAGCATATAGTAGGCACTTAATGTATATAAAGAGTGTTTATACTTATCCTGCTTTGCCCTAAAGTCCCAGGAGTAATGGAGAGATGTTGTAAAGAAACAAATTTAGGCTTAGGTGAACAAAGCACTTTTTTAAGTGTTGTCTGTCAGCCACTGTTCTAAGCACTGGAGATATACATGGGAGGGTGAATTTTGTACCTGGGGAAAATTTTGTGGAAAAGTCATTGAAGTCCAAGAGTAGTGCAGCAGGGTAAGAAATGAGAAGTTGGCTAAGCTAAGCTTCTTCTTTAAATGTAGGGTTGTGGAGTTCTTGATTCTATCTACCAAAAGAAGGGACAGAGGTTCTTAACCTGTGATCTATGAACACACACACACACACACACACACACACACACACACACACACACACACGTGGGGGTACTTAGTGATAATTTTATTTCAATATAGTTGGCTTCCTTTGCCAAGATCATACACTACATCGTAGGCCATTCCTAGTCATCTTGATGTTTATTTTGACACTGGACTTTGGTGACTCCAAAAGAGAGAATGATGTTAATGACTATGTGAAACTCTTCCTCACTTAAACCCAATTCATGGGCAAGTCAAGACATCGACCTATAATATCATTGGAACTCTTAAAAAATGAAGTGCCAACAACAACTATATCCACAGAAGTATCCTTTCTGGTTATACTATGGTGTTGAATGTTACAAAGATATTCTAGAATGGGAGTTCATGAATAACTTTAAAGTTATATGAACAATGAGTTTTTCAGTTTCTATCATCCTTCTGATGTTCACCAAAAGGAAGAATCTAAGGAAATAAACATTAATCAATGACACAAAAAGTGTATCATTGATGTGGCCCAGAAAATTTGGCTCAGACAATGGGTAACTAACAAACATTACTTTTGATTGAAAACTATCATACTCTAGACTATGAACAATGTAATATAAAGTAACATTTGCATCTAAGGCACACTGAACCTTTGTTCCTAACATATGAATACACAAAGGAACTATATTTTTGTTAGTGTGAGAACACCCAGAAGTGAGAATTCTCTTCTCTGTGATAGATCATACTATAAGTGTAACTTCCAATCTTAAAGAAGTTCCTGAGGACTGAAAAAAATAAATGACTTGCTCATGGCCATCCAGCTATGGCCTAATAAGGGAGGATTTGAAGATGGGTCTCCTTGACTCTATTCCTAGAACCTTACCCACTGTGCCATATTAATTCTCTTTTGCTTCTAATACCACTGCAAAATACTAAGCTGTTGCACAAAAGGGTACATAATTTTCTTCTATCAAGATAACCATTACCCCAATGTCCATAAATGGTATCCATAATCTATTGCCCTTATATCATTCTTTTACATGCCTGTAATATCCAGGACAATTTATTTTAACTCTTAGGATCAAGTCAATCACAAATATTGTGAGTCTAGCAATAATTTAAGTTAATAATAGCAATTTGTATAAACAGTGTTCTTTTTAAAGATACAAATATTTTCTTCTTTGATAAGCAGACATTGAAGACTAGACACATCATGAAACAGTAAAAGCAATTCCATATAAGATAAGAACACATGGAGATTTCAGGCCATAGCTCAATGTCTGGGGATACAACAACAAAACAAGATCTTGAGGCTCCCATATCATGGTTAACTTTCACTGTATTTCACTGACTTCATGTAGTACAGCATAGCCACATTTAGTGAGACTCTAGGATTTAAATGTTCTTTCTGCTCATGCCTAAGGGAAATATATGCTCTAATTCAATAAAAACATGATGTACCCTGTCTTGGCCACGAGCATTACCTCTGTTCCACTCTGCCATAGTGCAATGATAATAAACGCATGTTCTAGGTCTTGGATTCAAAACCAATTACTACCACCCAGAACAACATAATTGGTTGTGCTGAGAAGCACTTAACAGGTCTAAAATTTCAACCTCAAATTGTGCCAGCGGGGAAAGAAAATGATAGAGTCAAAAAATTCTGCAATTATATATTATATGAATTCCTTGATTGAGGCAATTCAATAGTCATATGTTTGTAGATGCACATAAAACTAGTCTGGCTAGTTCTAGCCTAAAGTCATCAATATTATTGTGAGATGGCACATAAATGCCTCAGGTCCTCTTTCAAAGTGAATCATCTCATGGAAATCTTTCTTAAGTGACTAGAAACATTTTCCCTTCAAAATCAGTGAGCTGAAACTGCATGACTTGAAACCATACCATACATTGAACAGTGGAATTAGCTAAGTATTAAGTATTCTTGGCCCAGAGAACAAGAGTAGTAGTAGTAGTAGTAGTAGTAGTAGTAGTAGTAGCAGCAGTAGTAGTAGTAGTAGTAGTAGTAGTAGCAGTAGTAGTTGTAGTAGTTGTAGTGGTTGTAGTGGTTGTAGAAGTGGAAGTAGTAGTGGTACTAGTAGTAGTAGTAGTAGTTGTAGTGGTTGTAGAAGTGGAAGTAGTAGTAGTAGTAGTAGTAGTAGTAGTTGTAGTGGTTTTAGTGGTTGTAGAAGTGGAAGTAGTAGTAGTAGTAGACTAGTAGTAGTTGGAGAAGTAGCAGCAACAGTGACAGCAACAGCAGATAGAATTTATATATGCTTTCATATTTGTCAAGTACTTTATATGCATTATTTCATTTGATCCTCACTATAATCCTGGGAGGAAAGTGATATTATTAACCCAATGTTATAAATGAGTAACCAGAGTTTAAGAAAAGTTGAGTGACTTTCCTAGGATCACATAGCTGCTAAAGCAAAATTTGAACTCAGGTCTTCCTCGAGGTCCAGCATTCTCTCCACTAATGCCATTTTATATACAGATGAAATGCAAACCAAATTTCTTTAACTGGCCCAAGAGGACCAATCATCAGTAAATACAAGGAGTAAATTTCAAAACAGTATGTGAAATAATTGTCTAATGATTATTCACCATTGGTAGAGGTCTTCAAGTAAAAATATGTAATAGATATTAGGGAAAGACCTTTTGTTTCAGGTAGAATATGAGCTAAACAACTTTTGAGAAACATTCAGTTTTAAAAGGCTATACATTAAAATCTGGCTGACTTTGAACTCATTCACTTTATTTAAAGCAAGTTGCTACATTTATATAAATTCAAGGTCCTTTGGTAGTTTGCAGTTGGAAACTGATTCTACATGAAATTATTTCTTTGGTGTACTTAAAGAAACTAAAAAGAAAATGGTTTGATGCAAGCACTATGACCTATTGGTTATTCTTATTTAACGCCTTACATAAGGATAGAAATGCAATCTCTCCTAAGAAAAATAGAACAAATGCTAGCATTGTATTAATGTTACTAGTGTAGCACCAGCTACCATATAATTGGATGAATTTCTTATCAACATGACTTATGTTTTGATTTTCCATATGAATCGCTTTCAGGAAAAAAACTGACCCCTGGAATTTACAGATTAAATATTCAGTATTATTTCTATATTTCACAGTATAAGAAGAATATTTTTATTGTGGCCTAATGGATATTTGCTAACACATCATCTTAGTCACACTAAAAATAGCATTGAGAACTATAGTCAAAAAAATCATATATTGTAATCTCATTTATTTTAAAAAATATTTTGTAGAGAATAATGGAGTTATTGAAGAGTGTTTAAAGAGAAGACACCATCCAGTTATATTATATGCTTCAGACAAAGAGGTTACATAGAGGTCACCCAGTGCAATCTTTGAAAGTATCAACTTGACATTATTTGGCTAGATGTAGCCAATTCCCAATTTTTATAAATATTCTATATTAGTCTGGGTAAATGGTCAGCTAAATGAAATAATTAGAAAGGAATGATGGCCAAAGATACTTAGGATTTAATTTAGAAAACAATAGATCTGGCCATTTACCTTCATACATCATTCAGAGCAAGAACTGAGATTTTCAACAAAAGACGATTGGTAAATTAGCAACTACCTGCTTAATTTGTTTCATATGGGCAATAAAACCAAGTAATTCAGGTCATTCTGATCAAATCATAATCAAGGATTTACTTCACTTTTTTTTAACTACCTAGACATATTAGGTTATCTCAGGTGTTAATAAAACTATAAATAACTTTACACAACTACTAACCCAAATCTAATAATTTCATATTGTCTTTCTGGCATTTGGCCTGTGTCCATAGAAGACATAATTTCTTTTTTTTAATTTTTTTTCATTTTTCATTTTTAATTTAATTTAATTTTATTTTATTTTATTTAACTTTTTACAGTCATTTTCACAAGATTTTGGGTTCCAAATTTTCTCCCTATTTGTCCCTTCCCCCCTCCCCAATACACTGGACATTCTAATTACCCATATCACCAATCTGCCCTCTCTTCTATCATCCCTCCCTTCTCTTACCCCATCTTCTCTTTTGTCCTGTAGGGCCAGA
>CM053770.1:134671452-134718053 GCA_028658325.1 Potorous gilbertii
CATTGGCTTTTTGCACCTCCTTTGCCAATTGAGTTAGCCTATTTTTCAAGGTGTTATTTTCTTCAGCATTTTTTTGGGTCTCCTTTATCAAGGTATTGACCCGTTTTTGATGCTTTTCTTGCATCTCTCTCATTTCTCTTCCCAGTTTTTCCTCCACCTGTCTAACTTGATTTTCAAAATCCTTTTTGAGCTCTTCCATGTCCTGAGCCCATTGGATGTTTATTTCAGATATTTGGGATATAGAGGCCTTGACTCCTATGTCTTTATCTGGTGGTAAGCTTTGTTCTTCCTCATCAGAAAGGAAGGGTGGAAACATCTGGTCACCAAGAAAGTAACCTTCTATGGTCTTATTTTTTTTCCTCTTTTGTGGGCATTTTCCAGTCAGTTACTTGACTTCTGAGATTCCTGTCCACCCCACCTTGCCTCCAGATCTGCCCAGCTAGTGTTTGGGGTCTGAGATTCAACTGCTGCTCCCCAGCCTCAGGGCTTTTGGTGGCAGGCCTGGCTGCTATTCAATGGGACCTTAAGTTCTGGTGCTCAGGTGGGGGCAGGGCCACCTCCCAGGCTCAGTTCCCTCAGGGGGTTTATGTGGAGACCTTCTGTAATGGAAGAGCTGTGGAGCTCTTGCCTGCTCCAGGAGACTCTGGTCTGCACTGCTGCTGCTGTTTCCTCCTGAGGGGGCCTGAGTTATGGAGACACCCCACTCCCCTCTCTGCCAGCCCAGAAGTGTCTCTCACTGACCTGTAGCAACTGTGGGTGGAGGGACCTTTGTGGCCGCCAGAGATTCCGTCCCTGAATCCTGCTCGGATCTGCTGGAACTGCTCCTCTCTGTGCTGTGTGGCCAGGGCAGGGCTGGGCTCCGCTCCCATAAGATGTGCAATGGATCTTTGGGATTGGTTTTTCAGGGCTTTCTGGAACGGAAATCTCCTTCACTGTGTTGCTGCACAGCTTCCACTGCTCCAGAATTTGTTGAGAGTTTTTTTTAGGGGAAATCCATGGGCTGTAGGTTCGGAGCTAGCATATGTGAGTCTTTCTACTCCTCCATCTTGGCTCCTCCCCCCTTCATAATATTCTTAATAAATAAGTATCTAGCCTCTCATTCACTCATGGGGAACTGACACTGTGTGCTTTTTAGGCTGTTATACTTGGAGTCAGCAAAAGTGGTTTCACCATCCACCTCCAATGTTTATTGGCTGCATGACCATGACAAAATTACTTAATTTTTTTAAAAAATTATTTTTTAGTTTTTTAATTTTATAGTTTTCAATTTTCAGTTTTATAAGATTTTTAGTACCAAATTTTCCTGTCACTCACTCATCTCCCTTTCCCCCTCTTTCCCCTGACAGGATGGCAAGCATTATAATGTAGACTATTAAAATCATATCAAACATATTTCCACATTAGATATACTAAATCATTTAATTTTTAAGCCTCAGTTTCCTCATTTGTAAAATGATGTGATGACAAGTAAAATACTTATTTCAAGGAAGGTTGCTGTGATACTCACATAAGATAATGAATGTGAAGTACTTGAAAAACCTTAGAGGGCCATATAAATGTCAGATTTCATTTTTGTTTTCATTGCTGCTTAGGAAGTTGGGCCTTTTTGTTTTTGGAAGCTGCAATTTTTAAGATTTTTTTTCTTATTATCTGTCTAACTGAGTCAATTGGTTTTGTTTTCTGGAATCAAATAAAAGTCTTATCTCTTTTTCGCATAATAACTCTACAAATATGTGAAGATAGTAACTCCATACCCATTAAGTCACTCTCTTTCAAGTAAACAAATTTCCAGGTCCTTCAAATTATCCTTGCAAGGAGTTATGGTGGAAATTATGGTTAATGTCTGCTAAACAGATTTTCCATCATATAAAATCAAGACTACTTTGTTCAACCAATTATGAGATGACAAGTCTTTATTTTGTTTCTCCTAATTTTGGTATTTTACTCTAAATATATCACAAAGTATAGTCATGTCTACCCCCAAAAAGCATAAATATTTGCAAAGTTTGCTTCACTATATTTTCACTCTCATCTATTAATAGCACAGAGAAGAAGTATCTTCTTCAAATCATTTTACATTCTCATCCCCTAACTAACTATAGTTATATTAGAAGGGCTTCTATGCAACTTTTGATAGATATGTGATTTAACCTTTCCGGACTTCTGTTTTCTTATCTATAAACTGGGAGGGCTTGGACTAGGTAGACTTTAAGTTTTATTTTTTTTTCTCCTCTAAATCCATGATCCTCTGATCTCATTTGATTGTCCAAATACCATAAAGGAGGAATTACTATTTCCATTTTAATGATGACCCAGCTCTAACAATTCTGCTTGGGTTTCAGGGCAGAGGTCATTATAAATTCTTTTCCAAAGTATGTAAAAGGACCGCGTTATCTTGCCTGTCCATTTTCTAGCACTTCAATCAAGCCCATTTCCAATGCCCCAGTGATTGAATTGGTTACTACAAAATGAATGTGTACAAAAATCAGTCTTGCTGATATTGTCTTACGCTAACTCAAAATGTATTAAATAGTGAAAAACTTAATGGGAAAAATCTGATATTTTACCAGTGAGGCCCTGTAGAATACATCCAGGGTAGAATTCCAAATGGCAGAATTTTAGATCTTTTCCACTGTGGATGAGGGAGGTAAGTACCCATACAGTGGATTCTACTTGAAATATGCAATATACATAAAAATCCCACTCCCTCCTACCTACTAAAGAGGTTAACCCTGTTACATCCTGTTTGTGGCAGAGATACCTTGTTTCACTTAAGACATCTCTTTCTAAATGCTTTCTTTTTAAAAATTGGTGCCTCTGGTAATTCTATACCTAGGACTCTCTTGATATGGACATATTCCTAAAAAGAAAACAGTTAATATGTATTCATATAGAGAGTGACCTTGGGCCTCTCTCTACTTGCTCTATAGTAGAACTGAATATGGAAATAATGGCAAAAATTACCTGTATGACAGTCTGATGGCATGGACACTGAATGGATGTAGTAAGTTGTAGGACGAGCAGCAGGTCTAATAGGATAATGGCAGTACCGGAAGCAGCAAAAGTAGCAACAATAATTGACATGTATGTAGTGTTTTAAGATATGTAAATCATTTACATACATTATCTCATTTCTCCTTATGGATGAAAATGTGAAAGCATTATATATGCATATACACACATACGTACACTCAATACACATATGTTTATATGTATGTATATTTACACATACCTATAGATATATATCCAATACAATACATTATGTGCATTATATGTATATTTACATATAATACATAAGTTAATATATCTAATAAACATATTATTGAATATCTCAAAAGTAATGTTAGATTTTGAAATTTTAGGTAGAAACATTTTGAATTCAATTTTTAAAAGTGAATTTGCAAGAATATTTGCAGAATGAATTCCTTAGATAGTAAACATTCCTCTTTCAGGGGGAGAAAACAGGTTTTCCCTAAAGTAAAAACCACAATATGCAGTGTATGCTTTTTTAAAATTTTCTTTTGAATTGTTCCAGTGTCAGACTTGCCCTAGTCAATGGGTTATTCATGTTTATTTTTTTTAGGTCAGAGGGTCATATAATTTGTCTCAGCTAAAAACTGTTGACTTGTCAGAATGTGAGGCTATTTTCAGTTACATGTCCCTGTTCCAGTCAATTTATTATGACAATCTTAGACTTCTAGATAAGGTTATAAGCCTTAACATTTATACAGCACATTTCAAACATCAACTAACTAATCCTCACAGCACTTCAATGAAGTATAGTTCATTGTACACTTTCTGTAGATGGGAACACTGAGGGAGAGGTTAAATGTGTGACTTTTTCCAAAAGACAGGGAGGAAAGTGGGGTCATAGATGTGATTGATATTTACGAGCCCCAATCCCTAAGCTTCCTTCCAGACCTCCCTCTTCCCTCTGGTGTTTCTGGTACCCAACTCACTAGCCACATGTCTCCAAGCAGTCTGCACTTTGGCCTAAGTCAGATGTCAGATTTGTTACTTATCTTAAACTATTTAACAGTTTATTGTTAGTTGACAGCTGTCAATTGGACATATTTTGCATACCCAGCAAGCAAATGAATAAACACACTCAAAGGCAGGGGCAAGATATCATCCAGTGGGCTGATCTTACTGTCTTTATTTCATGCTAGTCAAATATATGACATGGAAGCCAAAGTTTAAACAGTCCGATTTAGAAGTAGAGCTTTGTGGGTGACATACTCCCTCTCAAAACACTAATATTAAATTCAATAAATATTTATTAAGCATCTACTTTGTTTAAGGTATTTGGAAAACCCTGAGGAAATATGCAGATAGATATGACATAAACCCTGATCTGATGGAATTTGAAATCTAATGGGGGAGATGATTATGATTTAAAGGCCAGTAACATAGATATAAAGGAGAGGTTTGACAAAGTACTATGAGAAAAGTGAGGAGAATAGTTTTCTTTTCCCTGGGTGTTGGGAGGTTGTCTCTGAGTGAAGTCACAAGAAAAGGAGGAACTTTGACAGTCATATGGGGATAAGAGAAGAACCCATTTTTCTCTCAAAGGATATTGTAAGCAAAGACAAAGAGAGGAGAGTAGTAGAAGACAATAGGAGGCAGATTAATAGACCAGTTTGACTGGAACATAGAGTACATAAAAATATTATGAGATAAGGCAGCACCGGTGGTTGGAGCCAGACTGTCGAGGGCCCTTGGTCCCAGGATCACTTATAATTTCCTTGATAGACAATGGGGAGCCACTAAAGTTTTTTTGAGTAGAGGAGTAATATGATTGGAATGGCAGATTAGGAAGACTTTCTGAGTACCTACATGGTGGATAGATTGCAGAGAGGAGAGAATGAAAGCATGAAGATTACCAAGGAGACTATTTTTAATAATCAAGGTGAGAAGCCATGAACACCTGAATTAGGGTGAAGACAATAGGAGTGAAGAGAACCCATATATAAGGTGATTGAAAAATAGAACTTCACAATGGATTTATTACATGGGAAAAGAGGAGAAGAATAAAAAATGATTCCTATCTTCATACCTCAAGGATTAGAAGTATAGAGATATCTTCAATAGAAATAGAGAAATTAGGGGTGTTAGAACTTTTGAGGAGGAAGATTTTAAGTTTGATGTTAGCCATGAATTGTAGGTATCAGTGGAGCATATTCACCATGAGTTTAGGGCCCTCTATTTATGATCTAGCTCATAATCCTTTATCATTGATTTTTCATTTTCTCTTTTTTTACTTCAGTCTGTAGTGAAAAGATTTTTCTGAGGACCAAGGTTAAACCTTTTTATTTCTTTGAACATAAGACTTGAAGCACTTCACTGCCCTGGTTGTCTCTCTTGGGCTATTTTCTGTATTGCCAAAATTCTTCCTAAAATGTGGCACATAAATCTAAGCATATAAGTCCAAAGGTGGTCTAGGCAGAGCAGAATTCAGTGGAGCTCTCTTATACCCAGAAGCTGTGTCTCAATTCAAACCAATATCACATTATCTTTTTTTGGCCACCATATCACACTGTTGACTCATATTTAGAGGACAATGACACTCTAAACTTCTTCAGCAAACAACATGGCAAAGACTTCTTAAACAAAGTGTGGCCACAATGAAACTCATCATCTTTCTCCCTGAACCTAACCCTCTTCCAAATTCCCCTATTTCTGTCAGGGGCATTTTACTCTTCTATTCACCCAAGTATATAGCCTTAGAATTATGTGAAATCCTCTGTTAGACTTTTAAACTCTTTCATAACCTGACCCATTCCTATATTCCCAATATTCTTTATAACACTACCTTTTGCATACTCTAAAAGATGACACTGTTCTACTTAACTATTTATATCTCTTTGATATTCCTCACAAAATATATTCTATATCTCTCAATTGGGCATTTTCACTGACTGGCTGCCATACCTGGGATGTTCTCCGTCTTCATCTCCACATCATGTCTTCTTTGGTTTTGTTCAAGTATCAGCCAAAATCTCACCTTCTTCAGGAAGCCTTTCTCAATCTCCCTTTCTGCTAGTACATTCCCTATGTTAATCCTCTAAATTCTTGTGTATTTTATTTGTTTGTATAAAGTTCTTTGCATGCCATCTCCCCCATTAGGCAATGAGCTCCTTGAGAGCAGGAACTATCTATTTTTTACCTTTCTTTGTATCCTCAAAGTTTAGCACAGTGCTTAGCATATGATAGGCATTTAATAAATGCTTGTTGACTTCCCTTAACAGTGATTTTTGATTCCACTCTCCATCATTGCCCATATCAAATAAGCTACTAAGTGTTGTTGACTTTATCTATACAATAACTCACTTCCAACTCCTTTATATATACACAATCATCACCCTAGTTCAGGCCCTTATAAGCTTTCCTTTAAGCTATAGGGCCAGTGGCAGCTAGGTGGTACAGTGAATACAGCAATGGCCCTGGAGTCAGGAGGACCTGATTTCAGATCTGACCTCAGATGTTGACACTTACTTATTAGCTGTGTGTCCTGGTGCAAATCACTTAACCCCAATTGCCTTGCTTTCCTACAGAGCCAGCTAGATGGCTCAATGGAGAGATAGTAAAACCTGGAGTCAAGAAGACCTGAGCTTAATTTGACTTCAGATAGTAGCTGTGTGATTTTGAACAAGTCATTTAAACTCTGTCAGGCTCAGTTTCCTCAACTATAAAATGTGGATAACGATAGCACCTATCTCCTAAGGTTATTGTGAAGATCAAAGGAAACAATATTTGTAAAGCACAATGTTTGGCACCTAGTAAGCACTTAATAAAGCCTTGTTCCCTTCCCTTCACATCATGTCTCACTTTGCTCTAAACCATTATTCAAATACTTTTAAAACTGATATTTCAAAAACACAGGTCTTCCTATGTCAATCATAAGCTCAAGAAATTATAGCATTTCTCTATTGTCCCTAGAATGAAATTAAGCAACTACATTTTAGAATTCAAAACCATCTACTATTTGACTCTCTTTTTAGCCTGATTCCACATTATTTTCCCTTAACCCTCTCCATGTTCCATCCTAACTGGCCTACTCCTCTATACATAACATTCCGTCTCCTGCCTCCATATTTATTTGTTTGTTTTTCCTATAGTCTGTGACCTATTTCTGGAATGCATTCGTTCTTCATCTCTGCCTTTTAGAATCTCTAACTTTCTTCAAAGCTCAAGCGTTGCTTCCTATAAGGCCTTTCTTCATAGCTCCAGTTGTTAATATTCAACAATATTATTTATTTATTTTGTATATACTTCACATTAACTTTTTTATATGTTGTCCCTCATCCACATCCAAATTCTTGATTCCACAGATGTTTTTATATTTATATTTATTTTTATCCCAAGTATCATATATAATGTGTATACAATAGGAATTTAAGACTTGTTAAGAAAATGAATAGACAATCATTTACAATCTTGAGAAATCAATCCATATCTATCTTCTTCATGAGGATAGGATGACATTTTATCAAAACTTTTACTAAAATCCCAGAAAACTTTATCTACAGAATTCCCTTCATCTCCCAATTTAATAAAACTGTCAAAAACAGATAAAGTTAGTCTGGAACAACCTTTTCTTGATGAGGCCAAGATGACTTTTTGTGATCCCTATTTCCTTTTTTTTTTAGGTTCACTATCCATATCTCTAATAATATGTTATAGAATTTTGTCAGTCTCCCGGGCTCCTCTTTTCAGCACTGGTTGCAATGTCATTTATAACCACTGACTCTTCAAAGTTAGAATACTTCTTAGCCCAGTTGCCACTTCTAGATTCTTCCTCTGATACCACTCCCTTAGAAATCACTGCTTCCCTAAGGTTCATTCAATCTATATTTATCTTCCAATCAATATTCCGATGGCTTTCCATGAACCATAAGATACTTACCTTCTTTCCTCAATAACTTTAGTACCTGATTTACAGTCTTTTTCTCCTCCCAAATTCCTACCCTAAGGGATTTCCAAATGCATATTAATACTCCTTCAAGCATGTTAACTTACCAGTTGCTCAATTTACTCATTTGCTATGACTTAGCCCACTCTATCTCAGCTACACAAAGATTTATCTTGTCACCATCCACAAATAGTCTACTCTACATTCATTAATCATCATAATCGGTTGCAATACCACTTCTCCCTCCACATTGCAACCCAAAACATTATTCTTCTTCCTCAACATCACCTCCAATCTCTCTACCCATCAGGTCCCAAATCATGTACTGCCAACCATTTCCTTTCTTCCTCAGCTTGATCTGAATTTCACTCTATAGCATCTTCTCTTGAGTTTCTTGAACAACTTTCCTATCACCCATCTTGCTCATCAAACTTCAGTCTTGGATCACTCCCACCATTCAGTGTCTTACTCCTACTCAAGTGCTACTGAACTGTGAATATGGAGAAAATCATAAAACCTACATTGATCCATTACAAATTCATGTTAATTAATCTTAACTGGGTTTTCAGTGAAGCAAGACAATTCTTTTACACCTTACTAATTGACTCACTTATGCTACTCACTGAAGGAACTCTTTAAACATTTTCATTCTTTCTCAAACTTCCCATAGTTTCCTTTTTCCCCCACTCTTATCTGGAAAACTTTGCCTCATATTTCACTGAAAAAAAAAGAATTTATCCGAGTTCCCTTTTCTTCCCTTCTTTCTACCTCATTTCATCTTAATATCTCCTGCAACGATTTCCTTCATTCCTATCTTACATGATTTGGGTCCTTCTTTCCAAGGCGAATTCCTCAACATGCATAAGAAATTACATTCCATGCAAAATGGATGATTTTGCTTATATTAAATTGAAAAGTTTTTTTCACAAAGCAAATGCAATCAAAAATAGAAGGGGAGTAGAAAGTTGGAAAACAATTTTTAGCACTAGTGTCTCTTATAAAGGCCTCATTTCTCAAATATGCAGAAAAATGAGTCAAATTTATAAGAATAAAAGTTATTCCACAATTGATAAATGGTCAAAGGATATGAACAAGCAGTTTTCAGATGAGGAAATTACAGCTAACTATAGTTATATGAAAAATATGATCTAAATTACTATTGATTAGAAAAATGGGAATTAAAACAACTCTGAGGTACCACATCATACCTATCATACCTATCAGCTTAACTGACATGACAAAACAAGAAAGTGTTGGAGAAGATGTAGGGAAATGGGAGTACTAATAAATTATTGCAGGAGTTGTGAACTGAGTCAAACATTCTGGACAACAATTTGAAACTATGGCCAAAGGGCTGTAAAACTGTGCACCCTTTGACCCAGCAATAGCACTGCTAGATCTGTATCCCAAAGATATCACAAAAAGGGTAAAAGGATGCACATGTACAAAATATTTATAGCAGCTCTTTTTGTTGTGGCCAAGAATTGGAAATTGAAGGGATGCCCATCAATTGGGAAATGACTGAACAAGTTCTGGTATATGAATGTAATGGAGCAGACTTCAGAAAATCCCAGAAAGATTTACATGAACTGATGTTGAGTAAAGCAAGCAAAACCAGGAGAACCTTATACACAGTAACAGCAATATTATGTGAAGAATGACTTTTGATAGACTTACCTCTTTTTAGCAATGCAAGGCTCTAAGACAACTCCAAAGACTCATGATGGAAAATGCTATCCACATCCAGAGAAAGAACTATGGAGTCTGAAGTCTGAATGCATACCAAATAGTACTATCTGCTCTCTCTCTCTCTCTCTCTCTCTCTCTCTCTCTCTCTCTCTCTCTCTCTCTCATAATGTGAAAATATGTTTAATATGAATAAATACGTAGAACCTATATCAGATTACATGCTGTATTTGGGTGGGGGGAAGACAGGGAGGGGAAAAAATGGAATTGAAAATCTTATGGAAGTGAATGTTGAAAACTAAAAATAAATGAGTATCTTTAAAAAGAAAAAGAAATATTACATTTGATGATTTTCAGCATATTGATTTCCCTGTCATTCCCATTCTCTCATTTATGTTCACTCTCACTATCTAATGGCTATTTTTGTACTGTCTACAAATACTACCATATCTCCTTTATGCAGAATAAAACTCCATCCATGCATTCCCTCTAGCTATCATTTCTTACTTCTATCTTTTATGGCTACATTTCTTGAAAAGGTAGTTTATAATTGATGACTACTCTTCTTTCCCTCTGACTTTCATCTGAACTCTCTCCTAGGTTTCTGACTTCATTCTACAAAATTGTTCTCTCCAATATCACCAATGACTAATTGCCAAATTTAATACCCTTTTCTCAGTCTTCATCTTTCTTGACCTCTTTACAGTTTTTGAAACTATTGATCATTTTCTTCTTGATATTTTATTCTACTTAGATTTCCATGGCAATACTCTATGCTAGTTATTCTCCTACCCATCAGATGTCTCCTCAGTCTCCTTTTTTGGAATTCTAATTCAGGTTATGTCAGTCAGTGCTGAATGTCCCCAGGCCTTGTGTTAGGCCCTCTTAGCTTCTCCACTTGTAGTAGTTCATTTTGTGATCTCATCAGCTTTCATGGATTCAAGTATCATTTCTATGCTTATAATTCTAAGATAAACTCATCCAACCATGACTTTTCTCCTAACCTGCAGACTTGCATCTCTAAGTATATATTGAACATCTTGAACTCAATGTCCCACAGATATTTCAAACTCAATATGTCCAAAATCAAACTCATTGTTTTCCCTCCAAATCCTTCCCTCTCCCCATCTTCCCTATTTTATTGTTGAGTACCATTATATTCTCAATCATCCAGTCTCCCAATCTAGGAATCATCCTGGATTCCTGATTGTCTCATTCCCTGTATCTAAACTATTGTCAAATTCTGCCAATTTTATCTTTGTAACATGTCTCAGGTACACCCCCTCCTCTCCTCTAGCCCTTGAACTAGCTTTTCATTAGTCTCCCAGCAACAATTCTTTCCCAACATTTGTTCATCCTCCATTCAGCTGTCAAGTTCATCTTCTTCAAATGCAAATATGACTGTCAACCTTTCATTGAATAAACTTCTGCAGATCCCTATAAGCCCCAATAAGAAATATAAAATCTGTTGTTTGATTTTCATGTTCTAGTCCTTCTAATACCTTTCCAGTTTTATTACTTGCCCTAGAAAGTCTTTGATTCAGTGACAGTGGTCTCTACACTAGTCTTCATCAAAGACAATGGATCTCTCAATTTGGTCTTTTCATTGTCACTCTGCTTACACATCTCTATGTTTTGGGTTTACTTCCCTCATTCAAAACCCAGCCAAAATTCAGCCTTCTGTAGGAAGCCTTGTTCGGTGTTCCTCAGTGTTAGAGTGTCTTCACTCTGATGTTATCCACAAAGTATCCTTTATGCATTTTTTTACATAATTATTTGCATGTTGTATTCTCATTTGGATTGTGAGTGTGCTCCTCAAGAGCAGAGACTGTCTTTTGCCTTTCCCTCTATGTCTTGTTCTTGGCAAAATGCCTGACACATGGGCTGGGACTTAATAAATGTTTCTTTTGTTTTTTTCTTGAATGAATTATTTATCATATATATATATATATATATATATATATATATATATATATATTAATTTTGAGTTCCAAATTATCTCCCTTCTTCTAGCCCTTCCTCCATCCATTGAGAAGGTAAAAAATATCATATCAGGTATACATGAGAAGTCATTCAAAACCTATTTCCATGAGACATGTTGCAAAAAAGAAAGAAAAAGCAATTTAAAAAAGAAAGTGGAAAAAATATACTTGCACCCAAAGTTCACCAAATCTCTCTCTGGAGATTTATGGATCATATTTTTAATCATGAGTCCTTAAGAATTATTTTGGGTTATTGTATTGATCATAATAGCTACAGGTTGATCATGTTTACAATATCAGTGTTACTGAGTATAATGGTCTCCTGGTTCACTTCATATCAATTCATAAAGGTCTTCTTAGGTTGTTCTGAAACCATCCTGCTCTTCATTTCTTAGAGCACAATAGGATTTCTTCACACTCATATACCATAATTTATATAGTCATTTTCCAATTGATGTATATCCTTCTAATTTCCAACTCTTTTCTACCTCAAAAAGAGGTGCTATAAATATTTTTAGAATATAAGTCCTTTTCCTTTCTCTCTGATGTCTTTGGCATACAGACTGATATTAGTTTTGCTGGGACAAAAGGCATGCACAATTTTATACCATTTTGGGCATAGTTCCAATTTGTTCTCCAGAATGGTTTGACCACTTCACAACTCCAACAGTGACTTTTCCAAATCCCTTGGAGCATTTGTCATTTTTCCTTTTTGTAATGTTAGCTAATTTGATAGGTGTGAGGTGTTACCTTAGAGTTATTTTAATTTGCATTTCTTGAATCAATAATAATTTAGAAGATTTTTTCATATAATATATGTATATTTACAATTTGATCATTTATCAATTGAAGGATGGCTGTTATTTTTTTTATAAATTTGACTTAATGCCCTATATATTTGAGAAATGATTTCTTTAACAGAAGAACTTGCTGTAAATATTTTGGGTATTACTTTATTACCTGTGGTACCTTTTATCCAATGTAGTTTCCCTGATCTTTTTAAATTGGGTCTATTTTGTTTTTTGCTTTGGCTGAGATCATGGTTACTAACCCCTTTTCGATTTTTGTTCTGACCATGGAAAAGTCACTAAACCAGGAGTAAGGAACCCATCCAGGCTACATATGAACCAATAGGTCCTCAAGTGCAGCCCTTTAACTGATAACTTCAGATGTTCTGTGAAGTGTGCATTCAGTCAATGGGCCACATTTGAGGACACAGAAGGCCACATGTGGCCTCAAGGCTTCAGGTTCCCCACCCCAATTAAACTCTTCAAATTTCCATGCAAATTTCTAAGGTACATAGGAGTTGCATGTCTGCATAGAGAGGAAAAGTTTCCACACAAAAAATTCACTATATTGGTGATATTATACAAATAGAGGGAAATGAGTTGGCTTTATATATGTGTGTATATGTGTATGTATGTATGTATGTATATGCACACACATATATAGGTGTATATACATATAGCTCTATGTATATGAATATAATATGTTTATACAAAATAATATTTGTGAACCTTTCACATTGTATACCTTGCATATATGTACCATATTTAGTACATATATGTATACTTTATAATCTATTTGCACACATAATTTTCCCTCTGTACCTGTGTGTATATACACATATATAATATATGTTCATAAGTATGTGTATATTGATATAAAAATAAGAGCTATAAATAAAAATAATTATGTTTTCTAGATAATTTTAAGTTTTACTTTTAATTCTTATTGTGAAATGCATGCTATTAAAATGGATGATATGTGTAAAATTCATTCTTTCATTTGGTAAGAGAACTTTTTCACTGAATCAGATTCAAGGTGTGGTCAGAAATCTATTGTGATTCTTCTTATTTGTTATATTATTAATGGTCAGAAGACATGAATCCTAAGTGGTGGGAATTGATCAGGACATCTGCACACACATCTACAGAGTTGGTGACTCCTAAAAAGGTCTCTTCATCCAAAGTAGAGGATGTTTCATTCCTAAAAGCACCCTGCTTCCATTAAGTAAATAGAAATTTGTATGATTGAATTATGTTGCCATCCTATATTTTTATTTCTCAATATGTTAATTGCTTGAACTCTAAAAAGCTTAAGGCTAGGAGAACATGTTTTACAGTTTGCCTCCTCCATCTTCCAAATTGAGCCATTAACCTAACCTTCATCATTCTGTGCCTATGGTTTCTATGCCTCTCTCATTTGAGGGAGGGATTGTTGTTCTTAAAAGTAATAATATTTGAGATTAAATATGCCCTTTCAAAATCACAAATGAATGGATCAATCAATTAGTTAAGAGTAAATTAATGAGAAACATGTGGTCTTCACTTCCACAGGAGCATATGATATTGACAAAATTAGAAGTCAAGGAGGCAAAATACATTTAGGGCTCCCTAAAATGTTTATTTCCATTTAGATTTTTTTTGTCACTACTCACTCCCTCTGAAAACATCATTAACACAAATTCACATGATGAAGTTGATGTCATAGACCACTCTTCAGAAAATTTTAGGCTTTTGAATTTGTAGAACCTACAAATATCCTTATACACATTTTAGCATGACTGTTTTGGTTTAGATAATTTTTATTAGGTCTTAAAATTAGGTTTTTGTTACCAAAAAAATGTACAGTTTTATGTAAATGAAAATAGAAATGTTATTACTTTTAGTTACTGAAATATATGAATAAATACTTGTAAATATAATTCTCATGAGATATACATAATTTCTAATGTAGGTGGATATATTCATTTTGTAGCAGTTACTGAAAAATATGAAAGATGAAGCTTTCGATTTCTTATTTATGACATGAATTAAAGCCACCAGCTTTACCGAAGTCATTGAGGCATTCATTGGGAAAAGCCACAAATAGAGAGTTCATTTTACCTGACTGGCAGAGTGTCATGTCTGTCTCTGTTTTGCTTTGATTCTATAGGAAATGGAATTATATCTCCGGAAAATTAATATACAAGGAAAAATTCTTGCTTCTTCAAAGGCAGTAGCTCTGTCTAGGTATTTTTTTTTAAATTTGTATGAAGCAAAACCTAGAAGTTAAAGCTTTATCATCAAATTCATTCAATATAACAGGGCAACACATGCACATTTTCCCATTAGATGAAGTTCTGACACTTTTTAAAAAACTGATTTTAAACTGTAACTATCCCCAGAAGTTAAACTTGAAAATTGCAGCTTACAGATATTATCACTCTCAACATTCCTCATTTCCTCTTCATATCTGGCATTGATCATCTCTCCTTTCACAGTAGTTCATCATTTTCAGTTTAAATACCTTCTTTATTGTATCTGCTATTATCTGTGACTGGTTTTCCATGACTAATATTAAAACAAAATCTTTCTAATTTATTTTAAATTTTAGTTTAACTACATTTGTCCTTACCCATTTTCTACAAATGTACAATACCCTTTCAAGTAAATTTTATTGATTAAAAGATATTTTATCAACCAAAAGTTATTAATTTTGTTGGTTTTAATATAATATTTCATATATAAATTCAGTATAATTTTATTATACTGACTATATTCCTGTCATAAACAATACTTTACGAATTTTTTTCTTTCCATTCTCCCTCATTCCTAAGAATAAAGGGATTAGGAAGAATAAAATAAATAATTGCTAATTAGATAGTACATTAACAAAAGTAAGATTATATTTTTATTGATTTTGTTTCCTCTGAACATGTCTTTCCTCTCAACTTCCCAGTTCTAATAATGGCAATAACTTTTGGGCAATTGGGGTTTCTTCTCAGGGTCCTGAAATCTGGAGAGCACAGAGTACATTTAAGTTCTTCAGTGAGCAAGAGACAACTACACATACCTCTTAGCATGAACAACAAAATATAGTATGCTACCAGATGATATGTATGTCCCACTCCCAGCTGCCATGTCCCAAGTGACCTGTTCATCCAGTGTGTGTACCACTTTCCCTACTATCTGCCCCCACCATATTTTAAAGATATATTTCATCCCCCTTGCCTTTGACATGCTTCATTATCCTCCAGGTTAAAAAAAAAAAATACTAGGTACATAATGTCACTCAAGCTCAAAAGTGCTCTTATCTTTAACTCTTCCCTGTCTTTTTCCTTTTGTCTCTGAAATATCTTTTATTTACCTTGTTCTCTCTTCTTGAATGGATGCCTAGTTCAGTCTTCAATCCCTCTTGCCTACGTTATTTTGGTAACTTCTTTCGTATCTCCTCACTTCCTTCAATCAGTCCCCTCTTCATATCACTGTTAAAAGTCTTCATATTGTAGAGTTTTGATTATCTGCTCCAAAACCCTACATCTCTTATAGCACCGAAAGCATTGTTTTCCATGTGTTATACTTAGCATTCAAACTGCTTCAGACAGTACAATAGGGATGGGCTGGTCACATTTTTCAAATGTCAAACACATTTGCCTAAAACATACTATTTTAAGGAGGATGCATACAAAGAAGGCACTCACACAGAGGTCAGAAGAAGTGATACAAGGACACTCTAAAGGGCTCTGTGAAGAACCTTGATATCAATTGCAAAACGTGAGATACTGGTACAAGACCATCCAACATGGTTGTCATCATTTCTCTGATGTCATGGTCTTCTTCGAAAACCAAGGATGAGCACAACCTGTGAGTAGTCCTAGCTGCCTGAATGGGGACACATCTAGCTGGGTAACTCAGCTTATCCTCTCCTGTCTGTTCCGCCTCTCCCTTCTTCTCTCCAAAGGAAGGTAAATTTGGATGACCAGAGGATGCCCAGTTAACTTTGGGTTTGCTGGCTAGGTTTCTTTTCTTTCTTTCTTTCTTTCTGTTTTGTTTCTTTGTTTTTTGTTTCTTCCTTCCTTCCATCCTTCTCTCTTTTCTTCCTTCCTTTCTTTCTTTCCTTCTTTCCTTCCTTCTTTATTTCTTTCTTTCTTTCTTTTTTTCTTTCTTTCTTTCTTTCTTTCCCAAAACCTTAAATCCAGTGCACTCTGAAGCCCATATATTGGACAACAATAGCTCCCTGACCAAACTCCACTTAATGACTGTTATCTGGACCCTCCTGGCTTAAGACTGATTATCAATAGTAACTGTTGCTCTTTCCCTCTCAGCTTGATTTACTTATATATTTTTTTCTTTTGCTAATTAAAAGGGGCCTTTCCCTTTACTTCTTAAAGAGGATTATTCACTGAATGGGTGTCACCTCACTCTAAATGAGTACCTGAAAAGGCCCTAGCCTAAAAAGGTCAGGGTCTTCCATTGCATCCTGGGACATCTCCATTCATCCTGATGAATATCTGCTCTTTGGACCTTGATGTCTCAGAAGGAGAAAGTGAGGCTGGTGACCTGCACAATCCTCCCTCACTCAAAACAAAGTCAAGGGCAAGTCAAGTCATCATTTCTCTGATGTCATAATCTTCTGGGAAAACAAGGGACAAACACAACAGCAATCTGCATTAAAGAAGGTGCAGTGTTCTATGAGTGAAGCAACATTACAGGAGTTCAAAAGAAACATGAGATGTGCAAATTTAGAAATATTTCTATCCCAAATATTGAAACAAGTTATTTGTGACCAACATACAATCAAGCTTTCTGATCTCTTATCAGAGTAGCTGAGTAGCTACAGTCTGAGTAGCAACAGTCAGGATACACTGTACATTGACTCCAACATAATGATGTTGTTTTAATCTTCTTCAAATATAAAGAATAACAACCAAGTATCTCAGTAAAAATTATTTAAATATTTTTCAAAGTTATCCATTTTGTAAGTCAAGATTCCATAATTCTATGAATTAAAAAGACTTTTTTTTAATGTGAAAAACTAGGAAGGAAAGGTGTATAGATCTTGTTTATTTACTCTTTGCAATGTGTTTTGTCGCCAGATAAAGAGGAGCTGATGTTTATTGTAGTCTGAACAAGTGTTTGAATCAATAAGTAAACTGTACTAAATTGAAGCACTCTTTCTCTGAAGACACAAAGAGGAATTTCAAGTGGGGGATCTCATGCATTTTGGAGGAGCTGTTTCCAGTCAATTTCATTGTGCTAAACTAATACAAGAAGATGAAGCCACAAAAAAAAAATGACAGGATTTCATATTTCAAAGGGATTTTGTAAAAAGTCAAATTCAAGTGCAAATCTCCAAAAGGACCAGTATACCTGAAAAGTGGACATTCTCTTTTTTTTCTTTTCTTTTTCTTAAAGCCTTCAAGTGAAGGGAAATGCATTATCTGCTGAGGCAAACGATTTACTTTCATAGAACTTGAATTATAGAGAAGTATTTTTTTCTTAGTTCAAACTGAAACTAATTTCTTTGAACATGGTTCTAAACAATTTTAATCCTTGACAATCCTTTATATATTTAAGATTATTGAATAAAATTATAAAATATTTAGGTAGAAATTATTTTGAAGGGCATCTAGTCAAAACCTTCTATTTTGCAAAGAAACTGAAGCCAAAGGAGGTTACGTGATTTGCCCAAAGTCACAATCGTAGTAAGTAAAAGAGTCAAGATTGGGTGATTTTGAGCAATTTTTCCATCACCGCCTACTACAGACAGCTCTCTTTGTCCTCTCACTTCCTTTTCTCCATAGACTAAACACCCCAATTCCTTCAATATCTTACAACACTGGGCTCTGTAATGTATTGATTTGCCCTACTCTTAACCATCTATAATTATTAATGTCTTTTCTAAAATGTATCATGATGAAGTGATATCCAGATCAGTTCTGACCAGGACAGATTTGTCATTTTCTTATTTCTTATATACTCTTCTTCTCTTAAAATAGGCCAAGATCAGATTTTTTTTTGTTTATTCTAAGTTTTAGCTTTCCTGATAATAAACTTACAGATTCATGCAAAAATTCATTCATTTTCTCTTCCTTTCTTTGCTTTCAGGTTCTGTGAATGCCTTTTAAGAAAGGTTATGTTGGTTGGTGAGTTATCTGGGTACCCACATTAGTTTCTTTAGAAAATTTCCTTTTTTCATCTTCATCAGAATTTCATCTTCAGAAATTCTCTCTTGAGAGTTTCTAGCACTTCTTTGATGGATTGCCCCTGTGGAAAGTTAGTCCACCTAATCTTTCCTATTCTTGCTCTGAAAATTTCATAAACTGGTCTTCTAAGGTACATGACAGAGTATTCCCAACCTGTCTCCCCTTTTCTATCACAAGTTCTGACATACATTTCTCTCTGTTACAAAGGTTTCTATCATCTCTAGTCTCAGAAATGTGTTTTTCCTTGTCAGATAAAATCAGATTGAGAATATAAATTTTGATCATTTTTATTTTCCTTCCTTTCCTTTTCCTTTTCTTCTCTCCCTTTGCCTTCCTTTCTCTTCCCTTCCATTCCATTCTTAGTGGGGTGGCATCTTTTACTCTTCATCTCATTCTGCGAACTCAGTGGTTTTTTAATGTGAAGTTAGAGTTCTGACAATCAACTACGTGGAGGAGGAAGAAATTAAGTTGAAGAAGCACTGAGAGTAAAGTCAAAGAATTTAACAGATGAATCAGCTTCATGTATATTCCTAAAGAAACAGTTTAATATGGTGGAAAGTATGCTGAATTTGGAGTCAGAGGATCTGGCTTCTAATTATATAGCTCCATTACTCATTATTTCTATTATTCAGGTAAGAAATTTAAGTGGTAGGGTCAACAGTTTCTTAATATATAAAAAGAAAAAATGATGAATTAAATGAAATTTGAAGTGTCTTTCACCTCAACATCTTTGATTCTGTGATTCCCCTTGCCCTGCCCCATTTGAGAACGTTTACCCAACTATTGAACCAGATTCTAAGATCTCCAGATATCAAGTTATCTGTTGAACACTTCTTCACAAAATTATAAATATATTCAGACCATATCCTTAATCATTTTCTGGGGAAAATGAAAAAAAATGGTGAAACAATTTTTTGTACCCTCAGAACCAATATGTTATGCTGGGGCATGCATGTGCTTATAAAGAAGGGTTCCCTGGGCATCAGACTAAAAGGTTGAAAGAAAGATTTCCTTAGATGTTTTCAATGTTCATTGTTTGAATACGAGAGTTACAATTAGTTTATTTTAGATTGGATCAAGTATAAAAAAAAAAAGCAATTAACAGTCAAAAGGACAAAAAAGTCAACACTGTCTTTACAAAAGCTTGTCTCAGTGCTTATTTCGAGTTACTATTGCAAAGAGTAGCTTCTGTGTTTTGCTGAGAGGAAAACTTCCAGAGCAAAATATTAGCCTCTGAGTCATATTAGATAGGGAACACATAATGCTTTTGAAATCACAGAAGAACTGAAGCATGTTCTTCTATGTCAGAGAAGATGAGTTTTTGTATTTCATCTTGCAAAAGTTATAATCACATCCATGCAGAGGTAGGGGGACTTTAGCTTTGCCAGTTACTGCCAGTAATATCAGACATGGTTGATATATTGATTAATTTTGCTTAATTGTTTTTTAAAAAAATTAAGAGCATAAGACTCAGTAGTCTTATATTGAGTTGTAATATTAATTACTACTAATATATCAATAACATTTTTAAATGTCCTAGTCCAGTGAATACTCTTCTCAGGTTTGAACTCAAATCTATTTTTCTTTATATTGGGAAATGGGGAAGATGGTAGATCATGGACTTGGAACTTGAACTTAGACCTCAGAGGGCATCAAAACCAAACTAAGACCAGAAAGATTAAGTGATCTGTCTAAGGTCACAAGATAATCAATGAACTGAGCTCCTCTGACTTCAAAGTTAGACAGACATCTTTTCATGGTACCTGAAGATGTGAAGGAAAGAATCCTCTTGCATAATCAAGGCAGCTTACAAAGGCTACTTACTCTTTTATCTTGTGCTAGAGTGGAAAGAGTTAACACTTGGAACAACATTGAGGCCTTATATAACCAGGATGCTGTTATAGCAAATGAGGTAATACCATCTTGCTGAGACAGGGTAAAGGGGTGGCTTAGAAAGGATGAACTCAAGCTGGAGCCAAATCTAAATTAATTAACTTCAGCCACATTGAAATTCTATTGTGGGAAAGCAATGGCTGGGGCCAGGACTGTGAAATGTCATGCAGGGAAAAGAGTAAAATAATTAATATATATCTTGCTGTGATGCTGAAATCTAAAGTAGTAACATTTCCTAACCCAGAGTCAAATATAAGTTACAATTCTTTGCATCCTCTTAAGAGCTTTGCAGGTTAGAAAATCAATTCAAAAATTCATCCTTAGGCATTGAAATGAGAGAACTGCTCCTACTTCACTTTAAATCATTCATTCACCAATATAACATAGTCCTGGAAAAGTCAATTGTATCCTATTTTCTCTAATTCTTACCATTATATTAAAATTAATCTTCCTCCTTTCAGAATTTTTGTTTTCTATATTGATGCAACTCAACAAATATTCAAGTGCTAAGAATATGGTAAATATAAGGGTCACAAACATAAAAAACAGAGACTGCCATCAAGGAATTTACTATCCAATAGGAGGGATATGACATGTACACGAATCAATTCAATAGCAGGGGTAAAGGAAACATCCCAACAAAATGCTATAAAAATTTTAAAGAGAGGTTTTTGGCTAGCTATAAAATTAATGGTGTGGAGAGAACTGAAATACAGAGAAATGCTTAGATGGAATGATAAAAGTAAGAAACAAAACCAAAAAAGCCATATTGAACATGCTGTCCCCATTGTTACAGGAAAATATCCTATCACAAAGCCATGTTTAGTTCTCTCTACAAAGCAATGTAGGACTGCAAACAGTAAGTCCTTTATGTAAAGGCTACAGCCAGGTACTAAAAAGGTAGGCATGTTCATCTCAAAGAAAGTGGAAGAAACTAAGTTTATAGAAATAATTCATATTTTATACTGCTTTAAATTTTGAAAAAAAATCTTTCATAGCAACCCTATGATGGAAATAAGTACAAGTTCTATTTTCACCAGATTTTTACAGGAACATTTTGAAATTGCATCTATACAGGTCTTGAATGTGCCTTGGTATATTAATTTCTAGATATTTTACATATTTTTCAGTTAGAGTGGGACTTCTCTTTTATATTTCTTATATAAATATTATTATAAAATAAATATAAATATTATGTATTTGTATAAATAATATATATTTATATTTTATATTTATTGCTATATAAAGAAATATTGGGGTTTTTGTGGATTTATTTTGTGTCCTGATAACTTTACTGAAGCTATTGTCCAAACAGTTTTCTTTGTAATTTCTCTAGGATTTGGCAAGTAAAACATTATATTGTAACAAATGGGAAGGAAAGAAGGAAGGAAGGAAGAAAAGAAGGAAGGAAGGAAACCATTACTTATTGCCTAAGGTGTGCCAGGTATTGTACTCAGCACTTTACAAATATTTCCTAATTTGATCCTCACGACAATTCTGGAATATAAATGCTATTATCTCATTTTAAAATTGAGGAAACTAAGGCACATAGTGATTAAAGGAGTTTGTTAGTGTCACACACCTAGTAAGTGTCTGAGAAAAGATTTGACCTGAAGTCTTTATGACTCTAGGTCCAGTGCTCTATCCATTGCATCACACAGTTATAGTTAGTTGTATCTCCTCTTTAACTATCTTTTTGTCTTTCATTTCTTTCTCTTGCCTTTTCAGTACTGTTAGTTTAACAGAAGTTGAATTGTCTTCTAGGGGCCTTTCTAGGGAACCTGGGTCCAGATCTTTATAGAAACTTCAAGGCATTCTTTTGGAGGATTATAAAATTCCTAGCTTGTTTTCCAATCAAGTAGTGGCCCAACACTGAAAGGAATTGATATGACAAACATGGAGTAGTTTCTTTACCCTTCCCTGTGAGGAGTAAAGACAGGGTGTTTCTCCTGTTAAAAATGTGAGGAAATTTCTTCCTTTTTCTAGCTGGCATTCTTATCAGAGACTCTTCCTTGTGTAAAGCAGTAGACTGTTTCCTGACTATAGTGTTAGAAAACAATAAATTACTAAGCCTGGGGAAGCATTTTATCCAAACTAAGGCAGCTTCATTCCAATGCCCACCCTTTCACTTCAAAGAGAAACAGGTCTTTGAGTCTGGTCTTCCTTCCCATTATAGGGCTCTGGAGCTCATGAAAGTTTGAGGAGTAGTAGGGAGAAAGACTGAGGGAAAGAAAAAGTCTTAAGATCCAATAACAGAGATATTTCAAGGAAAGATTGAAGTCACCTACCTGCCTTGTTCTGTATCTCAGTGTCTTCCTCTTGAATCCCTGCTCTCCAACTGTCATATATGAGTTGTGGTAGGGTGGGGTTGGGGGAGATGGAGAAAACCTATGAAGACCACCACTGATACCAGGTCACTGTAGCAGCAAGGACCCTGGCATACACAGGAGGGTCTGCTGTACAGGTTCTTAGATCTACTTTTCTAAAAGAAAAGCAAATTTTGAGGGTCAACAATCTACTTTAATCAAGCACATATGTTATTCACTTACTTCAGGGGAAAAAATCAGCACCCTGAACTTCTGAGATAATACAAATAGAATTACAAGCAGAAATTACAAACAGAAAAAAGACCAACAGACAGGGCTTCCATCTGTCTGACTATACATTACAGATCAACAGACAAATCCAACTGTCTGAGCCTATATACATAGTTACTAGAGAGAGAAGCATTAACATTTGAGTTTTCAAAGCCAGGGGACTCCTTAGCAGCTTCCAAGAGTCTCATATGGCATGCAAACCTTCTTCCAAAAACTAAGGTCCAAAGTAAAACCTTACCTCAGAGTATGTATACACTCTGGATCCTCTCACCCAGTGTCTCAGTAGAAATTAACAAAAGGTATTGAGGTCTATTAATGGGTGGAGACAATCTTTAACTCTTCCCCTCATCCACCATTAACCTTAAATTATCATTAGTCACCTCTTTTGAGGAAATAAGTCATACTTCAAAATGGTACTCCCGTCATTGCAGTCATTACAGTATAGAAGCATAGATTAGGTTAGAGAATAAACATGATGGCCTAGGAGCCAGGCCTCTCTATCTTCTCACTGTAGTAAGCCTTATTGCCTTTTATTCTCTAAGAAACCTTTGAAAAGAATCAAGCTCCTGCCCCAGAAAAAAGTTTCTTTCATATTCCAACCTCACTACCTTGTCATCAGCTCTCCTTGTCATAATTCCACATTTTCGCCAGTAACACATTTCAATTCAGATTCCATCCCTGTTTTCTTCCTTCAAGAAAACACAGTAAGTTATCAGATACCCCTTTAAATCTCCCATCCTTTGCACAAACAAAACCAATGCAACCAAGATTAGAAGGAAAGCAAAAAGATGGGGGGTGGGGTTGGAGTTATAGCCCTATTTCTCAAATACAGAGAGAACTGAATCAAATTTATAAGAATACAAATCATTCCCCAATTGATAAATTGTCAAAGGCTATGTATGAACAGGGAATTTTCAGAAAAATAAATCAAAACTATCTTTAGTCATATGAAAAATGTCTTCTAAATGACTATTAAACAGAGAAAAGAAAATTAAAATTACTGTTACCACCTCATGCCTATCAGATTGGTTATCATGACAAAAAAACAAAATGATAAATGTTGGAGGAGATATGGGAAAATTGAGACCCTAATGCATCATTATAGAATTGTGAATTTACCAACCATTCTGGAGAATAATTTTGAACTATACTCTAAGAGCATATTAATAAATTGTGCATGCCCTTTGATCCAGCAATACCACTACTGTATCCCAGAGATTTTAAAAGGGGGGGAAGGGACATATTTGTACAAAAATATTTATAGCAGCTCTTTTTGTGGTGACAAAGAATTGGAAATTGAGAGGATGTCCATCAATTGGGGAATGGGTGAACAAGTTGTAATCATGAATATAATGGAATACTACTGTGCTATAAGAAAAGGTGAGCAGTGGTTTTAGAAAAAAAATGGATTTACATGAACTGATAGTAAGTGAAGTGAGCAGAGCAAGAAAAGCATTTTACACAGTAACAGTGATATTGTAAAATTATGAACTGTGAGTGATATAGCTCTTCTCAGCAATGAAATGATCCAAGACAATTCCAAATGACTCATGATGAAAAATGCATCCATCTCCAGAGAAAGAACAGATTGAGTCTGAGTGCAGATCAAAGCATGCTATCTTTAACTTCTTTTTTTCATGTTTTTTTAAGGGAGAAAGTCTATGTTTTCTTTCACAATATGACTTATAGGGAAATATGTTTTCCATGATTGTGCAGATATAACCTATATCAGACTGATTGCCATCTCATTTGGGTTGCATCTACTGATTGTGGGTCTCCCTAATGAGAGTATCCTTGACCTATTTCTGTACAATCATTTGGTATTCTTACTACCTTCCATGAGTTAAATTATCATGTATTTGTCCATCTCTAATCTCTTTCCTCTCCTTACAGTATTTCATTTTTTTTCCAATTACATATCAAGACAATTTTTAGCATTTATTTTTACAAGATTTCGAGTTTTACTTTTTTTTTCTCTCTCTGCCTCCCCTCCTCTCTTCTTAAAATGAAGGCAGTTTGATATAAATTATACATGTGCTATCATGTAGGACATATTTCCATATTAGTCATAGTTATGAAAGAAGAAACAGATCAAAAGGGAAAAAATGCAAAAAGGAATAAAGGAAGTGGGGAAAAAAAGGTATACTTCAATCTGTACTCAGAGTCCATTAGTTCTTTATCTGAATGTGAACAACATTTTCCTTCCAATATCCTTTGTACTTGTCTTAGATCCCTGTGTTGTTGAGAAGAACTAAGTTATTCATAGTTGATCACTACCTGATGTTGTTGATGCTATACACAGTGTTTTCCTAGTTTTGCTTATTTCACTCTGCATCAGTTCATAAAAGTCTTTCCAAGTGTTTCATGAAATCAGCTTGGTCATCATTTCTTATTGCACAATAGTATTCCATAACATTCACATTCCACAACTTGTTCAGCCATTCCCCAATGGATGAACATCCTGTCAATTTCCAGTATTTCATCAAAACAAAGTGAGCTATCTTTATATTTTTGTACATATAAGCCTTTTTTTTCCTTTTTTATGATCTCTTTGGGATACTGACATAGTAGTAATATTGCTAGATCAAAGCATATACACAGTATGGTTCTCTTTTAGGCATAGTTACAAAGTGCTCTCCAGAATGTCTGGATCAGTTCAAAACTCTACCAACAATGCATAGTGCCCCAGTTGTCCACATCCTCTTCAATCTTTATCATTTTCCTTTTTTATTATGCTACCCAGTCTGATAGGTGTGAGGTACCTCAGATTTGTTTTAATTTGCTTTTATCTAATCAAAAATAATTAAGACCCCTTCTTTATATGTCTGTATGTAACTTTGATTTTTTTTATAACTACCAGTTCATATCATTTGAGCATATATGAATTGAGGAATGACCTGTATTCTTATAAATTCAGTTCTCTGTATATTTGAGAAATGAGGCCTTTATCAGAGTCACTTGCTGTAAAGATTGTTTCCCTGCTTTCTGCTTTCTTCTAATCTTGGTTGCATTGGTTTTGCTGCAAAAGCTTTTTTTTTATCTAATATGGTCAAAATTATGTATTTTACGTTTCTTAAAACTTTCTGTCTCTTGTCATGAACCTGTAACTCACTTAACTTTTCCTTTGAGAATTTGAATGCTATACCATTTGGTGCATAAATATTTAATATTGATGTTATTTCATGGTCTATGGTATCTTTATCAAGATGTGGTTTCCTTCTTTATCTCTTTTAATTAGGTCTAATTTGCTTTTACTTTGTGTAAGATCAGGATTACTTTTTTTACTTCAGCTGAAGCATAATAGACCTCTACTTCAACCCCTTACTTTTGTCTCTGTGTGTCTCTGCTTCAAGAGTGTTTCTTGTAAACAACATATTGTAGGATTCTGGTTTTTAATCCACTTTGCAATCTGCTTTGATTATATGGGAGAGTTCATCTCTCCCATTCCCAGTTATGATTACTGTGTATTTTCCTCCATTCTACTTTTTCTCCTGTTTTTACTCTCTCCTTTTACCCTATCTCTCCTCACCAGTGTTTTGCTTCTGTCTACCACCTCCCCCAATCTGCCCTTCCTTCTGTCACCCTCACTTTTAATTCATCTCCTCCCAATCTACTTCCCTGTTGAGTAAGATAAATTTTTAATTCAACTAATTGTATATATTATTCCCTCTTTGTGCCAATACTGATGACAGTAAGTTTCAAGCGATACCCATCATCTCATGCACCCTCAAATTCACCTTATATCTGTACCTTCCGTCTATGTGTGTTCATTCTAGCTGTACTACTAGTGGTACAAGTTTTAAAAATTACAGTTATTATCTTCCCATGCAAAGATGTAAAGAGTTCATATCTGTAGAATCCCTTATATGTCCTTTTCCTTTTTTCCCTTTAGGCTTCTCTTGCATCTTGATACTGGAGATCCAATTTTTCATTCAGTTATGAGCTTCTCCTTGAAAGCTCCTCATGAAAACATGAAATCCTTCTATTTCATTGAATGACCATTTTTTCCCTTGATGTATTATTCTTAATTTTGCTGGATAAGTGATTCTTGGATGTACTCCTAGCCACTTTGCCTTTTGGAATATCATGTTCCATGACCTCTAATCCTTTAATGTTGCAGTTGCTAAATCCTATGTAATCCTGATTGTGGCTCCCTAATATCTGAATTGTTTCCTTCTGACCACTTGCAGTAATTTTTCTTGACCTGATAGCTGTGTAATTTGGCTATGATGTTCCTTGGAGTTTTTATTTTGGTTTCTCTGACTAGGACAGAGTACAGTGCCATTGTTACATACATTTTCCTGGATGATATGCATTCTAAAATGCATATTTTAGAGTGTTTTTTGGCCACAACATGCAGTTGATTTATATTGAACTTGTAATATACAATTCTACCATCCTGCCAAGCTATAAGGCTGCTATCCTATATTTGTGGTATTATTTTTAAAAAATCTAAGTTAAGGACTTTATATTTTTCCTTATCAAATTCAGTTCATCTTTCCAGCTTGAAAATACCAAAACAATGATAATTTATATTTGTATAATACTCTGAGCTTTACAAAGTGATCCAAATGTACTCTTCTACCTAATTCTTACAACAACCACATAAGATAGATGATAAAAAATTACAATTCTATATTGACAAATGTGGAAACTAAAGCTCAGATAGGTTGAGTGTCTTGCCTAGGATGAGGGGTAAGCTTGAGTAGAGTTACCCAGACCTTATGAATCTAGATTCAATGTTCTATCCATTACAGCAGCTACATTAGACTCAAGGCATCCAAGTAAATCTCCTGAGTATGGCCTGAAACATTGCAAATGTAATTGCAAAATGTCTAACAAAATAAAGACAATACGACAGAGAAAATATTTTGTTGTTTTCTAAGTCAATATGCACCCAGAAGTGATGTTTACATGACTACATTACAGCATACTATAGATCTCACTTTTATTTTATAAATATTATTTTTTATTTTGTAAATAAATTATCTTAAATTATCATTTCATATTCTACCTTTTCATAAATTATTTTATAAATGTTGTCTTCATTTAATAAGTAAATATGTTAATTCCCACCCTCATATTGATGAATGTAAAAACCAGGCTAATTTTGTATTTATGGACTGATAATGAGTCCAAGAACAGTTATCAATCAATCAATCAATAAGTATTTATGATGTGGCATCAATTCTTAAAGAATCTTGAAATCTTCCTCCTGCTTGAGATGAAACTTTATTAGGTATTTCAATCAGTTTCAAATCCAGCTAATTATATTGACATCTTGTCCACATTTCTCTATAATTTCCACAAAAATAACATGAAAGACTTTGTTAAAAACCTTGCTTAAATCCACATTTTCATATCCACAATATTTTTTCATGTCCTAGAAATCTAATAACTCTGTCCATAAGGGACATGTGATTATCCTGGCATAGCTTCATCTTAATAAAGCTAGGCTAGAGCATACTGCTCATTGCTTGTTTGTTTTCTCTAAGTGCTTATAAAGAATCTCATTAATTCTCAATTCTAGAAGTTTGCCAGGTCTTGACATCAAAATCACTGACCTGTATAGTTATTACGGGCAAACTTATTACTCCTTTTGAAAATTCCTCTGAGCCTCAATATGTGAAATAGCAATAGAAATATAATAATTCTTGGCCCTACATCACAGAAATGTTGTGATGAAAACATTTTGTCCCTGTAAAGAAAGTTACTATTAATTACATACTGTTTTCCTATCGGAATACAATGAGATGTGAATGTTATTGTTTTGTCTAATCCAAAATTGACTCAAGGTTCAAAGAATTATAAATTAAAAAATTTGAGAATAGATACAACCCATAACTGAACAATAATCTTCTTGATATCTCTAGATGTCTTCAAGTAGAGCCCTCTTTCTGGTTTGAAAAGTGGGGATTCTTGTTGTGTATAGATTAGATTAGATGATCACTGAGATTCTTTTCAACTCTTGAGTTCTTTGATTCTGAGATCCTCTGAAAAATTCCCAAGCAGTAGTCAACCACATTCTTTCCTTGATGAACCCCAGTGAGAGGTCATCTAGCTAATTAACCAATTAGCTTGACTAATTAGCATAGTAAACAGCAAATTGTCTCCAACAGATCATTTGTTCTTTAACTACATACCCTCCGCATTAAAAGCTGGTATTTTGTCACAAGCACCAAGAGCAGGTATTTGTCAGAGACTGTCTTCCACTGGCAACCAAGAAGAGTTGATTATGACAATATAACAGTTTAATGGAAGAATTGAAATATTTAGGTTAAAAGCTAGTTAATGTGTTGATGTAACTGAAACTCATTTATCCAGACTGATACTCCCAGAGTGTCACTGCTGTCTCCTTTAATAGACTAAACACATATGTCTTTTCAGTCACTGAGGAAGAAAAATTGATATGAAATGATTCTAATTATAAATGGGCTACAGAATATTTTAAAATAACATCAAAATCATTCTATAAATTTTAATTGATTTCTAAAAGTTATCATATTATCGAAATTCCTACAGACCATGAAATGAAATATGCATGTTTCTATGTTGATTTGTAAATATGAAGGAGACAGTCATGCATTTATTTTTCTTGGAAGTGATTACATGACTTAATTTCCTAAATACAAAATTTTTGCTATTTCTATGTGAATATTAGCTATATGGAGAAAGAAAAAGAACACAGTGAGGAGAATGAAGAGGATGTGTAAGAGGACAGTGAAGACCAGGGTGAAGTGCAAAACTGGAATGAGTTAAGTTCTTAATGAGGCAATATATTTACCTAATTCAAAGGTTTTACTTATTTTTACACAATATGGGAGTATCTGAAAATGATGAAGCATTATGAGCAGAATACATTTTGGGGCTTTGGGCTTAGTCAGGACTATCTGTCTTAAATGAGGCCTGAAAAATGTCAAAACCACCAGATTTTGTTAATTCAGTCAAATATCGAGTCTAATAAGAACTGCAGAGTGAAGGAGGAAAAATGTACCAAAGTAAATGTATTTCTGAATGAAAGGCTGTTTGAATTTGAAAATTAAATTTAGTCAAAGTAGTAAGTTATCTAATTCTATTCAAATGCCAGCTTTTCTAAAAATTTGTTCAGGTATAAATTTAATTCTCCATTCCCTCCACCCCCCAAAAAATCACACTTCACAATAACAGCCAGGGGCTCATTGATTTAGATCTAGAAAGGAATTTCGAGGTCATCGGATTTAACATATAATTTTATAGATGAAGAAACTGAGATACAGAGAAGTTAAGTGAATTGCTCAATGATCAAATGTTAATGTCCACTACTAGAAGGTCAATAATAAATACAGACCATCATTGATTTATATGAACTGATACAGAATGAAGAAATCAAAACCAGGAAAAGAACATATATAATGGCTACAACAATGTAAATTGAAAGAACAATCTTACAGTTGAAAACGAATGTTATAGAATTAAAATTAAAGCTTATTCCCAAAGAAGAGATAGAATAAGGCAACCCATACCCCCAACAGATGTTAGGTGTTTATGATATTTTGGATAGTTTTACTGTTTTTTAAGTCTTTTTAGTAAGATTTAGCTCTCTGTAAGGGGAGAAATGAAGAGATACAAAGGAGAATGTAGGAGATATAAACACCAAAAATGTGCATAATGGTTTACTTCCATAAGAAATAATTTACACAAATTAGCTATGATGACATCTAGTTTCTTTCTGGATTAACTGATTATCCCGGTGAAGCAAGTACTCAGTTGATTTTACTTTGGTGAAGGAATATGGGGGTTATGTAAAGTTTAAACCCACTAAATTCTTGGTGACCGAGAGAAAAATCCTGATCCCAGTGCCCCATGAGTCTGCTTCTGCATATCAAGCAATATGTTAGAGTGAAAAGAGCATGTGACATGAAGTACAGAACCTTGTCTTTGAATCTCAACCACAGGAGTTACTTGTCCACATAACGATGGCAAATTGATGGTTGTCGTGAGGTTACTTAAACAATGCTTGCAAATGTTTCCTGTTTTTCACTGCCTTCTAATGGAGTTATTAATTGCTTCCTAGGCTACATACTCTTTAAGAGACTTTAGTAGTCCTTTAAGAAAGATTTTAAAGGCAAACTAAAGCCTTAAAAGGAACCTACTACTACTGATATATTCAGAAAATTTTAAAGTAAAAAAAAAAGAAAAGAAAAAAGTAGAGCTTTGGCAAGAACAGCGCATTTTATATCCAGAACAAGTACTTATAGACTCATTTGGGAGGTATGCCTACAAAATTTTCCCTAACTGCCGAGGTTATCTTGAAAAATCCCTGATTAAAATGTGGAATTAATTTTCCTTGTTTCTCTGAGTACTTGTTATTAGTCATAGAACTGGAACTGAGATTACACTGGCATTTCCTCAGCCAATCAGATAAATGAAAGAATGGTTTTCCCCATTAGAGTATTCTGGAGGAAACTCTTGAGAAAATATCTTTGCCATTTAATGAACCAAGATGTTAAACCAAATTTATTATTGGAGACAATGTGTATTTAAATATATATTTTTAAAATATATAAATAAATGAAAGTCCTTCTGAGTGTGGTAGTATACACCTACCTCTAATACCTACTAGAGGGAGCAGAGATTGGTGGATTATTTGAATTTACGAGTTCTAAGATAGGCTAAGCCCATCAAATATCCATACTAAATTGGGCACCATTACAGTGAGTCAGTGAAAGCAGGGGACCATCAGATTGCCTTGATCAGAAAACAGAGCAAGTCAAACTTTCACATCAATCAGTCAGTAATGGAATTGGGTAAGTGGCTACTACACTTCTAGACTGGATGAAATAAGAAGAATCAATCTCAAAAAGAAACAAAAATAATACCAAAATTTCTATGTAATAAGCTTCTCATCCTCCCTCCAAAAAGCCTTATATTAAGTTAGTTTTCTGAGAAAAAAAGGATAACATGAAGTTTCAATAGCACTGATGTTTACTAGTTCTCCACTTCAAATATGTGTGTGTGTGTGAATGTGTGTGTGTGTGTAATTACTTTTTTCTTTGATAGCCTGTACACTCTGGTTCTCTGAGTGAGGTAGGCTACATCTCTCCCTATGAGGTCTAGGGCTTACTGAGGGTTACTGTATCTCTTCTCAATTTCCATTAGCTCTTGCTTCCACCACTTACATCTCCCCCATTCCACACACACACACATGCACATACACACCTAGTACTAGAGGCTAGTGGCTAACACTTTAGTACTATTTGCCCAATTAAGTTCAATTTGATTTTTCAAAAATATTTTTCTTTAATCATATGGCCATAACAAATGGACAAAGATTTAACCCACACTTGGGGCATCCTCTATCTTAGTGGTGACAAATAAAAACAAAAATTTCTTAATCTAGCTACAGCAGCAGTGTTTCAGGACCCATGTGAAATATTGGACACCTCTGCTCTACTCTTCATCATCTTACTCTCTGGAGTAGTAGACGCAAAATTTACCTCAGTTCTGACATTGATTGGCACCATCAAGTTCATGTGCAGATGCAGCCTCTCTACTGAGTTCCTATCTCAGCTTTCACTGGCCTGGTGTTCTGGAGGTTAATCCAAAATAAAAATCATGCCATGTTCCTTGGGACATTGATATTGGCCATCTTGGAGTGCCAGGATGCTAAGGCACCCTAAAGACCTTTTAAAATCACAAGGTTATAGAATTTCTATTATCTTTTATTTAAAGGGCAAAAGAATGAATGTAGAGAGCAAAGATCCATGTGGAAGCAATATGGCCTCAGATCAGAGAACGCCACAAGCTGTCAAATGTTCTATTATATACAATAAACAGGTTAAAACAAAGTTCTTCAAAATCACCAACATATACAACATATTCTCAACATTTTTGCCACAACATTTTCAACATCTCTCTTAGAGAATAGTTGTTTGCTTTTAAAACCTTATAATTTCTTTCTGGATTTTTCTAGTCTTATGCAAGTCAAATAGGGAACAGAGAGAAATATATTAGATCATTCCTTCTTCACTCATGAAACACCTCTTAAATGAAACATCTCTTATGAAAAATGGGATCTGATATCAGTCTCAATTATCGTTACCACCAAACAATTAGGGAGTGCAAACCCCATGCGAAGCAATGGGATACAGCAAAATATGAAATGCTACTCTAAACCTTAAGTAACTTCCATATTGTTAACAACATGAAGTCAACGATTGAATCTTAGCAAAATCAACAAAATTTCAAACAGCTTGGAAGAATTAAAACATAGATGGTTAGGAAACTCCCGTTTCTTACTATTTTTTAAAATAAAGTCCTGATTTCAAATCGGTTAACACTCATTCATTTATACCCCTTGCTCTAAAGATGTATAGCAAATACAGACATGTGGCAGGTACTTAATTATTCATTACTTCCTTAAAGTCACTGAGAATTCTACTTTCTGAATGCATTGCAACTTAAAATATTTGCATATTTCAACTGAGTTTAAGGAGTACATCAGTCAAAAAAAATATGTTAAGTATTTCCCAGGTACCAGGCATTGTGCCAAAACCTAGGGAAACCAAGAAAGGATAAACCCTGTAGTCCTTTCAAGGAGCATTTAGTCTAATGAAGGAGACAATAAGCAAACTATTATGTACAAATAAGCTACATACATACATCAGAAATAAGGAGTTCCCAACTGTCAATTGCCTATCAAACAATCAGTCAAGTATTACAGGCAAGTATAGCAATCCAAGTAATAACCTCCATATATTATTTACTCTTTTTCTAATAACTGTTAAGGTCATTATAGGGAAGACTCTCAACAGCTAATGAAGAAAATAGCATCAGCTTCTAAAATCTAGAAACATGTCCATATCACAGTCATTGCAATTAGAACACAAATGTTAATTTTAAATGAGTGATTTATTTCATCTGTAAATCACTATTAGAAGTTTTCACATTGCATTAATGTTTACTACTTTGGGAATAAGGTGCTTTTGAAATGCAAGAAATACTTTCTTCAGGTATGTTCAAAGACTGAGATTTTAAAGACCAATGAAAAACAAGGAGAGAGATGAATAATTGTGGATTCCTTGATTGACCTGAAAGTGAAAACTTATCATAGAGAAAAAATTCAGTAAGTAAGAATTTCTTTAAAAGGTTTGTTCAGTAATTAAGCCAAATAAAGCAAGGAGGAAAAACTGAAGTAGGTTATTCTTGAGTCATTTTTGTAAATGGGGGAAAAATTAGATAAAGTGTTTGGAAAGTACAGAACCGAATAAAATCAAAATTGAATTCTTCTCAGAGTAAATGTAATGACAAACCAAAATCTCAGATAACAATGATGCATGCACTGTCATACAGTAACTGTTGGTCACTTTTATTTTGTTGTCATAAGGAAGTGCACAAAATACAATATGTAATTTTGAGTATAAATACTAAATACATTAAAAAACTTTTTTTCATTAAATCACCTTTTCAGTGGGAAAAAGTATACTCTAACAAGGAAGTTAAATAAGTAAATTTCTACCTCCACTTTAAAATGAATAAAAGTTATGCATAGAATATAATTTGAGAATTTGTGAAGCATTCCATGAAATCCGGAACATTTTCCTTAGTCAATTACATGAATGTTGCTCTTTCCTTTTATAAACTATTGAAGTCCTGTTCATCTTTTATAGACTGACTCAAATATCACCATCACCATAAAACCTTCCTCTCCCACTTCTAGCTCCATCAGTAATATGCTTCTTTTCTCAGCCTCACCTAATATTTTACCTGGGAATATTCTAATCTACTAATCATGTAATAAGAGTTATAGCTACCTATATTGGTGTCTACTCATTTTACTAGACTTTAAATCCAAGTACCTACTACAGAACACAGTAGGTCCTTAAATCACTATTTTTTTTCCTCATTGCTGTGTGTACTTCAAACATTTAAAGGTATAATTGAAAAATATAGTTCTATGGACTGAATATAGGTCATATACTTAGCGAATAACAGAATTTCAGAGTTAGAATGGGTTTTAGTGACTTTCTAATAAAATCTGACGTAGAACCTAAGTTTCTCTTTGCAGTCTCTAGTCGATGCTCTTCGTGTTGTTTATAGAGGTCAAACAGAACAACTATAATTTGTATTCTGCATGACAATCCTTCATATACATGATGATATCTATCATGTCAACAAATCTATCAACTCTGCAAGACCTAAGAAATACAAAGAATAAATTGAAACAATCCCAGTCCTCAAGACACACACTTTGCAGGAAGACAATATATCTATATCTTTCTACATACATACACATGCACATGGACACATATATACCTATAAACACATGTATATATAAATGTACACATAGGTGCATATATACACATCAATATATACCTATAAAAGATGACATGAGATAAACTTTGAAGGAAATTAGTAGTTACAAGAAGCAGTAGAGAGAAGGAAATGAATTCTACAAATAAGGAAAAAAACCTACATAAAAGAATGGCAATGGGAGATAGAGCACCATTCTGAAGAACAGTATGAAAAATCTGGATCAAACAGTGTGTAAAGAGGAGTATTGCTTAATAAGGCTCAAAAAGCAAGACTGAAGTCAAGTTATGAAGGACTTTGAATCTTCAGTAGGAGAATTTGTATTTGATCCTAGGATAGAGAGGCCCTGAAACTTATTGAGTTATGACTTGACAGCTCCAGAATTGTAGTTGAGAAAAATCTTTTTTGGCATCTGTGTGGAAGATGGATCAGAGGTGGGAAAAGACTTGAGCCAGAGAGTCCAACTGGAATATTACTCAATAGCTCAGGTAAAAATTGATAAGGGTCTCCACTAGAGTTTTAGCCATTTGACTGGAAGTAAAATCAACAAGACATGAAAACTGATAGATATATTAGGGTAGGAAGAATGAGGTGTTAAAATCACTTCCAATTTTGCAAACCTGGATAATGAGGAGGGAAGACCCTGCCCTTCACATAAATAAAGAAGTTCAAAATAGGAGAAGGTCAGGGAAGAATAAAGATTTCTGTTTTGGGTTTGCTGAGTTTAAAAGGGATATCTAGTTCAAAATGTCCTATAGGAAGGTACTAATTAAGAAAAGAAAGTAGGGCTACATATAGAGATCTAAAATCATCTCCATAAAGATGACTAAGTCTCATCATGAATGAGAACAAAGGAAAAAAAAGAATAAAGTCAATGACAGAACAGAGGAAATAATCACTTAAACTCTCCCAATATTCTCCTCCAAAAAAATCCCTTTAAAGTAATACTTCATATTTAAATCTTCAGTGGCAGAGCAAAAAAGGCCAAAGTGAGACATACTCTTTGTTTTTGGGAAATATATAACTTTTTTCAACTACACGTAAAAATAGTTTTCAATATTCATTTTAAATAAGATTTTGAGTTCCAAATTTTTCTCTTTCCTTCCATCCTCAAGACAACATGTAATCTGGTACAGGTTACACATGTGCATTTATATTAAACATATTTGTACATTAGTAATGTTGTGAAAAAAGCAGAAGAAAAAAAGGTAAAAGGGGTAGAGCCAAGATGGTGGAGGTGAAGCAGAGACCTGCTAGAGTTTTCCCCCATACCCCTTAAAAACCTGTAAAAAATGACTCTAAATGAATTCTAGAGCAGCAGAAGCCCCAAAATGAAGACTGAAGCAAATTTACAGCCAAAGACAAATCTGAAAGGTTGACAGGAGGGTATATTGCGTTGGACCAGAAGTGGAGCACAGTTTGAAGTGGACCATGTCAGCATGGATGGAGATGGATCAGGCCTTAGGAGACTGAACTGCTGACAGCTACTGTGATTTCCAGATATTTCAGCCCACAAATGCTAAAGATAGCTGTGAAGGTCAGTGGAAAGGGTCTCTCAGTTGACTGACAGGGGATCATGGTCCAGTCCCAGTCCTGGCCTTAGCACCAGAGCAGCAGCAGCTACTACTGATGAGGAGGCTGCTTCTGGAGCACTACCCTTAAAGAAGAGCTCAAAAGTCAAGTAATTGTCTGGGAAAATGAGTAAATAGGGGAATATCGATTCTTACTTTCTCGGTAAGGAAGTATTTTCTTATGTCATAAATGATGAGGAAAATCAAAACATACAGCCAGAAGAAGATAACAAAGTCAAAGTTCTTGCATCCAAAGCCCCCAAGAAATATATAAATTTGTCTCAGACCATAGAAAAATTCAAAAAGGATTTTTAAAATCAAGTAAGAGAAAAAAATTGACAAGAGAAATAGTGATCCAAGAAAATCATGAAAAACGAGTCAACATCTTGCTAAAGGAACCACCTCTCCCCCCCAAAAATGAAGAAGAAAATAATTTTTTAAAATTAAACTAACCCAAATGGCAGAAGAGGTCCAAAATGCCAATGAGTAGAAGAATGACTCAAAAGGCAGAATGGGCCAAATTAAAAAAAGGTCCAAAACTCATTGAAGAAAATAATTCCTTAAAATTTAGAATGGAACAAATGGAAACTAATGATCTTATAATAAATCAAAAAATTATAAAACAAAACCAACAGAATGGAAAAAAGTAGAAGACAATGTGAAGTATCTCCTTAGAAATCAATTGACCTGAAAAATCAATCCAGGAGAGATAATTTTAAAATTATTGGACTACCTGAAAACTATGATCAAAAAAAGATCCATAAAAACTATCATGATATTCTAGAACCAGAGAGTAAAAAAAATGGAAAGAATCCACCAATCACTTCCTGAAAGTGATCCCAAAAGGAAAACTCCTAGGATTATTTTAGCCAGATTCCAGAGTCCCCAGGTCAAAGATAAAATAATACAAGCAGCAAGAAAGAAACATTCTAATACTGTGGAAACACAATCAGGATAACACAAGATTTAGCAGCTTCCACACTAATGAATCAGAGGGCTTAAAATATGATATTCCATAAGTCAAAGGAGATAGGGTTAAAATTAAGAATCACCTACCCTGCAAAACTGAGTATAATACTTTAGGAGAAAAAAGTAGAACTTCAATGAAATAAAGGACTTCCAAGCATTCTTGTTGAAAAGACCAGAGTTGAATAGAAAATTTCACTTTCAAATATAAGCATCAAGATAAACATGAAAAAGTAAATGGGCAAGAAAACTCATTATAGACTCATTAAAGTTGAACTGTTTACATTCCTACATGAAAAGATGAGATTTGTAACTGGAGAGAGAGAGAGAGAGAAGACAGAGGGCCCAGGGTGAGTTGAATATGAAGGGATGATACCTAAAAAAAAGAAAATTAAGTGTTGAGAGGAATGTACTAGGAGAAAGAGGAAAGGAGAGGTAGAATGTAGTATATCATCTCACATAAAAGATGCAGAAAAGAACTTTTACAATGGAGAGGAAGAAGAGGAAGACACAAGGGAATAAGTGAGTCTTACTTTCATCAGATTTAGCTTCAGAGGGGAATAACATACACTCTCAACTGGGTATGGAAGTTTGTCTTACCCTACAGGAAAGCAGAGGGAAGGTGATAAGAAAGTGGGGTTAATAGAAGGCAGGGCAGATTGGGGAAAGGGATAATCAGAAGCAAACACTTTGATAGAAGGACAGTTCAAAGGAGAGAATAGAATAAATGGAGGGCAGAAAAGGATAGAGGAAAATATAGTTAGCTTTCACAACATGACTTATGTAAGTGTTTTGTATGACTGCACATGTATAACCTACATCAAATTGCTTGCCTTCTCAATGAGGGACAATGGGGAGGAGGGAAGGGAGAGAGTGTGGAATTCAAAGTTTTAAAAATGAATGTTAAAAAATTGTTTTTACATGTAACTAGGAAATAAAATATATAGACCATGAAATATGGAAATCTAGCTTACCCTTCAGGAGAAGGTAAGGTTATAAAGAGGGGGATTGGTTTATAGAGGGTAGAGCAGATTGGAGGAAAGAGTAATCAGAATACCTGCTGTCCTGGGGTGGGGGAAGTGGAGAGATGGGGACAAAATTTGAAATAAAAAATTTTGTGGTAATGAATGTTGAAAACTGAAAATAAATTAAATTAAATAGAAAAAAAATGGAAAAAGAGCTATAAAAACTCAGTTAAAAAATAGTTCCTTAAAAATTATACTAGGGCAAGCAGAATCTGATGACTCCAACTAACCATAGAATGATGTCTCTGTTATAATCTTAAAATGAACTTTGGGCAAATCACTTTATGCCATGGAAATGGTTACAACACCACTGATTCCTGTTTTGAAGCAGAGTGTTCAAGGTTCAAAGGAAGAAAGTAAGTGCACCTTTATAAGTAAAGTAGTATGATACCAGACACCTTGTGATTCATCCTTAGTACTCCTGGCATGGATGTTATGGCCTAAGTGTATGTTTACTATTCCTAGAAAATGTGTGACTCCTTTTATGAAACCAAACGCATTCAAACAGAAATTTACATAGTGATACCTAAAATATAGGAGCTCAAAGATCTGAGTTTAAATAATTCTCTTTGTCACTTTGGTCACTTTTGGTCACTAAACCTCTCTAACCTTTGATTTGTCTATAAAATGAAAGATTTAGACCTGATGGGCTCTTAATGGTCCTTCTGGTTATAAATCTATTATTCTATGCTTATAGGTTTTTGGACCAGAAAGGGATATAAGAGATCAATTAGACAGGGAATGTCAGTATCATTAAGTGGCCTTAAAGGCTACTAACTCATTTTCCTACGGTAAAGAATAAAAAAAAGAGATTAAAAAGGAACAAGAAATTTGTCCACGATTACAAACTAGATTCTAATCTGCAGTTTGCTGTATTTTTTTTAAATCTGTAACTGATTTTTCTCCTGATCCCCAACATAATTCTGGTCCTTTATAGCTCTATAACTCCTTCTACTAGCATCATAATCACAATTTTGGACATTAAGTCTTTGATTGAAGATAATATTTATAAAATCATTTGTAACCTCAACGCACTGCATAAATGCTTTATCGATTGATAATTGACTATAAAATAGAAAACAAAATCAAATAGTTTGCCTTTCATTTCAAAGTGATCTGTTATAGTCTTTCTACAACTGCAGCTTAAACAAGTTGAAATAAAGATTTTGTTTAGGTCAAACTGTTGTGTCTTGTTCAAAGAATTGAATTGTATGACGGAGAGCATGGAGGCTCAATGTACAACTCAACCAGAATTCTACTGTCTCTAGAGAAACAAACTGGCAAAAGTTCATTGTCCACTATCTTAATTACTAATAGACCTAACATTTAGTATGTTATAGAATAAAATGGTAATCTGAACTTCCAGATTACAATTTTGTGCATATGTTTGTGGTATAACCTCAAGTTGATCTGTCTACACTGGACAAATTATGTGCATGTCTTTAAATAGTCCACGTTTTTTACTATGTAAAGATTACTTTTGCCTAATGAATAAATGGAACACAGATACTAAAACACAAATTATATTTGCAATTTCTTTGCAGCATTTTTTCTGACAGTTTCACTACAAGAAATGTCAAGAAATTCTAGGCAGATATAGTATATTCTGATTCTATACTGAGATTTTTTTCCGAAATTAACTATTTAACAAAAAGGTGAAAAAGCAAATTTAGAGAGTTTTTTCTTCTTTCCTTAATGAAAAACTACTCATTGAAATTTCTTTTTGTTTGTAATTATTAAAGTAAAACTTCTAAACACTTCCAATCACTCTCATTCCTGTGGTTTCAAAGCACATACTATATTACACATCATATCTCTTATACATCTTTAAAAAATTGCAGAAAACCTTCTCCCTTGACTAATCTCTTCCTCTGAATAAAATCTGTCATTGAAGAATCAAAGGCAAGGAGCTATTTTGCACAACTAGGAACCAACAGAGCCTCTTAGGGGTGGTATTATTCATTATCAAGCTTTTTGTTGTGATGGTGTACAGGCCTTATTCTGAACTTGGACTTGCTCTTACTTTACTGAAACCATATACCAACAACAGTGAGATGGCTGATATGGAAGAGGCTAAAAAGTTCAGTCTGTTGGGACAAGGATTCATTTCAGCCCATCAGTGTCCGTTAGTCTACTAAGTGGTGACATAATCCCAAATTCACATTCCCAAGAGATTGGCTCTCAGGCTTTCTCCTGTTTTCTGACCTTACTACAAAAGAATGTCAGTTTCTGCAGTAATTGAGGAGAAAGGTTTTCAGGCCAGATTATCATTTCTGAAATGAATCACTTAACATGTGGAAGAGTGTCTGCTCTTAAGCTAAACTTCTGCTCATGAACTGTCTTATTTTCAAGTAAATAAATACATGAATCATTACATGCCTCTTTGTTTTGGATGTTATATGGGGCAAATATGTATATATATTCAGTTTCCAACTGATGTGTGTTTGTTCTGTCACCAACGAATATAGTACGGGGGGGCGGGAAGGTAAATGGTTCTGAGAAGTAACGTGAAATTTATGCTTATTTTCTTGTTTATTATTAAACTTTACCTTCTGTTTTCCCATAAAGTCTAAAATTTTCAGAATGTCGCTATTCTCTAATAATAATAATACGTAGTGAATAATATCTAACATATATGCAGCACTTGCTATGTGCCAGGCATGGTGCTAAGCACTTTAAAATGATTGTCTCATAATATCAACCCTGGAAGGTAGGTGTTGCTATTATCCACATTTTACAGATGAGGAAACTGAGACAACCAGAGGTGAGGTGATTTGCCCAGGATCACACACCTAGCAAGCGTCTGAGACTGAATTTGAACTCCGGAAATCTTCCCTGACTCCAAGTCAATACTCGATCCACTGAGCCACTTAGCTGCCCATAGCCCAAAGTCTAGCACTCTTTCTATTATTAAACATGGATTCTTATTTACCAGGAAAAAGTATAATGCCCCCATACTTAAACTTTTCCATCCTCAAAACTCACATGAAATATTGGCAAGAACTTGTATGAGGGAAGGTAGAACAGTTGGAGAAACACTGGAGTGAGAGGTGATGGGAAGCCCAAATAGAAAATGGAAAATTATTTAATTGGTAAATGGTAAATTATATAATTATCAAAATGGTAACACAGATGAACTGTTTCAGCATTCACCTCCAACCAACTTCAATCAAACCAAATCAAATTTGGAGAGGCATAGCCAACAAAGACCCAAAATGAGATTTTTTCTTGCCAAAGAAAACTTAGGAGATCAGCAGGAGAAGTTAATGATAGCTGAGTGGAGACCTGTCTAGAGCTATGGCAGTGAGAGCAGTTCCACACCACCAGAGCACCAGATTTAGGTGCTCTTAGTCCAGAGAAGGTAAGGAGGTCAGAAATATAGTCAGAGAGAGATTATAGTGGAATCTTTGCTGGTACTGGGCATCCTCAGAATTGATTGGCATATCTATTGGCTATACATAGCTCCAGGTTGGAAAGGAGACCTGGGGATCATTCACAAGGAAGAACTAGTCACCCTGCCAGTTCTCAGTCAAAGGCAGGACTAGTGCTTGTGAATGGAGGAGACCAGGAGTATTTCCTAGGTTAAAATCAGGGTACATATAAGCAGAACAGTGACTACACCTCTTCCAGGATCACAATGCCTTGGAAGTACAAAACTTGCAGAACCCCGGAACCAGCTGGGAAAACAGTAAAAGTCTGACACTTGGAACAATGCCTCCCAATCCCCAGTTAAGCAGAGCCCAACTTTAACATGAAGTTTAAAGCCAAGAAATGAACTGAAAAAAATGAGCAAACTACCAAAAATATTTTCCCATAAAAAACTACTACAATAACAGGGAAATCCAAAACCTAAATTCAGAAGAAGATAATACTGTGAAAACAATTAAACACAAAGCCTCAAAGAAAAATGCTATTTGGACCAAAACCCAATAAGAAATCTTGGAGAAGTTAAAGAAAGAGAAAAAAGAGTCATAGAGGTAATATTGGGAAAAGAAATGCAAGTGATTCAAGAATTATGCAAAGAGAATTAACAGCTTGGTAAAAGAGGTTCAAAAAATCCACTTAGGAGAAAAACTGCTTAAAAAAGGGAATATGTCAAATGGAAAAGAAAGTACAAAAATTCACTGAAGAAAGTAACTACTTATAACAAAACTGGAAAAATGGAAAAAAAAAACCTTTGAAGAAAAAAAATAAAAATTAGAATTAAAAACTAGAATTTTGCAGGTGGAAGCTAATGATTCCATGAGACATCAATAAAGAAATAAAACAAAGTCAAAAGAATGAAAAAAAAGAAGATAAGGTGAATTATTTCCTTGGAAAAACAACTGACCGAGAAAATAGATCAAGGAGAGATTATTTAGAATGATAGGACTACCTGAAAACAATGATCAAAGAAAGAGCCTAGAACTCATATTTCAAGAAAGTATCAGAGGGGTGGAGTCAAGATGACAGAGTAGAAGCATGTACCTGCTCCAGCTCTCCCCCAAAACCTTTAAAATACTCGTAAAAAATGACTAAAATTCTAGAGCAGCAGAAGCCACAAAATGATAGAATGAAACAAATTTCTAAGCCAAGACACCCTGGAAGACCAAAAGGAAGGTCTATTGCACCAGGCTTAGGGCAGAGCACAGAACAGCATGAGGCATGTTGGCAAAGACTGGACTGGAATAAGCTTCAGTTTGCTGAACCACAGACTGCTGCCATGGTTTCCAGATTTCTCAACCCACAAACAACAAAGACAGCTTCAAAGATCAGTGAGAAAACTCTTTCACCTGCATGAGAGGGGAGTTCAGTCAGGCCCCAACCTCAGGCCCAGCTCCATGCTATTCAATAAAACTGAGTATAATGCTTTAGATGAAAAGAAATGAATTATTTTTAATTTAATAAAAACTTAATGAAGTAGAGGACTTCAAGCATTCCTGATGAAAAGATCACAGGTGAATACAAAAATACAAAACATGAGACTCAAGAGAAACTTAATAAGATATATAGGAACATAACCATAAGGGTTTTAATAAAATGAATTTATATTCCTATTTGGCAAGATGATACATGTAGCTCCTAAGAACTTTAACATTATGATATTATTACATTAAATTATATTATATTATATTAAACGTTAAACAGAGGGCATGAGTGTGAGTAAATTATGTTGGAAAGATCTCAAAAAAAAGAAGTCAGAAAGAGTGATCAACTGGGAGAAAAGGAAAGAGAGAGATATAATGGGGACAATGTTCTCACATAAAAGCGGCACACAAGGAAAAGTTTTTACAGTGCAGGAGGAAATGGAGGATGGTAGGTAGCAGGCAATACTTGAAACTCACTCTCATTACAACTGATTAAAAGAGGGAAGAAATAAACAAATGATATATATGTAAATATGCATGTAGTGTGTATACACACATACATATATACCTACACACACACTCCCAGTTGTATATAAAAATGTAGCTTATGCAGTAGGGAAGGAGAATAGGAGGGAGAGAAGATAAGGAAGAGATCAAAGGGTAAGGGAATGAGAAAAAGGAGGACAGATTAGGGGAGGCAGTGGTTAGAAGAAAAATAGATTTTGAAGGATGAGCAGGAAGGGGGAGGAAGAAGAGGAGGAAGAGGTGGAGGGGGGGAAAATGAAAGAGATAGAAATACAGAGTAATCATACAATCATAAGTATGAATGTGAATAGGATGAGCTTGATCATGAAACAGTAGTCAGTAGGAGAATGGATTAGAAACCAGAATCCAACCACATGCTTTTTTAGAATACATGCTTGAAACAGAAAGACACATAAACAGAGTTAAAACAAAAGGCTAGAGCAGATCTGATATGCTTCAAATGAGTTAAAAAAAAATAGGGCTAGCAAAACAGATTTAATCAAAAGTGATCATCAGGGAAACTGCATTGTGTTAAAAAGTATAATAGACAATAATGCAATATTTTAAAAATTTACAGCAAGTTTCTCTGACAAAACCTCATTTCTCAAATTTATACTGTGTATAAAGGTGAATCAAATTTATAAAAATAAAAGTCATTCCCTGATTGATAAGTGATAGAAGAATATAAGCAGGCAGTTAAGAAGAAAGCAAAGTTATCTATTTCATATAAAAATGTTCTAAGTCACAATTGATTAGAAAAAGACAAATTAAAACAACTCTGAGGAACCACCTCACACTTATCAGAAATAGGGAATGAGGGAATGAGGGAAAACTAGGTACACAAATGAATAGGTAGATTACTGAACTGGTCCAATAATTCTGGAGAACAGTTTGGAACTAGGCACAACTGTGCATACCCTTTGACCCAGCAATACAACTACTAGCCATGTATCCCAAAGAAATTAAAGAAAAAGGAACATACTCCATATCACAACATTATTTAGAGTAACTCTTTTTGAGGTGACAAAGAGGTGGAAATCAAGGGAAGACTCACCAATGAGAGAATGACAAGTTATAGCATTTGGTTGTGATAGAGTACTATTGTGCTAGAAAAAAATATGAAGGAAGTGCTTTCAGTAAAACATGTCAAGCCCTATATGAACTGATGTAAAATAAAGTGAGAAGAAGAGGGAGATCATTAACAGTGTAATGTTAATCAACTGTGCAAGACCCAGGTACTTTGATCACTACAATGATCCAAGACAATTGCAGTGTCTCATGATGAAAAAAATGCTGTCCCTCTCCAGAGAGAGAACCCATGAACTCTGCATAAATTGAAGTATAATTTCCTCTCTTTACTTTTCTTGCTTTTAAAAAATATGGCTAATATTGAAATAAATATGTTTTGTCTGATTCAATGCATAATTAATATCATATTTCTTTCCTCCTCTCTAGGTTGGGGAGGAGGTGGTAAGGAGAGAGAGAATTTGGAACTAAAAATTTAGAAAGAACTAAGTTGTAAATAAGTAAAATTTAAAGAGAGGAAAGAGAAAGAGACAGGGACAGAGACAGAAAGACAGAGGGAGAAGGAGAGAGAGAGAGTTAATAAGACCTGAGTTTAATCTCAGTTTTGCCTTCATTTGGCCCAAGTAACCTTGGGCAAGTCACTTAACAAACTTCCAAGCCATTTATAAAATGAACATTGGACTAGATGACTTCTAAGATCTTATTTAGCTCTGAATTCATAATTCTATGATAAACTTGTAATGAATTTGCAATAAGAACAAAGTTTTAGCGTAATTTATACTGTATTATTTCTTAGTGTGCATACAAACATGGCATGGTACAAACAGGCATTTTGAAATTCCATTGTACTTCCCAATCTCATTCCATATCAACTGATTTGGAAGGCAAGCTGGAAACCTAGTGACCTACGAACTCTCAGAAGATTTATGTCAACTCTATTATAGCTTGAGCTAAAAATAAGGCAAGAACCAAATTTTTCCCTATATATTTATACCCTTTGAGACTGAAGCAATGTATCCTGGCATAAAGCTATAGGATTTTTTTTAATCAAAAAAAATATTTCACTAGAATTTTGTATCAGATAAAATCTGAAGGAATGTTTTGCTGTTGTTCATTGTGGTTTGCGTTATTGTTTTTAAAACTGTGAAACAGAACATTTTCATTTTTTTTAAATAAATTTATTTAACTTTTTACATTCATTTTCACAAGATTTTGGGTTCCAAAATTTTCTCCCCATTTGTCCCCTCCCCGCTCCCTGATACACTGGACATTCTAATTACCCGTATCACCAATCTGTCCTCTCTTCTATC
>CM053770.1:134718553-134747920 GCA_028658325.1 Potorous gilbertii
GCTGCCTCAGCCTCTGCTGCAGCGGCCGCTTCCCAGGGGGTCCGAGTCCCGGAGATCCCCCACTCCCCTCTCAGCCTGTCTCTCTCACTGACCTGTGCGTCTGTGGGTGGAGGGACCTTCGCGGCTGCCGGAGATTCAGGTCCCTGACGCCCGCTGGGCTCTGCTAGCTCCTCTCAGCGCTGCGTGGCCAGGGCGGGGGAGGGGAGTGCTCGGTAGGACAGGACTCCGCTCCCGTCTGGGGTACCTTTGCGGTCGGTTTTTCAGGGCTCTCTGCAATGAAAATCTCCTTCACTGTGTTGCTGCGCAGCTTCCACTGCTCCAGAATTTGTCAGGAGTTCTTTTTAAAGGGAATCTATGGGCTGTGGATTCGGAGCCAGCAAATGTGAGTCTTTCTACTCCGCCATCTTGGCGTAAGTCTGTTTTTTTTTCCTTAATTATTTCAATTGGTTAGTTCAGGAGTACTCATAAGGCCAATGTTGTAGTTTCAATTTCATATTGATCAATAATTTTACTCTTTCCTAAAAAACTGCATCACAGATTCTGATTTATTGTCTCATGAATGCATACTAATGCCTGTGAAAGTAGAGTGGATGAAAATGATGGTGGATCAGAACATAATCATCTTCTCTGTACTGAGAGTAGAAAAACAACCAATTCACTTCACCAGTTATTGAGTGAAAATGCTTGTCTTTATTACTTATAGAAAGGTGAGGAAAAGCTGAAGGCAGGAATTCCTTCCGCTGCTAGAGGAAGGGTTCCAAATTTAAAAGGACCTCAGTCAATGTTGAAATTGACCTTTGATATCACTGATTCCAAAATTCCCTCCAACAAATGCAAATAGCAATGAAACCAAGCCAATGCATCCTGGGTGATTTTGGTCCATATCTTCCTATGTGCTCACCACAGAAGAGCTACTTCATATTGTGAAGGCCTTCATCACTTTTTATTTGTCATTCCTCACTCTTAAAATAGATTGGACTAGATATCCTCTAAGATTCTCTTAATCTGTTAAATGTGAGATCTTAGCTCTGAGGTGAGGCTGACCTTGGAATCTTGGGAATTATATGGACAAAGATGAGAAGAAAGAATACTACCAAGGGATAGAGTAGAAATAGAAAATAAGGGGGTCAAGCAAAGAACCCTGGGGAATATCCATATTTAAAGTGTGGTAGGAGAATAAAAAATCAGGGGAGAAAGAGACAGAAGAGATTAGAGAAGTAAGAGAGAAATGTTAAATTCAATTCTATATTTATTAAGTGCTTACTATGCATACCATCTGCGTAAAGATATTAGTCACAGCCCTTATTTTAGGCAAGTCCTAAAGATATAAAAATAATGAAATAATCATTTCTCACAAGATCTTACATTCTAGAAGTGTAATTTCTAGAGAATTTTTTGTATATAGAAATGTATATATATATAATATATAGAAATATAATATAAAGAAATATATAGAAAATATATATATAATATATAGAAATGATTTGTATAGGGATAATAAAGTTATATCCAAAATTCTCTCTCTGTGTATACATATATATGTATATAATATATATACATATATATATATATATAAATTAAGCACAGAGTAAACACAAAATATTTTTTTCCAGAGAAAGCATTAACAATTTGGGAAAGTTATTATGAAAGGTCTTTTGCAGGAGATGACCTTTGAACTTGACATTGATGGAAAATAGAAATCTCCAGTGAGAATGAGAACATTCTACTCAGTGAAGACAGGACTTTTTTCTGCATCTATGACTGCATCTTGCAGTTTTAATTGTTTTTATTCATTAATAAGGTCTATTGTTTTTAGTATTTTCCTAATATTAAGCCAGCTCTCCATTCCTATTGTGCCAACCTTCTCATCATATATATTTTTACATCTTGCATCAATTTTTATACTACTTCATTCAATATTTTGCATTGATATTATCTGGTAACTCCTTGAGTTAGGTTTCAGTAGCATATTTTTCTCATAGGAGTTTGATATGATTTCTTTTTAATTCTATTTTTACACACAAAAATGTGATGTTTTGATTAATCTTTCAGAAAATCTGGAAACATGGCAACTGGTTCCAACCTAGAACAATTTAGCTAAGAGATGTTGAATTTGTGGCCCATGGGGCCTAGGTATCCTGCAAAAATCCTGAGTGCAGCACAAACCAAATTCAAATATAATTGGGAATATTCAATAAAATGAACCTAAAAATAAATATAGATAATAAAAAATTAAATAACTAACAGTTTGTAGTTTTCTAAGTCAATATGTTGGTGCAATGATCTGTTCCTATTTGAGTTTGAAACCACTCTTCTCAATCATACACTTATACTCCCAGTAAAGATCAAAAAATAAAACAAAAGGAACAATGAGGAAAGAAACTAAGATGGGATAAAAGCTACTACATCCAATACAGTACTAGATGAAAAGATTGCTAGAATCCAGCGAAAACTTAAACATATAGACAAGCTTAGGCAAGCAGAAACCAGAGCAGAGGAACAAAGCAAAATATAAGCATATGCGAAGTACACAGGCACATGAGACTCAGTGCCCAAATAGCTCAGTGACTAGACAATAATCTACCAGAGGCTCAGCTGGAGACAGGACCCAATCAGCATCCTGGAAGCATAATGCCTGGCCTTGCAGAAACCTCAAAGTAAATAAAGCAAGGAACATGGCCAATTCTGTGCCCAGGCAGAACAGAATATGGCACCCAGGCATCTCAGTGTCTAGTAATCATCCAGCTCAACCTTAGGCACAAAAGAGATAGAACTAGACTTGTTCTCACTCATCTCAGTTCCCATACCCAGGCGCAGACCCAGATCTAGGTAATGCAATGTCCAAACAATCCAGAGCAACAACAGGTGAAAGAACAACATGGTACAGGAAACAAAGTACTTAGAGTTCCCCAACATGATTAATAATATCTAGGTGATTCCTTTAAGTCTCAAAGTGAGGACTGAAATCTAGCTGATATATAGAACCACAAAGCCTAGTAAACTTTGTCCAAGAATGTTGTTGCTGTGGTTGTGTTCGTCCTTCATTTTCAAAGAAGACTATGACTTCAGAGAAATGATGACATGACTTGAACTTGACTTTGTTTTAAGTGAGGGAGGGCTGTGCAGGTCACCAGCCTCACTTCTCCTACTGAGCCATCTGGATCCAGTGACCAGATATTCATCAGGATGACTGGAGATAGCCCAGTATGCCGTGGGAGATTTTGGCCTTTTTAGGCTAAGATCTTTTCAGGTACTCACTTAGAGGGAGGTAGTGCTCATTCAATGAATTCACTTTAAGAAGTAGTCAAGAAATGGCCCCTTTAACGAACTAAAGAAAAAATATATTCAATTCAGAACTTCCAACTTAAAGAGAAATACTTCAAACAACCAAAAATAGAATTCAAGTACCAAGTAAACATACTCAATATGATACAAATCTTGACAATTGCCACTATAAAAACAGGGAGGCTAGAACATAATATTCCAAGAGCCATGAAGCCAAAGAATTACAACCAGTAATAGCATATCCAGCAAAGCTAAGTATTTTCCTATAGGGAGCAAAAAAATCTTAAATGAAATTCTGAGGACTTCTGATCATTCCTGATGTAAAGAAAAGAACTTAGCCAAATCTTTAAATTACAATTGCAGCAGTCAAAAGAAACAAGGAAAAATAAGTCTCCAAATAAAATGGACTACATGATGATGAATTGATTACATTCTAATATGGGGAGAAAAAACAAGACTGCTCTTAGAACTGTAAGGTCATACAGGACCCTAGAGCAGGTTAAAAAAGATTGAGAGAGGACCCTGAAGCTGGTTTTGTTCCATTTTTTATTATCTTATCACAAGAAGGAAAACAGGAAAAGTAGAGGAATAGACTGGGGAGGGAAAAGACCTATAATCCAGACAGGACTAGGAAAAGCGAAGAGGGGGAATAGATTAGAAGCAGTTTGCATTAATTTTAGATTTCTAGAGAGTAAACTTTCAGCACTGGTTTTTGTTTTGTTTTGTTTTGTTTTGTTTTTGTAATGGGGCAAAGACAAAAAGGAAGAAGTAATACAGAATGGTAGAATGAAGGGAAATACCCACAATTAACTTTTAGAACCATGAAACTAATAGGACAAAGTCCAGTTTATAACAAGAAATAGAAATGAATGGCAAAAGATTAGAAAAGAGTATCCAAAATATATTGTTTTAAAGAATAATATATAAATAATAAAGATCCACAAGAAGTTGAAATTATGAGCAGGAATAAAATCTATTATGCTTCTGGCATATTAAAAAATCTGGAACAGTAAATATGATTTTAACACAAAGTAAAATGCATAATAAAATGAGATAAATAGGAAACTGCATATTAAAAGAGTATTTAGATTTTGTAACTCAATGTCAAAAAAAAAGAATTTTTAAATCCATAAATGAACCATAAAAAGGAAAAAAAAAAACCATCTGATGGATTAACAAGTGAATTTTCTCAAATATAAAAAAAAATAATCAGTTTCTTTATTCCATATATACTATTTTCAAAAATAAGAAAAGGAGTTAGTTTCCCAATCTCTTTCTATGATATAAATATATTTTTGATATCTAAAACAGAAAGATAAAGAGCCCTTAAAGCAATTTACCCAAAGAATATGAATGCAAAAACATTAAATAATTCTTTAACTAGTATACTACAGAATCATATTAGAAATTTATGCACCATAATCAAGTGGTATTAATATCAGCAATGACAAGTTGGTTTAACATAAGGAAAACTATAATTACAATAAACCTTGTTAATAATAAAATTAATTTAAAAACACAAAATTATTTAAATATAAGTTGAAAAGATTTTGACAAAATTCTGCATCTATTTCTGCTAAAAAAAAAAAAGTAGCCAAAGTACAAAAATCAATTGACCTTTCTTTAACATATCAGGTAGCATATAACTAAAGCCAACAGTCAAAATTACATGTATAAAAGAAATACCAAAGTACTTATCAATAATGAGGGTTGAAGCAAGAACGTCCATTACAAACACTACTATTTAACATAGTGCTTGAAATGTTGGGTATAGCAAAGAAAAGAAAAATAAATTGAGGGAGTAAACATGGGTAAAGGAAAAGCTAAAATATTATATACAAAGTATGATGTTTTACCTAGGGAACCCCAAAACATCAAATAAAATTGATTGAGCCAATAATTTCAGCAAAATGACAGGATGTTAAATAAACCTGCATATTTCACTAGCATCTCTACATATTACTAAAAAGCCAGTAGAAAAGAAAAAGACTTTCCATATGAAATAACTGGAAAACATGAGATATTTGAGACACACAAAGGATCTACATAGATACCACTACAAAACTCCATTTATAGTAATAAACATTGACATATATTTAGAGAAATGTAAATTGATCAGCAATGCTAATATAATACAAATGGTAATACAACCTAAACTAATTTAATTATCCAGTAGCATACTAGTAGTGCAAGTACTAAAGGATTACTTTATGGAAATAGGAAAAAAATAATCAAAAAAGGTCAAGAATTTAAATAAAACAATGAAAAAAAGTAGGAAAGAAGATCTCAAAATACATTTAAAAGCATTAATACATTTAAAAAATGGTACTGCTTCAAAAATGGAGAGGGCAACCAGTAGAATAAGTTATGTACTCAGTATATTGAAGAAAATAAAACCAAAGACTCTAGCTACTATGGTAAAGATTAAGTGTTCTACCAAATCTTCTGGGAAGACTAGAACATTAGGTAACACAAAAAGTAGGTATATATCAATTGCTCAGGCCATATACAAAGATAGGATCTAAAAGAAAACATAAAGTACATAAAAGATGGAACCACAAAATAGATGAACAAAAAAAATAACCATTCAGAAATATGGACCATTCAGAAATATGGACTGAAGAGATTTTGACCAAAGTGGTTAAAATAAATGATTTTGATCTCATAAAATTTGGTTTTTTTTCCACAAAAAAAAGTATGCAATTAAAATTATATGAGAACCAAGTAATTGGGAAAAAATCAGTTTCTCTGATATAGATCTCCTGCTTTAGATATATAGGAAATGGATTAAAATTTCTAAAAATAAGTGTCATTAACCAATCAATAAATAGTCAAGGGTTATAAAGAGTAAATACTTAAGAGAATAAATAGAAGCTGAAAATAAATGTAAAATGATTCTTAATCACTAATGATAATTGGAGAAATGAAAATGAAAGCGACTCTGAGGTTCTACCTTACACCTATTAGATTAACAAAGATTATCAAAAAATCAATGACAATGTTAGAATGATGATGGAAAAACAGATACACTAAAGCACTTTACTTGGATTTATGTTCTGCTAAACTGGTTCAAGTATTCTGGAAAGGAATCTAGAATTATGTCATCAAATTCACTAAACTATGTACAACTTTTGACCCATGGGTACCATTACTAGGGTTTTTGCCACAGAAATCAAAGAAAGAAAAGAATGTGTATATACATATATGTGTGTGTGTATATGCATATGTATATGTATATATATATATATATTCTTATGTGTGTGTGTATATTCATCATCTATAGAATGAGTCAGAGAAGGAAATTGCAAACCATTTCACTATCTTTGTCAAGAGTCAGACGCAACTGAACAACAACAATCTTCAATTAGGAAATGATTAAGCAAATTAGTATATGTTATTATAAAGACTACAAGAAAATACTATTATGCTTATCATCATCTTCCTCACTGTTGTTTATTATTGTACTAAAATTTTCTTTAAAGAATAGAATTCCATAGATTCCATAGAATCCCTTATAGACACTTCTACTTGATAATTTGGTCAAAGGTCTCCTGAGTTTTCCCAAAATTTGGGTATACCAGTGAAATTATGGGTCAGTTTCTTTCACACAACATTTCATATCTTACTTCTAACACATACTGGATATGTGACCCTCAGCAAGTCTAAGTTAGAGAGTAGTTGTTGACCTGACATTGGGAATTTCTTCATCAAGGAGTTTCCTATACCAAAGATATCACCAACCCCGTCCAAAAAATAAGAGAGTAGCATGTAGAAGGAGCTGGGAACCCTCTGAGTGGGGAGTGGAAGGACGCTCTATACTAAGATGCAAAATATGAAATCTGGGAGCCTTGTAACCCACACCTTTCCTAGTGGATAGCCTTGATTAAAAGGGAGTGAGGCTGCATCAAATTCATTCTTATTTCCAATAAAGAAATCCCAAATTTCCAGGATAAATTTTCTCAATAAAGAAATCCAAAATCTCTAGGATAAATCTTCCCAATAAAGAAATCCAAAATCTCCAGGATAAATCTTCCAGAGAAATTGTGATAAGATTTGTGTTGGAGGAATAATTTGCTGATGTAAATCGTCTGGTAAAGCAAGTTGTGTTAAAGTTTCCCCCTTTAAAAAATTGGCCATTCAAAAATGAGGGAATAAGAAATCTCTGGAGGCAACAGACATCCAGATGGAGGAAGATCCAATAGTCTAAGTGTTTCAATATAAAATATCAAAGAAAACAAAGTATAAACTTAATGTAAGCCCAGCTTTTTTAAGTTCTTCCATCTTTGAATGGTTGTTTACAGGATCAGAAAGGGGGTTGACCTGGGATGTTCACTATTTTCTTTCAAACTCCTCTTTTGCTAACTAGGCAACTAACTTGAAAAGAGGAACCAAGAGTGAAATTTGTAATAAGAGGGTCTCTAATCACATGTTTTTTACAAGCAGGGAATTTTACTTCAAATATAAAGGTTTATGAGGCTATTTCCTGGCAATTTGGAGATGTTTGCCCTACAGTAATGAGCCATTATACTCTTACTGTGTTGTGCTATATACTAATTTATTTTAATGCAAATTTGCTTTATCCTTTCAGTTTGTTGACTGTTCCTTTTTGACTGAGTTGTTAACTTAAACTTTAAAGAAGGATTAAGCTTTCATGATATTTACTGAACTGAGACATAGGAATTATGTTTTTCTATCAATCCTTATCTGTTATCTGGGAGGAGGGATGCCCCCTCCCAGAGAAAGAAAAACAAACAAGAAAACTCTGTGTGTGCCTCTGTGTGTTCCTAGTTACTTTTTGAATTAAAATGCCTTTGTTTCCCTTTCTTACAGCTTTGGGTCTCTGATTTAAAACTGTTACTTAAATAGGAACAATAATTAACTTAAGGTATGATGTTTTCAATATTGTGTTTTTAGTTGTTAGGCACACAAAACACCTCCTCTACTCCTTTTTGTACTTCCTTTTGCATTTATTAAATATTATTAAAGCAGGAAGGAAGATTAACAGATTAACAAATGCACATTCCTTTTTTTTTTTTTTACTTAGTGCTTCAAGTAATAAATAACATTGTGGAAGAGTAGTTATTTTGGAACCCACCACACAAAAAACAAGGTTATCTGTCAAAATAAGACCAACTTCCACCATTCTGTGGCTAAACCTTTTGGGTAGCCTTTCCCTCTATATCCATATGGCACAGAGAATAAAATGCTTCTTGGAGACAGAAAGATTATGAGTTCTCCCTCCTACCCTCCCATAAATGTGGAGCTTCTCTTAACTGTTCAAAAGAAATAGGGGCTGATAAATATGCCTTAAGAAGAGTCGGGTAAAACAAAATCACATATTTTCTTTAAAGTTTTGCGTCCACAATAATGATAGAATTATGTAAGAATTGAAAAGGATCCTCCAATCAAACCTCCCTCCCAGAGCCAAAGCCTTCTTTGCAGCTGACTTTCTAAATGCCTTCTCATTCTCATTGTCCCCAAATATATGGAGAAAAGAAGTCAAGTGGGATGACCCCCAATCAATCAATCAAAAAGCATATATTAAGCACTCACTGCCAGGCACTATGGTAGGTACTGGGGACGCAAAAACCAAAATAATACAATCCTTGCCATCACAAAGTTTATATTCTATCATGGGAAGCAACATGTATATAGAAAAGTGAAAAATAAATACAAGATAATTTGGGGATAAATGGGAAGCAGATATAAAAGAAAAAGAAACTTCCTACTTTCAAGAATAGTGCTTTCTAGGGGAGCCATTGTGTACATATTTAAGTATATACCGAGTAAATATGCAATAAATACAAAATTGTTCAATATAGAGGACTTAGGGAGAATGAATCCTAGCAGTTGAGTTAGGAAAGACTTCTTATAGAATAGGAATTCTTAAACTTTTTGGTGCAGTAGACAGACGCTTTAGTTGTCTGGGCCCCTTTTCAGAATGTTTCTAATTAACTATAGGAAATGCTAAATTTCAGATAAAAGTGTATTTTTCCTCATCTATTTCTATAAAATTCCTGAAATCTAAACCACAGACTTCTTGGGGAACTAGAGACCTCAGGTTAAGGAAATCTGTAGTGACACTGGCCCTTGGGCTGCTTTATGAAGTAAGAGGAGAACATCCTAGGAGTCTACTTAATCTGGAGGTCAAGTATTCAAGGAGAAATTAGTAAAAAAAGTTTTTAAAATCCAATTTGAGGGAGGAAGATAAGAAACATACATAACTAATAAACAATTAGTTATTTCAGTTAATTCAGTTCAGTTCAATTCAAATTCTCCTAATCTCCTGATACAGTTGAAATGCTTGTGCTAAGCAAAGGTAATACAAAGAGGGGAAGTGGGCAAGGATTCTTACCTTCTAGGAGTTTGCAATTAAGGAAGAGGGAAGAGGGAAGGGGGAGTTCTTAAAGGACTAAAGTTCATAAAGAACTAAATCATTTTAACTATTATAGTTACCAAAATTAACGACAAAGGAACTATGAAGGAAGATGGTATCTGCATCCTGAGAAAGAACTGATAAACAGAAGTATATATAGAATGATTTTATACACACACACACACACACACACACACACACACACGCATACATACATATTTCTATGTAATGGTAGCCATCTCTATGGTGGGAGAGTGGATAAAAAGGGAAAAAAGAAAGTTACATTATAATTTTATTATATATATAAAATGAAAAGCAAGTTGTACATAATAGATTTGCAATTTCATGTGCAATCATATTTTTTCTTATTCTACTATATTATGGAAATACTTGTTTTATTTCTTAAGTTCATAATGAAATCAATAAAAGAATTTATTATGATACAAATTAGAGTACAATTAAGTATTTAGGAGCTGCCAAACAGAATAGCATGAGAGTTGGGAAGATAATAAGATACTTTACGTGGAGGTGACAACTGAACTAGACTTTAAAGAAATAGAAATATTTCAATAAACAAAAATGTTCCATTTAAGGCTTGCAGGTAAACTCAGTCTCCTAGATATCATTGAGGTTTGGTAGGATGTGTCTCCTTATAGCACCTAGAAATAGAAGCTTTTATTTTTTAATCAAATGTAACCAATTCAATAAGAGGCACTATATTGCATGCCTGCAAAAAATTCCACTAACTAGAGAAGTTAAGTAGAGTGGAAAATATTCCGATGATGGTCAGTAGAGGGGAAAACAAATGGGATATTGTGATAGTTGGGTACTATGGATGATCAGGCCAGAAATGGGAAATGAGTAAAGAAACTTCGTAGAAGATTCACAGTAAGAAATACAACTTGAACCTAGGTCTTCCTGTCTCCATGGCTAACTCTCTTCCAACTACCTCACTGCCTGTCTATTTAAACATAACTCATATTTATATTGCATTCTAAAGTTTACAAAATTTTTTCTGATAACAATTCCATAAAGTAAAATAGCTAATATTTTCTCTGTTGAATTCAGCATATGAGAGATAGTATTAAAACCCAGAGAGAAGTCTTGATTCCAAATCCAGCATTGTTTTCTCAGCACTTCTCTACATAGAAAAAATGAAAACAGTGAATGAACAAACCAAGGGAATAGCCATCTTGACTACCATTATTGCATTTGGTGTGGAGTTTTCCCAATTACATATCTGCCATTTCAATTCTCAACATATAACACTTGTTATATGTTGTCTTTGTATATTGAAATGTTTGAATAATTTCAATCAAAGTAAAATGATGGACTGATGGGAGAGGGTGTCATGGCATGGTGTGGAGGTGTGGGGGTGTGGATATGGGTATGGGTGTATGAGAGAGACTGAGAAAGGCAGAGAAACAGAAATACAGATAGAGACAGAAACAAATTAAGAGAGCAAAAGAGAGACAAAACTAGAGACCAACACAAAGACAGAAATAGAGATAGTTGTTTTGGATCCAGATAAATTTTCCTTCATATATAAATGCATATTGAAAGCTGATCTAAAACTCAAGAGTTGAGATTTTAATTTCTCTAAAAATACTTAACTACTTTTTATGACTGTGTTTAAGGCCCTGACTCCAACTCCCCTAACAGAAGTCAAACTGCTAGTGTCAGCCCTCGGGATCCAGTACCACTCATTTCAAATAAGACTTATTCTTCACTGTATCTCTATGACACAGTGGTGAGAGTTTTTTCAGCCATCTCAAATCTAGATTTGATACATAAACATCTTCCTACACAAATTAACTTTAACTTCTAAGAATCAAATTTCTACTTGCAAATACCTAAGAAGTATGAATCACTTTTAGACTCGCCCACCTAACAGTACAGACCCTGAAGACTTCAAAATATTAACACTCAAGCAATAACAAGTCACTTTCACGTTTTTCTCGAGATACTGAAACAAGTAAAGGGAGTTTACCCAACATTTCCTTTCTAATTTCAGTATGAATAAAATCAGCCATACATAAAGTTTGTCATCTAAGCCTCAATAGAAAATTCTTATGGGCTTCCCATGTGAAATAATACTTTAAACTGCAACCAGTAAGCACTAATCATTAGTTTATTATAACATGCAGTTTCCATAATCTTTCAAATGAATTCACTGTAAGAAGCAAGTCTACCTTCCCCAGGGAAAGAGGTACAAACTTACTTTGATAACTGATTGTCACGGTAACTTTTTAACATAATTTTATTTTTCCATCTGTGTTTAGGTTGGCTTCTTTAGCTACTATAAATGCAGTTGTAATAGCTTACATGTTCTTACTGGAGAGCCTAGATTATTTTGGAAGAGGTTTTTTGTGACATCAGATGTCTGATTCAGGGGTAATGATACTTCATGGTCTCTATGTACTAAAGTGTAGAAGAAACACATGAGAGTTTTGCAGATGAGGGTAACTTACGAGCAGTAAGATTAGTGTTTTGGATAATTTCTCAGTTAGAATATATAAGCCCAAATCCTAGATTCCTTACTCTAAACCTAATACTATAAACTCTAATACTGAATCCTCTCTCATATATTCCCTTCCTACTATATAGAAGCTAGGTCTAGAAGGGAAGTCTTCTGGAAACAGCTGGAGGGAACCGATTAAATTTCCAGTGTGAGCAGTTACAACTTAGAAATCAGAAAATGCTACAAATAGAGACATGATTTCTTATTTTGTTGATTTCTAAGCTTAAGGAGGCATAAATAATACAGATTAAACTTGTTTGTTGATTATGCTTTTTCTCTCCCAGGAAGAGGTCTTTAAACATTAACCAGCTTACCTCTCTTTAAAAGAAAACTTAAATACCCTTTTTCTATACATATTGTAACTGTAGCACAATGAAAATTTTAATTTGCTAGGGTCAACACAAATGGTAAATAATATAGTTATTTCTAATTCATGTCTGACTCTTTGTGACCTCATTTGGGATTTTCTAAGCAGAGATACTAAATGTTTGCCATTTCCTTCTCAAGCTCATTTTACTGATGAGAATACTGAAACAGTGTTAAGTGACTTGCCCAGGGTCAATATAGCTAGTAAATATCTGGGGCCACAGTTGAACTCAAAAAAAGGAGTTTTGCCGATTGCAAGCAGAACACTTATCAAGTGTACCACCTAACTGTTCCACTAAATAGCTCAGTTTAAGTTAAATACAGATTCTAAATTCAAGACCTGTGTTCATACCATTGTAACCTATTGTATGTCTCAAATCATAGAGTACCAACCGTAAGTCATTTCACAGATAGGAAAACTTAAGAAATGAGAAATTGAATGACTTGCTTAAGATTAACTATAGAGAGTTAGAATCTAGATCTTCCTAGTCCAAATTTAACATGATTTTTGTGATACTTGTATACGGGGATGAAAATTTAATAGGCCTAGTCATTTGTACACCATAAGAAAAATTAGAGTTTGCTGCGAGTTACCTGTCAGCAATAAGCTGAAGGGACCAAATGAATATCAACCAATGAAAAGTAAATGCTTCCTAGAATCAGATCTACCTGCATGTTGGCTACCCAAGGTTTCAACTATGGCACAACCAGAGGAAATTGGAAAATTTCTTTCTCAAAATTTTTTTATTCAGTGAAATTACCTGCCTTATCTGGAAGTGCTGGTTTTGGGCACAAATGGAAACTTTCATTTGGTTAATTGAACAAGTACCAAAACTTTTGCTGTTGATTGACTGGTAAAATGTCCTATTTGCATTAAAATGATCCCTACAACAACTGGATAAGAACTTTTAGGGCCAATTTGCATAATTCTTCCTAGGCAGGGCCAAAGCTCTTTGTATACCACATTATTAGCAAAGGCAAGCTAATCTGAGCCTTCAAGTAAAGCAATGGAATGGAGGCGTATTTGTTTTATCCAATACATATTTGTAAGCGTTCAGTAATGCACAAAGTTGGGGTGCATTGCTGAATGAATTAATATGACTCACATAAGAGCTATTTTAATTTTTATGAGTGCACAAGGGAGTATTTTATAATCAGGATTTCTGACTCTCTATGTTATTAGTAACTTTAGTATTACTATAGGTTATTTTTATACTTATATAAGATTCATCTTTTTAAAAAAGTAGTTAGAATTACATAAACAATTAAAGTCATGGTTGGTATGAGTTATGTATCTGAAAACTGGAAGGCTAAAAAAATCACTGAATGAGCTGAAGTCCATTTCATTATCAATAACAAGTGTTCATAAATATGTGCTGTAATTTCAATAGATGATATAAAAGAGAATTCATGCACTAAAGTTTTGTTTGCTTTTTACCTTGCTAAATGGACTACAGTTTCTCTCCCCAGTCAAATAAAGATGGTTTTAGGGGAATTACAACTGAATTATGATAAACATTTTTATTCAAAACTGAGCTTTATCTATGAAAAGAGGAGAGATAGTGGGGAAATCACAGTTATCATCAAATGTTTAAAGAGATAATATGTGGAAGGACTATCAGACTTACTCTGAGTGATGCTGGAAGGCAATCCTTGGACCAACGGAAGAAAGTTATATAGGAATTGATTACAGTTCCATTAAGTAAGAATTTCTCAAGCCTTTGAACTATTTAAAGATGGGATACACTATCCCATGAGATAATGAGTTCTTTATGATAAAATATGTTTAAAGAAACTGGTTAAAAACTTCTTAGGAATTCTATAGCAGGAATTCAGGCATTTAATTGTACTAAATGGCCTCGAAATTCTTTCAAATCAAAGTTTCTCTCTACTAAGTGAAATACAGTCTTCATCATGTCTGCTTCAAATGGTATATTTCCTATAAACTTAAAAATCATCTTATTTGTATTTAAGTATTTTTGTGTTAGAACAAAACTTTTTTCCCCCACAGGGATCAAATCATAGCATGTCCCTTGTAATCGGAGAGTGTCACATGATGATCCAAGTCTGATACTTCATGGTTAATCTATAATGCAGGAATTAGCTCTTTTACCTAATATGAACCTTGGGTGGGGTTTCCCTATATTTCATTATCTTTTGAAGTTTATTATTTCAGAGGTAAGGAGAAAAAAACTCTGGTTCTCGTAGGAAGTAAAATATCAGGAAAGAACATGATATACAAAGGACTTAAGGCTATTACATAACTTGTATCTGGTAAAATTCTTGAAAGTTGTTATGATTTGTTGAATTTTGAGTTTAGAACACACTATAGCTTGTGATTATCTGACTCCCTAAAGAAAAGATAGTGATAGAAATCACTTTGCAAAATATAGAAAGACTTCTTATTCAATCTAGAAAAGACTGAATATGGAATCATGAAATAACCATAACAAAGAAGGTTCTTGAGGGATCACGGAACAATAAATCAATCATCATTTAGTAAGTAACTACCATGAGCACATGATTGTGTTAGGTCCAGAGAAATACCAAGACAAAATTCACATGCTTTTGATCTCAAGGAGCTTACATTAAGGTGAGAAAAGAGAAGGGGCTGGGAAAAGTATTTTCAATTATGGTGGTAAAGAGAAAACTGGTACTAATATTAACGCCCTGAGAGTGAATACAGCTTAAAAGAATAGCTATAAATAGGTCTACCTGAAACCCATGTAGGGACCTATATATCCCATCTAATGTTCCTCTTCACAGATTTTATGTGCAACTTGAAAAAATCAATAATAACATTATATTAACTGCTGTTAAACTATACCAATAAAATGTGCAACTTTGGTATGTATTGACCGAACCATACTTAATAAATCATAAGCTATATACTCACAAAACAAAGAGAGGAGAAAGAGAGAGAAACTAATACTAGAGAAAGAGGAGAAACTGATACCTAAGAAAACTTTCTGGCAAGTATAAGATGGAGGTGAGTAGGTGGGGAAGTGGTAAGCAGATGAGCATGTATTATGGAGCAAAATTTATTAAAAGATGTTAAGTATTGCTGTTCAATTATGTCTGACTCTTTATGAGACCATAGATATAGCCATGGGCTTCTCCTGGCAAAGAAACTGGAGTGCTTTGCTGTGGTACTAGATTAATGCCAACAGAACTGAAGTGACTTACCCAGGGTCACACAGCTAATAAGTATCTGAGATCACATTTGAACTCAGGTCTTCCTAACTCCAGTCAGACTATCTACTGAACCACTTAGCTGCTTTGTTATATAAGTATGGTAACAAGCTGATATTCACCAAAGACTTTAGTTTCAATATCTCATATAATGGGATATGTTGAATTTAAAAATGAATTAGCAGGCAAGGAAAGAGGATGGAAAATGACTACTAAAACAGGAGATGCAACATGAAATACATGAAACAATTACTGAGCAAGACTATTAAACTTATCAGTATAATACGTTCATATGACAGTGCCAAATTTTGTAGTACATAATACATACAAGAGGAATGTTGAGATAGAAGAGTTTGATTTGTCTGAAGCTATCAGATAAGATCTCATGTGGGATATATATTTATTTTGATCCTTAAAGCATGCATACATAGTATATGGATTAAGAGAAGTAGGCAGAGGAATGAGTAAAAACAAAGATATCGACACGAACATGGTATGAAGTGAAGATAGCAAAGGAGTAAGAACAGAAGATTAATCAATCAGCAGTCAATTAAACATGTATTCATACAAATTTATCATAGAATATTGCACACTTGAAGAATTAAGCAATAGGGTAAGACTTAGATTTCGGTTGGTGCATGTCATATTCAACCCTCACATTTTACAGATGAGGAAAATGAGTCCTTTGGGTTAACTGGTCTACTCAAGGTCAAATAACTGAGAAATGAGAGAAATGGCACTAATCCAAGTACCATCTCCCCTCAACCCCCATTGTATCATCTTCCCTCAAAAATTTTGTAAAAACAAAATTCAACATAGGATCAAAATTCTAAAAGCCAGAGAAACAAATGATGAAGGGAAGGGAGTCAAAGACATTTCCTGAATACCCACAGTGCTCCAAAGTTACTTCAGAACCATGGAGAAACAGAAAGAAAATTATAGACATAGCTAATATCTTTTCATTTTCCATCTAAATCTGTACATCTATATCTATATCTATCTATCTATATACATATATATATATATATATATATATATATATATATATATATCCATTTTCATTAATGATACCTATTAGATCAAAAGCCCTCTGTTTCAGAGACTAACCCTCCCTTGTGACTCCCTAGCACAGTACTGTCTTTACAAGTAGGCACTAAATAAACCCTTGTTTAACTTTCAAAAGAAAAATGCCAAATATATTATTCCATTTAGCCTAGCAGATAAAGCACCAGTCTGAGATCAGCAGTGACATATTACATTCTGAATGATTCTCTCTGAAACTTGGAATAAATCACTTAATCTCTCTGTTTGTGTCTCAGTTCCATCATCTTTCACACAGAGCTAATACTGCACAACCTCTATCTACCTCTTAGGGAGGTCTGAATTTAATTAAGGAAGACCTGAAAAGTTCTTTGAAGTATTTGAAGGAAAGTGGTGTGGGATTTCATAGAATTTTAGAAGTAAGGCCAGAAGGGACTTTGGAGATCATCCAGTCCAACTGTCACATGATATAAATGTGGAAACTGAGGCCCAGAAAAGCTGAATGACTTCCATGATTCCAGAAGTTGCCATTGCTGTTGCTGAGAATTGAAATTAGGCACTCTGATTCTAGACACAGCTCTCTCTCTCTCTCTCTCTCTCTCTCTCTCTCTCTCTCTCTCTCTCTGTCTCTCTCTCTCTCTGACTGTCCTACTGTATTTCTAAAACATGGGTTGAGTCAATTTTTCTTTAGCCGTTATAAAGGTAAGCACAGACTTTCTAAATGCAAACTGTGTGCCTCGCAGTAAAATCTTACACATAAAAGGGATTTTTGAAACATTTTTTCTCTTTGTGACAAAATCATCTCAAGTAGTTAACCATCTCCGCACTTTTATATGCTGCAGACTTTATACAGTCCCAAAATAGAATTAAACAATAATTAAAGGATTAAAGAGTATTTGTCCCTCATCAGCTCCCAAGGATTCTATTATCCTCACTATACTGATGATTTTCAAATCTATTTATCCACCTTTCACCTCTCCTCTGACCTCCAGTCTCATCTCAAATGGCCTATTAGACATCACCAGCTGGATGTCCTGTGGACATCTTAAACCAAATATGTCAAAAATTGAACTCATAACCCTCATCCCTTCCAAACTTCTGATTGCTGCTAAGAATCTTCCCAGTAGCCCAAGTTCACAATCTAGGTGTCATTCTCATCTCCTTTCTCTCTGTCATTCCTCTCCCCATAGCCCATCAGTTGCCAAGGTTTTTCAATTTTATGATTTTTTTTTCCATTTGTAACATCTCTTGCATATTCCTCCTTCTCTCCTCTTACACTGCCACCAACTTGGTACAGACCCTAATGCCCTCATGTTTGGTCTACTACAATAGTCTGCTGGTAGGTCTACTTGCCACAAGTTTCTCTCCACCCCAGTCCATCCTGCACTTAGCTGTCCAGGTCATCTTCACCATGTCACCATCACACATGTACACGCACACACACACACATGCACACACACACACACACACACACACACACACACACACTAAACTCCAGTGGTTGATATCACTCCAGGATCAAATATGAAATCTTCTATTTGGGATTTAAAAGCCTTAATACTTTGCCTTTCTTTTCATTTCCAGTCTTTTTACACTTTATGTCCCACCTTTCCACCATACTTTTTCCATCCAGTGACACTGAGCTCTTTGATATTACTTGAAGGAGACACCCCCTTCCCTGACTCCAGACATTTAAATTGGTTGTTCTCCATGTATGAAGATCTCTCTCAATCTATCCCTGACCCATGGAATATCTGGCTTCTTTCTAGTCAACCAAAAAATTCCACCTTCTATGAAAAGTGTTCCCCAATCCTTCTTAATTCTAAATATATCTAGATATATCAATATATCCTATATGTAGCTTATTTGTACATAGTCATTTCCATATTTATTGAGTAGCTTGCTATTTCCTTCTCCAGCTCATTTTACAGATGAGGAAACTGAGGAAAACAGTGAAATTCCTGAGATCAGCTTTGAACTCAGGAAGATGAGTCTTCCTGATTTCAGGCCTGGCATCTAGCTGCCTGATGGTTATAGTATTCCATATGTGAAAAGAGTCTTAGAGATAACAACAGAATCACAGAATTTCAAAGTAGGATAGGATTTGAGAATTTCTTTGGTATAACCTATAACTAATAATCTCTCCTACCCCATCCTCAGCAGCTGGTTAAAATACCTCTTGTGATAGAGAACTCACTATATCCAGACTTCCTGTTGCACTTTTAAAATAACTTTATGAGAAGTTTAAGCAAGAAATATGTTCTAGTGTATAACAACTCTTAGGGACAGAAAGCTCTTGCCAATACAAATAATCTTTTCTTGTTTCAAATTATTAATTATATTTTAATCACTCAAGGTACGTATATGTGAAACATTCCACTAGAGATCAACCTTTAAATCTGACAATAAGCCACTGATAGGTTCAAGACATCCAATCATCCAGTCTGAGTTACCTTACTCAACTATGATCTGGAATAATTGCATCTTGTCCAAAAGGAAACTGCAAGACACTTTGTCAAGCCGTTGCAAAAATACAGATAACTTACAGATGCATTCTCGTAGTCTATCAGTATAGTAACAGTCCTTTCAACTTCGTCTAACACTTCACACCCTCTTTTGGGTTTTCTTGGCAAAGAGTAGAGTGGTTACTCATTTCCTTCTCCAGATCATTTTTACAGATAAGGAAACCAAGGCAAACAAGATTAAGTGACTTGCCTAAGATCACACAAGTAGTAAGTGTCTGAGGTCTACTCCAGTAGTAAGTGTCACTCAGGTCTACCTGACTCCAGGCCTGGCGCTCTATCTACTGTGCCACTTTGCTGCCCTGTATAGTAACACAGAAGTATCTATTATGTGCAAATTACTGCTTTTCTCTCATTAACTGGTAAGGAGGTGGGGAGGGCAGTTTTGGAGAGGAATATCAGACATAAGGATCACCTTCCTCTTTGGAGACAGAAATGAAAAACTTTCTTTAAAGGTATGATAGCCCTTCTTATAGCTAAAACCCTTCATGCATGTCTTTTTCTGAGCCTTCCCTTCAAGTAAATAAATCTGATTTTGGTTTGTTTTTTATCCCCGTTCCACAGGTCTTACCTCCTGTCGTTTCATCAGTACCCTTGCCTTCTTTTGGACCCTGCACAATCCTTCACAAACAATCCTTGTTCGCATCATCTTGTCTAAATTGAATATATTATTGTACTAAGATGGCAATAAGAAAAGGAAATGAATAAGGAGTCAACTCTGGATTTTGGATACATACGTGTTTATTTGTGTATTTATACATGGTTTGAATGATGAAAAAGAAGTAACAAAGAAACCAATGCAGGAAAATAATGTGACTTAAAAGTGACTTATAGACAGCATTACAGGAAATAAATCTAATAATTTATCCTTTGTTTTATAAACACCCACTTATTTCTCACCGAGAATCCCTCAAATATGGCTTGATTTCTGACAGTGAATGTTTCCTTCCATCAATGTGGAAAATTCTGTGGGAATAAGCTGATTGAATGTGTGGGTCTAAAGGGGCAGGGGTTGAAACTGTCAGTAGGATCTCATTTTGATCTCTGATCTAGATTGGAAAATAAGTCTACAGCTTCTGTTTAATGATGACAATTTAAATGTTATAGTTCAAATTCTGACATTTTATTTTTCAAGAAGAAGAAAGATGAGGTGAGTAGGAATAAACATCTTGTATTTCTGGATAAAAAGAAGAAAATATCTGTTAAAATTGTCTCAGGTTGCTTTAGTTACTGAACTTGGGAAGACATGCATTTTTCCAGTAATTAGTAAAGCTGGTATGTATTCCTTCATGATCACACTCAACCTTTAACTTACTGACACAATTTCCCTTGATATGGCTTAGTTTCTAATTGGAAAGGAAGAAAGGAAGAAGGAAGGAGGGAGGGAAGGAAGGAAGAGATAAAGAGAGAGAGAAAGAGAGGAAGAAAGAGTAAGAGAGAAAGAAAGAAAGGAGAAAGAAAGAAAGAGAGAGAAAGAAGAAAGGAGGAAAGAAAGAAAAAAGAAAGAAAAATAAGAATGAAGGAAAGAGAGGAAGGAGAGAGATTCAAAACTGAGTTTCCCTGAGAGATCCCCTACATAACATATTATTTGAATTGGGCTTCATGAGTTGAAGAAGGAAGCAGCAAACCACTCTATTACCAAGAAAACCCCAAATGAAGTCATGAATAGTCAGACATGATTGAAATGACTAAACAACAGCAAACTTTTCTACCTATTAGCATTTAAAGAGTCATTGGTAATCCTGTATCTCCATCACATGAATTCAATGTTTATCTCCATTATTCTTTGATATTATATAATGATTCAATTGGAAATAACCATTTGACATTTAACTGTGTGATTTAGATTTTTTTTTAATGAATATTTCTGTATTTATGCTTACGCACTTTCATGGAGAAAGTGGCAATAGGTGACTTAAAATTTATTTACTGTATGATATTTCATTGAGGATACTATTTCACTTGATTTAATTTGGGAGTTTATTTTTTGTTGTTGATTTATTTCTTCAGTAACTAAAATTTATTTTATTTTCAGTCCCAAATTTTCTCTCTCACCTCTCCCTCCCCCATCCACTGAGCAGGCAAGAAAACTAAAGCCCTTACAGAGACACGGGGTTGGGAGGGGAGAGAGAGAGACAGAGACGGAGACAGAGACAGAGAGATTGGGACAGAAATAGAGAGAAACAGAGATATTCATGCAGATTCCTTCATTAGCTATGTCCAAAGTTAGAAAGAGAATAAAATGTATTTCAATCAGAATTAAATCCAGCTGCTCTCTACATGGATGGGTATTTTTTTTTAAACTGTACTCAGTAACCCAAAACTATATGAACATTTTCATGTTTCAAAACCTGTGTTTTAAACTCTACTGTTAAAAATTATAAAATATTATTCAAGTAAATGCTGAAAAAATGTCCCTGATAATTTTAAAGTCTCCCTATCTAAAAGTTTCATTAACTCCACTCAGTCATTTGACTTTCAACTCCATGTATGTAGACGGTACCATGCCTATCTTATTTTCCTCCCTCTCCAAACCTAACACAGAGTACAGTGAAATCTTTTGTAAGTACTTGACAAATATTGATTAATTCATTAATTTGAAAGTTGTGAAAATTTTGGTAATGGCTGGTCTGTAATGTACCTTTGATACATTTAACAAACTTTAAAAGAAGGATTTACTAAGCCAATCATCAATTCAAGAAAATAAACAAATTTGAAATAACATTGAATATTTCATTATTGCCCATTGACTTATAAGCCAAAAACATCACTAATATTAATATTCATTTAATATTGATATTTTTATTTGTTTAGGAAAGCAGTTTTCTTTAAGTAACATATTATTAATTTATTTCTATTTGTCACAAAGACCTAAAAGGACATATGCAGAGATACAGATAGGCTGTTATTTTGGTGGTCTATGCCTGTGGTTTAACTAGTGTGGTTTAACTATATCATCTCTCAGACACATAATATTGTACTCTTAAAATTATATACAGTAAAACTATAGCTTTCCTATCAGAATCTGCATGTTTGGTCATGTAGGGAAATATGAGTAAGGATCTCCCTCTGTCAATGTAAATAAGCATATATTCTTCAATTTATAGTCCTAGAGAATTGCCTGAGGCCAGATGTAGTTAAATGATTTGCACAGTGTCACATAGTATGTGTCAGAGAGAGGAACTGGAGACCAGGTTTTCCTGACTCCAAAGCTTTTTTCAGGACTTCCTGATTCTATCCACTATTTAATTAGGCAATGTCGTACTATGTAAAGAACAGTGTACTTGGAGTCTAAAGAATGAGCTTCAAATTATACTTTCTCACTTGTTCCTTGTGAGTCCTTGGCCAAATTATGTAACCTCCTTGGAGTTCAGTCTCCTCATCTGCAAATTGAAGGGGCTAGACTAACCATCTCCTAAGCTCAATTCCAGCAACAAATCTTTGGTATTATCTATATTGTCTCTCATTTAATTAATATTTGTCAATAATTCCAACTAATTTCAATTTCTAAAATTTAGGACAAGTAGTAATCCAAACCAACAAAGCAGTGATTAAACACTTACTGTGTACAAAATCCGGAACCAGTTTCTGGGAATTAAAAAAAAAACACTCTGAAAAACAATTTCTGCCTTCAAGAAACTCAGTATATGAGGGCATATAACCTGAAAACAGATACATTTGTAAAATATCATCTGGATAAAATTCCCTGTCTTCTTCTTCCCTCAATAGATTTGGTGCTCAGAAGGCAAGTGACTACTTCTCTGCTCAGAGTTCTAACTGGACTTTTTAGGAGAGTTGCTCATGAGTCCCCACAAATGTGTGACGCATTTACTGCCAACAAATTAGAATTTAGAAGGGTATATTTACTAAGTATGTGTAGTAAGAAGAATTAGTTCAAAGACAATCCTTTCACAATCTGATATACATACTCCCATGGTTTGACATGAGGTTCATGGAAAAAAAGAAAAAAAAAGATTTCAAATTTTTAAAACCCATGTATCAGTGTGGTAACTCAGTTCTTAGTTGTTAGAAGTTGATTTTTGTTTTGTGGTTGTTGTTTGCTCATTAATTGGTTTTGTTTTATTTTGTTTTTTCCCCTTCGTGGAGTTTTTGAGGGTTGGTGCCTTTAAAGCATCCCAAAGTATTTCCTTAGTGTTTCTGGTTTGTCCTGAGTGAATCCTTCAACTCCTAAAGTAGATTATGATCCATTATTGTCCTGAGAACACTGTTATTCATATGACAAGTTGAAATTTATGAAATCTTCTTAAGATTATCCTTTGGTCAGCAGGGGTTGGGGCAGAACTTTCCCCAGGTAAAATTTCTGGATCCACAATTAGACTAAGTTGCTGCTGAAATGACCATATTGAAATGCTCTATTCTACAGACAAACCCATAAGTACAACTTATTCTTTCAACCGATCCCAACCAGGGATTGTGTGATTATCTAATTTTATCTAATGATCCAAGTATTTCATTTTACTCAACCTTATTAAGAACTATTTCCTACTAAATTTATATTTTTGACTGTTTTAATTCGGATGGATTTAATTCATTATCAGAAATGCAAATATGCAAATTATACTGCAACAATATGGTCCTTTGTAATTCTGTGATTCTTCTGTGAAGACTGGAATTAAACCATTCCATAGAGATTTATCAGCATCTACAAATATTTTGCTTTATAATAGCTACATTTACTTTCATAATATTCAATTTAAATGTTCCCAATGACCTTTAGACTCTAAAGGAGTCACCTGCAAAGCCATTTCTGTTAGTAGAAAAAAAAAACAAAAAAAAAAAACCTGTTTTGATAATAGACTCAGTCATAGACAAAGATCATAATTTAGCAAAATAAAGCAATTTATATAACTGAACAATCTGGGAGGTTGGATGCAGTGTCAATATCTGATTGGAACAGGGCCAGCCTACTAAGAGTGGGCATGAGTCCTTCTGAAGTTTAATATGGAGGTTTGTATTCTGATGCCTACATTAGTTCATAGTCAATTCTTTTATGTTTTCACTTTGCCCAGAAGTATCACTTCAGCATCCAGTATTCTCTTGGATCTCTTGGATGAGATTGAAGTTAACCAGTGCCACCAGCATTATCAGCATTATTTCTAAATGCAATCTGACAATGTAATAATATTGATTGATTTGTATTACCTGAGGGTGATGATACCTGTGGATTTTGGTTAAATAATATTTGTCTCAACTGAGAAAAAAACATATTTTCAAAAAAATAAATTAAATCTCTGTTCAGCCTTTACAATGGAAACAAAACAAAGAAAATAAAGGAGGAACAATAAGAGGGCTGTAATATAATGCAGGACTTATGGAAATAATCTAGTTTCCATGTGATGCTGTTGAATCTGCCACTTTTTTGGCCTCAAGTCAAATGATAATTCACAGCAGATAATTCAAGCATCACCTTAGGCAGGCTTGTCACATTGGATATTTCACAGAAAACAGTGGCCAAAGCAGCTGCTTAAGGGGATTATAACTTTTGCTGGCTGTGAATCCCTAAGGGCAACAAACACTCCTGAAAGGGACTGTACAGTGTAGATTGTGAAAACCTCTTTGCTATCAGCTTTTCTTTGGTGAATGTCTTGTTATCAGTAAATGGGCTCAGCAGTTATAATTCTTCATTAGCTGTATGGCAGCAAAATATTTAAAGGTACTTATGGATTGGTAAGGAGCAAAAATGGCAAAAGAGTCATGGATCCCACAAGCAAGTCAATCGTAGATCCAGGACCAAAACAAGATTCTAGAAATGCTACTAAACCATAGAGCCAACTTCAGGGGGTAATAGATTGAGTGCAGGGCTTGGACTCTAAAAGACATGAGTTCAAATCCTACCTTGGACATTTAATAGTCCTGTGACCTATGGCAACATACTAAACCTTTCTTAGCCTCAATTTTCTCCTCTACAAAATGGAGATAATTAATACCTCATACAATTGCTTGAAAGATTCAACAACATACATATATATATATATATATATATATATATGTAAAGTGCTTTTGCAAACTGTAACGGTCAACATATATCGGAATTATCAAGCTGCATTCCACTTCTTGCATTTTTTTCTTTGAAATGTGCTTTGGGGCAGCTAGGCAGCAAAGTAGATAGGGCACCAACTAGATGGCACCAGTGGATAAAGCACCAGCATATCAGGAGGACCTGAATTCAAATATGCCCTGAAGCACTTACTAGTTGTGTTACCCTGGGCAGGTCACACCAATTGCCTCCAAAAATAAAGTATTTTGCTTTTAAAAATATGCTTTTAGATGGGAGAGCAACTGGATCTGTGATTCATTCCTTGAGGCAAATCCTTCCCTATTAAAGTAGATGGGTATCTTCTCCATGACTTATAGCCTTAAGAGAACTGCCTAGAGCAATGAAAAACTAAGTGACTTCCCCAAGCTCATACATCCGTCTCGGAGGTGGGTCTTGAACTTACATCTTCCTGGCTTTGAGGTCATGTGCTTACTATGATATCCTGCCTCTTTCACATTCTTGACTATTTCATAATATTTACATTGATATGAGGTTACAGGTTCAATTACGATATTATTCTGAAAGATTTTTATATAGAAGAGGGATTAGACTTGCTATACTTGTCTTAGCAAAGCCAAGTAGATGATACAGAGGCAGATTCAGAATATATCTAGAATAAATAAGCAAAAATTTTCTAATAAATGGAATATAGTGATTTGGGAAGGTTTGTGCTGTCCCCCACTAACAGTCTTTAAGTCTGAATATCCATTGATTGCATAATTCACAGAGGGAATACTTAGCCACGTATGGATTAGATGCTGTGAATTCTTAAATACTTTCCCACTTGGAGAATCAGTGATTCTTTAAAGGAGAAATTGATGATAACAGCAGGGACCATGGAAGAAATGATCTGCTACAAAGTCGGGCCAAGCTGCGGTCATACTCCAAGTATTTAGATGAGCTCCAATAGGACCATTTGAGTTGATGAAAAGAAGAGGAAGCAGGGGGAAGAAGGATATGAATGCTCGTGTTTATTCCCACACCCAAATTAGAAACTAGCTTGTGTTTGATTACGAGAGGATAAGGAGATAATACTTATCAGATGAAAGAAAGCAACGAAACTGATTTTTTTCCCTTAGTATCCCTCAGACTAGAACCTGATTTATAATAATTATAATAGATTCCTGATTTAAAGAATACTCACTGAAATAACTATTCTCTCCAGTGTGGAAAGTATTGAGTTTAGAATGTAGACTTGAGGAGTGGAAGTGATTATGATGCAAAAGGTATGAAAACATATCTTTCTGATTCTCAAAGTGAAGATAATTGGAAACTGGCAGGGGGAACTCCTTTGACATCAGAAATAACCTCATTTTAAACAAACAAGAGAACAAAACATCTGAATAAAGAAAGTGGCCTTCACATGCATTGGCCACCTGACTCCACATATGGTCTAACAAGCCAAACTATCACATTTTACATTTAAAATGTTAGGTTTCAGGCACTGAGAAGAGTTGAGACTTCTCTGCATAGAATATGTGATGGAATGTAAGAGTAATTAAAATTATAACATAAAGAAACAGGCAACTATCTGAATTCTAAAACATTTCCTACTTAGGAAAATGGATTTACAAATGGATTACTGTTTGACAATAACTCAGTCACATTTAATATCAAGCTTGAATTCTATGAAGTTTGGCAATTGTAAGCGTTTCCAAAGTACTTTCTGAAAAAAGAAGGCTAGAGATGAATTGATGAGTTTTCGAGCTTGATGGGTTAATGCACTAGATGGCACTAATGCATGCCTTTTATGTATTATAAAAATAAAATTTCATGTTTGAAAGGAAAGCACTTTACACTTGAAATGGTTTTTAATCAGGTATTTTAGAAAAGTTCTTTGATATGTTATTTTTATTTTCTCATTACCATGTTCAGATCATCAGAAAAAAGAATTAATTATACCCACTTTGATATTAAGTGAATTTCAAATTGAAAATAAATAATTCCTGGAATTTTTTTTTCTAAAACCCAAAGAAACTAATTTACTCGAGGCTAGATGCAAAATTATTCTAACATGTAAGGATTAAGGAGTTCAATACAAGTGAAAAGTTCTGTACCAATTACATGGCTTTTCCATGAACTTTATTTATCCAAAACATTAAAGTGTCAGAAAATAAATAAATTCTTAAGTTTCTTAAATAGAACATAACCTGCAATACATGTTAAATTGTAGACCCTGCAGTATTCTCTCCTCAAGGTTATTAGACTAAAAATTTTCCAATACTGAAAATATATGTACTTCCCTTTACTTAAAAAAGCAAAGATAAGCTAAGGATTACCCCCTCTCCACAAATATGAAGCTATGAATTGAAGTTGGGCAGTTAACTGACATAGTGAATGGAGGAAGATGTCTGGAGTCAGGAAGATTCATGTTCCTAAGTTCAAATCCAGCCTCAGACACTTTCTAGCTGTGTGATCCTGGGTAAGTCATTTAACCCTGTTTGCCTCATTTGCTCATCTGTAAAATGAGTTTGAGAAGGAAATGGCAAACCACTCTAGTATCTTAGACAAGAAGATCTCAAATCGGGTAACAAAGATTCAGACACAAGGGAGACAACTGAACAACAACAAATTAATGAAGTTAAATGGTTTTGAGAGACAATGTATTTTCTTTACTCCATTAAAAGGAAGACCCAGTCATAGACATCTTTAGTGAATGCTTGTTGTTTCTTTGCCTGAAATGTATAGAATGTTATAAACTCCAGCAATTCCCCTTAAGAATCATTATTTTGGTATGATAGGATATGATATACAATATGATAATTTTCCTGAAACATTTAAAAATAGCCAGTCAGAAGCCAAGATGGCATAGTAGAAAGATTCACATATGCAAGCTCTGAACCGACCGCCCAAAAATTACCTGTAAAAAGGAACTCCCCAAAAATTCTGGAGCAGTGGAAGCCACACAGCAACAGAGTGGAGGAGATTTCTGTTGCAGAGAGCCCTGAAAAACTGACAACAAAAGTCCATTGACCACCAGACCCGAAGCAGAGCCCAGCCCTGCCCTGGCCACATGGACCCAAGAGGAGCAGATCTGAGCAGGCTTCAGGGACGGAATCTCCGGTGCCCGCAAAAGTCCCTCCACCCACAGGCACTACAGGTCAGTGAGAGAAACTTCTGGGCTGGCCAAGAGGGTAGCGGGGTGTCTGCATAAGTCAGGTCCCCTTGGGAGGCTGCAGTGGGTGAAGCAGTATACAGGGGCTGCCAAAGGAGGCAGGAACTGGGGTCCATTACTGAAGGTCTCCGCATAAACTCCCTGAGGGAACTGAGCCTGGGAGGTGGCCCTGCCCCGACCTGAGCACTTCAACTTAATCTCACATTGAATAGCAGCCTTGCCACCCGCTGAAAGCCCTGAGACTGGGGAGGAGCATTTGAATCTCAGACCCCAAGCACTAGCTGGGCAGATCTGGTGGCCAGGTGGGTGGGAAAGAAATCTCAGAAATCAAGTAACTGGCTGGGAAAATGCTTAGAAAAGGAAAAAAAAATAAGATCATAGAAGGCTACTTTCTTGGTAACCAGATGTTTCCACCTTTCCTTTCTGATGAGGAAGAACAATGCTTACCATCAGGGAAATACATAGGAGTCAAGGCCTCTATAGCCCAAACATCTAAAATAGATATCCAATGGGCTCAGGCCATGGAAGATCTCAAAAAGGATTTTGAAAACCAAGTTAGACAGGTAGAGGAAAAACTGGGAAAAGAAATGAGAGAGATGCAAGAAAAGCATGAAAAATGGGTCAATACCTTAATAAAGAAGGCCCAGAAACATGCTGAAGAAAATAACAATTGAAAAATAGGCTAACTCAATTGGCAAAAGAGGTTCAAAAAGTCAATGAGGAGAAGAATACTTTCAAAAGCAGAATTAGCCAAATGGAAAAAGAGGTTCAAAAGCTCACTGAAGAAAATAGTTCTCTCAAAATTAGAATGGAACAGATGGAGGCCAGTGACTTTCTGAGAAACCAAGAAATCACAAAACAAAACCAAAAAAATGACAAAATGGAAGAGAA
>CM053770.1:134748420-134770477 GCA_028658325.1 Potorous gilbertii
GAGAGCACAAAGCGAATTGAATAGGATGGGATCATATCTTAAAAAAATTAAGGTAAACAGTGAGAGAGAAATGTATTGGAAAGAGAGAGGGTGAAATGGAATGGGGAAAATTATCTCTCATAGAAGAGGCAGGCAGGAGACTTTTTAGTGGAGGGAAAAAGAGGAGAACTGAGAGAAAAACATGAAGTATACTCTCATCACATTTGACTAAAGGAAGGAACAAAATGCACACTCATTTTGGTATGAAAACCTATCTTACAATACAGAAAAGTGGGGGAGGAGATAAACATGGTGGGGGGGATGATGGAAGGGAGGGCAATGGGAAGAGGAAGCAATTTGGAGTCAACACTCAGGTAGGGACAGGATCAAAAGAGAGAGTAGAAACAATGAGGGGCAGGATGGGATGGAGGGAAGTATAGTTAGTCTTACCCAGCACGCCTATTATGGAAGTCATTTGCAAAACTACACAGATATGGCCTATATTGAATTGCCTGCCTTCCCAAAGGCAATGGGTGGGGAGGGAGGGATGGGGAGAAGTTGGAACTGAAAGTTTTAGGAACAACTGTTGAGTATTTTTCTTGCTACTAGGAAATAAGAAATACAGGTAATGGGGGATAGAAAGTTTTCTGGCCCTACAGGACAAAAGAGAAGATGGGGACAGGGGAAGGGAGGGATGATAGAAGAGAGGGCAGATTGATGATGGGAAATTAGAATGCTTGGTGTATTGGGATGGGAGAAGGGGACAAATGGGGACAAAATTTGGAACCCCAAATTTTGTGAAAAAAGAATGTAAAAAGTTAAATAAATAAATTTATATAATAAAAAACAAATAACCAGTCAGTCCTGAACTTCTGTGATGTTGTTGTTGTTGGTGGTGTTATTGTTGTTGTAGTTCACCAGAGAGCGAGTTGGAGGGGGCATGGAGTCAAGACAGCAGAGTAGAAAGATGGACCTGCTCTAGCTCTCCCTTCAAAGCCCATAAAACACCTCTAAAAAATGACTCTAAACAAATTCTAGAGCAGCAGAAGCCACAAAACAAGATAGTGAAAGATATTTCCAGGCCAAGACAGCCTGGAAGGCTGACAGGAACTATCACACCGGACTCAGAGCAGAGCACAACCCAACCTTGCAGGCATAATAGGGATAGGACTGCATCAGGTTTCAGGGAATGGAATCCTGGACAGCAGCTACGGTTCCCAGATTTCTCAACCCACAAATGCCAAAGACAATTTCAAAGGTCAGTGAGAAAGCTCTTTCACCTAAGTGAGAAGGGAACACAGTCTAGTCCTGAGCCCACCCCAGGGCAGCAGTGGAACCCTTAGCCTAAAGTACCTGGGGGAATCAAGCAATTGATCTGGATCTCAGATCTGAGAGGCTGTCCTGGGTGAGGAACAGCACTGGTGTGGTCGAGCTGGAGGCAATTGTGGAGAAGGAACCTTACTCACAGATCCTGGGTAGAAAAACTTGTGGTTGCTCTTATACCAGAGCACAAGCCAGGAAAGGAGTAAACACCTCTCCCTTGATTGTGACATCTTGAAGGAACTAAGAACTTACAGGGCCCTAAAGTATGCCCTCCTCTTGACAAAGGTCTCAAAAGTCAAATAACAGGCTGGGAAAATGCCCAAAAGGGGGAAAAACTAAGAATATGGAAGGTTACTTTCTTGGTGAACAGGTATTTTCCTCCATCCTTTCAGATGCGGAAGAACATAGGATACAATCAGAGTAAGACATCAAAGTCAAGGCTTCTGTGTCCAAAACCTTCAAAATGAATATGAAATGGTCTCAAATCATGGAAGAGCTCAAAAAATATTTTGAAAATCAATAAGAGAGGTGGAGGAAGAATTGGGAAGAGAAACGAGAGCAATGCAAGAAAATCATGAAAAACAAGTCAATAGCTTGCTAAAGGAGACCCCAAAAATGCTTAAGAAAATAATATCTATAAAAATAGACTCACCCAAATGGAAAAAGAGGTCTAAAAAGCCAATGAGAAAAAGAATGCTTTAAAAAGTAGAATTAGGGAAATGGAAAATTAGGTTCACAACCCACTGAAGAAAATAGTTCTTTAAAAATTAGAATGGAGCAGATGACTTTGTGCGAAACCAAAAAATTACAAAACAAAACCAAATGAATGAAAAAATTGAAGATAATGTGAAATATCTCATTGGAAAAACAACTGACCTAGAAAATAAATTCAGGAGAAACAATTTAAAAATTATGGGGCTACCTAAAAGCCATGATGAAAAAAAAGAGTGTAGAAATCATCTTTCATGAAATTATCAAGGAATACTACCCTGATATTCTATAACCAGAGGGTAAAATAAATATTTAAAGAATTAACTGATCATCTTGTGAAAGAGATCCAAAAAGAAACCCTCCTAAGAATACTGTAGTTAAATTCCAGAGTTCCTATGTCAAGAAGAAAATATTGCAAGCAGCCAGAAAGAAACAATTTGAGTATTGTGGAAATGCGATCAGGATCACACAAGATCTAGCGACTTCTACATTAAGGGATAGAAGAGATTGTAATATGATATTCCAGAAGTCAAAGGAACTAGAATTAAAACCAAGAATCACCTACCCAGTAAAACTGAATATAATACTCCTGGGGGGGAAATGGTCATCCAAGAATATAGAGGACTTTCAAGCAATCTTGATGAAAAGACCAGAGCTGAAAAGAAAATTTGACTTTCAAACACAAGAATTAGGAGAAGCATGAAAAGGTAAACAGGAAAGAAATCATAAGGGACTTACTAAAGTTGAACTGTTTACATTCTTACATGAAAAGATAATATTTATAACTCTTGAGACTTTTCTCAGTATTTGGGTAGTTAGAATGATTAAATACATATAGACAGAGGGCACAGGGTAAGTTGAATAGGAAGGGATGATATAAAAAAATAAAATTAAGGGGCAAGTGAGGAATATATTGGGAGGAAAAAGGGAGAAATTGAATGGGGCAGATTATCTCTCATAAAAGAGGCAAGAAGAAACTTTCCAATGGAGGGGAAAAGGGTTAGAGTAAAGCTAACTCACATCACATTTGACTTAAGGAAGGAATAAGATACACACTCAATTTGGTATGAAAATCTATCTTACACTACAGGAAAGTAGGGGAGAAGAGAATGAGTGGAGTATGGGGGAGATGATAGAAGGGAGGGCAAATCAGGAGGGGTTAATTAGAAGTAAACATTTTTGGGAGGGACAAGGTCAAAAGAGAGACTAGAATAAATGGGGGTCAGACTAGGATGGAGGGAAATATAGTTATTCTTTCACAACATGACATTTATGGAATTTTTTGCACAACTACACATTTATAGCCTATACGGAATTGCGTGCCTTCTCATTGGGGGTGAGTGGAGGAAGAGAGAAGTTGGAACTCAAAGTTTTAGGAACAAATGTTGAGAACTGTTTTTGCATACAACTGGGAAATAAGAAATATAGGTAATGGGGTATAGAAATCTATCTTGCCCTACAAAAAAAGAGAAAAGATCGGGATAAGGAAAAGGAGGGGTGTGATAGAAGGAAAGACAGATTAGGGAAGGAGTAAACAGAATGTATGGTTTCTTGGGGTATGGGGTGGGGAGATATATGAAGAAAATTTGCAACTCAAAATCTTGTGGAAATGAATATTGAAAACTAAAAATAAATAAATTTTAAAAATTAAAAAAAAAACAAGGTCGGGAGTGATTAGGGTGGGGCTTATGTATGTTGGTGAGGTGGTAGGCAGGGATTTGAACCTATGATTTCTTCAATATATGGAACTTTTCTGATGTGGAAACTCTTTCTAATGATGTATTAGAGAGTTTGCTAGGGACACTAGGTAGAGATTGTGGGGCCTGAAGTCAGGAAGATTTAGTTTCCTGAGTTCAATTCTGACCTCAGATACTTGTTACCTGTGTGACCCTGGATAAGTCACTTAACCTTGTTTCTTATTTTCTTCATCTGAAAAATGAGCAGAGGAAGGAAATGGCAAACCACGCCAGTATCTTTGCCAAGAAAATCCAAATGGGGTCATGAAGAGTAGGACAAAACTGAACCACTAAAAAGAAAAACCTAGGGCACTTAGAAGTTAAGAAATTTCCCCTTTGTTACAAGACCTGTTTTAGGATTTGAACTCAGGTCTTCGTAACTATAAAACCAAACATTCTCCATGAAATTATTCTTTCTTCCATCCTACTGCCTATTTTCTCCCCCCCCCCCACACCCCACACTCAATCTGTTTGGATGGACATTTCCTATTTTTCTCCTTTCTTTATCCCCATGGTTTTTCCTTGTCCATCATCCCATAGTAATGGGTAATTCTTATCTTGATTTTATAAATGAATTTGATCCTATTGCTTTTAGGTATGTCTTTACTTGTGATCAAAATTCATGTGGGGGAAAGGAGATGGCTCTCCATTGCTTCCTGTATATTTTATAAAGTATATAAAGTAGAACTCTCCAGTTTTATCTTGGGAGGTTAAAAGAGTACTCTAGGAGATTATCATGCTAGTTAAGTTTAATTAATGATTCCATGAGTATCCAACAATGGAGAAGCTTCAGATTTGAACTTAGATTTCCCTTGGAAACTGTTGGGAATATGTCCCCCATACCCTTAGGGGAACACTCCTTGGTTCTCTTAGGTTCCACTTTTTTTCTAGGGGTAAGGAGATTAATCGGTTTTGTTTTTCACTTTTATCAATTGTTTCTTTCCTTGTCTTTTATGCTGTCAAATAGAACATGGTCTGTTAGCTTTTACTGGGTATGAGAAGGGGGCATGGGTGATTATGTGGTCTAAAGCACAGCAATGGAGAAAATCCAAGGGATTAAAATGGCTGCCTCAAAGTTTTTATGCTATTCAATTTTGTTTTCCTGTGATGTATGAAGAAGATTTGACTTTAAAAGATATATATTCAAACCCTGGTTCTGCCCATTACTAAATGTTTCCTCTTAGAGAAGCCACTACATCACTGTAGACTTCATCTCAAAAATGAGGATTTATTATATCATTGGCAATATTTGTTTTCAGCATAAACTCTTAACTACATCAATCATAAAACAAGAATAAACGTATCAAATCTAAGTAATTAAATCAACAAGAATTTATCTTAATTAAAGCTGAAACAATAAAGGAAGGAGTTGAAATAACTCCATGTTACATAAAAATTACTGAAACCAAAGAAGAAATCCAAATCTTCCAAATTTCTCACTGAGCCAAACCACTGCATTTCCTCCTTGGAAATAGAAAGGGAACAAAATTGGGGTAGCTGAAGATTCAGAAATAGAAGGAAAGGGGTTTCTGTATCTGATAGAAAGGGATCTACAAGTTTAGATGTGCATTAGTCTTCTGGAAAAATTTATAACAAAGGAAACAAGCCAGATCACCAAATCACCTAACTCAATGAAACTATTTGCCTAGCCATGGGAAACAGTATCTTCTGTACAGGAAAAAACATGCATAGCAATAAAAGTGGGTGGGTTCAACAATGAGGAGGTAAATTCTATATAAAATATGCTGAATAAAAGAAAAAACAGCAAAATACAAAAATGGGGAGAGAAAAGTAATGTATATAAGCCAAATTCTCTAGCAGAGAAACACATCACGAGAGAAAAAAGTAAGATTTTTTAAACTCACTTGGAAAACAGATCCATGAGAAATAATTTAAAAATTATTGTTCTACTTGAAAAATAAACATAAATAAATTATGTTAAAAAGAAAAAAGTCACACTACAATGAATAAATATTTTATTTTACAGAAAAATGAATAAAAATTTCTAATGTAAAAGAGAGCAAGATAAATTGTAGAATTTCATAGTGATCATAGAACAAAACCAAAACATTCCAGAATGGTTTTAAAGAAAAACAGAACATTCAAAATAAGAGAATAAAATGTGAATCATGCCAGAAATGTATATTTGCAAAGAATAAATAAGACCAATATAAGTATAAATAAGCTAGAGCATACTATTGAAGAGACTCCAAATAATGGTGTTTATGAGAAAAAGAGATTGACAAAATTGTGTCTAAAAGGCACAGAAGTGGAAGAAAATTTGGAGAAAGAGTTAAAAAAAAAGACAATAACTTTCTAGCATAGAAAATAAGGTAATTTACTGATGATAGGTAACTTAGAAAAAATTATAAATCCAAAGAAGCGAAAAAAAATACTACAATAATTAATACAAGAAAGTTCCACAAATGCTGTAAAACAAGCATAAAAATATGATTAAAATAATCTACATACCACCATCAGAGAAGAAAAGAAAGCATGAAAAATTGAATTAATATTCCCTGGACTAAAAACAAGCTTCCCTAACCTTACAAATGGATCAATATGAGCCTGTATAGGAGGAAGGACATTTCTGGAATGGGGAAGGTAGAGGGAAGATCTTGAGGGAAATAGAAAATGCTTTCACATATAGTGCAGGTATAAAAAGAAAGTGCAGGGAATATTCAGTCTTTTGTCAAGCATGGGAAACTAGAAATTAGGGTGAAAAGCAGCAGAGGGGAAGGACTTGATCATCTTGGAAGAGAAAATGTAGAAACATAATTGAAACACATTTCCATGAAGTAGGAGAGGTAGTGGCCTCAAAGTGTATTTTATTTAGACTAAATGATCACCTAAAGAGATCACCTAAATGAGAAGAAAATGTTTAATATCCATTTAAAAAATAGAATGGATAAGAAAAAACAATTTCAGCAACACACTACAAATAAGAAACAAGCGAAAAACAGACATGCACAAAGTGAAAAAGGAGACTGGAAAAAGAAAAAGATTGTTCATGTTGCGATTCCAAGAAAATAGAGCTTCAGTCACACTTTAAATAAGGTAATTTTAAAAAGTTATCTTACCATGAGAGAATAATGGTAAAATTATGCTGGAAATGAAAAAATATAATTTAATATATGTGAAATAAATGGACATAGGACTGAAAAGGAAAAATTTACTGAATATATGTATGTGTATATGTACATACACACATGCGTGGTGTGTATGTGTGTGTGTAAATGATATAGGTAGAAATAATGCTTTATATGAGACTTTAGTGTTTATCTCTCAAACTTGAATAAAATAAAAAGAAGTCAATAGGGATGGAAGAAGGGAGAAAAGAAGGGAGGGAAGGAAGAAAAGAAGGAAGAAAGGAAAGGCATCTTTTCTTGGAATATTTTTTGTAGCATGATATAAGTGGATATGGAATGGAAAGGAAAAGAATAATTATTTAAGTACCTACTGTGTGCCAGGTAGTGTATTAAAGAATTCACAAATATTACACTACTAGACAGACAGACAGACAGACTGACAGACATATAGATAGATAGATAGATAGATAGATAGATAGATAGATAGACAGTCTACATAAATATAGGATGTTTGAGAAATCTTAGTTCAGTTTTAAGTTTGTACAGATTTGGAATATGCTCTGTGTTTATACAAATCTATGCACATATATACACAGAGATACATGTACATATAAATTTAAAATTTATATATTTAAAGAATATTTGTGTGTACAAATATGTATATATGTATGTATACATACACATATGCATACATTCATACATACATACATATGTGTAGATATGCTGACCTGTTTTGTCTCTGTCTCTGTCTCTCTGTCTGTCTCTCACACACACATACAAGCATGCACACATACACACCTCATATAGATACACTAAGTGATGATACCCTGAATAATGGATGAGTCAAAGAACAAAATACAAAAAAAAAAAATGAGAGTTATGTAAAAAAGAAGGATAACAAAAAGACTTTCTGGAACACATCTTATGGAGTCTTCAGAGGAAAAGTTATACATCTGAATACAAACATTAAAAACTAGAAAGATAGAGGAAGCATGTTATTTAAAAACCTAGAAATGCTACAAAGAAATCCAAATACTAAGCCTCTAATGAGAAACATAAAATAAGCATTTCTTAACCCTTAGCTTCCCTTCACAGTTTAGGTCAAGCATCATCCCCTCCCTACATGAGGCCCGTTTTAATTCCCTCAGCTTCTAGAGCCTCTCCCTCATATTATCTGTACTCATTTTTTTATGCCTACTTAAACATTTACATGTTATCTTCTTTCTTTAAGTACAGGGTCTGGGAAAACAAGGATTCTCTTATTTTGTCTCTGTGTTCCCAGCGCCTGGCTCAGTGCTTGGTCCATAGTAAGTCCTTAACAAACATGCCTGTTAATTGATTGATTCTATCCAGTTATCTATCAACATTGAATATGAGCAGGTTTGATTAATAATAAGGAATGCATTTTCACATTTCTTATCTTCCTTCAGGTGTCATCTCCTCTCTATAGGTTATTTATGCATAATTCTCTGAGTTAGTTGTGCTGTCTCTTCTCAGTTGTCTTTCAAGCTCTGTGATCTCTTCCTTTGGCTTCCTGACTTCCTCCATGTAAAGGACTAGCACATAATAGGTACTTAGTAAATGCTTATTTCCCTCCCTCCTTCTTTCCTTCCTTCCTTCCTTCTTTCCTTCCTTCCTTCTTTCCTTCCTTCTTTCTCCTTCCTTCCTTCCTTCTTTCCTTCCTACCTTTATTCTTTTCTTTTTTCTACCCTTCCTTCTTTCCATCCTGCCTTCCTTCTTTCTTTTCTTCCTTTCATGACCTCTCACAGGAATGTAAACTCCTTGAAAGCAGGAATTGCTTTATTTTTTGTCCCTGTATCCCTAACGTCCAGCATAATGCCTGACACTTCACTAACTGTCACTAAATAGAATTGAATAAAATCATGACTGAGGCAAATAGGTTAATTTCAATGGGACTGTCTATGTTTTTGCTTTTTTCCTGTTTTTTTTAAACTTGACAATGAGAATAATACTTCTTATATCATGGGGGTGTTGTGAATTAAGTTTTTTTTCCTAAAAGTCTGCCTTCTAGATCATATCTTGTATAATATACCTGTGTCACTTAATCAGTGTAATTGAATTGGATCAAATTATCAATTCAGTTCTACATAACAAGGACACTTTCGGGTTAGTTATACATGTAGTATTGTCTGACAGAAACACCAAACTCCAACAAAATTGTATAATTTCTATAGGACAAGAGTAAGATTATGGGAAGCATATAGTTTTAAACAATTATATATGATGAATTGTCATTCAGTAATGTGTGATATGTATGCATATATGTGCATATGTGTATATATACATGTGTGTATATATGTGTGTTTACATGTAATCAGTGTGTGCATATGTATCTGTATGTGTATGTATATGTATTTATATACATATGTATATACAATGGATAGACTACCAAACATAGGGTCAAGAAGACTCATCTTCCTGAGTTCATATCTGGCCTTGGACACTTACTAGCTGTGTTATCCTGGGCAAATTATTTAACCCTATTTTCCTCAGTTTTTTCATCTGTAAAATGAACTATAGAAGGAAATGACAAACCAGTCTTTTATCTTTGTCAAAAAAAAATCCAAAAAACCCAAGTGTGACCACAAAAATTCAAACATGGCTGAAAAAATGACCAAACAAGAACAATTTATGATATATGTGTATGTATGTATGTATATGTATATATATGTATGTAATTACACATACATATATATACAATCAATAACATATAAATAGAAATTACAAATGATCTACTACTTTGGCATTGATATGATGCTGGGTTTTTGAGGACTAAGCGTCAAACAGGCTCTGCTAAGCTGGAAAGACTTCTTTTGTATGACCAAAAATAGAGTGGAAATATCTCCCGCAAATACCAGTTGACCTAAGTTCATTCATCAGCAAGAGATGACTTTTTCAACAGTAAAAGAAATGCACATAGACCATTTAAAATGTCTAAAATATAGAAGAATGCTCCCACTGACAAATCAAAGAACTGGAAACTAGAAGCAACTAGGTGGTACAGTGGATGGAGCACTGGACCTGGACTCAAGAAAACCTGAGTTCAAATCCAGCTGGTGGTGCTGAGCAAGTCATTTAGTCTCCTTCAGTTTCCTCAACTATAAAATGGTGAAAATAATAGCTCCTACCTCCCAAAGTTGTTGGTGGGATCAAATGAGATAATATTTGTGAAGCACTTAGCATAGACCCTGACACATAGTAGGTGTTAAATGCTTATTCCTTTACCCTTTCCTTTTCTCAAGTGATATTCGTAAAGCACAAATCTGTCCATGTCCTTTTCCTGTTCAATTAACTCCAGTGACTTCTTTTTACCTTTATCATAAAATATAAAGTCCTCTATTTGACATTTAAAGTCCTTCAATACTTGGCTCCAATTTATCTTTCCTTTTCAAATATTCCTTTTCTTCACTATCTACAATCCCCTTCACACAATCTCCAGTTCAGTAACATTGACTTCCTTGCTATTTCTAACACACCACTCCCATCTCAACACCCCCTCCTCATTTCTTCCTCTTAAAAACTTTAGCTTCCTTCTGTAAGGTTAATGTAAGGTTAATGGTGGGTGGGGGAAAGAGTTAAAGATCTTCCCTGCTCATTAATATGCCTCAGATACCCTTTGTTAATTTCTAATGGAGCACAGAGTCAGAAAAATCTTGCCCTCCATCCTGAAAAGAGTATACATACTCTGAGGTGAAGTTTTGCTTTGGCACTTATTTTTTGAAAGAATGTGTGCCAGATGAGACTCTGGCAGTCATTTTAAGAAGCCCCTCAGCTTTGAAAATCCAGATGTTGGTGCTTCTGTCTCTGGTAATGATGTATGTATCATCTATGGTCAGACAGTTGGAAGTTCTGTGGATTGGTCTTTCTCTTTGTAATGTCTGCTTGTAATTTCTGTTTGTATTTTCTCTGAAGTTCAGTGTACTGACTTTTCCCCCAGAACTAAGTGAATGATATATGTGCTTGATTAAAGTAGATTGTTGATGCCTGAAAAGATGCTTTCCTTTTAGAAAAGCAGATCTAAGAACCTGTGCAGCAGACCCTCTTGTGTATGCCAGGGTCCTTGCTGTTACACCTTCAGAGCATATTAATGCCACCTGCAGCTTTAATCCTTTGCTAACCACCATGCTTCAAGAAATTTATGACATTCCCCTTCAACTTGCCTTGTGGTTATTTTGCATGTTTTATATTGTTTTTTTGTTTTGCTTCCCCAGTTGAATGTAAAGGGCAGGAGTTAGTAATTTTTGTCTTGATAGCCCCAGCGTCTAGCACATAAAAAGCACTTAAATGCTTGATGATTGATTTTTATTTAATTTTTATCAATATTTCCCTTAGATAGAAATAATTTTTATTATTAAATTAAATATTGACCAATATAAACCTGTGGATCAAAGACAAGGGGGAATCTCCGTTCTAATCATCACTCCACCTTGGTTTTTATTTTATTTTACAAACACAAGAAGAAAACAAGTACTTAAGCACTAAACCAGTGCTTAGCATAGGGCTTGCCACCTCCTTAGTATTGAATAACACTAAATGACTGACTGACCACTATTATATTTTACTTTTCTTGCTATAGAGAAGTAGACAAATTATTGAAAATGAATGGTTTAAAATCAAGCTACATCAGTAATATATAATTAGGGAACATAATAAGAATTGCTCTTTCTCAGTCAGAAGTTCTGGGTTTACTATTTTTTTTCATTATGTAAGTCATGCCACCTCTCTGGATGTCAGTTTCCTCATCTATAAAGTCAGGCCATTAGATTAGATGATCCCTAATGAACCTTCTAGTTACATATGTATAACTAAGTATTTTCTATTAGAGTGAATACTATCGTGTAATAACTAATTAAAAACACATTGGTAAAAGTGAAATAAGTGCAAAAGAAAAATTCAAAATTAACAAAAACAAACCAAAAAACAAAACAAAACTCAAGCTTTGTAAATACCCAGAATTCATCCTTTTCTCCATTTTGTGGGAAATAGAATTTGACAAATACAGGCCCTCTGAAGGTATAAAAAATACATTTGCATGTCTAAGTGCATTAAAAACATTACATGTGGTTATAATAGACTTTTATATTTGACTTTCTTAGACTGCTGCATGAAAGAAAACCTGACTAATTTTTGCTGTCATCACATTGTATTTTTTTTAAATCATCTCTTGTTCAACGTTGATTATCTGCTGATAGAAATCATTTATTTTCTCCATTGGCTGTGCTCTGAAGTACCCTAAAGCAAAAGAGAACCACAGCACTTAGCACTGTACCTAACACTTTGCAAGTGTTTCAGAAATGCTTATTGGTATACCAGAAGGACTGGGAGGAAGTAATGGTCCTTGGTCTGTCTCCTCAGCTACCCACATGTCACCACATTGCAGGTCATCTAACTACTCCAACCTATCACACAAATAAATATCTCTTGTCAGCTATCTCAGCATTCCCACTTTGTAAGTACATAATTGAATAATTCATCATATGCTATGTAATATTTTCTTCTGTCACTTTTATGCTTTATGTTTTCTCAACTAGATTTTGAGCTCCTTGACAAGAGGCATCATGTCAGTTAATTCCGTGATATATTTTCACTTAACTGTGGTGAAGAACCCAATAATTTATACATGTTGAGTGGAATTAGTCTTTTAATGACTTCATTTGGGGTTTTCTTGGCAAAGATACAGGAATCATTTGCCACTTCCTTCTCCAGCTCATTTTACAGATGAGGAAACTGAGGCAAACAGAGTAAGTGGCTTACCAAGAGTCTCACAGCTAATTAAATGTCTAAGGACATGTTTAAACTCATGAAGATGAGTCTTCCTAACTCCAGACCCAACACTCTATAGATTTATGCCACCTAATATGCCAATTTTTAGGAATGATTTTTGTTTTATTTATAATGTCCTTTACAAACATTTAAGTTCTACAGAATTGCTATCATCATATATCTCTGTCTTTCTGTGTCTTTATCTGTCTCTCTCTGTTTGCCTCTGCCTCTGTCTTTCTATTTACTTCTCTGTCTCCAGACATAGTACAAGCTCCAGGGAATTTGAAAACAAAAAAAAATGAAGCATTTTCTGCCCTCAAGTAGCTTATACTCTCAGGAGAAGCAATATATAGAAATATATATCTATATATACGTGTGTGTGTGTATGTATGTATGTGTGTATATGAAAAGAGATGCAGATATATGCATATCTGTCTATGTATATATTTTTATATAGCACACATACACATATATACACAAATATGTGTGTATGTATACATATACACATACAGATATACATATATGTGTATATATACATGTGTGTATATATATCTTAGAAGGAAGTTAGAGATTCTCTTAGAATGGGTGGATTTAATAAGGATGTTAATTTGAGGTGCAAAGTATCAGACTATATACAATGAAACATAGAATTTTATACTTGTGAAATTGCAAGTAGGCTAATTTGACTGAAGCATGTGCCCATGAGGGAGAATCTGGAAAGGTAGACTGAATCCAGGCTACAGAAGGTTTTTACACACCAAACGGAGGAATAAGCATTTATTCATGGAGGCAAGAGGGAGAAAAAGGAGGTTTTTTGAGTGAGTAACACTGTCAGACCTGAGTTTTAGGAATACAACCTTGAGAAGTTGTATACTGATTCAACTATTCTGTAGAACAATTAAGAACTATGCCCCCAAAGCTGTAAAACCATGCATACCCTTTGACTAAATAGTCATTTCCAGTCTTGATGAATATCTGGTCTCAGGATTCAGATGGCTCTGGAGGAGAGGTGAGACTGGTGACCTCCACAGCCCTCCCTCACTCAAAACAAAGTCAAGTGCAAGTCATGTCATCATTTCTTGATGGCATGGTCTTCTTAGGCAACGAAGGATGAACACACTACTACTAGGTCTGTATCCCAAAGACAAAAACAAGGAAATGGATTTGTATGTACAAAATTATTTATAATAGCTCTTTAATTATGGCGAAGAATTGGAAATTGAAAGAGTGTCCATCAATTGGGAAATGACTAAAGAAGTTGTTGTAAATGGTTGTGATGGGATTCAACTGTGCTATAAGAAATGATAAGCAGGATGCTGTCGGAAAAACCTGGAAAGACTTACATGAATTGATGCAAAGTGAAATAAGCAGACCCAGGAGAGCACTGTTGTATTTATTGTATGATGATCAACTATGAATAACTTAGCCATTCTCTGTAATACAATGATCTAAGACAATTCTGAAGGACAGATGATAAAAAATGCTATCTACCTCAAGAGAAAGAACTGATGAAGTCTAATCAGTGCTTCTTCAACTTTGGGTTGTGGCCCCACATAGGATCAGAAGAAATTTGGCAACAGTAACGCACAATGACCAAAAATTAATTAAAAATCAAATGCATGATGAATATGAGATGTTTCCAGAAGTTCTTTCCCTGTGTTGCATCTCACAACTTCACTGCAACTTTGATTCCGAACATAAAGCATGCCCACTTTGCACTGCACATGCCTTCAGACAGTGAGGGGAAAAAGTTTTTGGAAGCCCAGGAAATATACATCAAAGTATACTTTTTCATTACTTTATTTTTCTTGGTTTTTGTTCTGTGTTTTCTTTCACTACATAACAAACATGGAAATATATTTTGCAAGACTGCACATGTATAACCTATATCAAATTGCTTGCCTTCCCAATTAGGGGAAGGGGTCAAGGAGGGGAGGGAGAGAATTTGGAGCTCAAAAATTCTGAAGAACAAATGTTAAAAAATGTTTTAACAGGTAATTGGAGGGAATTAAGTATTAATAAAAAAAGAGATATCACCTTGACATATATGTAGAAAATAAGTTACAAAGAAGAGAGAGTCAATGCATGGAAACCAAATAGCAGGTTCTTACAATACATCTGATGAGAAGTAAAGAATATCTAAACTTAGGTGGTTACAGTGTTAGTAGAGAAAAGGGACAGTTGAATGAGGTGCTATAATGATAGAGGTGACAAGACTTCTCAACTGAAAGAATTGGAAGGCTGGGTATAGGAAAATGAAGCTTTTAGAGCTACAGAAAGTGCACTGGAACTTCTTGGCAGCCTAACCAGGAATTTCCCTGAATACATCTACACAGGCAAAATTCTTACAAAGCAAACATTTGTTTTGACCAATAGAAATATCTTTTCTCTGGGAATATCCTAACAGCTCACGTGTTTGTTTCAGTTGCAAATATTCAACTGCAAATATTTCCCAAATGGAAATACAATGTTTGTATTTATCAGAGAAAACAAACGTTTATTTGGTGGAAGGAAGGGTAGTCAATTTCACATGCTCTCAAAAAATATTTCTACAGGTCATTTACCAGCAACAATGCCTCATTTAAATAAAATAATCCTTAATTAGGAATTAAATCCTCCTTTTTTTGCAGCACTGAGAAAACTGAGACTTAGAGAGTTAAGAATATAAGTAAGGTCATAAGTGAAAAGAAAACATGTTTTTTCATTGAGTCTAGGTAATTGATTAATTTACCCTGACAGGTGACAGTGACAACAGTTAATGTGTTGCCTTTGTCAGGTAAATTTTAAAATGGTTCCCCTTGAATTAATAGCAAAGGAATATCTCAAATAATATGTATTTCATGATCAGGGAGGTAATATTTGGTAGATGTAGAGTTCCTCTCTTTAAGGTTAAGCAAATATGCCATTTCCTCACTTCAGGAAATGACTAATACAAGACAATCAAAATAAGAATTCAACTATATGATATTTAAAAGAAGTTTGTTTTGTTTTGGGGCTGTGGGCTATTTTATATATCTGTACAATCATCTTAAATTCAGCAGCATCAATTTTATTAAGTGGTTGTTACTTGACAAGCACTATGCTAGGCCCTGAGGAGACATTCATGAAAATGTTACTTTTTCTGCCCTCAGTCAATAAGGTTGCAGTCTAATAGGTGAGACATAACTTGGATTTTGAACTGGAAGGAACTAAACAAAAATAGCTGAGAAGGACTGGATATCAGACCGTTAAAGGGTAAGAAGATTTGTCAGAAAACATTGACTGCTCTTAATCAATTGATCAACCAGCACTTGTTAATGATCTACACTGTTTGAGTGCCTATAATACACAAGATAAAAATGAAAATCCTAGTGCTTAAGTAGTTCAATTGAAATCTATTATAAAGTAATAGAAGATACACCAGATCTGTATATTGAACCATAGTCAATGATCCCTGAGGAGTAACAAAGGATGAAAAAGAGGCAATGGGGAGAGAGAGAAGTAAAGGGAGAGTATTTTGAAACTAAAAACTATAGAAACGTCATTTATTTTTGGCAAAATCATATTATTACAGATTAGCAATCATCTAGGAAATAAAAGACTGATCACCTATGTTACGCTAAATGGTAGTGTAATTATTTGAATTCAGGATTGGTTCCATGCCTGCACCCAAAGAGTATGAATGGATTGATGGCAGTTTGGAAGGAAGTCACCAGAGGAGTGCACTAGGGGATAAATGTTTGGTTGTGAAGCATTAAGCATTACTTTCAGTTACTTAGTATCCCTGAATTACAAGTCTGTGAACCATCACAAAACTAAATTAGCAGAGCTAAGATCAGAATTTATGTAACACAAGGAGAAATATATAGTAATGAAAAAATACATGTGGTATAGAACTAATAAAATTTAACTCTGAATTATCTAAACAAGTTATTGAAAATCAAAAATGGGAAAAAATGATATGGACACCAACTACAATATTTTGGTGAGTTTGAATCTAGTTATAAAGTTAAAGTAAATTGGGTGCTAAAAGAAGGTAGAAGACAGAATAAAGAAAGAACCTCAGTATATATTTGACTTAGTGCCAATCACAGAATTACAAAAAGAGCTAAACATGTAAATTCATCTATAAAAATCTTACAAAAAGATAATGGGAACCTGTAAACAATGTTTTATTTTGTAAAACAGAGAACTAGTAGAACGTAAAACTAGTGCAAAGGAAGCTTGGCAAAATATCTAACTAAGAAAAGTCATTGCAAAGGCATTCAATAATTTAAACAGAATGAGGGCTACAAACAGAGGGAAATGGATAGTCACAAAAATATTATAAGAAACTATGTTCTCTATAAATCACAGTAGACCTACCACACTTAGACCCTAACATCACAGTCACTGAAAACATAAAAATGTCACTAAAAAGGACAAAGAAAGAAAAAGTATCTAGATTGGATATTGGATCTCTCTCTCTCTCTCTCTCTCTCTCTCTCTCTCTCTCTCTCTCTCTCTCTCTCCCTCTCTTTCTCTCTTTGTGTTGTTCAGTCATTTCAGTAGCATCTGATTCTTAGTGACTTCATTCAGGATTTTCTGGGTAAAAATACTAGAGCAGTTTGCCATTTCCTTCTCCAGTTCATTTTACATATGAAGAAACTGAGGTAAACAGGATTAGATACTTGCCCAGGTCACACAGTAAGTGCTTGTAACTAGATTCAAACTCACCAAAATGAGTCTTCCTGACTTCAGACCTGGCATTCTATCCACTGGCACTCCTAGCTGCCCTACCTATATCTATCCATATCATATAACCTAGTCTTTTAGATGAATGTGCATTTGGCATTAAATGACATGGACAGCTCATGAGACATGTATTTTCTGAAGTAGAGTTTGAATGCTTGGCAGTTCAGCTCTAGAGAGGACCTTACCAGATGATCTTCAGAATCTTCCTAAAATAAGTCCAATGAAAGAGGTTCAATTTTATGGCAGGGAGCTGAGCCACCTACTTACTACACATATAGAGTTGCATGTTGAAATGTAAGTTATATATGTATGCATATATACATATATGCATATGAATGTGTATACATGTACATATGTTTATACATATGTCTATATCGAGATACAAACATAAATATATGTGCATATATTTATACATGCACATTATCTTCTAGCAAAAACAAGATGAACATTTATTGGGTATGGCATAGAGGACATGTCAAATCAGGTATGATTTGGAGTAGATGGTCGCTGAGGTCATTTGAATTAATCTAAACCCAAAATTGAAAAGAAGAAAGTCTGTCTTCCTTTAATGAGGTTCCAAAAACACTTTGACTGTCCCCCAGATTCCCATAATATCAAAAGGCCCACCCCTTTTTCACTATGAACACCTTGCCATATGACAAAGATCTGTAATAGCATTGAGATTCTGGGATTCAGGGCTCTCAGATTTCCCTAATAATGAGCTTTCTTCACAGTTCTATGAGATCATCGGAAAGTAGATGAATTTATAACTAGAGAACAGTGAGCTTGATACCTAACAAAATTCTAGAATGCATTACTGAAGAAAATGTTTGTATGTACTTAAAAGGAGAAGCAGTGATCACTAAGAGCCAGTGTGATTCATCAATAAATAATGCTACTGTAATCTCATTTCATTTATATAGAAGTTATCAGGCTGATAGATTAGGAAGAATGTGGTAGATATAGTATACTTTCATCTTAACAAGGTATTTGACAGCTATCCACCCTATCACTGGGGACAAAACAAAAAGAGAGCAAAGGTAGATTCAGAATAGATAGAATGCCTAGGGCCGAAGTGTGGTGATTGATGGGTAGTAGTCAGCTAAAGGAACATCTCTACTATAGCACCCCAGGGTTATAGCCTTGGCACTCTTCTCTTCAATATCAATTATCTGGGAAAAGGCAAAGATGACATGCTAACCATGTGGGTGACACAAAACTAGCAAAGATAGATGATATATTTAATGGTAGAACCTAATATGGAATTATTATAGGGATAAATATAAAGTCTTACACTTGGGTTAAATAAATGACTTATATGAATACAACATGGCAGAGAAAATGCTTTTAAAATGTTCATGTTTAAAATAAAAAAAACTGAATTCATGGACAGCAAGATTGAGGTGAATCAACAGCATAATGTGATCTTTCTCTGCTTTAAGAAATTTGTAGCATCCAGAAGGATGGAGCTACTAATCCTGCCATATTCTGCTCTAATCAGACTATAAGTGGAATATTCTATTTGGTTCTGTATGCCACACTGAAAAATTGGAGTAACTTCCGGGGAGATAGATATATATAGAGAAGTGTGGACCATGTAAGGTAAGAACGCATCCGAGAGAAGGAACTAGAATGAAAGGGAGAAAACTAAGTGGAGAACATCATAACTATCTTTAAATATTTTAAGGATACAATATAGAATAGGGACTTTACTTGTATTTACTTTCCCCCAAAGAAAAGGACAATGACAAGTAGGCATAAGGGAAGGGAAAAAACTTAAGATTAAAGATGTCTCAAAGTAGAATTCTATCAAGGATTTATTTATATACTCTTCTAAGCATTTTGTGGTTTCCTGCATATTTATTCTTATGTCCAGATTCTGAACCCCTTTGTTCCCATGTGAGCATTCTCTTTTCTCATGGAGAAATTACTCAGAACTGTCATTCCAATATTACATATGTAAGAATTCCAATATCATTAACCCACATGCTTATATGGTAGAACACCAATACAATTTAGGGAGAACTCCAAAGCAAGTTACTGGCTTGGATTTAGAAGTAATTCTCCCTCAGGTACTCATACCTCAAGACTTATAGAATGAGAAAATAACAGATTATAAGAGTTGGAAGTTCCCTTACAGTCCATACTGTCCTACCTCTACCTGAACAATAATTCTTTCTACAACACCTCCAATAAGAAGCTATCCATTCTTTTCGCTTGATGACTTTTAATGAGATGGAACCTCTAAATCCTGATATTGTTCACTGCTGATCAATGTGTCACTGAGGGTCCACATTCAGCCTTCCTCTTATTCCCTATAAAAATGGAATCAGATCTGAGGGCCCCTTTTTTCATGCGATCTTCGTCACATGTTCCACCTGCAATCGATAAGGACATCTACACTTTGGTATAGGGATAAATACAAATATCTGTTTTGGAGTAAAATTGACAATGTTACAATACTTTCTTTTACACAAAGATAAAATCTACCTTTCCAAAACTTTTCTCCTTTCCTCTTAGCTCTGCCTACTGCAACCAAGTACAAGTCAATACCTTCTTCCATGTGACAGCCCTTCGAATATTTGAAGACAATTGTTATGACCCCCTGTTGTCTCTTCTCCAGGACAAGCATTTCCAATCCCTTCTGCCAATGCTCATAAAGATTCTACTAAGATTCTCTCACCATCTCCTGTTTGTCTTCTTCTGAACATGCTACAGATTTCTAAAAATAAATACACAATTCTTGATGTGGCTTGGCCAGACAGACTATAGCATAACTATGGACTTACTTTTGGCTACTATGATTCTCTCAATAAAGTATAGAATCATTTTAGATTCCCCCTCCACCATAGATGTTAATGCATATTGTTTGAAATCTACTAAAAAATTCCTCATAGGAATTTTATCTACCTATGTTTACTATGAACTATAATTATTAAGTTCACTTTTAGAAATACCAACTGTGTAGCTTCATATTTTTCCCTATTGAATCTTGTCTAATTTAATTTAATCCATCTGTTCATGCTGCAAGGATGTTAATATATTGGTATTCTGTCATCCAAGCTTTCTGTCATTAGCAAATTTGACAAGCACACCATTTAAGCCTCCATCAAAGGCACTGAAAAGTAAAGTTTAAACAGCATAGGGCACAGGATAGATCTATAGGTTACTTGAGTAAAGATGTCCCTCTAAGATATTATCTAGAAATGAATGACTACTCTTTGGTGTTGGTCATTCAACCAGTTCCAAGTCAACATAACTTCACTATCATTAAAATTCACTTATCTATAAAATCTATCCAATAGGCATAGCTAAGATAATGTATTTTGCCTTGACACTGCACTTCAGAACCATTTCTTTGTGCCCCTGAACAGTAAAACTCTTTGCCTTTCTATAACAAGGGGATATATAATTTGTTTAGTACATAGAATCTGATAACATGTGGGAAACATGAAGAAATCATATAAAATTAAATTCTCTAAAGAAATTACATAGCTTGTTCTTGTGTTTATTACCCTTAGCCCAACTTCTTTTATGACATCTGAAAAAAAATGAGGCCCAGTAAGGTGAGGTGACTTGCCAAGGACACACAAATAGTGAGCAGTGGAAGGCTACTTCAGTGGAAAGAATTCTGGATTTGGAGTAGAAAGATGGGGTCCAATTCTCTCTCTGTCAGATAGTTACTTCATCTCTCAGCCTTAGTTTCCTCATGCCAAATGAAGGAATTGAAATAAGTGGTCTCAATCTGTCATTCTATGTGTTGTTCTAGTCCTGGTTCCAATAACTTACCTTTGTTCCCCTTGAAAACCAAAATCTCTTCCACTCTGATATTTTCTGAGGCACTTAAGAAGAATTTATTAAACCTTAGATAAATTTATTGTGAAAAACAGGAAAAGAAGGAATACAAATTCTTTATACACAACAAATATGGTCCTGATACCTAAATCAGGGAGAGAAAAAAGAAAAAGAAAAATATAGATCCATACAGTTAATGAATGTGAAAATATTATAATAGGGGAGGAGCCAGAATGGCAGAATAGAAAGATTCACATATGCTAGCTCCAAACCCACAGCCAATGGATTTCCTGTAAAAAGAACTCCCAACAAATTCTGGACCAGTGGAAGACATGCAGCAACAGAGTGAAGGAGATTTCCATTCCAGAGAGCTTCGAAAAACCAATCCCAAAGGTCCGTCGTTCCAAAGGTCCGTCGTGCACCAGACGGGAACAGAGCCCAGCCCTTCCCTGGCCATGCAGCATGGAGAGGAACAGATCTGAGCAGACTTCAGGGATGGAATCTCAGGTGGTCGTGAAGGTCCCTCCACCCACAGGCACTACAGGTAAGTCAGAGAGATTTCTGGGCCGACTGAGAGGGCAGTGGGGTGTCTTCATAATTCAGGCCCTCTCAGGAGGCAGCGGCAGAGACAGCGGATGGCCAGAGGCTCCCAGAGCAGGCAAGAGCTTGGCAGGAGATCCATTATTGAAGGTCTCTGCATAAACGCCCTGAGGGAACTGAACCTGGGAGGCAGGCCTGCACCCACCTGAGAACCTGAACTTAATCCCTCTGAATAGCAGCCCCATCTGCCACTGAAAGCCCGGAGGCTGGGGAGAAGCATTGGAATCTCAGACCCCAAGCTCTAGCTAGACACATCTAGGCAGGGGTGGAGAGGAATCTCAGAAGTCAAGTAACTGGCTGGGAAAATGCCCAGAAAAGGGAAAAAAA
>CM053770.1:134770977-134801574 GCA_028658325.1 Potorous gilbertii
GGGAATGGGTGGGGAGGGAGGGATGGGGAGAAATTGGAACTCAAAGTTTAAGGAACAACCGTTGAGTGCTTTCCTTGCTACTAGGAAATAAGAAATGCAGGTAATGGGGAATAGAAAGTTATCTGGCCCTACAGGGCAAAAGAGAAGATGGGGTAAGGGAAGGGAGGGATGATAGATGAGAGGGCAGATTGGTAATATGGGTAATTAGAATGCTCAGTGTATTGGGGAGGGGGAAGGGGACAAATAGGGAGAAAATTTGGAACCCAAAATTTTGTGAAAATGAATGTAAAAAGTTAAATAAATTTATTTAATAAAAAACTCAACAATTTAAACATGTTGCTTCAAGGAAAAAGATGTAACATATTTTTGTCAAAAGATAAAATTGAAAATTTTATTTAAAAAGTAAGCATGTGGAAGAATTGGGAGGAAAATGTTTTTTTAGAAATGTTTACAGCTACAAATGATGTTATAATCGAAAATAACCTTTCCCAAGATTTAATTGTATAAGTTATAATCAATCTTCTGAAGTGACTGCAGACATAATTTCAGAAATACTTCTCTTGAAATAAAAAATGTCAGTCATCTGCAAAAAACAAAAGAAACAAATTGAGTATTGTGGAAATACAATCAGGAGAACCTAATACTTGGCAGCTTCTACATTAAGGGATTGAAGGACTTAGAATAGGAAATTCCAAAAGTCAAGGGAATTGGGATTAGAAATTCCAAATGTCAAAGGAATTGGGATCAAAACCAAGGCTCACCTACTCAGCAAAACTGGGTATAATTCTTCAAGGGAAAAAATGGTCATTCAAAGATATAGAGTGCTTTCAAACATTCTTGATGAAAAGACCAGAACTGAAGAGAAAATTTGACTTTCAAACACAAGAATCAAGAGAATTATGAAAAGGAAAACAGGAAAGAGAAATCTTAAAGGACTTTCTAAAGTTGAACTGTTTACATTCCTACATGGAAAGATAATATTGTAACTCTTGAAATATTTCTCAGTCTTTGGGTAGATGGAGGGATTATACACACCATACACACACACATACACACACACACACACAGCACTGGTTGAGTTGAATCAGAAGGAATGATATCTATAAAAAATAAAAATAAGGGGTGAGAGAGGAACATATTGGAAGTAGAAAGGGAGAAATTGAATGGGGCAAACTAACAATCATAAAAGAGATAAGAAAAACCTTGTTCAATGGAAAAGAAAAGGGAGGAGGTGAGAGGGGAAAAGTGAAGCCTACTCTCATCACATATGGCTAACGGAGGGAATAACATGCTCACTCAATTTGGTATGAAAATCTAGCTCACACTGCAGGAAAGTAAGTGAGAAGGAGACAAGTTGGGTAAGGGAGATGATAGAAGGGAGGGTAAATAGGAGGACAGAGTAATTAGAAGTAAACACTTTGGAAGGGACAAGGTCAAATAAGAGAATAGAATAAAGGGGGAACAGTGTAGGATGGAGGGGAATATAGTCAGTCTTATACAACATGGCTACTATGGAAGTCTTGTGCAAAACGATGTATATATAGCCTGTATTGAATTGCTTGCTTTCTCAGTGGGGATGGGTGGGGAGGGAAGAAGGGAGAGAAGTTGGAATTCCAAGTATTAGAAATGAATGTTGAGAATTGTTACTGCATATAACTGGGAAATAAGAAATGCAAGAAATGGGGTATAAAAATCTATCTTGCCCTTCAAGAAAAGAGAAAAGATGGGGATAAGGGAAGGGTGGTCTGTGATAGAAGGGAGGGCACATTGAGGGAGGGAGCAATCAGAATGCAAGGTGTTATGGGGTCAGGGGAAGGGAGAGATGGGGAGAAAAATTAGAACTCAAAATTTTGTGGAAATGAATGTCAAAATCTGAAAATAAACAAATAAAACTATAAAAAAAGAAAACTGAAATCATATTTTAAAAATTTCAATAAAAAAATTAAAAATAAATAAATTGTCCTTTCTGGATCTATATTCTAGATCAGTTGTTTTACCATTGAAGTATTTTGTGCTTTATTCTCTTTCCTCATTCTTTTGTTTCTGTTTGACTGATTCTTGATATCTCATAGTCATTGACTTCCCCTCACCCAATTCTAATTTTTAACAACTTTTCTTCTATCAGCTTTTTTACCTCCCTTTCATTTGATCCATTTTACTTTTTATGGAGTTCTCCTCTCCTGTGCATTTTTGCATCTCCTTTTCCATCAGGCCAATTCTACTTTTTAAGGACTTGTTCTCTACAGTCATTTTTTGTCCTTTTCCAAGCTACTGACTCACATACCTCTCATTTCTTTTCCCAATTTTTCTTTTGCCTCTCTTATTTGACATTTAAGATCCTTCCTGAGCTCTTACAAGAAGGCCATTTGAACTTGAGACTAGTTTATATTCCCCCTTGAGGTTTCGGTTGTGGGTATATTGACAATGTTATTCTCTTCTGAATTTGCGCCTTAATCTTCCCCGTCCCCACAATTTGAATCTATGGTCATTGTCCATTTCTTCTTTTTGCCCATGATTTTTTTCCTAATTCCTAGATTTTACAGTTGAGATCTCCTACTAGAGTGCATGGGACACTGGTCCAAGCTTCTTGTGCTAGGATTCCAGGACCTGGCCCCTGGTTTTGTGTGCTGGGATCTGAGGTTCTGGCATCTGGAGGTTGTAGGGGAGTCTGGCAGTTTGCCTGGTGCTGAGTTGCTGTCAGCAACAATTGTGCTCTAGGGCTAGGGGTGGGGAGTTTGGCCCCTGGGGGAGTCCTGCGCCCCCAGGCCTTCCACTCAAATGTTTGGCTGCTGGAGGGTGTCTGCCAGCCTGGAACTGTGCCTCCTGGAGTTGTGCTTCCTGGAGTTGTCATGAAACCCCAAGAGATTTGACTGCTCTAGAACACTGGCACATGTGGTGGTTTTCTGATCTGGGGTCTCCTGGTTGCTGTGCCTGGGCTGAGGCACTGGGAGTCTTAGTGTCGGTGCTTATTGTTCTACAATCTTGGGGTTCAGGATCTCCCCCTAGTTTGCTGAGGTGGGGCTTCCCCCTGACTTGTTGGGACACCTCCCATCCTCTACTGTTCCCCCCCCTCAGAGTGAGATGGGCCTTTCCTGTTAATCCCCCAAGCTTCTTAGACTACAAAACTGCTGTACTCTGTCTTTCTGCTGGTTCAATAGTTTCAAGGATTTTCCTGGGGTGATATTTTCTGGGTTTTCAGAGGTCAATAAGGGAGGGTGAGGGCAGCTTACTTCTTACTCTGCCGTCTTGGCTCCTGGAAGGGGAACTCCTAAGATTCACTATTAATCAAATTGTTATTTTCTATTGAAACCTAAATCTCTTAACCACATTGTCCTTATTACTTTGATTGTGTTAAAATTCATAAAATGAATTTTTAAAATATCTACTATTCTGAATTTACAAATTATTTGTTGAAGAGATTTTTTAATGAGTTTAAATCATGAGATCATTCAAAGGCTCCTTTTTGTGAAGATCAATGTACTGATTACCAAGCTTAAAAAGTTTTTTTAAATAGTATTTTATTTTTTTTTAATTACATGTAAAGACAATTTTTAATATGCATTTTTATTTAGTGTTTTATTTTCTCCTAATTCAATGTAAAAACAATTTTAAACATTAATTTTTAAAATTTTGATTTCTAAATTATCTCCTTCTATCCCCACATGCATCATTGAGAAGGCACGCAATTTGACATAGGTTTTGCATGTGCAAAACATTTTCATATTAGTCTTGTTGTAAAAGAAAATGTAAATCATAAAAAAAGAAAGAAAAATAAACTTTTCTAAAGTATACTTTGACCTGTATTCAGACTCCTTCAGTTCTTTCTCTGGGGATGGATAGTATTTTTCACCATTAGTCCCTCAGAGTTATCTTGGATTACTGTGTGATAGAGAATAACTAAGCTGTTCACAACTGATCATCTTACATTATAGCTGTTACTGTGTACAGTGTTCTCCTGGTTTAATCTATTTCGCTTTGCATTAGTTTATGTAAGTCTTTCCAATTTCTTTTTGAGAGCATCCTGCTTATCATTTCTTATACAACAATGGTATTACATCAAAATCATACATAGCAGCTTGTCCAGCAATTCTCCAGTTATTGACATCCCCTCAGTTTACAATTTTTGCCACAATGAAAAGATCTGCTATAAACATTTTTGTATGTATAGATCCTTTGCCTTTTTGACTTTTATCTCTTTGGGATACAGACCTAGTAATGGTATTTCTGGGTCAAAGGGCATCTAGGATTTTATAGACCTGTGGGCACAGTTCTAAATTACTCTCCAGGGTGGTTGAATCAGTTCCTGACTACATTAGTGTCTCAATTCTCCACATTCCCTCCAAAATTTGCCATTTTTCTTTTCTATCATATTAGCCAAATTGAAATGTGTGAGGTGATATCTTAGAATTGTTTTGATTTGCATTTATCCAATCAATGATTTAGAGACTTTTTTTTGTATGGCTATAGATTGATTTGATTACATTATCTGAAAACTAACTGTTCATATCTTTTGACCATTTGTTAATTCAGGAATGACTTATTTTTTAAAATTTAACTCTGTTCTCTATCTATTTCAAAACTTAGGCTTTTATCAGAGAAACTTGCTTCAAACACATTATCACAGTTGTGGTTGCTAACTGTATTTCCCTCCATCCCATCCCTCCTCATTTCTTCTATTATCTCTCCTTTCACCATGCCCCTCTTCAAAACCATTTTGCTTCTATTCTTCTATCACTCATCCCTTTTTTACCCCCCTTTCCTCCTATTTTCCTGTATGATATTTCTATACCCAACTGAGTGTGTATGTTATTCTTTCTTTGAACCAATTTTGATGAGAGTAAAATACTGCTGCCTCTCTCATCTTCCTCTCTACTATAAAAGTCCTTTCTTGCCTTCTTGATGTGAGGTAATTTGCCACATTCTACCTCTCTCTTTCTCCTTTATCCAGTACATTTCTCTTTCTCACTCACTTTTATTTTTGAAATACATCATTCCATCATATTCAACTCCTACCTCTGCTCTCTGTCTCTCTGTCTCTGTCTTTCCATATACACACACACACACACACACACACACACACACACACACACACACACACATATATATGTGTATATATACTCCTTGTAACTTCCCTAGTAATAAGAAAATTATTCTGATTAAATGCAGGAATGTAAACCTTATTGAACCTCTTGAAACCTTTCCTGCTGATCTCTTTATTCTTCTCTTGAGTCTTGTATATGAAAGTCAAATTTTCTATTCATGTTTGGTCATTTTATTAGGAATACTTGAAAGTCCTCTATTTCACTGAATGTCCATTTTTTTCACTCCTGAAGGATTATGTTCAATTTTGCATGGTAAGTGATTCTTAGTTGTAATCCTGTCTCCTTCACCCTCCAGAATATCATCTTCCAAGCCCTTTTTGATCTTATTACGCAGATGGTGCTAAATCTTGTGCTATCTTGACTATGTCTCCACAATATTTGAATGTTACTTTCTGGATGCTTGTAATATTTTCTCCTCCACTTGAAAGTGCTAGAATTTGGTTATAATATTTCTGAAAGTTTGCATTTCCAGAGGTCATCAGTGGATTCTTTTCATTTCTATTTTGCTCTCTGGTTCTAGAATATCAGGGAAGTTTTCTTTGATCATTTCATGAAATATGATGTCTAGGTTCTTTTCTTGATCAAAGCTTTTAAGTAGTCCAATAACTGTAAAATTTTCTTTGCTGGATCTCTTTTCTAGTTCATTTGTTATTCCTATGAGATATTTCACTTTTTTCTTCTTTTTTTTTCCATTTTTTTGAGTTGTTTGATTGTTTCTTGATGTCTCATAAAGTAATTAACTTCCACTTGTCAAATCTTAATTTTTAAGGAATTATGTTTCTTCAATGAGCTTTTGTAACTCCTTTTCTATTTGGCCAATTCTATTTCTTAAGTTCTTTTCTTCAGAATTGTTGTAGCTCTTTTTCGATCGGGGCAATTCTGCTTTTAAAGGCATACTTTTCCTCATTGGATTATTGAACCTTTTTTATTATTTGAGCTGTTCCTTTTTTCAGGTGTTATTTTCTTTTTTTTTCCTGAAAAATATAATACAAAAAAATAATTTTATTGTAGGTGAAGTGGGACAGCTGGACACAGTTTAGATGATTCCAATTTCGTTGGCAACATCTAGAGCATCATAGTCTGGAGCAAGTCAGATGAAGACCTTCTTGTCTCCATCAAGCCAGATCAGTGTGTTAAACTTGGCTATGTCAATGTCATACAGCTTTACTATCTGCTTGATCTGAGCCATATTGGCCTTAGCATCCACCATGAAGATTAGCATGTCTTCATAGTAAGATTTCATAGCAGCCTTAGTAGTCAAGCGAAACTTAATGATGTCATAGTGATCAAGCTTATTTCTCTGAGGGTCACTTTTCTGAGGGTTTTTGAGCTGCCTCCAAAGTCTTAGTATCTTGAGTTGCCAGAAGGTAGAGGATATAGAGATCTTCTTTTTCAGCACCACCTTCTTGGCCTTCAAGGCCTTAGACTTGGCTTCTGTAATAGGAGGTACAACAACTTCCTTCTTTACTTTCAGCATCATCTTGGGGGAAAGGGTTTTCTGTGGTGCTTCTCACATAAGGTGTTATTTTCTTCTGCATTTTTATGCCTCTTTTATCAAGCTATTGACTCCTTTTCATGATTTTCTTTCATCACTTTCATTTCTATTCCCGTTTTCCCCCTACTTCTCTTACTTGATATAAAAATATCTTTTTGTACTTTTTCCATGACCTGAGATGAATTCATATATTTCTTTGAGGTTTAGGATGTCAAGGTTTTAATTTTGTTTTCTTCTTATGAAAGTGTATTTTGATATTCCTTGTTACCATAGTAACTTTCTATACTCAGAATTTTTTCAGTTATTTGCTCATTTTTCCAACTTATTTCTTAACTTTTAACTCTTTGCTAAAGTAAGACTGCTTCCAAGATGGAGGATGCATTGTCCCAAGGTGTAGGGGTTTTGTTCAGCTGTTTTTACAGATACTTATAGGGACCCCTAAATTTTCAGTACTTCCAGGGTGATATGATTTAGGGAGATGTATGTTTACTACTCTGCTGCTCTGTGCTCTGCTCTATGATTAAACCACAAGCACTCTTTTCTGTTCTTGAACTGTGAAAAGGGTGTTTGCTCTACTGTGTTCACAAGCTTCTTCTTGCCCTGAGACTGCCTCCAGATCCAAGTATGGGCAATATAACAGAGTCCTGTCCCCCAATGCCAGTCAGGAGATCTCTCTCTGGACTGGCTATCCAACCCCTTTGCCATCTTTCATTTCAGAGCCCCAGAAAGAGTCACTACAGTTGCTGATTTAATCACTCCCTAGGCCAGCCTCTTATTTGCTGGGACCTGGTCTGTGCTGCCAGGGCCTGCCCTGGACTGAACTCCATAATCACTCAGATGTGACAGACCTTTCCTTCTGAGCTTCTAAGTTGTCTTGGGGTGGAAAATTGTTTCTCCCTGTCTTTTTATTGGTTCTGCTACTCTAGAATTTTTTTGAGGCATTACTTAAAGTTGTTCAGAGGGGTTTGGGGGAGAGCTTAGGTGAGTTCCTGCCTTTTCTTCACTATCTTGGATCCATGTTTTATGCTGATTACCAAGCCCTAGCATTCGAAAGAACTCTCAGGATAAGAATCCTAATCTTATAAAGAGTTTGGCATACCTTTTCCTATAGGAAAAATCAAGGGGATTCCTGTTGGCCAGACTGTGATATGGACAACTATAGAATTGACTTTCATTGGATGTTTAAATGTCCTTACTCTTTTTACATTATATAGCTACATTTATCTTTTTTTTATTTTTTTCTTTTATGAATTTGAAATTCAATTGCTCTGTGCACCTATATTTTATTTAGCAGGTATTAAAATTTCTCAGTCTTGGAAAAATTTGTTTTTTTTATCAATGCCTAAATTCTTTCTAATCAATTTAGAAATAAACTGTATAGAAAAGTTTTTCTTTTAATTCAAAGTAATTTCCTTAATCTTTAAAAATATAGAATTAATTTTTTCTATGATTTTTCAAGGTTAATGAACAATTTTGTAGAATTCAATTTTTTTCTGCTTGATTTGTGAAAGATTTCTTTATAGCTACTTAAAAATTGTTTTCTTTAATATTAAAGTTCTCAAAATTGACATCTACATGGCAGCTGAGTTCATTTAATCCACAGAATTTAACCCATGTTATTGCATGGATTCTAATCATCTGTACATCATTTTCCCACAAGTTTCTAGTCATTTTAAAATATAATTTTCTTTTTTTAGCATTTTGAATTATTGTTCATTTTGTTTATTTCTGATAGCATGATACTTCTTAGATTTCCTTGAAATTTTATGTTCCCAATGTTAATTTATTTTACTTGTCAAAATCCAAATATCTTTCTAATTTGTTTCTTAATTTTTCCCCAATATTCTTTTCTTAATAGAAGTATCTCTTAAATTAACATCTATTGGTGAGTTTCTCTGCATGTTCATTTTTTTTTACAACATTTCCTATGCTTTTTTCCTAAAGAATCAATTATTTCTTATCTTTTTGACAAAATATGTATCAACTTGGGGGATAGTGTTATGTGACAAAGACAAAAATAATCATTGATTCTCTATTCCTGTTAAGTAGTGTACACTTCAATTTGCTTTAAAAAAACTTTCTTTGTGCTTATTATGTATCCTGGCTGCCAAATGTCCAGAGGTACTAAGGTTATAGAAAGGGAAATTGAGTAAAATGTTTTTCAATGCTTTTAATGAGTAATAGAAAAATAGAAATATTTCTACTTTCATTTAAACATCACCTTCTTTAATTGACCTTTATTCATCTTGTTTTTGTCAGGAGGAATTAAATAAACTATCTTCCCTAAGGTCAGGAATGTGTTCATCTATGTTAGATTTCTCCAAAGATCCTAATATGCTTTCTCTCTCTCTTTCTCTCTCTGATTGGCAGTTCTTCCCAAGTGATCCATGTTTTCATTTCCCTTCATACTATACTCCTTATTTGCTGGCCTTTCTCTACTATGCCTCTCCTCTCCACTGGGGACTTATAACTCCTCCCAACCTTCCCTGAAACTCATTGAAATGAATGTGACTATCTGTATAAAGTTCTTCCACCCATCCTGTGATTCATACTAGGAATGCTTAAATAGAAGTGTCAATATTCCATGTTGTTTTGCAATGGGACAACAACCCCTTTTCCTGAATCCCACAATATCAGGAAAGTCTGATAGAGACATCACTAGCATAACTCTATTCATTTCTGGAGGCACCTTTCAAAAATAACTTAGATTATTTGTCAGTGTCACCATGTGTGAACCCATAAATTTTTCAGGCCTTGAAGGGATCAATTAAATAGGAATTTGCCAAATATAACTCTAGAAGAAAATTGGCCAAGGAGCCACAGAGCTCTCCATTTCATTCCCTATTTCCTCTTATGAATACAAAATTATTTCATATGCTAGAGAAAAAATATATCAAAGACTAGACCAAAATCAAGACTGGAGATAATTTGCATAGCTAATACATATGCTAAATAGTTCTGTTCTATAGTAGCAGTGCTTAACCAAGGCCAAATTGTTATTTTATTTCATATCTCATCATATGGGAAAACATTTCGTTGTCATCTCTATTCCTTATCAGTTATTGTTGAGGCTAAATATCATAATTACAAGGCTGGTAAAATTGAGGAACTGAAGCAGCAAGATCTGATGTACCTCTTTGACTTTTGTTAAATAGAAAGGTCAATATTATTCATAATAGCTTTGAGACTAATATCTAAAACTTCAATCCAGTTTTTCATTAATATCAGAGTCTTAAGGAGGATAAGAGAATTGGTTCATCTATGTCTGAGTTTGAAGAGGGTAAATTTGGGTGGAGTAGTTTTCTGTATGAAACAGGAAATTTTCAGAACTCTATATATCAATCAAAACAGCTTATTGATGAGTGTTTATGCCGGGCAAGATGTTATGTTTAAAACTGAGCCTTCACACTCAAGGAATTTGTAAGCTAATGACAGACTTTAAATGTGCATGCACATGAAATATTGAATAATGCTTCAAAAGCTGACATCAAATTCAAGAATTTAAAAGATGTCACATGGTAGCTCAGGATATCTTTTCAAAAATGTCCCTAAGTCACTGACTACTTTCAGTCAAAGTTCTCATTAATGAGCCAGATATTGCTTTTGTATTACTAGTTCACTTTATACGTGCTACATATTCATTAGGGTTATTGCTGGTTTACTTCAAGGGAAGGGAAATTATGTTTTTAAGGTATAATGTATAATTCAGCATATAAACAATTTATAATCTGTACAAAATTTTATAATCCTGTACAAAATTTTCTTGGGAATCAGTAGGTTACATGTACTTTTACAACTCTGCTTACTTAAGTTCAAAAAGCACCCAGAGGTTGTGTCTAGAGAAAGCACGAACAAGGAGATGTAGGAAATCTTGTGAATTCATTTTCTTTCTAATGACATGAAGACTTATCTAGATTACTAAGGAAATAATGAACTAAAATGATGAACTATTTGGGTCAGGAGCTGTGATGACTTGGTGAGTTCAATTATATTTAAAGCAAGTGAAAAAGTAGACAAAACACAAAGGGTCTATGTTAACTTGAAAAAACCAAATCACCCTCAAGCCCCTCAGTCTGCTTCCATATGGTATGGATGACATCAGGTGACCTAAGCCTTTATTTGATGTGATTTGGATCAAGCTTAACAATTGGCAATATCTATCTAGATTTAGGTACCAGCAACATTACAATATGAGCCACGGAGGTGGTTTTTTTTTTTCACTTGATAGTTAGTTCTACACCTGGAATAATAAGTAGTGCTGAATGCTCACCCATCATTTTTGCACTTAGTGACTTGATCTATAAAGACTGGATCAAAAATAATATGAATGTATACACCTAGAGACTTCAGCAAGCAATAATTTATTATGTAATAATTAACCCTCTACTTTTTGATCAGTATTTCACTTTTGTTCAACTCTTCATGACTTCATTTAGAGTTCTCTTGGCATATACTGGAGCAGTTTGACATTTCCTTCTCCATATCATTTTACAGATAAGGAAACTCAGGTAAACAGAGTTTAAGGGACTTGCCTAAGATCACACAGGTAGTAAGTGCCTGAGGCTAGATTTGAACTGAAGAAGAAGTGTTATAACTCCAGGCCCAGTGCTATATCCATTGTGCCACTTAGCTGCCCAAATTATTAGTTAGGAATTACTTTAGAAGACTTCAACTAAAATATTTCTTTTTTCAAAGTATGCATATATATATATAGATATGAATGTGTGTGTGTGCATGCATATATACATGTGTGTATGCAGGTATATATAAGTGTGTGCTCTAGTCATGGAGTAAAAAAGTCAGGATTATCTAAATATTTACTACTTATGCAAAATCTATCAATGGATACTTCATGGTGCCAATGTAGGTGTACTCTACACTGGACAGATCACAATCCATTCATATCATCTTCTGGAAAAATCTGAGGATCATAGGATCTTAAAGTTAGACCTGCAAGGGCACTTGGAAGATATTTGGTCCAACTCTTTCATTTGGTGGAGGCATAAACTGAAGCCCTGAGAGTTTAAGGGACTGTTGAAGGTCAAAGATGTACTAAGTGGCAAAAGTGGGGTTTGAACCCAGTTCCCTTAACTCCACTTCCAATGTTCTTGACCCTCTGCCAAGCCTATTACATTTTATTCATGACCTCCTATAAATCATTTTTAGAAGATTTATCCAACATTTGGTAATTTTACCTAGACAATTTGGTAATAACATCTAGGTAATTAACATCTTAAAATTTTCATTTATTTATTTTTAGTTCTCAACATTTTCTTTTATAAGATTTTGAGTTCTAAATTTTCTCCTCCTTCTTCTTGTTCTTCTCCCCAAAAGGGTATGCAGTCTGATATAGGCTGTACACATACATTCATATTAAACACATTTTCATTAGCCATGTTGTAAAGAAGAATTGGAACCAATGGGAGAAAACATGATAAAAAAGAAACTACAGAGAGAGAGGGAGGGGGAGAGAGAGAGAGAGAGAGAGAGAGAGAGAGAGAGAGAGAGAGAGAGAGAGAGAGAGAGAGAGAACAAACAGTAATTTAGATCTACATTCAAACTCCATAGTCCTTTTCCTGGATGTGAATAGCACTTTCCATAATGAGCCTTTTGGAGTTGTCTTAAGATTCTTGCATTGTTGAGAAGAACTAAGTCTATCAAAAATTATGCCTCATACATCGTTGTTGTTACTGTGTCCAATATTCTCCTGGTTCTGCTCACTTCTCTCAGCATTGGTTCATGTAAATCTTTCCAGGTTTTTCTGAAATCTGTCTACTCATCATTTCTTATGGAACAATAGTTTTCCATTACATTCATATACCACAACTTGTTCAGTTATTCCCCCCGACCCCCGCAACTGATGGGCATCCCCTCAATTTCCAGTTCTTGCCCACCACCAGAAGAGCTGCTATAAATGTTTTTGTACATGTATATCATTTCCCATTTTTATGGTCTTTTGGGGATATAGTAGGCAATTAACATTTTGTAATAATATTGCAACATCTAAGCAGTCTGGGGTTACCTTCTGCTACCTACATGACTAGCATTCTCACTTTTCTGATCACATATTTCCTTAATGCTACTTCTAGAAGACTAGTCATAAGTCACTTTCAATATTGATTCTTCATGGATTATGATAGTTTATGATTTGAGACCACATTACATCACCAGAACACATATCAAGAATCTGAAATTTCTCAGCACCTTCTAATTCTACCTCAGACTCTTACTTGTTTTGTGACCCTTGGTTGGAAAAGTACATTTTCTGTACCTCAGTATTAATGACTGTTTAATAAGGAAAATAATAGCACCTTCCTTGAAGGATTGTTGTGAGGATCAAATGAGATATTTGTAAAACACGTTGCACTCTTTACTTGACACATAGTAGGGGCTTAATAATTACTTGTTCCCTCACTTTCTTTCCTCCCTCTCATCTATAATGTAACGATGGAGTCTACAGTCTTTTCTAATTCTCATCCATTGATTGCATGATCTTATTCACTTCTGGAACCAAAAGACCATCCTCTGTATGGTGAATTCAGTGAACAACAACCCTGACTTTAGCTGAACTGGCCTTCAAACAGAAGCATGAGCTATGTTTGGTAGAATCAGCCAAAGCTTGCATTCCTCTGATGTAGCCTTAGCCAAAACAGTATCACTTCTCCACCAAAATGAAGGATCACATTTGGATTTTAACAAAGGAATAGAAAATACTAGCATTACAAAGATGGTGCTTTGGTATAGCAAACAGCTTCAGATACTTATTCTACAGCATCTCCTTTGTAATGCTGGCCATTCTCTTCATCTTATTTAATTCTAGCACTGGCTGTACTGACTCAATGAACTACCCATTCAAATGTATGGCCTAGTCTGGAAAAGAGACATTGTTTATATATTTGTATTTTTGTTTGTCAGTTTGTTCTTAGATAGATTGTGAAGCTGATATCTTTTGAGATAGTGTGGATCTCATTAAGTAGATCTTTTATTGTTGATAGGCTTGATGAAATCAACTCAAAGCCATCTACAAATAGAAATATCTGGAAGAACTAGCCATCTATTTGGGTTCCCTCTTCAATTTGCATTCTTTATAAGAAGACATTCTCCATAACAATACATAGCACTGGCATTGGCAAGTATACACGTCAGTGCTTTTAGCCTCAATTCATATTGACAGGCAGAGGACCATTGATCAATATTTTCTCTGTGGTTGTATCTAGCAAGGATATTGTATAATTATGAGTCATCTTTTTGGGGGTGTTAGAGATTTCTTTTAAAGGCGTTATTTTTCTTACATAATTTTGTAAAATGGAAAGGGTAAACAGGAGCAGTTCTTGGATTCTTTACAAGTGTTGAGCAATTGTGTTACTGTTAAGATGCAGTCTCTTATAGAAAGTCATCAATATAAAAGTACTCTTCTTCCCTTCACACATTTTTATCAATACACTTGATACATGTAAATGAGAATGAAGATCTTATAGGAAGGGTAACGGTCCTAAAATATTTTTTTAAGTATACCCCTGTCAGTGATTTTTTGACTTTTTGTTGGTTTTTTTTCTGGTAGGTATTCGTAGTGAGGAATAGGGAAGATTTTCCCACTGGAACTCAAACAACAAGGACAATTGGGGTTAGTTTATAAATGTCTGGAGAGCTCTCTGCCCAATCCAAAAGGAGGAGGGTTGAAAGGGTGCATAGCTGTAAAAATTGGCAGAGTTGGGGAATGTTAGATTGTAATGAGTGAAGAGTGGTGGCATGGTTGTGTGGAGACAAGCCCAACAATTAGATATCATAGGGAGAGTGATATGCCACTTGTCTTCCCACCCTTTGTTTAGTTGATCACATACCACATAGGACCAAACCATGATACCCTTGGAATCATGCCTCAGTTCTCACTTTGGAAACTATTGATATAGAAGACAGATGACTGAGATTTCTGTCCTGTTTCAGACATTTTCTAGCTGTGCGATCATGAACAAGTCACTTAACCTCTCAGAGCTTCAGCATCCTTGTCTCCAAACATAAATTATATAATATTTGAATGACCAGAAGAGTTAGTTGTAAAGAATATATTTTGCCAAATTTAGAATACTATAGAAATGTAAATGCTATAGAAATGTATAGAAATGTAATGTTATTGTATTAGATTTCTCTCACAACTATTTCATAGTGACAAGGTAAATAGGTCAGTGTTTGCTGTTTGTAGATATCCTCTCAGTTGTCCCAGCCAGTTAGTTGACTTTTGAGACCTTTGTCAAGAGGAGGGTATATTCTGGGGACCTATAAGTTCTCAGTTCCTCCAAGATGGCACAATCAAGGGAGAGGAGTTTACTCCTCTCTTGACCTGCACACTGGTCTTGGAGCAATCAAGAACTCTTCTGCCCAGAATCTGCAATTGAATTCCCTCACCACAACAGCATCTAGCTCCACTGCCAGGGCTCCTCCTCACCCCTGGGTGTATCTCAAATTCTCCCAGGGACTTTAGGCAGAGGTCTCCCAGGGCTGCCACTCAGGGCTGAGGTTAGATCAGCCCTTAAATTCCTCCAGGGGTTCTGGGTGGAGGGTTCAAAAAATGGCAGCTACTAGAACCTTCCCACTGACCTTTGAAGCTATCTGTGGTGTTTATGGGTTGAGGAATCTGGAAACTGCTCCTGGTGGTGCCCTGAATCCTATTCTGGGTCCTGTCCCTGCTGCTCCATGCTGGTCTGTGCTCCTTGAGCTGGTCTGGTCTGCCTTCCTCATGCTGGTCTGGTCTACCCTTTTTCAACATTTTTAAACTCTAAGTATCTTATATTAGTGTCAAACTGTCGTATTTACTATTCCCAGAAATTGGCAACCAACCCTCTGCCTCTGTTCCTTTACACAGATTTCTCCCATACCTAGAATGTGCTCTCTCCCTCTTAGAATTCCTAGCTTCCATCAAGACTCAGTTCAGGTACTATCTTATGAAAAGCCTTTTCTGCTTTCTCTGTTAGTGCTTATTCCCCAACTTCCCCCTCAAATTATCATGGATACACAAATCCATACATACTGTGTGTTGTATACCTGCAATAGAAGGTAAGCTCCTTAAAGGCAGGGAATATGTACCATTTTATCTGTGTGTCTCCATTGCCCAATACAAAGATTTAAATATAGTAGATACTTACAAATGTTTCTTGGATTTGGATTGAACTGCACACTACAGAAATGCTAACAAATTTGTTCCATTTTCCATCAATTTATTGTACTCCTTCCAGTTTCACCTGTAAAAGCTCTAGGGAAAATGTGTCTTTTGGGGGACTTCATGCCAAGGTTTCCACAGACTTGTTTTCCCCTCTATTGCTTTTCACTGTTTTATGAAGCAACACTGCTCACAATCTTCTGCCAAAAAATACTTTAGCCATGGGAATCCACCCAGAAAATCTGGAAAAAATCACTTCCTAACAAACTCCAGTATGCTGACACCAACTTATCTTTCGCTGAAGTACCATTTTGCTAAATTAATGGAGAGTTTTATTGAAACAACAGAGAAAATAAAATGAAACTCAAAACACACACTTGGAAAACAAACAGATATGACCTGCTGAGTGAACCTCTCCCTTAGAATAGTGTAAATTACCCTTTCCTTACAGTCTTGAATATACAGCTTCCTCTCCCTCCCTACTTGCCAGATAATCTCACAAGGCATTTTCAATCATAATTCTGTTTTAGTCCTTTTTTTTCAATAGGTGTCCCCAAGAGCTGTCTCTACAGTGTCTCCAGCAGATGTTTTTGGACATTGCTTTCTATTGTAGCTTTTTCTCTTTTACCCAGGGATCCTTAGGGTCTTCACCTCCCAGTTTGATTTTTTTAAAGGGTCATTTCTTGGAGAATTACTTAAAGAGTAATGGGCCATCTCCAGTTATCCTGATGAATATCTGGCCACTGGATCAAAATGGCTCTGGAGGAGACAGTAAGACTGGTGACTTTGTGCAGCCCTCCCTCATTCAAATCAAAGTCAACTGCAAGTCATATCATCATCTTGAAGTCAGGGTCTTCTTGGAGAACGAAGGACAAATACAACAATAGTCTGTAGTTCTATCAGCAGTGTCTCCAATCAAGGAAGAAATTAATAGGGGGGAGGAGCCAAGATGGCAGAGTAGAAAGACTCACATATGCTAGCTCCGAACCCACAGCCCATGGATTTCCTGTAAAAAGAACTCCCAACAAATTTTGGAACAGTGGAAGCAACGCAGCAACAGAGTAAAGGAGATTTCTGTTCCAGAGAGCACCTGAAAAACCAAACCCAAAGGTCCATCGCGCACCGGACAGGAGCAGAGCCCAGCCCTATCTTGGCCGTGCAGCCCCAAGAGGAGCAGATCTGAGCAGGCTACAGGGATGGAATCTCTGCTGGCTGTGAAGGTCCCTCCACCCACAGACGCACAGGTCAGTGAGAGAGACTTCTGGGCTGGCTGAGAGGGGAGCAGGGTGTCTCCATAACTCAGGGCCCCTCAGGAGGCAGGGGCAGAGGCAGCAGCAGCCAGAGTCTCCCAGAGCATGCAGGAGCTCAGGTCCATTAGGGAAAGTCTCTGCATAAACCCCCTGAGGGAACTGAGCCTGGGAGGTGGTCCTGCCCCCACCTGAGGACCTGAACTTAATCCCACTGAATAGCAGTCCCGCCTGCTGCTGAAAGCCCTGAGACTGGGGAGCACCATTAGAATCTCAGACCCCAAGCACTAGCTAGGCACATCTAGGCAGGGGTGGAGAGGAATCTCAGAAGTCAAGTAACTGGCTGGGAAAATGCCCAGAAAAGGGAAAAAAAAATAAGACCATAGAAGGTTATTTTCTTAGTGAACAGATTTTTTCCGCTTTTCCTTTCTGATGAGGAAGAACAATGCTTACCATCAGGGAAAGACATAAGAGTCAAGGCCTCTGTATCCCAAACACCTGAAAAAGATATCCAATGGGCTCAGGCCATGGAAGAGCTCAAAAAGGATTTTGAAAATCAAGTTAGACAGGTGGAGGAAAAACTGGGAAGAGAAATGAGAGAGATGCAAGAAAAGCATGAAAAACGGGTCAATACCTTAGTAAAGGAGACCCAGAAAAATGCTGAAGAAAATAACACCTTGAAAAATAGGCTAACTCCATTGGCAAAAGAGGTTCAAAAAGCCAATGAGGAGAAGAATGCTTTCAAAAGCAAAATTAGCCCAATGGAAAAAGAGGTTCAAAAGCTCACTGAAGAAAATAGTTCTCTCAAAATAAGAATGGAACAGATGGAGGCTAATGACTTTTTGAGACACCAAGAAGTCACAAAACAAAACCAAAAAAATGAAAAAATGGAAGAGAATGTGAAATATCTCATTGGAAAAACAACTGACCTGGAAAATAGATCCAGGATAGCCAATTTAAAAATTATGGGAAAATATGGTCTTTCAATCAAATAGTGGACTTTCAAGCATTCTTGATGAAAAGACCAGAGCTGAAAAGAAAATTTAACTTTAAAAAGTAAACTGCAAAGCGAAATCATAAGGGACTTACCAGAGTTTAACTCTTTACATTCCTACTTGGAAAGGCAATATTTGTAACTCCTGAAACTTTTCAGTATCTGGGTAGTTGGTGGGATCACACACACACACATACACACACATGTACACACATGTGCACACACACACAGAGACAGAGAGCACAGAGTGAATTGAATAGGATGGGATCATATCTTAAAAGAAATCAAGGTAAACGGTGAGAGAGAAATGGAGTGGGAGGAGAGAGGGTGAAATGGAATGGGGCAAATTATCTCTCATAGAAGAGGCAAGCAGGAGATTTTTTAGTGGAGGGAAAAAGAGGAGAGCTGAGAAAAAAAAACATTAAGTTTATTCTCATCACATATTCGACTAAAGGAAGGAATAAAGTGCACACTCATTTTGGTATGAAAACCTGTCTTACAATACAGAAAAGTGGGGGAGAAAGAGGTAAGCAGGATTGGGGGGATGATGGAAAGGAGGGCAATGGGAGGAGGGAGCAATTTGAAGTCAACACTCTTGGGGAGGGACAGGATCAAAAGAGAGAATAGAAACAACGGGAGGCAGGATAGGCTGGAGGGAAATATAGTTAGTCTTACACAACACGACTATTATGGAAGTCATTTGCAAAACTACACAGATATGGCCTATATTGAATTGCCTACCTTCCCAAAGGGAATGGGTGGGGAGGGAGGAATGGGGAGAAGTTGGAACTCAAAGTTTTAGGAACAACTGTTGAGTATTGTTCTTGCTACTAGTAAATAAGAAATACAGGTAATGGGGAATAGAAAGTTAACTAGACCTACAGGACAAAAGAGAAGATGGGGTAAGGGATGGGAAGGATGAAAGAAGAGAGGGCAGATTGGTGATATGGGAAATTAAAATGATCACTGTATTGGGTTGGGGGGAGGGGACAAATGGGGAGAAAATTTGGAACCCAAATTTTGTGAAAATGAATGTAAAAAGTTAAATAAATACATTTATATTAAAAAAAGAAAGAAATTAATAAATCAATTGATCTGGGGAATGAAAATAAACAGTAAAAGTGAGTCTCTATGTTTGACCTTCTCTCCTTCATTGCTTCTTTGCATTTTGGTCAGGAAAGACCAAAACTCTCTGCTGTGGAAAAACAAAAACAAAAACTGTCTTTCATTGGATACACTCCTTGATAGCAGAAAAGGCAGTTTTCCTTATTTATCAGAGACAAATGTCTCCAAGAAACATCTCTGACTAGTTATCCTACTAATGTTGATCTTTGACCTCATAACTTGCCTAGAGACAAGTTAATGTCCACTTTCCAACTTAGGAAAACTCAAACACAAACCTACTATGCTCTATCTTCCTCCGATACTTGTAAGGGAACCACCTCTTCTACATGCAGAAACACACCACACTTATTTTTAAGAGTTTATAACATATCACAGTTATCAGTAACTGCTGCCACTTACCAATTTTTAATAAGGTGAGCCTGTTGGGGAAAACAGAGGAGTAGGAGGAATGGACCTTCACATCCCCTGAGAAATAGTCTTCATTTTAAAAAGGAAGAAGTTTCCATCCCTACTTACAAATGTAATCAGAGAAAGAGTATTTCATTTTGCTCTGAGAAGACTTTCATGTGAGACAGAGGACTTGGACTGGACTGGAAAGGGTTCATAAACTTAGATTTGGGAAGAATGGGAGGGCTTTTGAAGATGATTTAACATCACAAGAAAACACATGGAGGAAGGAATAACAATGCTATATATTGGCTATATATTAGCCTCATTAGCATAGAGCATTCCTGTTGGAGAACAATGATGAAATACAGAATTTTCAGACCATTGTCATAATGAAGGATCTGGATAGGTGGAGGCTGATGCTACATAGGAAAGAGGGAGTGACATTGACAGTGATGTCCTTTCATGACATCTACTCTCCTTTCCACCATTATTTGGCAGGAGAATATGGACCTTTCCTCTGGAGCCAACTCCTCTGGATAGTGTTTAGAGGACTCTTCAAAATATTACCACCTGGACTCTCATTATCAGAGGGTCTAGCAGCTCATCTTTCTATCAATAATTACCACTGTCAATCTGTCAGTCAATGAGTCAGCATTTATTAAGCTCCTATTCTGTCCCAGGCATGGGGACTAAGCATGGGGAAATATGGTAAGCATGGGGATACCAAGAAAGGCAAAACAATCCTAACTCTCAAGAAGTTTACAGTCTAACAGGTGGGAGGGGACATGCAAACAACTATGTACAAATGACACAGAAATTGGAGGTGTTCTGAAAGAGAAGGCAGTTTAAGATTAAGGACAACTAGGAAAGGCTTCTTGTCGTGTGGGACCTTAACTGAGACTTGAGGAAGCCAGGAACCTAAGAAACAAAAAAGAGGCGGGATAGAGTTCCAAGCATAGAGAATAGTTGTTGAAAACCATTGGAGTCCAGATCATCCCTTGAAAAAAAGTGGGAGGGGGGAGGGAAGAAAGGAAAATGCAAAATCATTTATTAAGCACCCACTATATACACATCATTTTGCTATATTTAAGACACACATTTGCATATCTGTACACACACATTATCTATATATAGGTATAGGCATAGTCATAAGCATATGTGTGTGTATATATATGTGTGTGTATGTATGTATATGTGTATATATATATGTGTGTGTGTGTGTGTGTGTGTGTATGTATATATGTACATGTAGGTATAGATGTTTGGATAAATATAGGTATTGTTGTTCAGTTATTCAGTCCCGTGTAACTCTGTGACCCTGTATGAGGTTTTCTTGATAAAGATACTGGAGTGGTTTGCCATGTGTTTCTCCAGTGAATTAAGGCAAACAGAAGTCAATTGATTTGCCCTGTGAGTTTCTGAGATCAGATTTGAACTTAGGTCTTTCTGAGTCATGGCCTAGTGCTCTATCCACTGAGTCACCTAGCTGCCTCCATGTAGAGATAGTGCTATAAGTGTGTGTGTGTGTGTGTGTGTGTTTTTCTGTGCGTGTAAATGAGTGAACACACACACATACATACATATTTGTGTGATGTATAAAAACATGTATAATATGTATATATAGATATATGTATTTATGTATGTATATATAAGAAAGAGAACCCCTGCCTTCAAGAAGTTTACCTTCTAATATGGAAATGAGTAATACTTCCACTACCTTGAAGGAGAAAGGATTTGCCACTATCTTATCCCTGGAATTGTGTTAGACAGAGACAGGTGAAAGAAGTGAACCTTCCCAATACAACTTTGTGGAATACCATTATCATTAATTGTGCTTTCCTTGCCTCATATTTTTTTTAGGTATTATGTAAGAGAGGGGAATGGATTCCCCAGTTTTGTAGACCCTTCCCTTGCTCATCCTATATCTTTCCTGACTACCTTTGCCATAAGGCTTCATATCTACTGCTTTAATTACTGCCCCACTTCTATGGCCAGAAATTTCCCATCTGTGCCTTCGTTGTGATTCAAAATGACCATTTATGAAACACACACACAGAAACAACAATAGCAGTCACCTTATTTATGCTATAACTTTCTTTGTATGTTCTATCTAACCTAACTTTAAACAAATTCTTAATGTCTAGCTTCCATTTTTCACCTTGCCCTTTGGAAATACCACACTATCATTAATACATTCTCCTTTATCATAGATCTCATTATCTCACTCTTTCAGTCTTCTTGAACTCATTGAATCTTGGCTTCTTCTCATTGACATCCATTCCTAATATTCTTTCCAGTTCAAGCTCCTCCTCTAATCTGCTTGGCCCCTCTCCCACCAGCCTCCATTTTTACAATTTTCTCTTATCTTTTTTTCCTTGTATCTATGAGCCACCAGTTCACTCTCCTTCCTTTCTCAAGAAGTAGAATACTTGGGATCACCATATTCCTGTCCACTCCAAACTCTGCCCTTAGTACTTAACTGTCAATTATGGTGATACTTAAAAATTTTGGTGTCCTAAAGTACCAACTACCTCTGCTCAATTACGTCTCTATCTTACTTTACTCATTTAAAGGGTTGGCCATAGCCTCGACTTAGCCATCATCCAAAATTGTTCCACCTCCCTGACCTTGAAATAAAAACTTCCCCTTTCTGGCCATGTCTTTCATTATCCTTGTTCTAATTTTACTTTCCTTTTTCATAGTCTTGAAACTAGAGTTAAATAGTTTAGTCATTCAACTTCTCTGTCTCCAAGTCTTCCTAGTCAAGCTTTAACCCTGGATCAATCAATTAATCATTTAATCAATCAACAAAAATATATTAAATACCAACTAGTGTCAGACAATGTGCTAAGCAATGGAGATACAAACACAAAGAATGAAGCAATCTCTACTCTTATAGAGGGTACAATCATTCCTAGGAGATATTGCAGGTTCAGATCCAGATCAACACAATAAAGTGAATATCACAATAAAACAAGTCCCAGAATTTTTTTTTCCAAATGCATATAAAGTTTCTATTCATACTATTCTATTCAATACCATACTATTCATACATACTATTCATTCTATTCATACACATAATTTCACACATTAAGTATGAAATAGTATATCTAAAAACCCAATGTACGTATTTTAATAAAGAAGACTTTATTGCTTAAAAATAATACTAATCATCATCTGAGCCTTCAGTGAGTTACAATCTTTTTGCTGGTGGATGGTCTTGCCTCATTGTTGATGAGTCCTAACTAATCAGAGTGGTGTCTGATGTAGTTTGCGGTGGCTTAGGCAATTTCTTAAAATAAGACAACAATGAATGTGGCCACATCAATTAACTCTTCCTTATGCAAAAGATTTTCTCCATAGCATGCCTTGCTGTTTGATAGAATTTTCTTGTAGATTTCCTTAATTTTTTTAATTTTAAAAAAATTAAAATTTCTTTAAATAATTTCTTTAAAAATTTGAGTCATTCCTCTCAATCTCTGATATTGTTTTATCAGCTGAGTTTATGTAATATTTTTCAATATTCTTTGTGACTGTCATGATGGAAAATGCTATCCATACTCAGAGAAAAACTATGGACTCTGAATGCAGATCAGCGTATACTGTTTTCACTTTTGGGGGGGGCGGTTGGTGGCTTTTCTATTTTGTTGTGTTTCTTTTTTCACAACATAACTAATGTGGAAAAATGTTTACATGATTTCATATGTATAATCTAACAACATATTGCTTGCCATCTTGAGGATGTGGGATGGCAGAGAGTGAAGGAAAAAAAATTTGAAAATCAAAATATTATAGAAACGAATGTTGAAAACTATCTTTACATGTGATTGGAAAAAATACTATATATCAAAAATATTTCATCATAGTATAAATATTTTAAAGGCTAAATTCTAGAAAATAAATACCTATAATTAAAATACTAACCAATAAGTATTAGTTAGGGAGTCCATGCCCAGGTGCCAATAATATTATACCTTTCCTTTTTAAAAAAAAAAAATGTTATTTAAGGAACAGGGAGGCCTGAAAGGAAAGAGAGAGAAGGTGGAACACCTATTTGGTGGAACAGTGAGAACACACACAACATTAACCAATTAAGTTCATTCTTTTATCTAGCTGTGATTTGTGGTACCCCAAAACAATTAAAATAGTAACATCAAAGATCACTGATCATAAATCACCATAACAGATATAACAATAATGAGAAAGTTTGACATCTTTTGAGAATTACCAAAATGTTACACAAAGACATGATGTGAGCACATGCTATTGGAAAAAATGGTGCCAGTAGATTTTTTCCTACCCATGGCTGCCAAAACTCTCAACGTGCAGATAAATAAATAAATATACAGTATCTGCAAAGCACCGTAAAATGAGGTGTGACTTGTTCTGTTGGAGGAGACAGCAAGTGTATACATAAGTATAGACACAATAAATATATAGAATAGAGAATAGTTGTAAGGGATGACACTATCAGTTGGGAGAATGAAGAAGGCATGATGTGTAAGTTGCATCTAGAAGAAAAGGAGGGCTTCTACTGAGTCACTTCTGAAAAGGAGGTGCATTCCATATGTGAAAGATAGTTGGTAATTTCCAAGATAATGAGAAAGTCCAGAGTGAGGAACAGAAAGAAATTTGGCTGGATTTTAAAGAACTAAATGGGGAGTAACATGTAATTGCACTATAAAAGTAGATCGGGGATCCAGCTGTGAAGAGATTTAAAAGCTAAGCAGAGGAGTATATTTTATTCCAGAGACAATAGAGAACTCCTGGAGTTTGAGTAATAGTATGATATGATCAGATTTGTGTTATTCTCCATCCTGTTCCTTAGCTAATAACTTTCAAGAGCAAGTGATATAACTATAATACCTTTACCCACAGCAAATTCATGGTATGTAATCGCAAATATATTCTCACTGCAGCCCTGAATTCTTTTTATTCATCTCTGATTATCATCACCTCAAGCACTTATTTAAAAACTTCTCTTCAAAGGAATTGAATGGGTCTGAATGCAGAATGAAGAATACTTTTTTTGCTTTTTTTATATTTTCATTTTTATTTCGTTTGTTTTCTGTTTTTTAACATGGCTAATACATAAATGTGTTTTGCATGACTGCAGATGTATAATTTATATAAAACTTCTTGTCTTCTCAAGCAGGAGGAAGGGGAGGAAGGCATAGAATTTGTAATTCAATATTTTTAATTGAATGTTAAAAATTATTCTCACATGTAATTAAACATAAATAAAAAATTCTTCACTTTTTAAAAATTTCATTATTACTTCCATTCATTTTCTTTTAGTTAATAGTGTAGCTTTCCAATTAGGTTATAAGACTGGGGACATGGATAATGAGATCCCTTGTCTTTCAAACTGTACACCACAAAGACCTCTATACCTTCACTTCCTTTACTCCTATCTCTGGTGAAGAGTTGACCTTTTTTTTCTTGACAAGGCTAACCTCTCCTTTTCCATTTCTTCTGGGAACTTATAGCTTCAACTTCCCTTCATCTCTTTCATCATCAGTGTCTCCCTATTTACTGGCTCCTTTCTCACTGTCAAAAAAACATGTTCAAGACTCCTCCATCCTTTAAAAAAAAAAGCCTTCACTTGACCTTGCTGCTCCTTCAAATTATCATACTATATCTCTCCTTCTTTTAACTGCCAAACTCCTAGAATGAATAGTCTACACACAGAGCTTCTACTTCCTCTCCTCCCACTCACTTCTCAACCCCTTGTAATTCGACTTCTGACCCAACTGCTCTACTGAAGGTTGCCAGTGATCTCTTATGTGCTGTATCAGATGGGCTTTTTGTTTTAATTCTTCATCTTCTTTGACCTTTCTCAGCTTTTGCCACTGAGCATATGGATCATCCTTTCCTTTTGGATACCCTCTTCCCTAAACATCTATGACACTGTGAAGTCCTTCTTGTCTTTCCTAACTAGCTGCTCCTCTTCAAACTCCTATATTTGCCCCATTGTCTATATTCCATCCCCTAAGAGTAAGCATTTCCTCTCCTTGCCCAGACCTCTTTTTATACATTCTCATTCATCTAACCCCATGGATTTAATTGTCTTCTCTATACAGATAATGACCCAATGCACATATTCCATCCTAATCTCTCAAAAATTCAGTCTTACATAGCCAGCTACCTCCATGCAGATTTATAATGGGTATTTATAACTCAATGTGAGGAAATTGAACATTATCCTCTTCAAATTTCCTCTGCTGTACTTGCCCCTCCTCTAAATTTCTACTGAGGACATTGTCATCTTTCCGGTTCCCCAGTTTAATATCCTTGACATGATGCTAGATTTTTTCATTTCCTATGCCTCCTAAATCCAATTAATTCTGAACTCCTGAAAAGTCTACTTCCTTAACATTTTTCCTATTTCTCCCTTTATTCTTAGTTAATTCACCACTTCTAATGACCACATTATTTGACCACTTTGCATTGATATTAGATTTTAAATTGGTCTTCCTGATTCTAAGATCTACCTTCCCTGATCTGTCCTCCATACTACTACTAAAAGAATCTTCCTGAAATGCATTCATGACTACATTTTTCCCTATAGTCCAAAGGATAACATATAACCTCTTTTTGCCTAGAATTTAAGATCTTTTACTGTGTCTATTAATCATATTCTAAATTACTTTTCTCTAATTTTCCCACATTCCTCCCCTTCATGAACTCTGTCCCAATCAAACTGGTCATCTGTCTCCCACTTCTAGGCTATATTCCCTGCTCTTGTCTTCCTCATAGAATCCCTCTTTTCTTTCAAAATGGAGCTCAAGTAAAATGTCCTCTATGAAATATTTCTGTATCTCCCACTGCTAGTTCCTGTCCTCCCTACTGTCATTTATTTGGATTTATTCTGTTTAGTTTTATTTTGCACATACCTCTAACAATGATTATCACCCTGTTACCCATAGCATGAAAGCTACATATGTTACCTGTCACCCCTCCTGCAGGGTTCCCCTGTACCCTGAAGGGAAGTTAAGGGGTTCCATAAGCTCTTTGACATTGGTTCCAGTCCCTAACAATACTGTTTCATCCAATTTTATGTGGTGGTCCCTGCACCCCACTTCCACTTAGCCAGTAACAGTCAGATTAGCTTTTATAAAGATATATTTACTTTTAAAAGTATAATAAAAATACAAACATACGTACTACCACCTAATTTTCTAGAAGATAAAGCTTGTAAGTTTATAGCTTAATAAACACTTAGCCCCAAGTTCCTAAGTGAACGGTCCCTTGAGTTTAAGTGATAAGCATCATGCCTTTTCAAGGCTTCCTCTGCTAGACTGGCTGTCTGAACATCCAGACTAGAATCCTGGCTCCAGGGTCACCATTCTTGATCAGATGAGAACTATTGCCATACCCTAGAACTGGGAAGGATAAATGGATTATGTGTGCCTTTCGTTGCTGAAGAAAACCATGCCATCAGAGAAATGATGACATGACTTGCCTTTGACTTTGTTTTGAGTGAGGGAGTGCTGTCCCTCACCATCGTCACTTATTCTCCAGAGCCATTTGAATCCAGAGACCTGATATTCCTCAGAATGAGTGGAAATAACCTAGGATGCACTGGGAGGCCTTGGGACTTTTAGTCCCAGGTTTTTGCAGGCACTCACTTAAGATGAGGCAATGTCCTTTCATTGAATGGGACTGTTTAAGAAGTAGCCAGGGCATGGCCCCTTTAATGAGGTCAAGAAAAAGAAAAACATCAAACTGGGTGGGAAACATCAACAGTTACTATTGATAATCACTCTCAAGCCAAGGGGGTCCAGAGGAGGCATCAGGCAGGACTCCAATGGAGTCCCAGTTTCAGAGTGCAGGAGGTTTAAAATTTTGGGAGAAGACAAGACAGGGGAAAGGAGGGGAGGGGAGGAGGGGAAGGGAAATTGAAAAAGAGCCAGTAAAACTCAAATCAACTGGGCATCCCCTTCCTTCTCCTCTCCAAAGGATAAATGAAATGTATCAAACAAATGCTAGGCATTTTCTCCCCTGGTGGAGAAGGTACTTCCATATGTATATGTAGTATCCACTAACATAAAGCTCCCAGAGAGTTGGGATTTTTATTCTTTGTATCTGTATTCTCAGTGTCTCATAATGTAGACAGTGGACACTTAATCAATGCTTGCCGATTTATTGAATTTATTGAGTAGGCTCACTATCCCTTCAGGCTATCCCTACATCAAAACTCCCTTTACTGGTTACTGTAAGTGTGGCCTTTCCCTGTTATGATATAAGTTCCCTGATGGCTGGAACCTTTGATGAAATTTGGCACTTGATAAAAACTTTTTCATTCATTTATTCATTCCATTACAACTAGAGTTTACTTTTATAAGATCTAAAGTAGTTTGCCCAGTTTTGTGAATCATTCTAGGAAGACTTATCTAATCCAGATCACTTTGAGAGGTGAGAAACCAGGAGGATGAGAGGATCAAGCATCATACCAAACAAATATTGCTTAAAGGAAGTGAGAATGTTTAGCCAGGAGAAGCAAAGATGAATTTCAGGTATTTGAAATATTTTGTTTTGCTTGGCTGGAGGGCAAAATTAGTTGCAATGGATAGCATTTGCTAAGGAGACTTTCTTTTAAATACTCCCAGTTTTACAAAAGAGGAATGGGGCAAGAGATCCCTCCACTACAGCTGACTTAACTTCAAATATTTAAAAATGGATCATCATTTGTTGAGCTTATTTTAGAGAGGATTCCTATTCCAATATGAGTCAGAATAAGTTGACCTCTTAAGTACCTTTCAACTCAACCATTCAGTCAATTAGCATTCATTAAGCATCGACTACATACCAGACATTGTGCTAAGCACTCAGCGTACAAAGAAAAAGAAAACAGTCCTAGAAAACTAATGAGAGATATAACAAGCAAACAACCACATACAAAGAACTTATTAATAAATGGAGAGAGAGAGAGAGAGAGAGAGAGAGAGGAGAGATCAAATTAAGGATAAGACTTCCTTCAAGTCTCTTAAGGGAAGCTGTAAGAATAAGAACTGGAAAAGGCTTTGCTTAGAAAGTGAGACTTCAACTGAAACTTTAAGGAAACCAGGATAGGTAAGAGGCAGGATGAAAAGAGAGTTCTGAGCTTGGAAGACAGCCAGTGAAGCCACTTGGAGTTGAGAGATAAGATGAAGTGTCTTGTTCAAAGAACAACAAGGAGGTCAGTGTTATCCTTCAACTCAAATTCTGTGATTACATGATGAACCCATAAAAAATGTCTCTCCTGGAAATATTAACATTTTGAAAGCAATGAGACACTGATTTTTAATATATCTCGCACTAGGAAGATGATGCCAGTGAACGGGAAAAAATCCTGGACTTTTCATGGGATCATTGATTTAAAGATAGAAAGCACACTAATGGTCATCTAGCCCAGTCCCTTCATTTATATAGATAAGAAAACTGAAATTTTGGGTAAAGTTACACAGGTAATGCACAGCAGAGTTTGAATTCCAATTCCCTGTTCAATGCTTTCTCCACTGCAACATGTCAAGTTGCTTGAGAAGACATCCACAAATATTCACCCTTATGCCTATGTTCTTATCCCTGTGACAACTTCTTGAGAATGATACACTACCAAGATACAGTGCCATCTCTATGCTGATGATTTTTCTATCCTGCCTAACCTCCATGCTGACTTCCAATCCTAGGTCTCCAACTCCTTTTCAGACATGTTGAACAGGAAGTCCAGTAGACATTATAAACTCAACGTGTCAAAAACAGAGCTCATTATCTTTCCCTTTGCCCTCCCCCTCTCTTCCCTATCTTGCTAGAGGCCTACATTATGCTGTCAGTCCCTTAGTCTCACAACTTAGAAGTTATCCTTCATTCCACTATTTCTCACCCCCAACATATCCAATCTGTTGCCAAAACCTAGTTCACTTTTGCAGCATGTCTTCAATACACCGCCATCTCTCTAACATTCTCACCACATTGGGCAGTCCCTCATCATGTTATGCTTGGATTATTGCAATAGGTTATTGGTGAGTCATCTCATCTCAAGTCTCTCCCCACTCCAATCCATCTTCCATTCAGCCACCAAAGTGATTTTCCTAAAGCACAGTTTTAAATCTCATGTCACCCCCTTCTCAGTAAATTCCAGTGGCTTCTTATTACCTTCAAGATCAATTGCAAAATACTCTGACTTTCAAATGCCTTTGTATTTCAAAGTATCCTTCTATATTTCAAATATTTATATATATATATATATATATATATATATATATATATATATATATATATTTCTATACACATATTCTCTGATCCAATAACTCTGACTCCAGACAAAATATCCCATCTTTCATCTCCTGGCATCTTTGCTAATTGTCTCGCATTGCTAGAATACCCTTCTCAATTCAACCCACTTACTTCTATAGCTTCCTTTAAGTCCCAACTAAAATCTCATCATCACAGGAAACCTTCTCTGACCTTTCTTAATTCTATCACCTTCCTTCTATTAATTATTTCCTATTTATCCTACATATCACTTGCTCTGTATATATTTATTTGCATGTTGTCTTTCCCATTGGTTTGTAGGCTACTTGAGGGCAGGATCTGGCTTTTTGTTATATCCTTAAAATTTAACATAGCCCGCAGAACATAGTAGGCATTCATAAATGTTTATTGACTGACAGAGGAACACATTGTCCCTCCCATGATCTCTGCCATGACTGAGATTCCAGAAAGTCTTTACAGAGCAGAACAGTGTGTTAAAAAGACAATATTTAATAAGGATAAATACAAAGCATTACATGGGTGCAGAAGAGCCTTTAAAAGTATAATTTGAGGCCTTGATGATTAATCTGAAAAAAATATATATCTTAAATGGAGCATTTAGTGATTTTCAATCTGAATACAAGTCAAAAGAGAATCAGCAGAGAAATTGAGATGGTATTGTGTCTTAGGAGTGTGTCATTTTCATGAAGTTCTTTTTTTTTTAAAATTTATTTATTTAACTTTTTACATTCATTTTCACAAGATTTTGGGTTCCAAAATTTTCTCCCCATTTGTCCCCTCCCCCCTCCCCAATACACTGAACATTCTAATTACCCATATCACCAATCTGCCCT
>CM053770.1:134802074-134906629 GCA_028658325.1 Potorous gilbertii
AGATTTTTGGGATACAGAGGCCTTGACTCCTATGTCTTTACCTGATGGTAAGCAGTTTTCTTCTTCATCTTCAGAGATGAAGGTTGGAATCATTTTTTCAAGAAAATAACCTTCTATGGTCTTAGTTTTTTTCCCTTTTCTGGGCATTTTCCCAGCCAGTTACTTGACTTCTGAGAGTTCTCTCCATCCCTGGCCTAGGTCTGCCCAGCTAGTGCTTGAGGTCTGAGATTCCAATGGTGCTCCCCAGCCTCAGGGCTTTGGCAGCAGGCCTGGCTACTATTCAATGGGAGCTTATCTGCTGGTGCTCAGTTGGGGGCAGGGCCGCCTCCCAGGTTCAGTTCCCTCAGGTGGTTTATGCAGAGACCTTTTGTAATGGAGCTGTTGCTGAGCTCCTACCTGCTCTGGCTGCCTGCTCCGGGAACCTCTGGACTCCCGCTGCTGCTCCCACTGCCGCCGCCTCCCAAGGGTATCCGAGTCCCTGCGATACCCCGCTCCCCTCTCAGCCCATCTCTCTCACTGACCTGTGAGTCTGTGGGTGGAGGGACCTTCGTGGCCTCTGGAGATTCTGTCCCTGATGCCTGCTTGGATCTGCTCGCTCCTCTCAGTGCCACGGGGCCGGGTCTAGGGTAGGGCTCTGCTCCAGTCCGGGGCGTGATGGACCTTTGGGATCAGTTTTTCAGGGCTCTCTGGAACAGAAATCTCCTTCTCTGTGTTGCTGTGCGGCTTTCACTGTTCCAGAATTTGTTGGGAGTTCTTTTTAGAGGAAATCCATGGGCTGTGGGTTCGGACCTGGCATAGGTGAGTCTTTCTACTCCGCCATCTTGGCTCCGCCTTCTTTCATGAAGTTCTTAAAGGAATGAGTACATTGGCATAAGGGCCAGTATTTGTTGGTGTCTTCTCACATAATATGGAGGTCAAGGTGGCATTTATAATATGAGGCTCAATTAGGAGGTAAATAATATGATAATATGCCTTTGCATTGTCCTTTGTCCTGGTCAAATCACTTCTTAAATACATTTTGAGGTTTTGGAGACACATTTTGGGGGCTGGTATTTTAGAATTAGGTGAAGAGTATCCCAAGAAGAGTACCCAGTATGATGAAGAGGCTCACAATTATATCTTGCATTAATCAATTAAGAAAATTGGCCAGAAAAAAAGGAAAAAGTAGAATTCTAACCATAACCAAGGCAGAGTGACTAGAACTTCGCCTTGGGGTCCCAAAATTGAGAGTGTATTATTTAAACAATCATTTTAAAACATTGTGTAAGTTTAAAATTTGATGTATTTGCATTTTGACAGCACATTTTTTTTCTTTTTCAAAGCTAGTTAGCACGAATAATCAGTCAACATAAAAGATGTGTTCCCTGTTTCCCCAAATTCATAGAATGGAACCTTCATCTTCTTTGGGAAGTGGCTTTCCCAGAACTAGCCCAAAGAGTCCCAGAGTCTTTCTACCAAGGCTGCTAATGTTTAACCTCTTTCTAGCATTTAAAAGCAGGCTAATGCTGCCTTTTTTTTTTTTCTGCTCACTCAGGTTGTGAAATTCCTAACTTTGGCTCCATAAGTATGACATGATCATCCTACATAAGTGTGATATGATCATCTTCTGTTATTCAAAGGGATGCCATGTAGAAGAGGAATTAGATTTATGTCACTTTGATGAGTGTAGATCTAAAAGCAATAAGAAGAAAGTAAAGAGAGGGCCATGTAAACTTGATTTAGAAAAAGAAAATCTCCTAAACATTTAGTCATTTTCAGTCATGTCTCACTCTTCATGACCCCATTTGTGGTTGTCTTGGCAAAGATACTGGAGTGATTTGCCATTTCCTTTTCCAGCTCATTTTACAGATGAGGAAACAGAGGCAAACAGGGTTAAGTGAACTGCCTAGAGTCACACAGCTGATAAGTGTCCAAGACTGGATTTGAACTCAAGAAGATGAGCCCCTTCCTAAATATTAAAGCTATCCCAAAGTAGAACTGCTTGCATTGTGTCCTAGTAGAGACAGCTGGATGTTTGATCATTCTCTATGCACTGTACCTGGGGTCAGAAAAAAATGGATACTATAATAGCACCAATGAGTTAATATTTTTTTTTTAGCTCTCTTTACACATTGGCTGATACATAGCAGGTGCTTGATAAGTGCATGTTTTCTTTGTAGTAGGTTCCCCATTCCTGATCACTCATGGGAGATGTTATAAAGGAAATTCTTGTTCAGACCTGCGTTATACTACATGACCTCTAAAGCCCTTCAAGCTCAGCCATCCTAGGGCTCTTCAAGGTTCCTTTCGAATTGTCATCTTATCAGAATAACATATTAATGTTCTCATTCTAAAAAGAAAAAAAGCACTGGGGATGAAAAAGACTAGTTCCTAGGGTTTAATTCAAAATTCCCAGATTCATTTTAGAAGCATGAATGGGGCTTTGGCCCAGGGTTCTGATATAATCACACTAAACTTCAGACTTTCCTCTTTCAATATTACCCACACTTTAAATCTCATCCCACTCAACTATTTCTTGTGGGAAATAATTGCAGCTCCAGTTCCTCTGCTGTGTACAGCACACACGTACCATGAATTCATGGGAAAACAACCATTCACTCTTCTTCAAAAAGTAAAAAGATCAGATGTGAATTTAGTAATAGTACAAATTTGACTGGAGCCAAAGGAGCTAAAACAGAATCACACACTTTTTAGAGCTAGAAGTATTGGAGTTTCTTAAGTCCAATTCTTTCATTTTACAATTCAGGAAATGAGGCCCCCATAAGTTAAGACTTTGTTCTTGTGACAGGCCCACATCCTAAACCTAGATCTATTGACTTCCTAACCAATGTTTCATTACACTGAACTATGATGCATATGATGACCATGAGATGAGTGTCTATGTGAGTTTTTAAAAAGAGATGTTGTAATCAGGTACTGGAGTTTGAAGACACTATCATAGCAATTGTGAAAGGTGAATCTGTAAAAAAAATTGGAAATATCAAACATAGGAGAAGAGTAGGTCATATGTCAGATGAATAGAAGGATAAGAAACGGATTAAGAGTCTTCAATAGCAAGGAAGTTAGGAAATCAACAAAGAAAGATTAATTCAGAGAAAGTCAATGGGGAAGAATCTAATGATATAAGATTTAGAGTCCAGATGGTTGTGAGGATAAGAATTTTGACTTGAAGTTGAGGAGTGGACCAATGGCCAAAGCCTTGAAGCATTTTAATTAGCAGTCATTAAAAAAATTAAGATAATAGTCCACTTTTGGAATGTGAATGAATATGTGTAAACAATTAATAAAAAAGTAATAACTCAAAGATTTAACTATCAGGAGGTGGTTAGCTACCTACTTAGTGGGAAATAAAAATGAAATCTAAGGAAGCATCATGTTCTGACATATGTGATGATCAGAAAGCACATGAAAAACAGAAAGTAGAAAGATGTGATGCGCACAATCCGGTCCCTCTGACATCCCGGGGAAAGTGCTTTACCACTTCAAACTTTTGATTTATCATTGCTAATTGCCTCTACCCTGAAGCTGATGTGGATTGAGCATTAGACCAGGGATTTGGAAGACCTAAATTTGAATCCAGTTTCAGGCATTTACTGGATGGGTAACTCTGGAAAAGTTACTCAACCCCGACTGCCTCAGTTTCCTCATCTGTAAATTTAAGACAATAATAGCACTTACCCACTAGGGTTTTTTGGTGAGGGTTAAATGAGACAGTATCTGGAAAGTGCTTTACCGATTTTAAAGCACCATATAAATTGTTGTTATTGTTAACACATTATGAAAGGCAGGCAGCAAACACCAGGTTCTCAAAAGCTATGTTATGGAGTGCAAGCAATTAAGCTATAAAGACTTTGAAAAGAGGTCCAACCACAAAATATAGGCCTGTAATCAGCTTGGGTAATTCCGAAGAAGCTCATCATTAGAAGGTTGTCTGCTTAAGTAATTAATTTCTTAAGCCACAAGATTTCACGTGGCTGAAGGAATTCATCTTCCTCAACAATTGCAGGGTGGCATTATTAGGTAATTGACAACACCCTTGAATTGCTTACAAGGAAGTTGCTAACATAGGATTATAAATATAGATATGAGTTAAACCTTATGAATCAAATAATTCAACACTTTAATTTTACAGACTAGGCTTGCTTGAAGTCACAACAGTAAGTAGAGTTAAGATCTAAATTCAGGTCATCTGATTTGAGATCCAATATTCTTTACAATCTCTCATGCTGCTGTATAAATATTGTTTTTATTAATTTCACAGGTGACTCTATATATAATATGACTAAAGTCTCAATATGTCTTTATATTATCATAAAGTAAATGATTTTTATTGGAAACCATAGATTATTTAGATAGAGTTACTGACTAAGCCTCTAACTACATTTATACCAAGAATTAATTGAAGAGAATGTGTCATTAAACCCCAAAATTTAGATTGCATAATGTTCATGGAAGTTTTATATTATCTTTCATCTAGAAATATATTAAATGGGAATGTTACTTTCATTCTAAGAAGAAGAAAAGGTCTTTTCAAAGCTTCTTTAAAGAAAGATTGAAATGTTAGTAAAGTGTTTTTTTTAATCAAATGTCCTTTCTGATGATTGAAATTGAAATGTTTGTGTCACCAGGTGGGTTTCCATAAAAATTTAAGTGCACAGGTAAAAGATTATAAAGCATATTAAAGTATATTTTAACATATATTCATATTTATAAATAACAGATAATATACTTTTATATAAATATTATATTTAAAAGTGTAAATTCTTTTTTGAAATGTCACAGAGGAGGATGGTTATAGATTATGAATATAGTAAATATAATAAAGCTTGACAGGAGACCAACTAAACCAAATCATACCATGATGAAGCTATAAGGATATGACTACATACAACATAGAAAATATCAGTAAGGATTTCTATAACAACTGCTTTTCTCTATCAATGACAGTGTAGCTGCATTAATACCCCAACATCACAGTCCCTCATAAGCCATATGAGGAAATAGAAATGGCACTTCACAAACAAAAGTCACTCTTGTACATAAAAGAGATACAACCAAAAGATAAAATTATTTTTGAAGGAATTTAGGCACTTATTTTCAAAATATTTGAAAAAAGGGAGAATATAAAATTTAATGAAAAACAGATGAAATAATCATTTTTGAAGCAAAATAATTAAGAAAACAATAAAAATGGATCATATTCCTACTTTCTAATGTTTCTGTAATCTTTAAGAAAATAATTAACACATAAGTTAAGATCATCCTTGATTAAGGTGAAAATAAAATTTGTAAGTCTCTTGTGGATTAATTTATATTACATATAAATGTCCTCCTTATAAAAATAACAATTGGCAAGGAAAGGACAGACAATATAAGAACCCACTCTGTTTATTGTTTGTTGATGATTTTTGTTTTGACTTTTAAAAATAAAATTTGATTAAGTAAAATAAAATATTCTACTCTGAGAAGATACGTCCAAACATGCCAAAATTTAGTGACATTCCTTTGAAAAATCTAAATAATTTGATATAACATTCTGATTAACATCTTTTGACACAATGCTTACCTCTTTTTAAGAGTGAGTTTAATGCTAGCATCCTGCTAGTTCAGATTTGGTACTGGGACAAATGAAGTACTCTCAAATCACAGAAAAATGTTCAGAGAGAAGTTGACTTTGGCCCTAAAAGAACAAGGATACGCAACACTGATACAGTAACACTCAACTTCTGTAGGTGCCCAACATTTCTCCATATGGAGATATGTTTAGTGAGGAGGACAGGGTATGATGACTTGAGTGGCCTTCAGACATGAATCGGAGGGCCTCCAACTCCACCTGAGTAAGACTTGTGTGGCCTTTAAGGGGTCAGGAAGCTGTCAAGGGAAGTAGGGAATCTGGTTCCAGGGATAGCTTTGTTGCCTTTTAGGAAAAACTGACTCTTATTACAGGGAAATGGGGAATCCTGGTCCTATCATACCCCTGTCATGGGAAATACCTATAGGAGGTACAGATGAGAAAGGATTTCTGCAGAGATAGAGAAGTCTGCCAGATATTCCTGTTTGTAGAAAACTTTGCACGATTGCATTAAAAATAATAATAGTACTAATAGTTGCGGCTAATTTTATACTGTACTTACTATGCACTCTATTGTGCTCAGCACTTTACAGTTGTTATCTCATTGATCATCACATCCGCCTTGGAAGGGAAGTACAACTATTATCACCATTTTACAGATGAGGAAACTGAGACCAACAGGTTAAATGATTTGTCTCGCGTTGCATAACTAACATGTATCTGAGGGCAGATTTGAAGTCAGATCTTCCCAACTTCAGACCCTGGGTCCTATTCACAGCACAATTTGTCTGTTTCGTTAAACTGCAGACTACTGGAAAAACCTTCCTTAGTCATTGAAAAGGAGTTTGGCCTCGCTATCTACACAGGAGGCAAAAGAGTAGAAGAATTCCAGTTGTGCAGTTGAGTAAAGAATCCATCTTTAGTAGTAGGTAGTTATTGACCTGAACTGCACACAAAAAATTAGGACAAAAATTAAATTGGCTAAGAATGTACAATTTGATAAATTGTACAAAGATTTTCGTAACCACAAGTTTCTCTATGAAACAAGAGTCCACCTTTGCATTTTTTGTATTCTTTGATGAATGAATGCAAATGATAGAAGACTTATATTTGGAGTCACTTAAAGGTCAGTGGAGAGGTTTATGTTGGGAGGTATGTGGGAAGAAGAAGACCACAATACATTACTAATAAAGACTTGCAAAGGAATTACCCAAAGTATGTCATCAAAGAGATGTATGATAGGAAGTGAAAAAGATCCATTTTATGGTGAGAATAAGAGATAACTCTTGAACTTTCTGGTCTGTCATTCCACTGGTGTCCATGCTATGTTAAGAGATGCAGAAGAATGCTCCCCATCATGTTAGGTGGACCCTATGTGGATGATTTATGGAAGGGCATGGGCCAAAGTTATGGATAAGTTATGGTGTTGTAAAGAGGATTCACACTGAGACTGATGTCGAATTCTTTTTTCATAGTAACTTATATATTCACACATTATATTTACATGGGGCAGCTAGGTGGCACAGGGGATAGAGCACCAGACCTAGAGTCAAAAAGAGTCATCTTTGTAACTTCAAATCCCTGTGACCCTCAGCAAATTATTTCATTCTGTTTGCTTCTTTTTCTCATCTGTAATATGAGCTGGAGAAGGAAATGGCAAACCACTCCAGTGTCTCAGTAAAGGAAACCCCAAATGGGGTGATGAAGAATGAGACATGACTAAAATGATGGAACAACAACATACTTACATAGCACTTTAAAATTTGCAAAATAATGTCTAAACTGTATTTCATTTGTTACAAATATAAATAATACTAATATAACTAATACATACAACAACCCTTTGAGTTAGATACTGTAAGTTTTTTTAATTTCCATTTTTTTTTCAAATGAGGAAACAGACTCAAAGAGGTTGTTACCCTCCCATCATTAAACAGTTAATGACTATCACAGGAATAATTAGAAATCTGAGCTTTCTATGGATATAGACTCAAGCTATACCTCTCTTGAAACTGTTTTCTGGTGGTCCCTGGTTATATTGGCATGACTTCCTGGTTACCTAGAGGCATAAAAGATTTGGTGCCCTTCAGACTTAGTAAATACCCAAAGACCATTTGAATCACCATATCCAGCCCTGCTAACCAAGTTTGTTTCAATGTGGAAATGAGAAGGTGCAGTACCAAATGTGATTTACACAATGCCTATGGCAGTAATGAATATGCTGGCACAGTTCTCAATCACAGAATGTCCACATGGAAGACAGAACCAAAACATTTATTCAAACACCAGAAAGCCAAATCCATCATAGCAACAAAGAAATCCATACCCAGTAACAATACAGGGAGCACTACCATCCCCAAGCCTTCCCTCTGTTAGGCTTCCCACAAACCAGCTCCCTTAAACAAAATCACAAACAACTTCTCTCATTTAAATTAGTTGCTGCCTGCTCTCTCTTTCCCAGCTCTAACTGTTCTGACTCACTTTCTGTTCTGCCTGTTCAGCAAACTCCTCCATGTGACTCAGACTTCCATGTGATCTACAAGGTGAGTCACATAGGCCTATTCATGGATGCGAAAGATCTTCCCATTTAAATTACCATTTTAGAGGGGGCTGAGGAGGAAGCAATTCAACAATTCTGTCTCAAAAAAGTATGAATACTAGTACTCTATCTGCTGTACCTCATGTTTTTATGAGATGATGATCTCTTTCCTTTTTTTACAGAAATGTCTTCATTTTGTTTCTTATTCTCATTATGTTTCCATTCCTCAATTACTTTAATTCTACCCTAATAGTATATATATATATATATATATATATATACATATATGTAATTTTTATAATTAAGATAAGCCTTCACTAAAAATGATATCAGAGTCTGAGTGAGCAAAGTATTTCTTGAGAACAAATTAGTTATTGGGAAGTATACCTAAAATTCAATGCACTTTTAAAAGTGCCTAGAATAGTTTACTCAACTGTGCAACTTTGCTCAATATATGTCTTCCACTTTTCTCTTTCTACCTTTTTTCTCAAATGCACTATTTTCATGGTATCTTAAGAATAATATTAAATAACTATTTGGGATAGGTTGGTTTCCTGAGGGGCTGAGATACTGAGTTTCCTGAAGGGCCTAATGACCTCTTGAGCTCTTTGAATAATGAAATTTTATTATCTCATAACACACTCTGCATGTGGTTATTTTAATCTTTGTTTTAGGGGTGATTTGCAGTTAATGTCTTTATTTTGAGGAAAGCAGTATATTACTCTAATGCTTAATGAATATTTTCAGTCATTTCATTCACAGCATTGCATATTTATTTTTAATTCTTCTCTTGGTATGCCATATTATGGCAATAAAACACAACAAGATGTAAAACAAAAGTAAATAAATCATCATGGTTTTAAGATCCACAATGGTGACTTTGAATATTGGCTCAGTTAGTGGACATAGATATATGAATAGTGAGAAAGCCAGTAGTAAAGAGGGGCCTAGCCTTTCAGATAATAAGGCCAAGATTCAAATCTTGTCTCTCATATATACCAGCTAAGTGACTGGGGAGAAACCACTTGAATTGCCCATTCCCTCAGAAACTCAATCACATATAAGTTGTTGATCTATAACATGATCAATGGCCAAAATTTCCATAAGAGTTTCCTACACTGGGTTTGGATTTCTCCCCCTATTCAAAAAATATTTATTAAAAATCTGCTTAATACCATTTTTTGGATTTTTTTTTTTTACTGGTTAACAGATTTCCAATACAAAACTATCAAAACTATTATGGGAACAGACTCAAGTAATATTGTTACAGGACAGTATTGTTGTTCACCCTTCATTCTAGAAGAGAACTAATGATATCATGAGGGCAAAGTGTTGACTTTCTATTGAATTGGCTACCAGCAGGGCAGAGCTTCATAAAATCATCAGCCTCACTCTCTCCTCCAGTCATCAAAGTCCAGTGACAAGACAAAGATCAAGATGGCTGGCCATACTCTAGGATTCCATAGTATTGGCAATATTGTGAAGCTGGTAAATTTTGTCTTCAGTAGTTCTATTGTCTGTTGTTTGGCCTCTCAAATGTTCAGTCCTCAGTTCTTTAAATCCAGTAACTATATTACTCTGTTATCATTTTCTGTAATTGGTCAATGTCTGAGGATTTAGATATGTTCCTTTTTCCTTTTCACCCATAAAATTTCAACTGCCCTAGATTCCATCCCCTCAAGGCCTTGTTTTCTAGGAATGATTAAAATTCTTTGCAGGTAAAAATTCAAACTTTTCCAGCCATGGCTAAACTTGGATTTACATTATATAGTACGGTAGATTGCAAACCAATTTTGTTTCCTTGTCACAATATCATAGTCCAAAGTTTTATTTTATTTCTCTTGTTTGCAGAATTATCTTCCATAATTTGAACTATTTTTTCTTAATTTGAACTATTTTTCCTTATGTGATGTACATCCTCTGATACTTTCAAGGTCTAGTTAATTTGAATGTTAAAACTCTAGAGGTTGACAACTAGATTTATTTGCATTTAGTGTTCTCTCTTTTAGATTCTTGTAGATAAGATTAATCTCTACACTTTGTTTCTAGTATTCTTTGCAATTTTTACTTACTTATGATATTGAAACATTTTTCTTCATCATGATTTCTCTGAGACCAATATTTCTCTTCTTTCTCATGTTCTTCCTCTTTTCTATTCCTCCTCTTTTTTTTTTCTTTCCACATCAACCTATGAAGTTGTCTGCTAAGGAGAGGTTTCAATCTGCATTGAATATTCTCACAAACAAAACTGCAAATACTTTGGATTACTGATGCATAAAGAGATATGGTCATGGTAAGATTAAGGGTGTGGCCTGACGCCAGCACCTTGTTAAAAAAAGTTAATAAAAGGAATTTTACTTAGCTCTAGGTTAGCCAGGATATAGAGTAGTACTTTGCCTTACCCTCTACCATCTGTCAACTCCATATAGAAACAAATCTTGTGATCAGAGTTGGATATAATAATTCATATGGTTTTTGGGTATTCATCAAGTCTGAAGGGCTTGTGGGCAGGACCTTTTATGCAACTAAATGACCAGGACATCTTGCCAACATAACCAGAGACCACCAGATAGCAGTGTCAAGGAAGGTATAGCTTGAACTTTTCCCTCCCCGAATCCCAGGACAGTCAACTATCAACTTAGTTACCTTTTAGGAAAATTCTAGCCTCATTCATATCATGAGATAGAGGCTTGCCTAGCAGATGTTGGCTCTATAATTATATAGAAAGAGATATAAAGATACATAGGAAAATGTCCCTCTCTTACATAATTTAAATGTAGTAAGAGTTGAAAGCCTAAAACATGTATAAAAATTAATCAAAAGAAAACACAGCCCCCATTCAATTCAATTTGACAAGTATTTATTAAGTAGAAGCTATGTGTCAATAACTATCTTAAATAACAGCATTAGTAAAGCAAAAGGGAAAAAATCCTAGACCTCAATCAGTTTACATTTTACTGAGGGGAAATAACATATGCCCAGATAAAAACAAAGTTATTTCCAAGGTCAAAGTATTTACAACTGAGAAATTCTTAAGAACTGGATACTTTAAAGCAAATTCTGACTCACTAACTATAAAATTACCCAGTGATAATTTCAAAAAATATAGGAATCATGATTAATCTAGGTTTCTGAAAGACTGGAAGAATTTAAATTTTTGTGAAATGTGTTAGATAAAATTGGACAAAAATTAAAACACAATATCATTTCTAAAAGAACCAAGTCTTTCCTAGCTATACATGCTTCTGTCTCTTACTCTCTAGGTCTCTTTCTTTTCATTTATTTGTCTATCTAGATAGCTGGCTATACTTGATTTATCCACATCATAGAATTTTAGAGCTGGCCAGATAATCTCATCCAGGTGTATTATTTTATAAATAAGGATGTTTATTGTTTTATGAAAAAAGGAAGTTGAGGTCTGAAATGTTATTTTATTTGTCCAAGGTTAGCAGCATGGAGTATTAAAGTCCCCTTTATTGATTCCTAGATGAATGATCTTCCCACCTACACATATTCACCTAGATATCAAAAGGATTTACTGAAGTTTTGCTTATCAATAAAGAACACTTCACTTTTCAAGTGAACTGGACAGAGATTAAGGGAATAAAATTCCCTTGTATTCAGAAATAGTTCTCTCCGGGAGGTAATAAATTACTATCCACGTTTGCAAATTATGTAATGGAAATTTCAAAAGAAGGAGATCTTAATTTATGGTTGTTTTTCCCAATGTGACTAATAGAATCTTTTATAACTAGGCTCAAGAGACAGGATAAAATGAGGCAAACTTTTCATGGATTTAGAATGTTTCATTTGAATAACTATAGCAACTTGTGATACACCAAATCCATTTTTTTTATTTGTTTGATGTTATTGGCTTGGAAAATAGCATCAAAACTGTAATTCAACTACAATGCAATCCGTGGAATGAGTGTAGTTATCCTACCCAGGATTTTAAACATAAGCTTAATTACTCTCCTATATTCTAACTTTGAGTACATGACTTCTCTCCAACATAAACTTCTTAGAAAATGTTTCGCCCAGTTTCTTCAGAGAAATAGATCCCCTGTGAATCTTTTTGTAAAATATTGTTTTTATTTGAACATGCAACAAGGTTAGACTTTTACACTTCCTGTAATTGTTCATTTCAACAGGGAAGTTGTTTTTTAATGCTAACCTCAAAAATCTCTCTGAAATTGAATGTATTTATTGGAGCAGACAGCCATTTAATCTCTGTAACTCTCAGTATGTTTCTCTGTAAATTGAGAGAGCTGAACCAGATAATCCCTTCCAATTAGACAAGCCTTTAAATTAGTCAGTTGATTAGTATTTATTAAGTAATCACTAAAGGCCAAGGAAAAAGAAAATTCTTGTCTTCATAGAACTTACATTTTAAGTGGGAGATAAGATGAATAGATATACATGAATAATCTACATGAATAGATATAGACTGAATTCATATGGAATATGTGAAAGGCAATCGTAGGGAGCAGCTAAGTGGCACAGTGGTTCAAGTGACTGGCCTGTGGTCAGGAGGATCCAAGTTCAAATCCAGCCATAAATACTTATAGCTGGGTAATGATGATGGGCAAGTCATTTAACCCTGTTTGGCTCAGTTTCCACATCCATAAAAAAAGTTTGAAAAGGAAATGGCAAACCACTCCAGTATCTTTGCTAAGAAAACTGCAAATGAGGTCATGAAGAGTTGGATATGACTGAAAAACAATTGAATAATAACCCTAAAAGGGAAGACAAGTTATATCAGGAGTCTTGGGAGTACATACATTTACAATTATTAAAATGCCAACACAAAGTATGCCAGTGGAGGTATGCCAATGTGAGTATTGATAAAACTCTACTGGGTAAGAATAGTTGAATATTAGGGTGCAAGAAAAATACTATACTAATATTTTCCATGATTTGGCTCAACATTTAAATTAACTACCTTCTGACTCAAAAATATACCCTTCCTTCCCTTCCTCCAAAGAACTCAAGATGTTACACAAAGATTCATTATGATCTGAACATTTATTAAGCATATATTTGCATATGATTTCTACATTTGTCAAACCACATGAATAATAACCCAAAATGGAAATAACAGGAGGGCAAAGTAGAAGGGAAAAAAAAGATTAAGGAGGGTAGAGAGAGAGAGAAGAAAAAGAGAGAAAATTGGGGGAGGAGGATCAGGAGGAGGAGAGGGGTACAGTAGAAAAGGGAAGAGGAAAGAGAGAGAGGAGGGGAGAGGGAAAGAGAGAGACAGAGAGAGAGAGACAGAGAGAGAGAAAGATAAAAAGAAAGAGAAAGAAAGAAAGGTAGGAAGGAAGGAAAGAAGGAAGGAAGGAAGGAAGGAAGGAAGGAAGGAAGGAAGGAAGGAAGGAAGGAAGGAAGGAAGGAAAAAAACAGAGGAAGGTAGGGGAAAAAGAATACAAAAATAAATCTAGATGACAATGTATATTTTAACCTTTCACAGACACGGAAATTTGTGCAAGGAAGCCAGGGATCAACGAATCATAAATTTGCCTGTAGTTACATATCTTGAAGATATTCTAATCCAAGGGTGGGGAACCTGAGACCTGGAGGGCATATGTGGCCTTCTACTTCCTAGAGTGCAGATTTTTGACTAGATCCAAGTTTTAGAAAAAAACAAATCCTTTGATTAAGGAGTTTTGTTCTGTGAAATTTGGATTCAGTCTAAGGGCCACAGTTGAGGACCTAGAGGACCATATGTGGCCTCAAGGCCATAGTTTCCCCACCCCTGCTCTAATCCAATCTCCACATAATACAGGCAGAAACTGAAGCCCAATTTAGTTAATGACTGATCTGAGAAATACAACGAATGAATTTAATTTATTTTTTATGAGAGAATTCAGACAAACCATGGCTTGTATTATTAACAGTTGTCTACATGAAGAAAAATGTTCAGCTTAATTGAATGCTTTTCATTTTCCATTGGTTGCTTTACCAATGTCTTATTAGAATGAATAATCACTCCATGAGGGCAGGACCTATCTCTACCTTTCCTTTGTATCTCCAGGTCTTAGCACAGTGCTTGACCCAAAGAAAGCGCGTAATAAATGTTTCATTGTTTTTTTTATGTCAAATAGATATGACAGTGGAGTTCTAGGCAGTTTTAAGGGACACAGGATGGGAATAATTACTTTTATTTATGTGACATTTTAAGGTTTTAAAATGCTTTATGTACATTATGTTAAGCTCCTTACAGTAATTACATTTATTATTTTACAGATAATTAAACAGGGTCAGAGAGATTCTGTCATTTATTCATAGTAACACAGCTAATAGGTCAGTATCAGAATTTGAACCCAAACCTCCACTATCTCTCAATAGGCATCTCAAACTCAATTTGTCCAAAAAACTTGTCATTATCTTTTCCCGGAACCAACCCTTCTACCCTTTTCTATCTCTGTCAAGAACTCAACTATTGTTTCAGTTGTCCAGGTATGTAACCCCAGAATCATCCTTGACTCTTCCCTCTCTTTCACTCTATAAATGTCATCAGTTACAAATTGTGTCAATTCTAACTCCACACCATGCTTCACATCTGTCCCCTCCTCTCTACTCACGTAGTTACTTCCCAAATTTAATCCTCATTATTTTTCACCTGGACTACCTTGATAGCTTCCAAATTGAGCTCTCTTTTTCAAATCTTGCTCCTATCCACTCATCCTTCACTCAACTACTAGAATAATATTCCCAAAGCACAAATCTACCCATGTAACAGACCTGATCATTCAACTCCAATGACTCATTACTCCTTCTAGAATTAGAGATAAAAGCCCTTCACAAAGCTGCTTGATACGAATTTGCAAATTTTATTATATATTTCTCTTTTATATTTGCTCTTTGGTTCAGTCAATCCAACCTTTTTGCTACCCCTCATATATGACAATCCACCTCTTTTTTCTATGTCTTGGATATGTAGGGAAGAGCCCCAATACCAGCCTATCCCCAACATATCCCTGCTTCCAAGTTTGTCTCTTGAATCTTTAGGGAATGTGCCTTACTTAGACTGGGAATTTTTTTAAAATTTTATTTGAGATAGCTCATTCCCAATAGGATTATTCTTTCTCTCTGTTTATTGTTTAGACTATTCTAACCTGTATAAGTTCTTTTATTTCTTTTAGGTATCTGCTTGAATAAATGTATTTATTTGCCATTCAAATTTTATATGAATTGCAATTGGTGGGAAGGGGTCAAGCCTTGGAATACAAGTTTGAAGTACTCATTCCCATTCAAGGATGGTGACCAGGTAAGCAACAGACTAACACAATTTAGTGGGACAGGTATAATTCTTGTCTTGTACCCCATCTCTGGTGAGAGTAGAATGGTGACCCTCATATCTTGCTCCTCTTCATGCAGAGAAGAAGGTGACATTCCAGAAATATTTGCTCATACCTTCCTGTAAGGTTGTTGTTGTTCAGTCATTTCAGTTGTGTTTGACTCTCCATGAGCCCCTTTTGTAGTTTTTCTTGGTTTATCATTTCCTTCTCTAGCTTATTTTACAAATGAAGAACTGGGGTAAACAGGGTCAAGTGACTTGCCCAGGGCCACACAGCTAGGAAGTGTCTGAGGCTAGATTTGAACACAGGAAGATGAGTCCTCTTGCTTCCAAAATCAGTGCTTTTTCTACTGTGCAACCTAGCTGTGCCCCCTGCACCCCTGCTTGTAAAATACATTTAGATAACTCACATAGACATATACATAACCTACCCAGACAGCACACATACTTCTACATAATTATTTGGCATATGCTTACCTATATTCCTATTGATCATGTTGTCTCTCTGACTGAATGTAAGCTCCTTGGGGACAGTTATTGATATTTTTAGGAGGCATGTAAAAATAGCTTAAATTCCTAATTTTATAGATGAGGAAACTGAGCTCTAAGAGGATGGAGTACTTTGCCAAGGATCACGAAAACAGCAACGAGCAAAGGTAGCATTTGAATACTGGTCCTCTAACTCAAAATCCAGCTCTCTGACCCCTAGAAATGTGATGATTTTTTTGTACATTTCCTTTCTTCTATGGTCGTGGTTGTCTCATATTTTAAAATGAAAGTAAAATAACATTGTTGGACATCTAGTGAGTTCACAGACTTATGTCTGATACAGAGAATCCTGTGACCCCACTTTTATTTGATAAAAGCAGGAGACAAACTGGAGAACCAAAACTAGCTATCATGGTCTTCCATTCTCATCTTCATTTTATTGACAGCAATCAATTGTGCCTTATAGAATTTGTTTAATAATGAAAAGCTAGTTTGAAATCAGGTATCTGAGTGTTTGACAGTCTAGAAGAAACAGAGAAGGTATCCAGTTTCTTGCGAAAGAATTCCTTGGGAGAGGAGGGAGAGTTCTTTGTCTTACTTGCTCATAGGATAACCTTGTGAGCTTCAAATAGTCTGAGGATTTGGACTTCTTATAGGTATGCTAGCCATATCCTTGGAATAGAGGACAACCTTGATTATATTAAGACACAGACTACAGGGAGTATCAGGATTCTGGGAGAAACCCAAAAGAAAGTTGTTCTGGGTGTAAGGGGAACATATGAGGGCTTAATGAAAGGAAAGAAAGGACTTTCAGCAAAAGGGCTTCCAAGAAGACTTCTGGCCAAGACAACTTCCTGAACAGAGGCAGACTGCCCAGCTCAGTAATTCCTACCTCAACAAAAAAACCTTGAAACTTTACAATAGACTAAATATAAATCAAGCAGCTACAGTAATTGACTTCTTCAAAGTCAGAATTACAGTAAGAATAACAAAAAATAGTTAGACAGCAATCCATGGGAAAGTGCATCAGCAGTAAAGCTAATACTAGCATAGGCAAGTAAATACCTTAAGTCAAACACAGATGTGTGAGAAGCTTGAAGCCTGTCTGCAAACAACAAAACAACAAAAGCAGAAAGTTCCCTTGAAAAGGTCTTAGGTTTCTTATAAATCCAGAGCAAGGTCATTGAAAGCCCCAAGAAGAGCAGTGATGAGTACAAGCATGGTAAATGCCAACAACACAAGTTGGTTCCAGTCCAGACCCATTCTAGAGCTCCAAAGTGCCCTCTTATTGTGTTTGTCCTTCATTTTCGAAGAGGACCATGACATCAAGGTGATGATATGACTTGCAGTTGACTTTGATTTGAGTGAGAGCTGTACAAGGTCACCAGCCTCACCTTCTTCTCCTGAGCCATCTGGGTCCAGTGGCCTGATATTCATTAGGACAACTGGAGATGGCCCAGAATGCAATGTGAGACCCTGGCTCTTTTAGGCTTAGGTCTTATCACAGTTTCACTTTGAGTGAATTCAATGAACAGACTTCTTTAAGTTACTCGAGGGATGGCCCCTTTAATAAAAAAAAAAAATCCAACTGGGAGGGGAAGACCCTCAGGGTTCCTAGGTAAAAGAGAAACAATTACTCTTTAGTTATTACCAAGTGCCTTACACTCCATCTTGAGATACTATAGAAAATACTGAAGATTCAGTACACCAACCCTCAGAAATCTAGGAGGTGGAACAAGATAAAGTATGGTTTAATTAGCCCATCTAAAAGTGTACTATTTAGGGAAAAAGTAGAGGTAGAGAATGCTGACTCTAGCACAAAGTGACAGTTCAGTAACTAAATCTGAGGGATTAGTAAATCACCTAGTATCAAAAATTATTACAAAACTAGAGTTGACCAAAATCAGGGTAAGGGAAAGTGCTATAACAAATCAAGCTGAGATTAAAAGAAAAAAAATAAATTTCCATTCAGTTAGGCAAATACCTAGACAAAATGAATTAAAAGAATTTGAGGGGGGAAAGTAGGCAGCAGAATGAATAGCTTAGAAAAGAAAGTGGTAAACCTTAACCAAGAAATGGACTCCACAAAAACTAGAATAAACACAGAAGAAATAAATGAATCCATGAGAGAACAAAAAGTATTAGGATAGATCAAACAACTGGAAAAAAGGGGAAAAAATGATATCTGATATTTTTAAAAACTTACATGGAAAACAGGTCAAAAAAGATAATTTAAGAATTGCAAGACTCCATGAACACAACCGTGGGAACAAAAAGATTTGCACCTTAGTTCAGTACATATCTATTAGATATTAGATTTCTAGAATGATTATAGCTAAAAGACAAATTGAAAATAAAATTGACGAGGCATTTTCTGAAAATTATTTTTTTTAAGTCAAAGTTATATAGTTGCCAAAGTCCATAGTTCCTAGATAAAAGATAAAATCTCTACAAGCACTCAGGGAAAAATAGTTTAAGATGTAAGGAACCACAGTCAGTAATATTTAAAGACACCTTGCAACTTCTACTAAAAACAAGAACAAATCTCTGAATATAATATTCCCCAATCTTAATTATATAGGCTTACAACCAAGAATAACTTACCCTGCAAAGCTAAATATAATCCTGTAGGGGGAAAATGGATCCTTAATCGGAGAAAGGACTTTCAAATATTTCTGGTAAAATGAACAAAGATGAGTAGGAGCTTTGAAATACAAACAGCAGGCAAGAGAACCTAGAAAGTTAAATTTATTCCAGCAATTGAAAAAGTCTACATGATGATGTATAAGGGGAAAATGAACTTAAAGTCATACCAATTGTAGGGAAATGATCTTAATGTTTCCAAGTAATAAAGAGAGTGTTAAATAAGGAAATCAGAAAACCTGGGGGGAGGGGAGGAAGGACCACTGGTTCTATTCCAAAGATTGGAAGGAAGGAAAAAGAGAAAACAACAGGAACATACTAATTTAGAAAAGAGGAAGAAGAGGGTAGAGCTTACTATTTATTGGTTGGAAAGACAGAAGAAAAGAAAGAAGGAAGGGAAAGGAAGGGAAAGGAAGGGAAGGGAAGGGAAGGGAAAGAAAAGGGGAAAGGAAGGAGAAGGGGATAAGAGAAAAGGGAAGGGAAAGGAAGGGAAGGGAAGGGAAGAGAAGGAAGGGGAAGAAAAGCATGAAGGAAGCCTTTGTGCAGTGGTTGACATTTGCTTGTCTCTTCAAATTGGATAGTTTAGCAGGTATAGTAGGAGGGTATTTGAAACAATGATAGCAATGGCAAATAACTGTGGATAAGAACCTTAGATATATTTGTCCTTATTACAATAATTGTACTTAAAGAGTTCTTTGTAAAAAAAATTACATAAAGTTTATGTCTTCCTATTACCCAAACTGGGTAAGATTTGCCCTTTTGAAAAGTTCTAATGTATTTTTCAGAAGAGATTTCACTTACTAAAAGGGTGACCTTCACATTCTCACCCACATTTCCTTCAGCACTTTCTCATTTTGTATCATCTTTTGGTGAAGAAAACCCAAGAGGAAATCGAGGATGTGATGCCATAACTCTTACCTAAGTTCGTGCATTTTTTTTTTTACAGGAGGCTTTTCTGCTGTAAAGAACAAGCTATAAGAACATGAATTGTTCAATTAATCACTGAAATAACAGCAATGACTTGGTGTGATGAGTTTTCAAATTTTAAATTTTCCTCAGAGTTTGTAAAAATTACTGTTATAATATATTTTACTTCCTTCTCTACTCCTTATTTGTGTTTTCTTGTTGTATGTGAAAACCATGATTAAACAAAGCCTTTGATCAAGAGAAGCCTTTGCTTTGTTAATACATGTATATATTCATTGACTTTTATAGGAAGTTTCACTGAAATGATTTTCAAATGTATTAATAAAATCACATGAAATTAATGTAGGCTGTTCTTTTAAGGTGTTAAAATTACTTCATGTTATCATATTTTTCTTCTTTATGATATTTCACCAACCTGGATTATTTCTTTGATAATTGCCAGAAAGGCAAAGGGAAATACTGATAAATGAAATTGCTTCTTTAGCTCTTTCAGGAGCCAGGCTTGCTGGAAAATACCATCAACAGGTGGCAAAACCATATATGTATGTGTGTGTATAATATATATGCATGTATGTATATGTAGTTTTAATCAACTTACCATAGAATAAAAACCACAAACCAAACTTATCAGAAACATCATCAGCCTACTTTACAGCCTCTTGCAAAGAGAGTACTTTGTAGTATTAGAACACTAATGAAATGTGCCATCACCCCACCACCACCTATCACCACCCTTCTCCTCCTGGTTCTCCTGCTCCTTTTCCCCTCATCATCATCATGATCACTGTTTACATTCCAAACTATACAATAGTTCCATTTTAACCAAAGCAATTACATGTTTGTGCATATGGCTCAAAAGTTAATACAGTAAGCATAATGTGACCAAGAGATTTGCACATTTCCTGATAAGTTTTGTAAAACTTTAAGACTTCCTGAAGGGTTACATTTTTATCTCTGTCCCCATCTTTCTCTAAATCTTTCTTTTTCTACTAATGTATGAATGACAGAGATATCCTTCCTTTGCACATTTGCTTAAGATGCATACTATATGCAAACATGCCCATGGATTTACTTATTTTACAACATGCAAGAACACAAAAATCTCTATTTGGTGCACACGTGTTATCATAAAAAAGTGCATAATTTTAAGAGAAAACTAAACATATCCATTACTATTTTATATCAATATATCTTTTCCTCAAATTAAAAATATGTGTACACATATGTGTAGAATATGTCTACATATATGTGTAGAAAGAGAAAATATATGTGAGACATATATGTATAAATGTGTGTATATATGTATTGTGTATTTATTACCTTATATGACTAGATGTGTTGACTGGATGCCTTCTATTGCCTTATTTGGCTAGTTGTATTGAATGGATGCTGTTGAACCAACTAATTACACACAAAGAGCAACTTTAATCCATGACTGCACACTTTTTACAAAGGTATACTATTAGTCATAAAGGTACAGTGCAATAAAATAAGGATAATTTGGTTTAAACAAATTCTTTCCTTTTTCAATCCTAGATTCTTAACTCCTCAATTCCCCGGTTTCCTCAGACCACACTCAGAGTATAAAATCATCTAATTTACTCAATCTATTACTTACATTCTGACTGCACTTGAATATTTATGAGAAATGTGAAATGGGGGAAGAAAGGGGAAATGTGAATATTCCTTTCCATAGACTTATCCTTGCTCATACTACCAAATACCTATGTCTGCATTGATCAACCAACAAACACTTAGTGTTGACTTGTAGGAAAGTGTGGACACAGTCTTCTAGAACTCAGATTCATCTATGCACCTGTAAATAGTTATATTGTGTTCAAATAATTTTATCAACAATTGAGCCTTCACACTGATAACATTATCCACAGGCTACAATTATTTCTATCAGACTTTGACTGATTAGATATGGGAACACACCCCCTCCACCTTTGAGGTTTATAATCTTATCTTACACCTTCTCAGTCTTGCAATTCTCCTGCATGTGCTTTGATAAGCTCCCAAAAGAGGATGTATAAAATGTCTTCATTAAGTTTTTTAAACATTTCTTGTATACAATACAATTGCATACAATACTTGGTCTCTCCAATCCATTAAAATAGTTTAAGGTAAATCTTACTCAGCCTTTTTTTTTTAATCTCAAAAACTTTTTTTTCTATTGGTACATCAAAAAATTTAGGTCAGAGAGTATTTATGGCAGAAGTTATGGAAGCTGTGGAATTTTAGAACTGGAAAAGATATAAACATGTAGACAAGAACCTGGCTCCTGTTCTAGCTACAACTAGATGGTGACTCTTATAGTTGTAACTATATGGTAGAAACAGAAATATATAAAAAGTTTCCTCTAGGCTATAATATATACTATAAGTCTTAATATAATGAATTATAGGAATTATTCGAAGCCTATATGCCTGCCTTGAATGAGAGGATGAGTACTGAACTTGGCATCTGAAGACCTGAGTTTGAATCTCACCCTCACAAACTGTGTTATCTTAGATAATCATGTAACCTTCCTTGTCTCATCTTCCTCATGATAACAAAGGAGGGAAGTAAGATTTTATTTCCTCTGCACAGTGGGTAGTGTTTGTGAGAATTAAGTGGAAAAAAAAAAAAAGCTTGGTATAATGAATAAAATTCTGGACGCTGAGTCAGGAAGATATGAGTGTAAATTTTCCCTTGAAATTCACCACTTGTGTGATCCCAGGCAAGTTATTCACTTTCTCTCAACATCAGTTTCCTAATTTGTTAAAGAAAACGGGCCAATAAAAGTCACATTCCTTTCATTGTTGGAAGGATGTTGTGGGGATCAAATGAAATAGCATCTACAAAGCATTAAATAGATATTAGAGGAAATTGAGTAAGCAAGTATAATAAACATAGCAACTCAAATATAAATGCATATGATTTTTACTTCTATAGCAATTTAAGGTTATAAATGATTTACCCACAGCAGTATGAGGGAGATGATACAAATTGTAGATGAAGAAACTGAAACTCAAAATAGTTAATGACTTGAATGAAATTGATGAGTGAAACTGATGTTAAGTGTTAGGAGACAGGACTCAAATCCAGGTATCCTGATTCCAAATACTACCCTTTCTACTACTATCTACTGCCTCTAGTCCAAATCTGTCTTTTCAGATTCAGATAAAAAGTCACTTTAATAGTTGCAAGGGGGAGAGATATGGGGCAGTTCAATGTAATTCCTCCCCTCAACCCAGAAAAACTATGAGGAAAACACAGATGAATCACATCTACCACTAAAATCACAGCTTTTGTCAAAGTTGCCATGACTCATTTGTCACTTCACACTTTATTTAAATTACTTTCTTTAACATATAGAAACATAGCCTCATAGATTTTTGAGCTACAAAAGAGAACTCAGAGGCCATATAGTCCATTCTTTTCGTTTTACAGTAAGAAAACTGAGGCCCAGTGTGGTAAAGTGATTGGCCCAAGGTCATTCAGGTAACAAATAGTAGAACTGGATTTTGAATCTGGACTGAGATTTGGACCAAAGTCCTTCTATTTATATACAGCCTCCTTCATGTCATATTATGATAGTGTGGAGGTCTACAGTAAATTCTCAGTCCTACGCACTTGTTTATTAGTAAATGCCCTAGAAACTAGGTAGGTCCATCTTAGACTCCACTAAAACGTCCTTATTATTGAAGCACTCAAATAAACATCAAAAGATGGTCATCTATAATGTGAAACCAAGGAAAGAAGCAGGGGTATGACAATATTATATACAATAGTAGTAGAAAATTAGCCTCAACTCAGCGTTCTACGAGGGTGGAAGAACTGAAATCTACAGACAAACCTCAAGCCTACTGGGAAGGTAGCATCATACATACATACACACATACATACATACATGTTACTACTATTACCAAAAATGAGTTATGGAGATTAAAGAGAGATTCATATAAAGTAAGATTCCTAAAAATAAACCGCCATGTCAATTTTGCAGAACCCTGCCAAAACTATGAAGTAGAGATCCTTGAATATTGTATTTCAATTTTCTTAATCATTCAAACCATGAGTAAGACAACAGATTTCATCAAGTCATGAAATTTTTAGGAGACTGAGTCCTAATCAAAGGAGGAACACTGGAGGACAGTGATAATATCACAATCTTCTTTATGGGTAAGAAGAGCCCATATTGTGGAAATTTATCCAGTTCTTAGAACAAATAAATAATAAAATGAAAAATAGACTCCAGTCTAGGCAAGCTACTTTTTCACATCCCTAATCAAAGCAATATATTTTAACTCCCCATGTTAAAAATGCAAACGAAACCTTTAACTCCTAAGATCAATTGTCCCCCATAGAATGATGCTTGGCAGAACAGCAGTCTGTCTTGTCAAGTGCTCCTTATCATCAGGGAAGGACAAACACTGTAATTATTTTTACTTTTTTGTTTGTTTTCTAATTGGGTCATTCATTACTTTCTGTAATTCAAATCAGCATCAGATTTATAGTTGCAGGGTATTGAAATATTGATTTGGTTATAGAAATGTCAGCCTTGGCAGGTAAGCTGTCTTGTTGCCTCATGATACTTTTTCATTAGGATACCTTGTTAAAATAGGTTGGTAGAATGTAATAAGGAGACAATTTGCATCAAAGTCAGGTAGGGATAGAGCTCATTTCCCTCAAATGTTGAGTCTCTTTCAGCACCTATATAGTCTAAATTATTCTACTGGTTGATTCATTAAAAAATGAAATAAAATAATTCTGATAATAACTGACCCTGAGACAAACCTCTCCCCACTACAAACACACACACACACACACACACACACACACACACACACACACACCTTTCAGGCTCTGAACTGTAACACAATCCAGGATTCTCTTCATGGGGTGATATTTTTACCTAGTCTGTGGTAATTTCTCAAAATTTTTAGTCTTAGGTATACCTATCTATCTATCGATGTTTCTATCTAATGATCTATCAGTTTATTAATATGTTAAGCTCCTATCTTCTTGTTAGGGTCTTCATGTATTGCAGTTTTATTTCTCCACTTCTATTAAAAACGAATATATGTGTAGAATTACAAGGAAATAAGCAACTTCTATGAGACTTTAGACTCCTTACTTGAGAGAATGCTCTGAAGACATTTTACTGGCTCTTATCAGGTAATTAACATGTATATAATAAGTACTATTTTCTCCTTCCTTTTTGCTTTCACCCCTAAAACCAGCTGAGAAGGTGTCCCCTAATTTTTTTCTTATCATGACTTTATGGATTAAATCCATTTGGATCCAAATAGTGCCTGGCACAGCTGTTGGTATCATAAAAAAAGACCCTCCACATCCCTCTTGTCAGCTCATCTTGAGAAACATTCCATTCTCATGCTTTCATCCCCCTCAACCACCCCTTTGGGCTGAAATAGCCCAAAGTAGATCTGGAAGTAGATGTAACAGATTACCCTTTGTCCCCCACCAATCATAATCCTGGAAACTCCTCCCAACCCCCCACTCCTCAAAAAAAGGAGGGAACATCTTTAACATTCTCCAAAAATGTGACTTTTTCCTATAAAAAAGAAATCTAGAAAATCATCTTTGGAACTCCCCCCAATATTCCATTCCCATCTCAAGCTGGCTTTAAAAAACATCCTTTCATAAATCTCCTTTGGACACATAAGTTTTACTCATGAGTTTACTTTTCCCACCCCTGTTATAGACACTCAGCTTGCTTATAGTGGGGAGGAACTTGCTGTCAAATAAAAAAGAATAGAAATGGGTGAGAAAAACTGATCAACTGTTCCCATTTTTAGATTCCTCAAATGCAAGGACCCCTTATTCCATTTGCTTCAATGAGAGGTCTCTAATTTACTTGGACAAGTCATGTACACTACAGGGGATTCAGTCTCCTAATCTGTAATATGTGAAATCTAAAAAAAAAAATCCTAAAAAAAAAAGTTGGAAAAATGGCATGCAAGATCCCTTGGAGCTCTAGGTCTATCATTCTATATAAGTCAGGTGTGTTTTCATGGCACTTCTAGGACATGCTGCTTAACTGGTCACCAAGGACTTTATGATGCCTTTCTGAAATAGGAAAGACAAATTTCTTTTACGACAGGTTGTTGAAGGAAAGTTGTCCTCCCCTCTGTAAATATGGAAGGAGACTGTGTGTCAACTTCAGAGAGGAGGATCATGCAGAATAAGTTTCTTTCTTTGATACAGAAGAAACGAGTCTTTTGCCCAAAAGCATATAAACTTGTTGATCACCATGACTGAGTGAATGCAACTAGTGCCGAGTGCTACAGCAGGTACTTCACAATGCAAAACCTCAAACAGGATGTTTCAAACAATAAATCAAGAGATCTCACCTCACAGGTCTGAAAAATTGCAGAGAATGAAAAATAGACATATTTTATTGTGCTGAGGCTTTTGTGGTCCAAATCCTTGAGTACCACAGTTATTTCAAGACCCAAAAACTACATGTAACATATAAAATCTTCTTTCTTCCCATCTTCTTTCACTTGGTTATTCTAGTCACAATTAGCAAACCAAGACTCATCTACTATTAGTACTTCAGCTATCCTTGCAAAAAGAATCAGTTTATTAGCTAGGAATGCATCTGAGTGCACTAAGCACTGTACTCTTCTTATGTCTCTAGAAATACCTTTGTCTGTTCTCATCGTTGTAACTTTCATTCCATTTTGTCACCTGGACTAGAATGGGGAGCAGGCTAACTTTCAACATGACAGCTCAACATGCTACACCACCAGAAATGTCTGAGTGAACTCAACATTACAACCACACTGATTTGTACCTCTATTATCACTCCATCATCAATGTAGAAAACAAAACCCACTGAAAAATGAAAGACCAGGAGATTAATTCAGCTATATTTATTTCACAATTGATTTATATCTATAGAAAAGGAACTCTGCTAAGTATTCTGTGATTACAAAGATGAATAAAATGTAGTCCCTGACTTAGTGAGGCTTATAGTCTAATATAAGACTAAATAAAGTAGACTGTGATATGTGTAATAAGAGAGGGACAAATGAAGTGCTAAGTGGAGGAAGGATTTTAGAAAGATCCATAAGTAGTTGCAGATGAGAAAGAAAGGCTTCATCAAAGAGGAAGTATTTGAGCTAGGTCTTTCATGACAGAGAATTTTTAAAAGCAGAGATGTGATGGGAGAGTATTCTAAGCAGAGGTAACAATATGGCTGAAGGAAAGTAAGTTTATGCTTGAAGAACAGGGAGTAATTCAGTGCTGGTGGAACATAGAAAACATTTAGGAGTGTAATAGGAAATGAGGCCAGAACAATTAGAATCATAGATGAAGAGCTGAAAAACCATGCAGGTCATATTCTAACCCCTCATTTTATAGATAAGAAACTGAGGTGCAGAAAATTTAGATGACATCCAGAGCCACATAAGTAGCAGAACTGGTATTCAAATTCAGTATACTTTATAGAGTTCCATAATCATGACAAACCTTCTCTACATGCCAGTCTAAGGAATTTGGACCTTATTGTGTAGTCAAAGAGAGATATTGAAGGTTTTTTGAGTAGTAAATTGACACCGCCGAAGCTATTATTAGGGAAATTAATCTGCCACTTAACTATATAGAATGGATCAAAAAGAGGAGAAGGATGGAGGCAGAGGTCCCAGCCCAACTGGGATATAATGAGGACTGGAGTTAGATCAGTGACTGTAGAAATGGAAATGGATTCAAAAGATTCAGAGATGTTTGAAAGAGAAATAGTTTTGGCAGAAAAGAAAATGAGTTCTGTTTTGGACATTTCAAATTTGAGGTTATCTATGGGACGATCAAGTTCAAATTGTCCAATAGACAGCTGGTAATGTGGTATTGGAGTTCAAAAGAGAGTAGGGCTAGATATGTACATCACTGAGTATCATCTGTATAGAATGAAGGATAGGCAAGAAATTAACTATAATGGTATTTTACTAATGTATTTACCATGCAAATGAAACAGAGGGTAGAATATTATGGATAGGATCCTATTAGAAGAGTTTATATCCATCTTTCTCCAATCCATAGTGATTTTATATTATATGACACAAATCTTGGTTGCACTGACAGATGTAACCAAAAACAAACATCAGAGATGGAATAAATCTCTTTTATATGTGACTTTTTCTTTCCTTTGAGCTTTCTTTACCTCTTTCTTTCTTTTTTCCTTTTGTTTTCTTTTAATTTTCTTTCATGTTGTTCCCTTTTTAGACTGGATCTCTCTTTCTCGCCTAGGCTAGAAGTACAGCAGTCAGTAGCAGGCCTGCCCCCATGACTGATTGACAAGATAACTTTGACCCACTCTGTTTCTGATCTAAGTCAGTTTGCCCCTCCTTAGAGAGTATAATTCTTCTCCTATCATCATCTCAAACACAACAAGCCCAAAAATGAACTTGCTGTCTTTCCCCTGAAATCCACCCTTCTTCTATATCTCCCTGTTGTTGTTGAGAGTACCACAGTCCTTTCAATTACTCGGTCTGCATTCTCAGAATTATTACTGAGTTTTCTCTCTCCCTCCCACATGCCATCAATATTTGATTACTCACAGTCTTGCTGATTCTGTCTTCACAAGATCCTCAGCATCTGTTCTCTTCTCCAAAATCTACTGAAAAACAGCTTCCTTGGCTCTCTATTACCAGTTCCTTATATAAAATATGATATTCTCAGCCAGATATTTAAACTTCTCCACTGCCCAGTTCCCATCTACATTTCCAAACTTATTTCTTATTATTCTCTTTTATGTAAACTATATATTCCAATCAAATTGGCCTACTTTTAGTACTCTTTGCCTCCTGAACTAATCATTTGCTCATTTATATAGTAATAACAACCACAGCTAGACTTGCTATATCACTTTAAGTACTATGCATCTTTTGTCTCATTTGATCTCTCTCCATTTGTAGATATCCTAACGTTGGCATATAAAATAGAAGTACCTTAAGAACAGGTTCTTATTGATTTTGGCCCTTATAACTGAAGAACTCAGTACCATGCCTTTCACATAGTGGTCACATTTTAAATGTATATTGAATGAAAGTAAAGTTTTTTTAAAAAAAGTTAAGGAATTTGTAAATGAAAACCAAAAATGACTTAGTAATTAAATTCACCTGAAGTAATTAATTATATTCAAAGTTCAACATATAACACACTATTGTGTTTAAGGAATCCTCCAAAATAGGCACCATCAATCAATTAACAAACAAACAAACAAATAAAAAAATGAGCAAATAAATAAAGTAAATGAATGGGAAAACATATGGATTAATTATTCAGATTTTCTAAACAAATGGGATATCTAGAGAGAAGTGGAAAAAACAGAATATTAAATTCTTAAAGAATATCATCATATATGGCATATCACATATTCTACAAAGGGGCTAAATTTTTCTTTTTTCAAAAAAAATCTTATTCAAAAGATGAATGATTGATATATTTATCAGAAAAAATATTTTGTAAGTTCTCAAATCACACTAACCACTGAAAACTTTACTGAATTCAGCCTGACTGCCTATCTACATCTTCTCTAGCCTTGAGAAAGAGTAAATTAAACTCATCGAAGAAGTTTTCTTTGTTGAAACATAATGGTCCCACTTAAAACTAAAGCCATAGGTATCTGGAAGATTTCAGATGATTAGTGTCCTAGATGTGCCAAGTAACAATAGTTGTTTCCAAAGATCATAAAAGAAGATAAATTTCATTACCTTATCTTGATATATCTGGCTTCATTTCTATAACACAGAGAAAAATTCTGTTGACCTTAATTATCACATAAAGTAAGGGAAAAAAGAACACTGGAATGCTGAAAGATCCCCTTAGAAAAGTAAGAGTTGTCAGCTACAACTTTAGTGAAAGTCCTTTTAAATCTTTGGAGACCATAAGCACTTAAAGAGAGAAAAATGCTAACAGAATGCTTATGTGATATCTAGTATGTGCATATATTCTTATTGCATCATAGCTGGCAAATAATTCTACACTAATACCCCATTGCTACACAGTTCACGCCAATAGTATATTACTTCAGATCCTAAATTCCAGATTCAGAATCTGTATTTTAGATTTTAGTTGATTATTGCTTACAATTTAAAATCACTGTTTTCTTTCTAGTCCTACACTATGATAAAACATTGTGTTGGGTTTTTTAATTATCATATCTACATTTTCCTCCATTCTTTGATGATGAGCAAGATACTTTTTTCAACTCTTAAGTTCAAGTTACTGAACTCATTCAGTTACACTTCATATCTGTCATGTTTCACTTTCTTAAAGATTATTTGATAAAATTAAGAAATTATCATCTAAAGAATTGTATTTCACTCACCTTGGTTACTTCCATCTCTGCCAAATGTGGGAGACAGCACTAATGATAAACTATGTAATTCTAAGAACAATGAAAGGAGAAAATGGCATTCAGTTTCGGTAATCACCAGTTTAAAGCTGTAGCAAAATGATGAGTTACTACAGTGACAAAAGAACTTAGTTAAGCTTTGAAAAACTGTTCTTAGAAAACTAACAATCTGCCAGAATTTTCATCACAGCACTTGGGAAAGGAAAAATGGAGCTTTCAAAAGAAATAAAACTGTTAAAATATAATTAGGGAAGATCTTATTTAACATTTTGGTATTTGACATTTAAGGATATGTTATTACTTGTGTAAATGAATATACCTCTGCTAAAACTACTTATTAAATGGATTTCAAGGTTAGCCACTAAGAACATTGGTAAGAAAATAATTGAACCTTTTTTCTCCCCACTCATCCCAGGCTAATCATTCTTCTAAGAGCATGAGATAAGTGGAAAAGTTTTGTGTTCCTTTTTCCTTTAGTCTTGTAGGAGAGGTCATTTATATTTTAAACCTTGTTTGCTTCTGTTCCCCAAAATGATATTGGTTAATTAAAATCAACAATATAGTGAGTCATTTCAGGAGGATTGGCTCAGGGGTCAGTCAAATGACATAGTGGAAAGTGTCAACTGTTGTCCCCTGGTAGAATCAGAGTTTAGAGGTGACTATTTCCTGCTGTACTTCTGCCCACAGATCTCCCATCAGAATCCAGAAGACCTCCTGAACTCTGTTAGTGTAGCCACAGGAGAATGGATTGCCTGACAGCCCCTAAGCTTCATGGTGTTGACACATCTTTCTTCATGACATGCTTAGTTTCTTGGCTGAAGTTAAATCAGTCTGGCGCTGTTGTGAAAACACAACCTGGGGATGAGCTTTGCTTCAGCCCACTGCTGATCACAGAACCGAACGGAAAAATGGCTGTGGTGACAAGCAATTCTATTCCCTAATCCTCCCCCTTCTTCAAAACGTGTGTAGGTTTTTGGAGGGGCAATCAGGGACTGCAAAATCTCCACTGAAATAACAACATAGACAAGAGGATTCTGCCTTAGCAAACAAGCAATATCAAGGGCTAGAGATCAATATGTAAGAGAGGTGAGAAACAGAAAATTAAACTCATCAAAGAAGTTTCCTGTGTTGAAACATAATTGTCTTTGGCTAAAACTAAGAACACCAAGTATCAGGAAGAATCCCACACCTCACTCTTCTTCCATCAGATTAAAAAAACAAAAAGCATGCAGCACTCTGGGGGATTTTTAATCCTTGAAAGGATCACAGACAAAACATTTAAAACAAGGTTATGTACATTTAAAAATTAGATCTTTTTTCCTCTCAGCATGACATCATTCTATGTCATTAAATGATAAGAACTGAGAAGACACGGGGATGTGTCTTCTGTGTGTAAAATTATCCTTCCAACACTGTAATCATTTAACTTTGTAAAATTCCATTTTTTTAAAAAAAGACATTTTAAGCTGTCGAATACTCAAACTCTTATTAGAAATCTGTTCCACAAAGGTAATAGTCTCTCGATTAAAAAAAAGCATAGTAAAAAATACATTTTCATTTTAGAAAAATAGTTGAGATCGTAGCTGTTGCAGAGGCATATATCATCAGTTCATAAATTAAACTGCTCGTGGTAGCAGACAGTATATTTAAGGTTTCAAGATGACTTTCATTACACTTCCCTGTTTTTAATCATTCACAAGTTTCTGAAAAACTTGTGTATGTTTGGACTCTACTTGAAGGTGAAGTCTTTGTAGACAGTCAGAGAAAAATAAATTCAGCCATGTCTGAGATACATGTAAAAACATGCCTTTTGTGTCTCAGTTACCATTTATTTTGTATTTAAATTGCTGGGTAAATGACTAAACTTTGAAAAGGGAAACTTCATATGTGTGTGGGCCTAACTGAAGAAATAAATTCAAAACAAAACATTGAAAAATATTGAGCTAAGACAAATACTATTTCGAATTTAGGACATGCAAATGCAAAATGCCCAACAGAGTTTGTGTATCTTATTCCCAAGATATGCCATCCACAAGACACTTACGTCAAAACACCTCATGTAAAAAGTTAGGAGTGCATTGAGGGTCAGCTCTTACACAATTAAAAAATAAATAAAACAGGAAGAGTGTGAACATTGTTATTCTCAGTGCTGGGTAATAAACCGCCTGGAGATGAATCAAAAATAGAAAGCAGCAATGTTTGTGATAAAACTACAGTTACTAAACTTGCAAGGTCTTCATTTGAAAGATATTTTTTAACAAAACATAGTCTTATATATATAACCAAATTTCAATTGGGCAGTGATCTGATCTATTTTTTTAATTAATATTTACAATATATAAGGGAGAGTAAATTTTAAAAAAGTGAATGTTCACTTTTTCCCTCAGGCATTTCTCTGGAAGATATACTTTACTATCAGAACTGTAACTGGCACATTTGTTAGTCAGGATAAGGAAAACATGATGTCAATGGAAGTGGGGGTACATTCAACTATTGCTCCTGTCCTATGGAAAACCCTGGAAAACTCTGCAACTGCTACCAGACAAAAAAGGCCACTGCCCAACTGGAACCAGGAAGAAATCAGTACAAGAGGGTCTCACCTGACATCCAAAAATCAAGGAGAAGTAAGTACATCATCAGATGGTTTCTTACTTTAATTAGCTATTTTTGCAAATTAGACTAAATGATTGCTGAAGAAGTGAAAGTGCTGTCAAAAAGAAAACCAACAAATTTTAAAATTGCACATTTATAAATGAAATCATTTTTTAGCCATTTAAATTTCAGTACCATAAGGTATATTCCCAACACTCCTCCCTTTGTCAGTGCTCTTTATTTCATTCCTATGTATCAATGTAGAAGGTTTTGTCCTTTCTGTCATAGAAAATCTGGCTATATTTTTGCTTCTGTTTCTGAAATAAATTATTTTGAAGAATTGATTATATTTAGATTTGTTATGAATTCAACTTCAGAGATCTCTTATGGAATCATCAATTGGGAAAACAAAATTGATGACTGTATCAGGAGAGTAATATTAAAACTCTACAATGAATAATTTAGTTTTTGGTGGTTCAGAAGGAACTCATCTTTCAGAGCTTCAGAACCATCATTGTGAATCACTTTTAATTGCCAAGTGATACAAATAAAGAATGACACATTTATAAGATTTTTTAGACAGATAAGATAATTTCATCCTCATTTAGTAAATAAGGAAAATTAAGTCCAGAATGTTTAGGTGATTTGCTCATGGTCTCACAAGTGATGGCAGACCAAAAGAAAAGAAAAAAGAAAGGAAAAAAGAGCCCCAAAAGCAGGAACATGTAGACACACTATTAGAGATCATTCTCAACCATTTCTTCTTGAGAAAACATCACAATGTACCTTCTATCATAAAGTTTCTGAAGAGAAACAACTAATTCTGATATTCAACAATGATTTCATGAGAACTAATTAAAATAAATTTATTTTTCCTTACAGTTTTGGATCTGAAAATAATGAACTTTCAAAAGTGAGGCTACATTTTCCATTCCACAAACCAAAAAGAAGCGCCAGAATCCAACTTGGCTAAAACATCACTTAGTCGGTCAAGACAATTAACAAGCATCTGTTAAGCACTCATCATTCATTCATTCATTTATGAACTAATGTATTACTTACTTACTTGTAAACACATTGAAATTTATTTATTATAACTTCTGTGCCAGTCACTGTGCTAATCATTGGGAAGAAAAATAAAATCAGAAATAAAAATTATCTCTGCCTTCAAAGAGTTTACATTCTAATGTGGAAAGACAGGATATAAGGAAGCTATAGAGAGATTATCTTATGCTCTATCTACTACCTGTGTATTAGCTTACATGTCTTGCAAAATATATCGAGAGCTTTAAAATTAGAGGAAATACAAAGAATACTATTGTAAATACATTAATGATCTGAGAGAGGAGGAAAGATGACAGAAATTGAAACAAATATGTACAGATATTGTAAATCAATCCTTTAAAAAAAATCAATCAATCTTTAACATTAATTAGTTCAATAAGGACAACCAAAATTATATCATGTAAGGATTGGTTGAAGGAACTCCTAATACTTGTTAGGAAGAAGAAAAGACTTATTGAGATATGAGGCAGCATATGAAAGAGGGAATGAGGATTATTCTTACTGGCTTTAGAAGAAATAGGACCAATTGAAAAAAGTCTAGAGAGGAAGATTTCTATCAATAGAACTTTCTAACAGTTAGATCTGTCCTAAATAAGCTGTCAAGAATGAATAAATGGATGAATGAATGAATGAATGAAAAAGCATTTATCAGGGGATTACTATGTGCCTAGCAATGTAGGCACATTGCTACAGTGAATTCTTATTCACTGAAAACTTTTAAGCAGATAACTGCCGGATGGCTACTCATTGGAAATACATTAAACAAGCTTAAAGTTTCAAATAGAAGTTAGATTAGATAGCTCAAGTTTATGTAGTAGAAGGAAGGGAAGGAATCAAGCATTTATTAAGTGACTACTTTGTGCTAAGCATTATGCTGAGTTCTTTGATCTTGACAGCAAAGGTACTGTGGTTATCCCCATTTTACAGTTGAAGAAACTGAGGGAGATTGAAGCTGAGGGACATGGCCAGGATCACATGGCTAGATTTTAACTCAAGTCTTCTTTATTCAGGCCTAGTGCTCTATCCATTTTACTCTGTTTAAGTTTTACAGAATGCTTTTGCCCCAACAATTCCATGAGACATAGAGTTCTAATATCATGATTCCAATTTTTTTTGGAAGAACTAAATTTCATAAAGTGATTTACTTATCATTAGTAGTTATTGAAACTATTATTTCAGCTGCCTTTCCAACTTGTGAGTCTAGGTTCAGGAGTCTTTTTAAAATCCTTTAAAAATGCCTTCTGACTCTAAGGGAACAATATTATAGGATGTTTTTCATTTATCTTATTCTCACAGAAGTACAGTAAGGGAAGTGGGGAATCTGTTCTTATCTTGATGGATTTGTGATGGACTTTCCACCAATGCAGATTATTTCCTTTCCACAGATTCCCAAACTCCATATCTTTCCATAAATCCTCCATGAGAGATTCATCCACCCAATATATTAGATGCCTTTTTCTGGCTCTTCACCTATATTAAGAGTTCTGATATAGCCGTCTGCTGTTTGTCTGTATTCTCACTACATCAGAGCCCTATCTCTTGTGTCCCTCATGCTGAGGTTAAGTGTCTACTAAATAGTAGTTGCCTAAGAAATGCTTGTTAAATTCAACTAAATTGTTGATTATCATTCATGTGAATTCTTCTACTCAAGCTAAGGTTGTTAACATAGCCACCTTCCCCTTTCTATCTATCATGTATGTCTTTCTCCTTTCCACAAGTCTTAGGTTACTTGCAACTTTTATTCTTCTTAGATTACATTATTTCGTAGTTTACTACCTTACTAAGGCAGCTAGATGGTATAGTTGAGAGAACACTAGGTCTGGAGTCAGGGAAACTCATCCTGAGCTCAGATTTGGCCTCAGACACTTACTAGCTGTGTGACCCCAGGCAAGTCACTTAACCCTGCTTGCCTCAGTTTTCTTATCTTTAAAATGAACTGGAGAAGGAAATAGAAAACCACTCCAGCATCTTTGCCAAGAAAACCTCAAAGGCAGCATGAAGAGTTGGACAGGACTGAAAAATAACTCAACTGCAGCAGTGTCGTAGAGAGAATACTGGTGCTAGATAGTAGAGAGCTATTTAGGATGATTAAAAACATGGTATTTCATAAATGTGCATTCCAATTGAACAAATAAAACATACACTTAAACCATTATTTTGCCAAATCAGTTTATATCTTCAGTGAAATTATTTATTTTTCATAGCCTAGAAATTATGTACTTATATAATGAAACTGGTTTGCATGTCCAGGTTATGTACCTTGCTGGTGCCCTGGTAAAGCATAAATCAGAAGGCCAAAAAAAGGCAAGTTTTGTGACTATAAAGCAAATAAGGAAAATCAAGGTACAAAATTATCTTAAATGTATAAAACTGATACAGAAACTTATCTTTCCTAAATAATTCTTATGCAATAAATCTAGTAGCCGTCCAATTGGTTGTGATATGATTAACCTGGTGAAACAGGGGAAAGAGTATTGTGCTGGGAGTTAGAAAGACTTATCTTCCTCTGTTTAAATCTGGCTTCAGACAGTAACTGACTGTGTGACCCTGGGCAAGCCTCTTAAGCCTTTTTGCCTCAGTTTCCTCTGTAAAATGAATTGGAAAAGAAAATGGCAAACTACTCTAGTATCTTTGCCAAGAAAAATATCAAATGGAGCCATAAAGACTCAGACACCATTGTGAAGTGACTAAACAGTAAAATACTTCTAAAAACGGAAAACTGAATTGTACGAACTTTCAAAACATAAAAATAACTCCATAATTATGTATGATTGCTTACTGAGTTTCTAGAAGATGCCTATCATTGCCTTAAACATTATATAAAATGCAAAATTGAAAATCAAATCCAAATTACTTCTAATATGTAGACAACCCAGAAAGCATCAGCTATACATGCAGAATAAAAAAAAAAGCACTGATTTCAGAGAGGAGTGGGAGTTTAATTAACAGTCAGTGTTTGGGGTACCAAAAAAACTGAGAATGGAGACAAATGTGCTGACGACTCTGTTTCATAGCAGGAAGTGGAAACATGGTTACAATTATACAGCAATACTGTAGGTGTCTTTCACCTCTCACTTTGAAGGTTGAACATAATGCCACAATTTTTTTAAACTTCCTTTTCAGGGAGAACACAACTGTCTCAATTATCCACATCATTTTGCCTGTCTCATTTTTTCACAAATCACATCTGAAATTCAAAACCAACTTGGCATCTATTTTTTTATACTGTTGAATGTTAAGGGAGTTTGGACCTATGAAACTATCCTACAATATTTATTTTATAATGTGTAACAAATCGTATGAAATTTTATTCTTTCCTTGTTCAGATTATTGTTGAGATTACACACACACATCACAAAATAACCATACAACCCAAGTCTGATGAATATAGGTCCAATTTAACCCTCTGTAGAGTTTTTTTGTTACTAGTGCAGGGGGATGTGAATGGAAAAGAGAAGAAAAACAGATTTACCCCACCCACTAGTCTAACCCTGGTTACTTTTTTAACAAGTTATTACACGTGTTTGTGTGTGTGTATGTGTATGTGTGTGTGAGTGTTTATGATCACTTTTGGAGAATATCTTCTAATTATCAAAAAACTGTGGTAATGACAACTCATATTAAGTATTTATACTGTTATTGTTAAACTTCAAAACTAATCACAGTTATGCAATTAAATTCAACAAATATTCAGTACCTACTCCAAAGTGAGTAGTCAAGATTTTTTTTTTAAATGAAAAGTAGCTTAAATTCTACTTGTGATTTGGGGGAGAAAATGCAACATGTTCAGATAGGTAGATAGATAGATAGCTAGATAGATAGAAATGGAAAATAAAATCATATTTATGCATAGTTCATTTCAGTCAACTATCATTGTTTGTATTTCCTGATTAAAAAATAGTTTTATGACTATAAGTATATATTTTCCTTTTATATATTCTTTATATGTTTTGTGTATGTGTGTGTGTGTTTGTATCTTACTTGGTCAATGAATTACTAGAGAGGGTGAAAAGGAGGATCTTGACTGAATTAAAGCAAAAAACAATTTTAAGAAAAAAAATGGGATTGTCAGGCCTGAGGTTATCTTAATCATATACTAAAATACACTTCCTGGGTCAACGCTTTAGTTGAGAACATTTGGATCTTTTACAAAACATTGTTTGGATATCGGAAGTCAGTCCAAAAGTGGCTTAGTGGCCAACAACCTGACTTAGAGTCAGGAAAACCTGAGTTCAAAACCAGCCTCCATTCTAGCTGTGTGACTTTGAGCAACTTACTTGACCTCTGTTTGCTCATTTTCATCATCTGTAAAGAGAGGATGATAACAGCATCTACCTCCAGATGAGATTTTAAATCTTAAAGGACTACATAAAAACTAGCTTCTATTTTTGTGATTATGTGATAATTCTGCCTCAGCATTCTTAAGTATTATTACTGTTTTGAGGAGTCCAAAGTGCAGTAATATATTTGTCTTTTATATTTTGTCCTGTTCTATAAAGCCCCTGAATACACTGCCAATGTATATGACCATGGTATAAATTTATTATAATTTATGCAATTAAATTTCTAATTTCACTGAACATTTAATTGACAAGGTAACGTATTTAATAAAATAGTATTTTTTAAATATGTATGCAAGATGTTTTTAGACCTTGAGGACCCAAGTCAAAATAACACATGGTACCTGCCCTCAAGGAGTTTATTATCTAGTAAGATCCTGAGACAGGATTAAATAGAGATAGGTACCATGTTTAGTTTGATGCAAATAAAGGACAACCATTTAAGAAGGAAGAGTTCATTACAGCTATTAGAGTAGGAGAAGGGAATTAGAAAGCCTTTTTAGTATGGTGCATTCACATTTGAATTTCATGTTAATTACATAGTAGAATTCACCTAAATAATTAAAGTACATTTGTATTTTTCTCCTGGATACATCTGATAATTATCCTAAGATTCCCCCTAAAACAAAGGTCCATTTTTTTTTACACTACACATGGAAGATTATAGAGTCTTAAGAATTGAAAGTGGGAGTTTTCTGAAGGTCAAGGAAAACAAATAGGACACATATTAGCAGACTGAAATATATTACAAATAAAGAACTATACAAGGAAAGTGATAGAATGCATTATAAGGATTGTACGACTAGAAAAAATGATGGCACTGTGACAGAGAAAATGGGGGATAAATGAAAGACAATACGAAACCTATCTTGATGTCCATAAAATATTGGAAGAATGAGAAGAAAGCCATTCTCTGGATTTGATATGGGAAAATATATGGTAATTTTACAGGATGGGCCAGCAAGGATGAGTTGGGGTTGTGGTCTGACCTATAGCACAGAAGATGCCCATTAGCGAGTTTATGGATACATTCAAGTATTGGAGTAATGATAGTTTCTTTCATTTTTCAAAGTACATGCTGCTCAGAAACACATGGCAGCTTCTACTGCTATTTAAAATTAGAAGTGACTTGGGGTTTCACACCTATTTGTTTATAAGTGAATTGAAACCAGAGTAGTAATTCCTAACTAGAACACTTCCACTGAGGTCAAAGAGTATTTCTGGCTTTGTATAATACATATTCTTTATTTACCTCCTCCACACCCCCTAGAATACAACTCCTACACACTTTTATTTTCTTCTGAATAAAGTCAAGTAGACAATTTTCTGAGATATCGATAAGTAGGGATCAGAATAGGTAGAGGAAATACTCACATCACTGGACTCACATCCCATGAAGAACTAATGAATAAGCAACAAAACGATGTATATGTCCTCCAGTCCTTCATCTCCCAGGCTCCATTCCCACACCCTTAACTCTTTTCCATGTGCCTTCACTTGGATGATAATAAGAGCAAGCATTTCCTTAGTGCTTTGATTTCTGTCAAGTGCTTCACATATTTTACACCATTTAATCCTCACAGCAACTCTAGGAGGTAAATTATGTTATTGTCTCCGTTTTACAGATGAGGAAATGGAGGCACATTGAGATTAAGCGACTTTCTCTGGGTCATATAGCTAGTAGATCTCTGAAGCAGGATTTGAACTCATCTATTCATAACTCCAAGTTCCACACTTATTGTGTGGACTAATTGTAGGGATCACACAGACATCTCAAGCTCAACTAATCCAAAACCAAATCCATTATCTTTTCCCTTAAACCTACTCTTCTTCTTGATTACTCTATTTCTATGGAGGTCAACATCATCTTCCAGTTACCCAGGTTCATAACAGGAATCATCATCAGCTCTTCACACCTCTCATCTCCTCCCCTCCTATACACCAACAGCTGCCAAGTGTGGTTAATTGTACTTCTGTCAACACCAGGAGGAGCAGATTAAAAGAATCACTCAATAAATCCCAGCAATCAATTTTCAAACACTGAGTATGCAAACACAAATAAAACTCTCTCTGCATTCAGGGAACTTACATTCTGGTCTATCTGCCTTTTGAAAATAGAAATAGGACATGAATGAAAATGAGAGTTCCTTGAAAAAGAGGTCATAAATGAGAGATAAGGTGTATTCAATTCCTTTAAGGACCTTGGCATGTGGACACTTACATATTTCCATTCCTGGCCTAATTGGAATTTATGAGACTCTGCTTTGTTAAAGCATAATATAACAAGCAAACACAGGCATAAACCAGGAAATGCTTAGGGGAAACAATATAGTTTTGTTTTCAATATACACTCAAGTCTCCTTCAGTTCTTTCTTCATTTCTTTCTTTGTTTCTTTGTTTCTTCCTTCCTTCCTTCTTTCCTTCCTCCCTTTCTTGCTCTCTTTCTCTGAACACATAATTGATAAAATTTAGTTTTCCTTTGATCCCCAGCAAGACAAAAAACAATTTATTTATGTAGCTGTCTTATTCTACAGGACAATGTTACTCTCTGTCTGTCTTTGTCTGTCTCTGTCTGTCTCTATCGCTCTCTGTCTCTCTGTCTCTCTCTGTGTCTCTGTCTCTGTCTCTCTCCTGATTCCATGCATTTCCAATGGTCCACCTTTTTGTTTTGTTTGGAATGTTCTCCTTCCTCACCTGTACCTCTTGGCTTCTCTCTTTCAAGTTTCAGCTAATGTCCCACCTTCTAAAAGAAATATCCCTTAGTACTTCCCTTGGAGATTATCTCCAATTGATCCTATATATATCTTGCTTGTAAGTTCTGTACATGGTCTTCTCTATTAAATTCTGAGCTCCTTGAGGTCAAAAGTTGTTTTTGCCTTTCTTTGTATTCTCAGTGCTTATCACAAATCCTTGCAAACAGTAGGTACTTAATAAATGTATATTAATCTATGATGCAGCATCTAAACTATTTATAAAGGATGCTCTGAAATGAAAATAATTCTCTAACTAATGAATGACTATGCGTCCAAATCTATTCTAAGCATGATTTAGGAATAAAAAATTAAATATATCATTCATTCTCTGGCTGAAAAGTTTCAGTCCTCATATAGTGCATGTGACCTACTTTGATGAAAGCGACTAATGCACGATACGATAATAGGTAAGAGTAGGTAGATGCTTCAGCATAAATATTTGTTAAGAAAAATAATATTTTGTGTAAATATTATTATACAAAATTATCAATCAAGTGTTTTGTGAACAGTGCATATTCCAAAATGGTATATTTCATCATCAATAAGCATTGTCTTTGAATGTGCTACTAGATACACATATACTGATAGAAACAATAAGATCCAAGGTTTGGGTTTTGCCAACAGGCCACACCAACCCACAAGAACTTGTTCAATGAACTGTGAGAAAAATTTTCTAATGAGATAAAGGACATTTTCAAGTCCACATGATTGCTTCTCTTTCAATTAATCAAAATATTTCTGACAATTGAGGAAAAACAGATTCTATATCATCCTTGTGGGGTTGGAGAAGAGGTGAGGGAATGATTTTTAAAAGATTTAATTTAGTCCATATGCCAAATCAAGAGAACTTTTCAAGCTCTATCCTGAATTATATCTGGCCATATGTCTTAAAGAAACAATGCCAGTTTCTGAAACTACAGTCCCATATTAACTATAACAACCAAATGAGGGATAGCTGGTTTAACAACTACAGTAAGCTGTGTCCAGAGAGCTCAAGGAAAACCACAAAACCACAAAAGCCAAAACTTCACATACTATCGCATCTCTGAAATTTGTTTTTCTTTAGTATTTGGGCAAAACTGCTTCTGTATGACAAATTTTATTTCTTTAAGTTATCATAATAGAAATGTTACCAGCCTAGGTTATACCCCAAAAGATAAAGCTTTCTTTCATTGTCACTTCATCTTCTCTTCCCCACCCCCCCACCAAAATAGACCTGCTCTTTAAAATTCTTGTTGTTGAGATGTGTTTAATTCTTCCTGACTCCATGGGCCACTGTCCATGGGGTTTTCTTGGTAAAGATACTTGAGTAGTTTGACATTGCCTTCCCCAGTGGATTAAGGCCAACAGAGGTTAAGTGACTTAGTCATACAACTACTAAATGTCTGAGGTTGGATTTGAACTCAGGTCTTCCTGACTCTAGGACCAGCACTCTATCCACTGAACTACCTAGCTGCTTCTCAAACAAGTCTATTAACTTTTAAAAATTGTTAAAAATATCACAGTGACAGAAAGATTATTGGTCCCACTTATTTCCCCTAAGACCCAGACAAAATCATTTTCACTTGGATTTTATATGTAATTGCTTTAGTCTTTCTACGAAAAAAAAATTAGCTATTTTTTCCAATGGAACATGTATGTATAGGGCTATAGGATCATAAAATAATATATTGTCAGGGTCAAAAAAGATGCCAGAAGTCAATTATTCCAAACCCTACACATATCATGGATTTTACCTAGCTATAGTCTCTAGCTTTCAGATAAAAGACACATCATTATGAACTTCCTACTTTTCAAGAAATACTGTGGAATTCTGAACTTAGCCCTAATTGTAAGAAAACTTTTCTTATTGAAATCTGCATCCCTGTACAAAATAGGGTAGATTTGGGATTTAGATTTCTCAATATTTCTCATCATTCAGAATTTAGTAAAACTTTAGTCACACATTTGCCCAAAAATAAGTTTTATTTTTTTATTCATAAGTAAATTCAAACAAATTTAATCCATACTTTTCATGATTCATTTAGACTTCAATCACCAAATTATTGTTTTTATAGAGCTATTTGATGCCAACTTTTAAAGGATTTTTGTCTCTTTTTGTGAACAGGTGGTTACACTTTGCCCAGGATAAACAAATCTAAATACCCAAAACCTTGGGTGTGGTTAAAATTCTGAATTGAAGGATTTTGGCTCTGTTATATACTTGGCTAAACAAGCACTCTGTTTTTAAAAGTATGTTAAAGGTTAAATGTTCTAAATATAAAGATGATTAGCATGTGTCTTAAAACAAAAACAGTTTTTCAAAAGGAACCAAGTAGCCAGTTTAAAAGATAGTAAATAATGTCTGAGATGGTTCCCCTGTACAAATTCCTATATGGAAGCATATTTTGTATAAATTTATATATATTAAGGTTCATAGATTTAGATCTGAAAGGTAATTTAGAAGATGTCAAATTCAACTCTCTCATATTCTACAGATGAGGGAACTGAGAAAGAGAGAGGTTAAGTGACACTAGTCATACTAGCTAATACATGTCAGAGGCAAGATTTGAACTCAGATTTTACTGACTCCAACTCTAACATTCAATACTCCATAAGTGGGTCCATACCTTCCTAAGACCACAAGTGTACTGTGCCATCAGAAGTTTTCCTGACTTATTGAAAGTAAGTCTGTTATTGAAGGAAGAAAGGACAAATGAAATCAAGTCAACAAGCATTTACTGAGTGCTTCTGCATCTCTGATTAGATCATCAGACGGAAAGCTGGAAGTGGTACCGGGAGGTGGGGCTTCTACGTATCCCACCAGCTACACTGCTGTCTTCCTGTGCTGGACTATAAGTTCCTTGAGGGCAAGCACCATCTTTATTTCTTGGCCTTTAACATAGTGCCTGGAACATGGGAGACCCTTAATAAATGTTTATTAACTGACTGACTGATTATGCATCATGAATATTTTCCTCAAAGAAGGCATAGTGAACTCTGAAAAAAAGCACAAAAATGAAATTGACTATCTTAAAGGACAGGAAATTTCTGGTTATTGGTGGAAATACTACTTCTGAATCAGCTGACTTTACAGTAGAGAAAAAAAAATCAAGTCAAAACCAATTTGATAGAAAAAATAAGTATAAGGAGCTCCAACCCAACCTATTCAAATGAGATATTGATAGTCAAAATGGAGAAATGGAATACTGGTGTTAGCATGAACTATCACTGTTTCCTAAGGGTGATCAACTGATGTAAAGCAAATGCCAAACTGAGGTAACCAAATGGGTCCAGAAATCTTTTTTAGCCAGCAAGGATGCATCACTTAGAAGATGGTACTGCCAATTTAGCATGGAACTCATTTTCAAAACATTTTTATAAAGGGAGATTTGTATTACTATGAATGACATGAACTCACAAAATAGTAAAAGTCAGTAATGAAAAGAACAAATCTGCTGAATGCCAAGTGTGACACTAAGGTTATTCCAATAACATTTAAAAGTGAAATTAGGATGTCAACATATAGACCAAAGTGAAAAAAAAGGATATTTAAATATTATCCATGAGAGTGGGACCTCTATATTTTAAATCTAAACCTTAAATCCTCAATATGCTACATGAGAACATAAAAATGACTCAAGACAATGAAGTTGGGAAGATTTTCCCAATCAAAACACATACATGTAGAACTTCAATCTGATTCAGTTCAACAAATATGGATTAGGTATATCACAGGCTGAATCAGTCTATGGGGGCTACTCCAGAAAATACAGATCTGTAACTCCCCTAGGAAGCTCTGGGGATTCAGTGACAGTGATGATTCAGCTCTTGGTCCTTTTGGGAATGAAAACTATCCTGATCTATCTAGCTATGTCAATGACTCTTCTAGTCATGAACTATGCGAGCTCAGCAATGAAGGGGCTTAAGTCACTCACTCACGACGCAGAAAATCCTGTGTGGTTCATTATTACATCATGATTATGGCATGAGATGTTGGAAGCTCTATTGGTTAAAAAGAGGAAGAGTTTCTAGTTGACTCTCTCTACTTTTTGCTCTCCAGATGGCATCATGAAATTCTGAGACTTCCAGTGAAAGCTGAGGGATGAGCTAGTGCTCCCTTCACTCTAGCATTATTTGTCCCATCCTCTTGTGGCAAGTAGAGTGGGAGGGCTCTCCAGATTAAATTAGTTTACACCTGGGCCCCTGATTGCTTTTTCAGCTTTGAGTTTTCATTTCTTGGGTGAATGGCTGAGGATCAACTGTAAGGGAAAGATGGGCAGGATTACAGGCAACTTTGTGAGTTTGAGAGGTCCTAAGGTCCAGCATCTATTTAGTGAAACTCATGATAGAGTTGCATCATTAGAGAAGATGACCACTAGGGGAAAGAGATCAAGACCCTTAGCAGAAGACAGCGAGGGAGACAGTACAAAAAGCGAGGTGAAATATGCAATTCCTAATCAGCTATCAAACAAAGTGATTTCTGTTCTTGTGAGGTTTAAGTATCAGCACCCTATATCCAGCAGAATTTAACAGGCAACTGGGGTTAGAACCAATAGAGCTCTGGGCCTGGTGTTAGGAAGGTCATCTTCCTAAGTTGAAATCTGGCCTCAGACACTTACTGCTGTGTGACTCTGGGCAAGTCATTTAACCCTGTCTGCCTCAGTTTCCTCATCTGTAAAATGAGCTGGAGAAGGAAATGGCAAACTATTCATTGTCTTTGCCAAGAAAACCTCAAATGGGGTCATGAAGAGCTGGACATGACTGAGCAATAGCAACAATAATATAAATTGATATTCAATCCTTTATCAATCAGTCTTTAAGTCTTTTCTGTTTAGCATGTCTTTTGGTGGGGAATAAAATTCCTGTCATATATTTGATTAGTATCATACTTTTATTCTGCTGCCTTTTGAGGAAGTCCTGAAAATTATCCAAAGTCTAAGACTTAAATTATTTCCCCCAGGGTGGTGACCCTTACCTTGTACCTGGTCTGGATAATAGGACTAGATCCTGAGCTGAAAAGGGTATCTTCATGGAGAAGAGAGTGGGTACAGTATTCCATTTTCCTGATGAAAGAAGAAAACAAATATTTACTAAGTGTCTATTATGTACCAGGCACTACACCAGGTGCTTTATACTTAGGTGATACTTTTCTTCTACTTTTGTATTTAGTAAACTGAGGTAGACAGAGGTAATATGACTTGCCCAGGGTCACATAGGTAATTAGGTGTCTGAGGCGAGATTTGAATTCAGGTTTTCTGGAATATAGTCCCAGAATTCTCAGGGCTATGCCATCTGTCTGATTCAAAGCTTGGGAGTGGGAGAAGTAGCAGACCATCCCTTATTTTTCCATGGAAGTCTCAAAAGTTCATAATGCCATCTGAAGGCAAGAAATAAGTGTATGTATGTGTGTGTGTATGTGTGTGTGAAATAAGTGTGTGTGTGTGCGCATGCACATGTGCATACATGCACGGGTACATTCCATCTATTCATAGAATGTATGCTCCTTGAGGGAAAACCTTGTTTTCTTTGTATTTTTTTGTTCCTGAACCTAACACAATGTCTTGTGTATGAATTTTGTTGAACGGCAGTGTCTCAGGGATGTACTATCTATACTCAGTCTTGACTAGCAATGATTTGCTTGGAGCAACTGAAGTCCACTTGTAGTGCCACAGACAGTGGCTATGAATATGCCAGCACAGTTCTGAATAGCAAAATAGGCACCTGTTCAGCAAACTCCTTCCACCATAGGCTACTTGTGACAGACTTCCTTTTAACCCAGGCAGGTCACATGGGCCTAATAATGGATGGGAAAGATCTTCCCATTTAAATTACCATTACACCACTCAACTGAATTCAATGATTATTCCCCATGGAAGTCATACAATTCCTTAAAATATTTGAACTGCCTTTTAATCTCCAAAGCCATTCAGCTTTGAGTGAGGCCAAAGAGTTCATTTGGAAGGACAAGGTAAACGCTGAAGATCTAAAGTTATCTGTTGCTTTAGACTTACAAAGGGTTTCACTGTTTCTCTCTTCCCCATTTCATTAGCACTCTGCTGAACAGCTGGCATTTTATTAAATCAAAGAATACAGACATTGTGGTTGTCAATAAGAAAGCACACCAGAAATAGATAGCAGATTATTTTTACTGTACTGAATTTCATATGCTATACATTTCCATAACATGATTTATTCAAGAAAAAACAACTTTATTTCTTTAAGTTGTAGCACAAGGTTAAGCCTGCTAAAAGCACTCTATTAGGCATCATAAGTAACCTTTTATTCTAAATATATCATTTCTTTCAACATATGCACATGAGATGAATAAGAACAAACAATTATCCTCTAACATTATTTTGTTTTGTTGGGGTTGAGGGGGGAGGAGAGACTTACAGGATAGAAAATAGGGCAAGATCTGGGCAATGAATTTCAATGGTACAGAGAATTTCTTGCCTATAAACTCCCTATATCACATCAAGTCAGCATCTGCTCTTCATCATGTAGCCTTGGCAATTTGCAGAACTGAAAATTTAAAAGAACTGTCCATAGTAGTGCTGCCAGTATATGTCAAAGCCAGTTTTTGAACCCAGGTCTTCATTCCTGACTCCAAGACTAGATATTATATCCACTAGATATTATATCCACTAGATATTATATCCACTAGATATAATTCAACTTTTCTCCTGTGTTCTAAAACTCTAAAGTTTCTATTAACAGATATTTATTTTTTTTTATAAAACACAATTATTTTATTGATTTCTTGCAATCAAACACTGCCAACTAGCATTACTTCCATTCAGGTACCATTCAAAACAAAGGGATAATTCCTTGGGTATTTTTTAAATGATGCATAGCATTTTAATACAGCAAACAGAAAGTTAAAACTTATGATGCACCCTGATTAATTATGTAAACTGATAATTGAAAAAAAAACAGAACTAATAATTTGGTTCCTTCCTTCATAAAGTGGAAATTTAAACCTTTCTCCTGATAGTCTTAAGGTTATCATCACATTAGGAGGAGTGCAAAGTGTGGCACATATGGGATCATCTAGGAAGGTATGTAATGGACACACCTCATTAGAATTCATAAATTGTGCATAACAAAGTGCATGCAGTCAATGCATGATAGAAAGCATCTTTCCAATACAAGGTCACCCTTGGGCTCCTGTATTAATTCGATTCTGCATTATCCTTTATGGCATTATAGATTAATTATTACATATAGCATAACCCTGAAGTTAAGAGAAGGAAAATAACTGCTGCTTGAAGAAAGTGATTCCGGGTCACCATTGGTTTGAATTGGGAGAGACCTTCGGGAGGTCAGTGATTGCCCCCTCCAGCTTCCTCAGTCCCGGCCTTTCCCGAGTCTGTGCTGGGTGCTTCATAGTGACTGTTCTGGATGGTGTATTGCCAGGCCTTTTCTCCTACACTGGTCCATCCAGTGAGCCTCCACCTGGCCTGGACCATCCCTAGCTTCGTGGTTTTCCCTTTATGCTGTTTTCACTGTATGATTGCCTCTCTCTCACCATCACCATTTTAGCCCTTTGTGACCTTCCATTTAACTGTTCATGAATCCTTTCAGAATATCTTCAGGGAGCTCTGGGGACAGGAAGTCCAAAGGAGGAAAATTGGGCATGGTAATGTCCTTGGCTTTCCCTGTGCTGGCGGCAAACTCCTGCCAGGGAGAAGAGGCTGTGGCAGTCTATGCAGAGGGAGGCAGGCTCCATAATTCTGACTTCTCTACAAAGTCAGCATCTACATCCAATTCCTTTTCAGGTGGAGCCTTCTGGAACCTAGCCTTTTCAGTTCAGAGCTGCTTGTTTCCTCTCCTCAATCTTTCGTTGTCAGCCACAAGAAACTCCACGTGTTGCTTCAGATCAGCAATCTTGGTAGCTTGCTCTTCTATTGCTGTTTTGTCATCTTTGGGAACTTTGCTTCCAGGACACAGTTCTGTTGGATCTTTTCTCTTCTGTTCAGACTGTGTCAGCTTCATGGCTTCAGAAAGATATGCAGCTGCCTTTTGGTGACACAAAATGGCCTCTTCATATTTCCCTGCAGCTAATGACTGGTCTGCCTTCCTGCTCTGCTGATGAGCCAGGTTGAGGGGCCCATCCATTACTTCCATAGATGCTGGGGTGGGGGCTAGCAGCGGCACCCCAGCTCATGGAGGGCTGGGAGGAAGGCAGCACTCAGACAGGCCGGGAGCCGCTGCCAGATCAACACAGCCACCGCCACTGCTTCCTCCTCCCCCTACTAACAGATACTTAAAAAAAAACAACCCATTAGCATAGTCAAGATGGCAGAATAGAAGGACAGATCTGTAAAAGCTTTGCCCCATAGCCCATACACTATCTGTAAAAAATGACTTTAAACAAATTCTAGGAGCAGCAGAAGCCACAAAATGACAGATTGAAAGAGATGTCCAGCCTAAGACAGCCTGGAAGGGCAACAGGAAAGGTCTATCGCATCAAGATCTGAGCAGAGCACAGTTCAGCCTTGGCCACCTAACTTGGCAGGGAAAGGACTGGAGCAGGCCTCATGGGGCAGAATCCCCAGCAGCAGCTGCAGCTTTCAGATTGCTCAACCTACAAATGTCAAAGGCAGCTTGAAAGGTCAGTGAGAAAACTCTTTCACCTGGGTGAGAAGGAAACAAGGTTTGGCCCCACTAGCAGCAGTCACTGCAGCAGCTGAATCTGTTTTTGGAGCCCTTGGTCTAAAGAACTTGGGGGAATTGAGTGCCTCATCTGGATCTCAGACCTGAGTGGGGGCCTTGGGTTGAGGAGGAGTGCTGGAGTGGTGGAGCTGGTGGCAGATGTGGAGAGGGAATTTTACTTGAAGATCCTTGGCAGAAAAGTTTTTGGTTACTCCCAGACAAATACACGGTCTAGGAGAGGAGTGAACTCCTCTCTCTTGGTTATGCCACCTTGTGCCAAGGTTATGTAATTCAGGAACTGAGAACCTACAGGTCCCCAGAGTATACTCTCCTTGAAAAAGGACTCAAAAGTCAAGTAACTGGCTGGTGAACTTTCTTGGTGAACACATATTTTCTTCCATTCTTTCAGAAGAGGAAGAACAATGCATACCATTAGAGGAAGACATAAAAGTCAAGGCTTCTGCATCTGAAACCTCCAAAATAAATATACAGTGGTCTCAGGCCATGGAAGAGCTCAAAAAGGATTTTGAAAATCAAATAAGAGAGGTGGAGGAAAAATTGGGAAGAGAAATGAGAACAATGCAAGAAAATCAGGAAAAGTGAGGAAACACCTTGCTAAAAGAGACCCAAAAAAATGCTGAAGAAAATAACACTCTTAAAAATAGACTAACTCAAATGGCAAAAGAGGTCCAAAAAGTCAATGAAGAGAAGAATGCTTAATTTTTTAATTTATTTTAAGTGTTCAACATTCATTTCCACAAAATTTTGAGTTCCAAATTGTCTTCCCATCTCTCCCTTTGCTCCAACCCAAAACATCTTGCAGTCTGATTGCCCCTTCCACCAATGTACCCTCCCTTTTAACACCTCTCCCTTCCCTTATCACCATCTTCTTTCTTGTCCAGTAGGGCAAGATAAATTCTATACCACTTTACCTGTATTTTTTACTTCCTACTTGTACACAAAACAATTAAACATTTGTTCCTAAAACTTTGAGTTCCAGCTTCTCTTCCTTCCTCCCTCCCCACCCATCCCCACTGAGAAGGCAAGCAATTCAATAGAGGTTACATATTTGTAGTTTTGCAAATGACTTCCAAAATAGTCATGTTATGTAAGACTATATTTCCCTCCATCCTATTCTGCCCCCATTTCTTCTACTCTCTTTTGGCCCTGTCCTTCCCCCAAACTGTTTACTTTTAATTGTTCCCTCCTCCCATTTGCCCTCCCTTCCATCACCCCCCACCCACCTTGCTTATGCTGTTCTCCCCTACTTCCCTGTAGTGTAAGACAGGTTTTCATACCAAAGTGAGGGTCCATATTGTTCCCTCCTTGAGCTAAATGTGATGAGAGCAAGCTTGACTTCTTCCCTCTCACCTCCCCCCTTTTCGCCTGCATTGGAAAAGCTTTTTCTTGCTTCCTCTATGAGACATAACTTGTCCAATTCCATTTCTCCCTTTTGTCTCCTGATCTATTCCTCTCTCCTTAATTTTGCTTTATAGATATGATCCTTTCATATTCAACTCACACTGTGCTCTCTGTCTCACTCTCTCACTCTCTCTCTCTCTGTCTCTCTCTGTCTCTGTCTCTCTCTCTCTCTCTATGTATATATATATACATAGAGAGAGAGAGATGATAGATATGTACATGTATACACACACAAAAACACACACACGTTTGTGTGTGTGTGTGTGTGTGTGTATAAAATGTCGAAATGTTTCAAGAGTTACAAATATTAGTTTTCCAAGTAGGAATTTAAACAGTTCAACTTTAGTAACTCCCTTGCTATTTCTCTTTCCTGTTTACCTTTTCATGCTTCTCTTGATTCTTATGTTTGAAAGTTAAATTTTCTTTTCAGCTGTGGTCTTTTCATCAAGAATTTTTCAAAGTCCTCTATTTCATTGAATGACTATTTTTCCCCTGAAACATTATACTCAGTTTTGCTGAGTTGTGATTCTTGGTTTTAATCCTAGTTCCTTTGACTTCTGGAATATCATATTCCAGACTCTTAGATCCTTTAATGTAGAAGCTGCTGGATCTTCTGTTATCTTGATTGCATTTCCACAGTACTCTAATTGTTTCTTTCTAGGTGCTTGACCTGGGAGCTCTGGAATTTGGTTATAATATTCCTAGCAGTTTCTCTTTTTGGATCTCTTTCAGGAGGTGATTGGTGGATTCTTTCAATATTTATTTTGTCCTCTGCTTCTAAAGTATCAGGGCAGTTTTTGTTAATAATTTCATAAAAGATAATGCCTAGGCTCTTTTTTTGACCATGGCTTTCAGATAGTTCCATAATTTTTAAATTGTCTCTCCTGGTCAGTTGCTTTTTCAATGAGATATTTCACATTATATTCCATTTTTTTTCATTCTTTTGTTTTTGTTTTGTAACTTCTTGGGTTCTCAAAAACTCATTAGCTTCCATCTGTTCCGTTCTAATTTTCAAAGAACTATTTTCTTCAGTGAGCTTTTGAACTTCCTTTTCCATTTAGCTAATTCTGCTTTTTAAAGCATTCTTCCCCTCATTGGCTTTTTTGGACCTCTTTTGCCAATTGAGTTAGCCCATTTTTAATGGTGTTATTTTCTTCAGCATTTTTTTGGAACTCCTTTAGCAAGGTGTTAACCTGTTTTTCATGCTTTTCTTGCATCTCTCTCATTTCTCTTCCCAATTTTTCCTCCACCTCTATAACTTGATTTCCAAAATTCTTTTTGATCTCTTCCATGGCCTGGGATCAATGCATATTTAATTTGGAGGTTTTGGATACAGAAGCCTGGACTTTTATGTCTTCCCCTGATAACAAACATTGTTCTTCCTCATCCAAAAGGATGAGAGAGAATATCTGTTCTCCGAGAAAGTAATCTTCTATAGTCTTATTCTTTCCTTTTTATGGGGATTTTTGCAACCAGTTAGTTGAATTTTAGGATTTTTGTAAAGAGTAGGGTATACTCTGGGGACTTGTAAGTTCTCAGTTCCTCCAAGGTGGCACAATCAATGGAGAGGTACTCCCTGGCCTCATCCACGGCTAAGATTCATATCAGGTGTTCAATTCCCCCAGGGGCTCTATCCAAAAATGAATGCTGACTGCTGTCTGCCTGGCCACCATAGCCCCCCCTGCTGTCACTGACACCGCCTAGGGCCAGGGTTAGGGGAGGACCCTGCTCCCTTGTCACACAGGTGAAAAAGCTCTCTCACTGAACTTTGAAGTGTCATTGTCACCTGTGGGTTGAGAGATCTACAAACTGCCACTGTTGCTGGGGATTCTGTCCTCCAAGGCCTGGTCTGGACTTGTGCCTCCTGGTGCTGTGCTGCCATGGCTGGCCTGGGCACTCCTCCATATACCAGTGCAACAAACCTTTCCTGCCATCCTTCCCAGTCACCCTGGGCTGAAAATCTCCACTCCGTCATTCTGTGACTTCTGCTGCTCTAGAATTTGTTGAGAGTCTTTCTTTACAGGTGTTTTGTGGGCTATGGGGAAAGAGCTAGAGTATGTGCATCTTTATACTGAACCATCTTGGCTCTGCCCCTGAAGAATGCCTTAAAAAGCAGAATTAGTCAAATTGAAAAGGAGGTTCTAAAGCTCACTGAAGAAATAACTCTTTAAAAATTAGAATGGCACAGATGGAAGCTAAAGACTCTGTGAGAAATCAAGAAGTTATAAAACAAAAACAAAAGAATGAAAAAATAGAAGACAATGTGAAATATCTCATTTGAAAAACAACTGACCTTGAAAATAAATCCAGAGGAGATAATTTAAAAATTATGACACCACCTGAAAGCCAGGATCAAAAAAGAGCCTAGACATCATTTTTCATGAAATTATCGAGGAAAATTGCCTTGATATTCTAGAACCAGAAGGTAAAATAAATATTGAAAGAATTCACTGATCACCTCCTGAAAGAGATTTGAAAAGAAAAATGCCTAGGAATATTGTAGCCAAATTCCAAATTTCCCATGTCAAGGAGAAAATATTTCAAGCAGCTAGAAAGAAACAAATTGAGTATTGTGGAAATGCAATAAGGATAACACAAGATCTAGCAGCTTCTACATTAAGGATTCAAAGGGCTTGCATTAAGATATTCCAAAAGTCAAAGGAATTAGAACTAAAACCAAGAATCACCTACCCAGCAATTCTGAGTATGATACTTCAGGGGAAAAAATGGTCATTCAATGAAATAGAGGACTTTCAAGCATTCTTGATGAAAAGATCAGAGTTAAATAGAAAATTTGACTTTCAAACACAAGAATCAAGAGGAGCATGAAAAGGTAAACAGGAAAGAAAAATGACAAGGGACTTATTAAAGTTGAACTGTTTATATTCCTTCACGGAAAGATCATATTTGAAATTTTTCTCAGTATTTGGGTAGTTGGAGGGATTATACACACATATGTACATATATATATATATATATATATATATATATATATATATATATAGGACACAGGATGAGTTTAGTAGGAAGGGATGATATCTAAAAACACAAAATGAAAGGGTGAGAGAGGAATGTATTGGAAGGAGAAAGGGAGAAATGGAATGGGGCAAACTATCTCTCACAAAACAGGTAAGATAATGCTTTGACAATGGCAGGGAAAAGGGGGGAAGTGAGAGGGAAAAAGCAAAACTATTCTCATCATATTTAGGAGGGAATAACATGCTCACTCAATTTGTATGAAAATCTATCTTTCACTGCAGAAAAGTAGGGAGAAGGGGATTAGTAGGATGGGGGATGATAGAAGAAAAAGCAAATGGGAGGAAGGAGTAACTAGAAGTAAACAGTTTTGGGGAAGGACAAGGTCAAAAGAGAGAATATGATTAATAGGGGGCAGGATAGGATGGAGGGAAATATAGTTAGTCTTACACATGACTATTATGGAAATCTTTTGCAAACCTATACATATATAGCCTGTATTGAATTGCTTGCATTCTCGTCGGGGATGGGTGGGGAGGGAAGAAGGGAGAGAAGTTGGAACTCAAAGTTTTAGGAATGAATTTTTAGAATTGATTCTGCATGTAACTCAGAAATAAGAAATACAGGTAATGGAGTATAGAAATCTATCTTGCCCTACAAGAAAATAGAGAAGAAGGAGATAAATGAAGGGAGGAGTGTGATAGAAGGCAGGGCAGACTGAGGGAAGGGGTAATCTGAATGCACAGAGTGAAATTTGGGATGGGGGTAGGGGAAAGACGGGGAGAAAATTTGGAACTCAAAATTCTGTAGAAATGAATGTTGACAACTCAAAATAAATAAATAAACATTTAAAAAAATAATCCATCATGGCTAATATACTCTAAGGAGATGAAGACAACTCTATTGGACTCCTGAAAAGATATTTGACAGAGCAAATCACGGTGTTTAGATCTGTTGGAGAACTAGGGCATGGCTTGAGTTTTCTCGTTTCTCTCAACTACAACATTCTCTTGTACTGTGCATTTTTCTTTCTGAGAATGGGCATTAAGTATTTGTTCCATAGGATTGTGCCCCCCAAAAACCTGCTTCCGTTCTCAACATAGTCATCAGTGCTTGTCAATGCCCTTAATCAACATTAAACAGAATCTTGAAGTAAGTAAAGTCTATTTTGCCTCTTGCTCCTCACTTACATGTTTTTTTATATTTGACTCCCAAATCCTCTTTCTCTCTCCTAATCCCAAACATTTAGTCTCAGGCTAGTAAATTTCTTTTGTGTGATAATCCATGAAGAGAGATTCAAAATTTTGAAAAGAATGCCTAGAGATCAAAGTTTAGGAATCAGTTAAGAAACCCACACCAAGAAGAATTCTAGTTCTAATCAAACTCTAAATTGGCCTTGGCATATACTAGGGCTTTGTGTCAAAGAAGCCTGAGAATAGATGGGCTAGGCTGGAATAGGAATTTATGAGGGATGCAAAGACCGATTTCTCAGATTTAGGCTTCATTAACTCTACATTGCCATTCGCTTTAAAAGGAACTTGTTTTTGGCCCTAGGCCTTGGTTTACATTCATTACTAAATTTCTCTGATCCCTGAACCCTAAACTCAAACACCAGGCTTCTTAACTTGACAAGCTCCTGAATCCATTTGACCCCCAGTGTTCAGACATATGGCACAATTGAACCCTTCTCAATTACTCCCTTTTCTTTTTTTTCTAACATGGCTACTCTTTCTGGCTACTCTTTGCAAGCAACCTGTTACTCAAGAGTCCTTCAAGGAATTTTTGCAAGAGGAAAAAGATAATGTGAAAAATCAGAATGAAACCAAGGTGTAAAATGGATCTGTCTAATATGGGCCTTGGGCTCCCTAACATTTTACAGTTGTTTCCCTTTAAATGTGTCCAGAGCTAGCCTGTCTACCATGGTACATAAGTAGCCAAATACGGCCACTGATCCAGAAAGGAACAGCATTCTCTGATCAGAAAAGTGCACAGGTCTCTGAATAGTCTTCTACCTTCTAGACTCTTGATATTGTGATACACTTGCATGATAGCTTCAAAATTCAAAAACAATCCAATATTTCATTGATGTGAGCATTCCCTACATCATACTTCATTCTGTGTGCTTCTTCTCTACCTCTTCCCCTAAGTCTTTCTTATGTGGTTAACCCCACATATATGGAAGTTTCCTCTAGGTTTCTTTCTATGCCATGTTTACAAAGGCTGGAAGAGGGAACAGTCTAAGGTATAACGCATTTCTAAGCTATTTGTGCCATAAACACAAGGGTTTCTTATCTTCATTAAATTTTCAGTTTAAAAAACAAACAGTTGAGAATATCTCCTTAATGGGGAGAAAGCCAGAGTATCATGTTGCAGAATTAGAGAAAAAGTCAGATTAATGTTATATAAAGGAAACAGAATCAGATGTATATCATTTTAGGACAAAACACTAAGCAGTGATGCAGAAAATAAAATATTTTCATTAGAATACAATTCTTGTCCTTATGTTGTAATTAAGAACTGCAGGTATCTATCAAAGAGAAAAGAAGGCTAGAGACATATAACAGGAAGGGAACTTAGAAACCATTCTCAACTGAAAGATTATGGAACCAAGTCCTAGAGAAGGGAGGTGAATTATTCCAGGTTAAACAGATGCTGAGTAGTGTAACCGGGAGTTGAGCTAAGGCCCCCTGACTCTAATCATTGAGAGGAGAGAGGAGAGATTTATATTTGTTTTAAAGTATTTAAAGACTTTTGTTGTGGATGAAGAATTTGACTTTTTCTGCTTTTATCAAAGAAGCTGACCCAGGAGCAATAACAGAAATGAAAGGAAGGCAGATTAGACTCAAAAATAATATCTAGCATTTATATAACTTTATATACCATTTTAGGGTTCACAAATCAGTTGATAAACATTCTTATCCTCATAATACTCCTGTGGATAGATATTATGATCCACATTTGGCAGGTGAACATAAAATCTTTTTTTTTTTTTGGAAACAGAGACAGGCAGAGTTTAAATGCCCAGGCTCACAGAGCTAGTAAGTGTCTGAGGCTGGATTTGAGCTCCAGTCTTCATGACTCCAGTTACAATACTCTAAGTCTCAATGTACCACCTAGTGTAGACTCTCAAAAGCAGAAAGAGAGGCTGAAAATAATATAAACTTCCAAACAGAATGAATTTCCTCAGAAATTAGGAAGTTCCCCCATCAAAGACCACTTCCTCATGGATGGGTGAACATGGATCTTGGATGTAGCATTCTACATAATTCTTCAGATACAGATTGGATTAGATTTTCTCCTAAATCTCTTTTATGATGCTGTCTGTCTGTGGAAATGAAAATCCATTAGATCTAAGCTTACTATACTCTAACACATTTCCTTTATCTTGATGTTGATGAGTAAGTCTGCCTTCTTCCTCTACATGGAAATTCTACTTCAGAACCCCATTTGGCAGATGATTTTAGATTCTCTAAAATATTTGTATACTAATGCAATTATTTCTGCTTCATTACAAATAAAAAGGAAAATAAAGGAAATATTTTAAGCATTTATACTATTTACCTTCCACAGTTCTTCTAAAGCATAAAAATAAGTTTTCTCCATGTGGATTATGTTATGTTAGTTGATCAAAATGATGATATTATTCATTTAGAAAGAGAATGAGAGCATACTTTATTTTGGGCACATTTGTTTAAAATCATAGTACTGAAAGTCCAACAAAGACTTTTGAAATACAAATGATACTAATAGAAATGTCCAAATTATATACACATTGTGAATGTCAAAATATTTCTGATTTGATTGCAATAATCAGTGTGGTTTTTCTTAATAATCATAGCCATTTCACTTACTCCATGTGTGTGTTCGTCGTTTGTTGCCAAAGAAGACCATGCCATCAGAGAAATGGTGACATGACTTGCACTTGACGTTGTTTTGAGTGAGGGAGGGCTGTGCAGGTCACCAGTGTCACTTCTCCTCCACAGCCATCCGAATCCAGTGACCAGACATTCATCAGGATGACTAGAGATGACCCAGGATGAGGCAAGTGGGGTTAAGTGACTTGCCCAAGGTCATACAGCTAATGAGTGTCAAGTGTCTGAGGTGAGATTTGAACTCAGGTCCTCCTGACTCCTGCACTGATGCTCTATTCACTGTATCACTTAGCTGTCCCCTCACTTACTTCCATTAGTTAAGTGTATACATGCAGACAAATATTTCTAATAAAGGAACCCAAAATTGCCACATTCATACCCCGTATGTCTACATGAAATCTCAAAGAGCAATTGATTCTTTTAATTAAATGGAAACACAGCAGTTATTTGTTGCAAATGTACCAATTAATGGATTGAGTGCATTTTAAAAAATCTTTTCTGTTACACTATTTTGCATCTTATATTCAGACCTTGAGGAGAAGGAATTCAGTCACTGCAAATTGATATGGCGTCTCACCTATCTAGACGTCACCATCCATCCAACATTAACTCCCCTACATTCACAGGCATGCACTAACACACACACACATACACACACACACACTCACACACACATCAAAGTTATCATTTGATGAAACTTTGGTCATAGGAAAGAAGAGTGAGCATTTCTGAAGAATCCTATATGGTCATGTGATGAATAAAAACTGGTGGGTGGCTTTAATGTAAGTAGGAGGAAAGAAGTCAATTCTAAGAAAAAGAAGGGTTGATATCCGTTTGGAAAGACATGAGTTATTTTTAGCTCTAAAGAGGATGTGGTGGTTAACATGAAGTCTGAAGTCACATGATTTTAAATGTGGCATTTCTTATTACAAAAATGCAATCTTTCACATTGCCAAAACCTATGTAAATAAAACAAAATCTTCAAGCTATTCAACTCATAACAGGTATGTTTTATAAGTACAAATGAATGCTCATTTTGTCCATTAGCAATAATACTACATAGGATAAATGTAGGAATAACTTTTGCACATTTAAAGCTCCCCCCAAAAAAAAATTCATAGAGGAATTAAAATAGTTTTTGAAAAAGGACAGCATTGTATTAACTGGTTTCTGAATCTCAGCTCAACAGCAATAATAGTTGCTGGTTTATCAAATTTCTGAGTTCAGATGATCTTTAAATATGTTCTACCAGATCTCCCCAGCATTGTATTTCTCACATAGCTGAGAAAATACATGATATAGGGGGAAAAACCAAGATTTGGAGCCAAAAGAACTTTCTGAATCTTAGCTTTCTCATCTGGAGAATGAGAGAGTTGGGTTAAATGACCTCTGAGGTCCTTTTCAGCTCCAAATCTATCATCTTACAAAGCTTTTATTAAAATGAAATTAATTCTTCCAAGATTATAAAGTAAGACGTTCTATGATGATCTCATTATTTTCTCTCTCCCACCCCAAACCTTCCTCTTCCAAACTTCCCTATAACTTTTGAGGGCACACAGTCACTCAGGCTTCCAGCCTGGGTGTCATCCTTGATTCCTTATTTTCCCTCACCTCCCTTTCCACCCATAATGAGTTATGGTACTTTGGTGATATCTTTTGAATATATCCTCTTCTCTCCTCTAACAATGTCACCACCCTGGTGCAGATCCTATGCTTGGACTATTGAAATATGTTGGTGGTAGGTTTGCCTGCCAAAAGTCTCTCCCTACTCCAGACCAGCTTCCATTCACCTGTCAAATTACCTTCCTGAAGCACAAGTCTGTCACCACCATACTCAATATTCTCCAGTGGATACCTATCTCCTCTAGGATCAGACCTAAAATCCTCAGTTTGTTCCTTCATAACCTCCTCTCCCATGGCCCCTACCTTCCCATCTTCTCCTGTTTTCTTACACCTGAGGGACACTGGCCGCTTTGCTGATCCTCCATCTCCCAACATGACTGTCCTTCATGCCTGGAATAAACTTTCTTCACATCAACACCTTTTGTCTTCCTTCAAATCTTTGCTAAACCCTACCTTCTACAAGAAGTCATTTCCAGATGCCTCTGAATTCTAGTACCTTCCTTCCGTTTGTTACTTCTAATCTCTCATTTATAGAGCTTTTTGTACACAGTTATTTTCATGTTGTCACCCTTGGTAGAGTGTCAGCTCTTTGAGACCAGATTGTCTGTGTGTGCTTAACAAAGTGCCTAGTTTTTGAGATGTTTAATAAATGTTGACTGACGGTCCAATGAAGCTATTCTTGGAGAAGTGAAATTTTGGGAGTAGAAGGTGTGTTCTGGGTATATGATTCCATCGTATTCATGTATTTATTTTAGAGTGCAATAATAAGAACAACATCACCAATAGCTAGTCACATAGTAATTTATGATTTGTAAAATGATGATTTCTTATCCTGCTCTCCATCCAAACATTCAATGTTGAATTTTGCTCCCCAATATTTAGTTCTCATTGGGTTTCAGCTGTAGTGATTCAGGGAGAAAATATGTGTGCGTGTGTACACACATATATGTTTGCATATATGTACATACATATGCATGTATATGGATGTGTATATGTGCATATATACACACATGTGTATGCATTTAAAACCACTTGCCCCTTCACTATCCCCATAACTGAATTTATACCTTGATTCACACTTAGTGCCAGTATAACTAATGGAAAGTAACTCCAAGACTCAGTTCAAGTATTACTTTCGATGTGAGGCCTTTCCTGATTCCCACAGATATATGCCTCCTTCAAACAAAGTAATTTGCATTTATTTTATATGTACCTCTATATTCATAAATTTGTTCTCTTGCTAGAATGTGAGTCCTTGGAGAACAGGGTCTTCTTTGGTTTGGTTTTGTTTTTTTAACTTTTGTTTCTATTTTTTTTTGAATCTGGTATCTTATATATCGCAAGTGTTTTCAATTGATTGATTTATTACTAAGTTTTACAACCTAATTCTTCCCAAATACTGCTAAGCTATACCAACACGGGCATTTGTTCAATATAACCCACCAACATGCTTCTAATTTTAAAAAGAAGGAATCATTTTTTATGCACACAGTCCATTTAGTCACCACACATCTTCATAACTACAGTTTTTAATCAACATTTCCAATGAAGCCAATATTTATAATTGAGATCTTTATTTTGTAGACATAATTCTTCACAAACCCTTAAACAAAAGTCAAATAATTGAAGATATTCCACTAATTTACACATAATAACATTTTACTTGTTAACTTGAAGATGAGGAAGACGATGAGCATGGTCATCAGCCTCACCATTAGGATAGTATAGTATGGCAGTTTCACTTTCAGGAAGACCTGGGTTCAAGGGCTGATACCTCTGATGTATAACTATGTAGCCATGAACAAATCATAGATCTTCTCAGTTCTCTTTAGACAACTTATCCTAAGAAGATCCATATCTTTGTATATCTATATAACCAGAGCTTAGCACGGAGCCTTTTATATAGTAGGTGTACAATAAGGGCTTATTGAAAGAATATAAATGAATAGATAGTGGCCAATCTGTAGAGTGAGTTTCCATGTAGGAATTTACTCAAACTGATGCAGTTACTGATCAAAAATCCCAAAACAACAAAAATAATATTAATTTCACTAATGACAACATAGTATAATATAAAGAATTCTAACTTTGGACATTCTTCCTCCTCTGTGACCTTCTTCCTCTGTGACCTTCCTACTCTGTAAAATGAAGAGACTGAAGTAGAAGATCTCCAAGATATCTTCCAATTTGAAATGCTTTGAAAAAAATAATTTACATGTTGAGATTTACAATGCATTGTCTTCACAATGATTATATAGATATTCACTATGATCTCCATTTTACAGGTGATGAGGAAGGCAGGTATTGCATGCGTGGAAGCCAGAAAGTAAAAATGCCCAGTGTCAGAAGATGGAGTCTTTTGTGCAATAAAAAGTGAGGAGGCTGGTGCCTAAACATTATCGAGCAGTAGAAGAGCATAAGATATGAAGACTAGGAAGGAAAAAGGGGGACAGATTATGAAAGAATTTAAAAGTTAAAGAAAGGATTATGTCTTTTGTTCTGGAGGTAATAGGATACTGGAGTTTATTGTAGGGGAAAGATTTGGGGGGGGTGACATGATCAAACTTGTGCTTTATTTGACATCTGAGTAGAAGATGAATTGATTGGGAGATAAAAAAACAACCAAAACATTTATTTAGTACTTCCTATGTGTCCGGAACTAAGCTAGGTGACAGTGATACACAAATGAGGAATGAAACAATCCTCATTCTTAAAGAGTTTCATTCTGCTAATTGCCAGACTCATACTTTGGTCTTTGGCAACTTGGCTAGATATAACAGAAACCATTCTCTCCCTGAGAACTCCATTGACAGCCTTGCCACAATGAGACTTTGAAGAGTGACTTCAGAAGAGGTAAAATTATGTAACAAAACAATCTATTTTTACAAGAGTAGCCATTATTAGTCAATTTTCAAGCTAATTCAGAGAAAATGACTCTAAGCTGTCAAATTAGAAATCAAATTTAAAAAATTTTAAATCCTAGATATTTTTGTTTATTTGTCTTTTGGTCTTATGGTACTTTTGAAGAGACAAAGGCAGCTTGTCAAAGTTCAAAGTGGCTTTAAATTCCTTTTCTCACCTCCATTAATGTTGGCTCCTTGACTAGGGAACACTTATTCTACCTCTTTATGCCTTTGTTTACTGTCAGAAAGGCAGTCCCTGTTTATGAATTACTTTGAGATTAGGGTTTGGGACACATTCTGTATCAAGTGCAAAGTGTTGTCATTAGCATTTTCTTCTGTTGGTGTGAGGTGATATGTCCCCATATTGGGTTTACAGCGGTAATCTGAACTAAGTCCTTTTTCTAAACTCGAGGGAGATACTCAATCAGGAAATGGCACATAGTGACTCCAGTGGAATAAAACAGAGTTATCAGGATACCCCGTCTGGGGCAATATAATGACTCTCTTGGTGACAGATTGTCTGCTGCCTCGTAGGATTCAGAATGAGCACTTTTTCTGAAGGAAATGGTTGCGCTGACTTTGCTTTCAGGTGACCTGCCAGGGCATAGACCTTGTCAAACGGTGCTACTTTACTTTTCAGTGGGGGACAAAGGTTCCCTAAAAATGGCGCCTGAGAGTTTCACTGAAACAGTAGTTTTGTTACTGCTTGGGAGGTGCCTTTAATCAACCACCAGAAGAGATTTACAAACAAAGGTGATTTGCAGAGCAGAGAAGGCCTTTCTCCAGGGACCTCCATTTGCCTTGGCTGCCTTAAATTTCCTTTTCCTTCACAGAGGAGTACAAAAGTGAGTGTTAAAAGAAATACTCCTGAAATTGTGTTCTTCCTCCTCTAGACAAAAGAGCAATATTTGTAGACTATGCCACAGGCTACTTCAGTGGGCAAACCTGAGAGAGTGGCACTTGGGGTTGAGGGGGTGGTGGGAACATTGCATGGCATAAAAATAAAAAAGAGAAAGAAGAAACTTCCTCTCAGAGTTAGCAGTTAAACTTAAACTTAATCTTTTCTGAGTTTCAAAACAAGTTTGCTTAACCCTTTTATGACAGCTTGTTCTGTTATCTTCCTTTGAGCACATCCAAGTGTAAAAAGAGACAGAGAGGGTAAATACCACAAGAAAGTGGTACTTTGACCAAAACATGACACACTAAGATTAAGAAACATTGAAGATGAAGTCAGGTCATAAATGCTATTTCATGAGAGTGGTGGAAAAGCTAAACTAAGAAGATTTCCTCTGATCTCTTAGAGGGAAGAGAGTGAATAACTTAGAGAAGATACAGACATTGTACATTTGTACAATCATATGAGTATAGATTTAGGTTGGAAGGGTCCTTAGAGACCATTTTAATATGAACCCAAAGAGCCCCTCTTTCCACAGATCAGAAAATTAAGACTTACACAGAGGTAAAATGACATGTCCATAGTTATACTGCTGCTTTCAGAGCCAGATTGCCACAACTCTACCCATTAGGCAACTGTGTCATTTGAATTACTCTTTTTTAAACTTTCAATTATTTAATTTGTTATTCAATTAATTAATTTCTAGTTTTCAACATTCCCTGCCACAAGATTTTGAGTTCCAAGATTTCTCCCCATCTCCTCCCTCAGCCCACCCCAAGACACCCTGCATTCTGATTACCCCTTCCCTCAATCTGCCCTCCCTTCTATCACACCCCTGCCTTCTCTTATCCCCTTCCATTCTATTTTCTTGTAGGGCAAGATAAATTTCTACACCTCATTACCTTTATGTCTTATTTCCCAGTTGCATGTAAAAACAATTTTTCACATTTGTTTTTAAAACTTTGATTTCTAACTTCTTTCCCATCCTCCCTCCCCATCCACTCCCATTGAGAAGGGAAGCAATTCAATATAGGTTATACATGTGCAGTCATGCAAAACATTTCTATAATAGTCATGATGTGAAAGACTAACTATACTTTCCTCCATCCTACCCTGACCCCCATTTATTCTCTTTTGACCCTGTCCCTCCTCAGAAGTGTTTACTTCTAATTTCCCCTCCCCTCATTTGCACTTCCTTCTATAATTCTCCAAACCCCCACTGATTCCCTTCCCCCCAACTTTTCCATAGTGTAAGATAGATTTTAATACCAAATTGAGTGTGTGTGCATGTTATTCCCTCTTGACTCTTTCATGTGAGAGATAATTTGCCTCATTGCACTTTTCTCTTTCTCCTTCTCTCAATATATTCCTCTCTCACTCCTTAATTTTAGTTTTTTAGATATCCTCCCTTGATATTCAACTCACCCTGTGCCCTCTGTATATACATATATATATAGATATAGATATAGATATATATTCCTTCCAACAACCCTAATACTGAGAAAAGTCTCAAGAGTTACAAATATTATCTTCCCATAGAGGAATGTAAACAGTTCAACTTTAGTAAGTACCTTATGATTTTTCTTTTCTGTTTACCTTTTAGTGCTTCTCTTAATTCTTGTGTTTGAAAGTCAGATTTTCTATTCAGCTCTGGTCTTTTCAACAAGAATGCTTGAAAGTCCTCTATTTCATTGAATGACCATTATGCCCCTCAGTTTTGCTGGAAAACTGAGTCTAATACTTTGCTGGATAGATGATTCTTGGTTTTAATCCTAGCTCCTTTGACCTCTGGAATATCATATTTCACACCCTTTGATCCCTTAATGTGGAAATTGCTAGATCTTATGCTTTCCTGATTGTGTTTCCACAACACTGGAATTCTTTCTTTCTGGCTACTTGAAATATTTTCTCCTTGACTTGGGAACTCTGGAATTTGACTATAATATTCCTAGGAGTTTTCCTTTTGAGATCTCTTTCAGAAGGGAATTGGCAGATTCTTTCAACATCTATTCTAGAGTATCAGGGAAGTTTTCCTTCATAATTTCTTGAAAGATGATGTTTACCCTCTTTCTTTTGATTATGGTTTTTAGATAGTCCAGTAACTTTAAAATTGTCTCTACTTTCTAGGTCAGTTGTTTTTCCAATGAGATATTTTTTATTGTTTTTTATTTTTTCATTCTTTTGGATTTGTTTTAAGATTTCTTGATTTCTCATAAAGTCATTAGCTTCCATTTGCTTTATTCTAATTTTGAAAGAAGCATTTTCTTCAGTGCACTTTTGGACCCTCCTTTAAACCATTTGGCCAATTCTGCTTTTTAAGGCATTCTTCTCCTCATTTCATTGCCTTTTTGGATCTCTTTGGCATTTGGGTTAGTCTATTTTTTAAGGTGTTATTTTCTTCCGTATTTTTTTGGGAACCCATTAGCAAGCAGTTGACTCATTTTTCATGATTTTCTTGCATCACTCTCATTTTTCTTCCCAATTTTTGCTCTTCTTCTCCTACTGGATTTTCAAGAGTCTTTTTGAACTCTTCCATGACCTAAGCCCAATTCATATTTTTCTTGGAAACTTTGTATGTAGGGGCTTTGCCTTTATTGTTTCCTTCTGTTTGAATGTTTTGGTCTTCCTTGTCACCAAAGTAAGATTCTATAGTTTGATTTTCTCCTATTTTTGCTCATTTTCCCAGCCAATTACTTGACTTTTGAGCTCTTTGCAAAGGTGATAACCATTTTGTTATCAGGTGGCCAGGAAATGATGTCAACAGTCTAAGTTTTAGTCAGCCAAGACTCCAGAGTGGTCTCAATATCATTAAATGGGAAAAAAAAGAGAGTTAAGATATTATTCATACTACACCTTTCAAGTACTTTCCAATTCTAAATGTATGATTCATTCTAAAGTTTCTCATTGTAGGAAAATTCATACATATTCTCTCATACATATGGTAGGGAATTCTGGGACCTCAGTTGAGACCACACAAGTCATTAATGATAAGTGATTACTCTAGCTTATCTCCAGAGTTTCATCTTATAAACTTTATAGACAATTTGAAGTATTGAGTAAAATAAAGCCATGCAGCTCACAGTTTTGGTGAAATGGGTTATTATGGTGTAACCTGAGTACTAATAATTCTTAAAGGTTTATTGCACTTGGCTTTAGGTCGGTAATCTCTAAGATACCATGAGAATAGATACTCATCTGTTCACCAAGATTATACGAAAAATAGTGCCTGAGTGAATGGGAAATTCATCTGATATCTGAGAAGATATCTCTTAGCTTTTTAGGCTGTGACCCAACAATGAATAGAAAAGTACAACTGAAATCTGGAATTAAGGTCTACTTTCTTAATTTTCATATGGGCAGAAACCTAGCTTCATTATATCAGGTTGTATTTGATTGTCTATATGCTGCAGTTTCAAATTTTCTTCTTGCCACTTACCTTAATATTCCACTTATATTTCCTCAAAATAATGTCAGTGACTATCAGGAGAGACATGGAATATAGGAATGAGAAAAACTTTCATAGAAAGTGGACAACAGAATACATTTGAAGAAAGAGCCTGTGATGTTTAAAATTGTATTGTTTGAGTTATTCTTAGACATATCTAGCTACATATAAAATGTCTAAACTGCACAAACTGAATAAGAATCTTGGTTGTAAGATCTTAAGCCTATTTTCATACATACCATTTAAATAGATTCAGCTTACAAATTTATAGAAAATAATGAAAATTTTGAAATCAAATAAAAATACATTATGAATAAAGACCAGAAGTGTTTTTTTAAATCACACTAAATAGTTAGACTCTAAGAAAAATTATTTCATCAATAGCAGATTATCACACTATGTTCAGTATGTAGGACACACATATATATCATGACTGTGAGCAACATGTGTTTGAGGATCACTACATTGCTGTGTTAAATGGTCGGATTCGCTAATGGATTTATAAAGTCTTGTCCAAAGTCTATTTTATTCTATTCTTCTAAGAATACTTAAATATTTATAATTATAAATCAACAAAGAATTGTAGACTCAGGCATAGTTATCTATCTTTGTAAGGGAGACTGTCTAGGCAAGATGAGTTCTGGCCTCCAGAGTTACATAGATTGCATCTCCCTTGAGTTTCACCCCCACCCCCATTCCCCTACTTTCACTGAGTTATAGAAATGTTCTGATCTCAGTCACTAAGGGCATACCTCATTCTCATTTATACTGTCCAAAGTTCTAGAAGTGCTTGAATGACAACACCTTATGGAGTGTTCTCTGATATTTTGTTGGGAGTCTTCTAGTGAGGTGGTCTGTAGTCTTTGGTCACACTTCCCAGTTTAACAATTTCTTTAAATACATGGATAATGACTGATATAGGTATAAAAGACAGACATATTGAATTGTCAAGTGGTATGTATCTAGGCTAGCTGGCTGTCAAACTGGATGACAATCAGTATCCAAAAAGAATACACAAAAAGAATGAATTGAATCTTAAATTGTGTACCCATGAGTATATTGAAACATGTTATCATGCTTTTTAATAGTGCAAATTACAAACTGTCCACACCTTCTCAACCTGTGTGATTCCACAAATCCTCTATAAATAATCCAAACCATGAACTGGTAGTCTTCACATAGATTGCTTAGTATTCCATAAGTACCAAAGCAAATAAAAATTAACGATATTAAATCTTGCATTTGGTTTGCAGGATTCTTAGAAGCATGAAAAGTCCATAATCCATGTAAAATAAAAATCTAGTATTTAGAGGATTGCAAATTCAACAGGACTAAATTTCAATCCACAATATGAAATTATAGCTAAAAAAATAATATAATCTTAAATTGCGTCTCTGGAGATGTTCAAGTGAAAGTTGGGTTACCTACCTTATCAGAGATGTTGCATTGGGAATTCATGTTCAGGTACAAGTTGGACTAGTTGACCATTAAAATTCCTCCCAATTCTCAGATTCTGTCTTTGATTTTTTAATGCCTTATTTGTGGAATAATAAAGGCTATATTTTTGAAACGTATCCTAATACTATCTTTAACAAATGAACAGAAGATAGAAATAAATGTTTCTGCCTTAGAGAAGAGACTGGTTATTGTTAGTTTCTTTATGGAGGGGGGAAGGGTTTCCTACTGTATTATACATTTCTTGAGGGCAGAGATCATGCCAAGATACCTAGCAAAATGTTTTACATATAGTCAACATTCATGAAATATTTATTAAATTAATGGAATCTACTCAGTTCTACTTCTAGTATATTTCCTATTTATTGAGAAGTTAGGACACTCAGAAGATACAGAAAACAGGATTTCTGGGTTCCCAAAAGTACCAGGGCACAGCTACAATCCTAATGAATCTTTTGTCACTTGGTCCCATTTACAGGTTCCTTTTTGCCTATTCAATCATATGCGATAGTTGGGAAGATAAATGAACTGAGAAAAAGCAGGGAACAATACCACAGTATTTTAATCTGTCACAGCATTTCCCCTCTTCAAAGCTTACTTGACAACTGCATTTATTTCGTATTGCAATTGCTACAGGTTAATAATATTGCTTTATCAGGAAACATTTATCTTGAGGGAGAAAGTTATCCTAATACAGCAGATAACTTATCCAAGGACAAATAGAAAAGGGAACATTTCTAGAGGGTAATGTTAATGCCTGCAATGCTATAAAAATAAATGAAATCTGATTAACACTATTGGGGAGAAGAATAAGTCATAGTTTCCATGAAATATTGTTTCCCTGATTAGGACCATTTCTATTTTTGTCAGCTTAAAACATTGTATTAAAGATGAGATGACTTTAAAACTTTGAAAAATATCTCCAAGTCCTATGATTATAAATGGTGCTGCAGGCTTATAATTCTGATGTTTTATTCCAAAGTCTTTTACTTTATAAATTGAGGCAAAGCACATGAGGGATTCAGAAGATTCCAGTGAAAGGTTGTCTAAAAAGATAATAGTTTTTAAAGAATTTTTGGTGATAAAACTCATTCTAAGGAAACTTTTCTAAGCAAAGGTGAGAGTCTCCAAAAATTTACATGTAAATGTTTTATTTCATTATTTTATAGGATAAAATGAAAATATTTTTATTTTATTTTTATTTATATTTATTTTATAGAATAAAAATAAAATGGAATCCATACGTATTGATTATGCTTCTCTTTTTCCTAATTCATGAAAAGTAGCATGATACGATTAACAGAGAACTGGCTTCAAAGACAGGAAGACATATTGTTCAAATCCTGCCTCTGATACAACTTATTGTGTGACTCTGGGTAAGTTACTCTTGGTGACCTAGACAGGCAACTCTCTAAGACTTTAAGTTGGGAGAAGGGGAAGGATCAGCACTGGCAAGCTATGTCATTGAAATCATAGGTATGGTTCCTATCCCACGCCTTTTTCTCATTCAGACAAGGTTAGTTTATTTTCACCTCTACCATTATTAAGCCTGTTGTCTGTTCAATGGCAAATGAATTTCTTGTAAAGTAATAAACCCTTACCCACAGTCTTGGTCAGGATTTCTATATTCTTTATTGTGGAACCAACTCTGTTCTAGAATGATCCATTAACCTTCAAGGGGGAAACAGTTTGGGCATTACTTATGGGAGTGTAGAATGTATGAGTTACTTGTCTTCTTCAAAATTGATCAGCTAAAACACGTGCAGCACATGAAATACTCTTCTTTTGCATTGTGCAATTGCTTGCAGCATTCAGCAGTTTCTCAAAATGTGTTGCCCAACTTTGCAAGGCCACAGCTTAGCCAGTTAAAATATAGTTGGGAAGCCAGTGTTGTGCAAGAACCCACATCTAGGGTTAATAGTGCTGCAGGTGTGGTTCTATAATCTTACCTCACTAATAACATTAATAACTTATATCCTCTTGTAGTACCTTTCCTTAAGAAGCTCGGATTTTACAAATGTGATCCTGATACCTCTAAAGGCTTCCCTGTAATTAGGAAAGGTGTAATTTTAATTAAAATCTCTTCAAGGATGAGTGAACTCATGATATCCTATATAATGTACTCAACTGATATCTTTTATTGTATGGAAGTATTCACCAGGCCATAAATATTGGGCAGAAGGAACATGAGGATCACGAATTGCTCTTGAACCAAGTCTTATATCATAGAAATATTTTCTGCCAAACCAGTTCCTAGAATAGTCAGGGCCCAAAGGCTAAAGTCTTTCCAAAAGAAAAACACATAAATCATGACATCATGCAGAAGCTCAGAATTGGAAGGGATCTTAGATGGCATACAAGTCATGAAAGTTAGGTTGTTTCAGTAGCTTCCTAGATCTGTTATTCTAAATTTAATAAAGAATGTGTGTTCAGCTCTAGCACAAGCTTGTATTGTCATACAATTTTCACTTTAACTACACTTTCTAAAATTTTAGGTGCACTCATTTGCTTAGAGGCAGCTAAGGGCACTGTGCCCAGAGTTACAAAGGCCTGAATTCAAATCAGGTATCAGGCACTTACTGTGTGACCCTGGCAAGCCAGTTAACTCTGTTTGTCTCAGTTTCCTCATATGAAAAAGATCCAAAAAAGGGAACGACAAACCATTCCAGTATCATGGTCAAGAAAACCTCCCCAAAAGGAGTCGTGAACTTGGCCACAACTAAAAAGAACTAAACAACAAAAATTCATTTGTTTAGATATGTTGTTCCACTTGCTATGTGGCTTATTTACTAACTCTTCTGGTCTGGATAGAGATTTAGCCAAAAAAGAATAAAAGAAAAATCTGTTAGCTGCCTCTTTTTTCTTCCTAAGTAGCATCTCTGTTACGAGAAATAGGGATCAAGAAGCCAGAGGACTGTCATATTTTTAATTAACAAAGCAAAAGAAACTTTTCTGACTGGACATAAAGATTTTGTAGTTATATTTAGAAGTTGTAAATAGTACTGAAATTAAAATAATATCCTGTCAGCAATATATTGAGATTGTCTTCAGCCTTCAATTCAATGAGCATTTCCTAAATTCCTATTATGTGCAAAGAATTGTGGTTAAGTGTTGCATGACGATATGTCATGTATGTATATGTGATCTTTATGTTTGATTTTTCTTTGTAACACCAGCATTTAGCACAATGTCTCTTGACATACAGTAAATGATTAATAAATAATTCTTTCTGATTTATTGGAAGTTAAATAGAAGCAGGATACAAGTAACTGAGGTTTCAAGAAAGGATGAAGACTCAGAATGGAGCAAGGTCAAAAAAAAAGAAGGCAAATCAAATTTCCATAAAGGTGGGACATGAGGCAAAGTTCCCAAGGATGATAAGATATAATTATATCTCTTGAAATTTGATAAAACTGCCAAGCTATACTTTAGAAAATCAGGGAGTTGTACTTTTCCCCTATTAGAAACCTGGCAAGTCATGAAAATGAAGATTTCCATGATTAAACAGTATTCCACTCTCCTGCACTCCTTTTTCATAACTAGGATGGTCAGTTCTGGGAGAGCCAGTGTGTTCATATTTTCTGAATCTTTTACTTTTTCACAGAATTTTGGAGTTGTAAAGGACCTCAGAGGCCATGTGGTCCTACAAATAGCTGAGCAAGAATCCCATGAACATCACATGCAACAAGCGGTGATTCAGCCTTTGCTTGGAGATAATTAGCCTTTCTTTCCCCCAACTTATTTCCAGTGATTTCCTTCACATCTACTCCACATGTATCTTATATTTCTAGTTAGGGGTGGAGTCAAGATGACAGTGTAACAGCATGCGCTTTTTCAGTACTGCCCCCAAGCTGAGCCATATACCTGTAAAAAAATGACTTTAAACAAATTCTGGAGCTGAATAACCCACAGAATGATGGAGTGAAGCAAATCTCCAGGTCAAGACAGCCTTGAAGGTCACCAGGAAGTGCCATGCTAGGAGCAGAGCACAATCCAGTGTGGGCTGCAAGTGCACAGAGGGGACCTGAGCTGGCCTTGGGGAGACTGAATCTCTCACACCTGTGGTGGTTCCAGACTTCATGACCCCAGAACACTGAGGAAAAATTGGAAAGTGAGTGGGAAAAGCCTATAGGAACAGTGAAGGAGACTGGAGTGGTCCAGCACCAGTCCCAGGGTGGCTAAGAGGGGAGGGAGCAGGGGCAGGACCAGCTGCAGCCACTGTTTCTGGAGCTCTAGGCCCAGAGATTGTGGGGAGATCAAGCAACTGACAGTACAACCCCTACACCCATTGGAAGGAGATATCTACCTTGACAAAGAGCTCAAAAGTCAAGTAAATGGCTGGAAAAATGAGCAAAAACAGGAAAAAGAAACAGACTATAGAATCTTACTTTGGTGACAAAGAAGACCAAAACATGCAAATAGAATAAAACAGAGCTCCTCTATCCAAAGCCTCCAAGAAAAATATGAATTGGTCTTAGACCACAGAAGAACTCAAAAAGGATTTTGAAAATCAAGAGAGGTAGAAGAAAAATTAGGAAGAGAAATGAGAGTGATTCAAGAAAAACATGAAAACAAGTCAACTGCTTCCTAAAAGACACCCCAAAAATGTTGAAGAAAATAACACTTTAAAAAATAGACTAACCCAAATGGCAAAGAGGTCCAAAAAGTCAATGAGGAGAAGGATGTCCTAAAAATCAGAATTGACCAGTTGGAAAAGAAAATCCAAAAGCTCATCGAAGAAAATAATTCCTTAAAGATTAGAATGCAGCAGATGGAAGCTAATGACTTCATGAAAAAAAACAAGAAATTATAAAACAAAACCAATGGAAAGAAAAAATAGCAATGTGAAATATCTCATTGGAAAAACTACTGACTTGGGAAATAGATCCAGGAGAGACAATTTAAAAATTATTGGACCACCTGAAAGCCAGGATCAAAAAAGAGCCTAGACATCATCTTTCATGAAACTATCAAGAACAATTGCCCTGATATTTTAGAACCAGAGGGTAAAATAAATATGGAAAGAATTCACTGATCACCTTCCAAAAGGGATTCAAAAAGAAAAATGTCTAGGAATATTGTAGCCAAATTCCAGAGTTCCCAAATCAAGGAGAAAATATTACAAGCATTCAGAAAGAAATAATTCGAGTATTGTGGAAATACAATCAGGATAACACTGATTAACAGGATGAGCAGCTTCTACATTAAGAGATCACAGGGCTTGGAATAAGATTTTTCAGAAGTCAAAGGAGCTAGAATTAAAACTAAGAATCATCTACCCTGAAAAACTGAACATAATACTTCAGGCGGAAAACGGTCATTCAATGAAATAGAGGACTTTCAAGTATTCTTGATGAAAAGATCATAACTGAATAGAAAATTTTTTGACTTTCAAACACAAGAATCAAGAGAAGCTTGAAAAGTTATAAACAGAAAAGAGAAATCATAAGGGACTTACTAAAGTTGAACTGTTTACATTCCTACATGGAAAGATCATATTTGTACCTCGAGACTTTTTCTCAGTATCTAGGTAGTTGGAGAGATTATATACATATAGACAGAGGGCAACAGGGTTGAATATGGAAGGATGATATCTAAAAAATGAAATTAAGGGGTGAGAGAGGAATATATTTGGAGGAGAAAGGGAGAAATGGAATGGGGCAAATTATCTCTCATCAAAGAGACCAGAAAAAACTTTTTCAATGGAGTGGAAAAGGGGGAAAGTGAGAGGGAAAAAGTGAAGCTTACTCTCATCACACTTGGCTTAAGGAAGGAATAACATGCACACTCAATTTGGTGTGAAATTTAATCTTATAGTACAGGAAAGTAGGAGAAAAGGGGATAAATGGGATCTGGAGGAGATGATAGAAGGGAGAGCAAATGGGAAGAGGGGTCCCCACTTTTGGGGAGGGACAAGGTTAAAAGAGAGAATAGAATAAATGGGGGCAAGATAGGATGGAGGGAAATATTATCAGTCTTTCATATCATGACTATTGTAGAAGTGTTTTGCATGACTACATATGTATAACCTGTATTGAATTGCTTGCCTTCTCAGTGGGGGTGGTTGGGGAGAGAGGATGTGAAAGCATTTGGAATTCAAAGTTTTAAAAACAAATGTGAAAAATTATTTTTACATGCAACTGAGAAATATGAAATACAGGTAATGAGGAATAGAAATCCATCTTTCCCCACAGGAAAGTAGAGGAAATTGGGATAAAGGAAGGGAGAGGTGTGATAGAAGGTAGAACCGATTGGGGGAAGGCATAATCAGAATGCAGGGTTTCTTGGGGTGAAGGGAGGGGAGAGATAGGGAGAAAATTTGGAACTCAAAATCTTGTGGAAATGAATGTTGAAAACTAAAACTAGGTGAATAAATTTTTATGTCTAGTTATTTCCATGTTTTCTTCCTCATTAGAATATGTGGTACATAATAACCTTACAATAAATATATTGCTTTTATTTTGTAACTGTATTCTCATTGAGTCATTTGCTGCTTATTGACTTCAATGGGAGAGAATGTAAAGATGGGGAAACTTACTAGCTGCAACATATTCAATGTATATGGTGAGTTATATTCAACAAAAAACTTCCACGTTCCCCACTGGAAAAATAAACATAAGGTTGTGAATATCCCCCAAGTTCCTTGGATTCTTTGAATTCTGTGCATTGCTATAGCTAGAGACTAGAGTTTTCCACATCTGATGGGTCACTTCAGAATATTCTCTTCAGGTGAATTGGCAAAATGGGTTTATTTGGTCCCCCATTGACTTCAGTGGGACAGAACATAAAGATGGGGAGAACTTCTAGGCAAAACTCAAGGGATTCAAACTAATAATTTGGATGAATAGACCTAAATAACGTTGTGGTCCCACAATTCATTGAAACAAAGGAGATAATGGATTCTTGAAGACTATCCCAGAAGGGGAAATCTTACTATGCTTAAAAGGCTTCAAGTATCATCTATTTGACACTGGAATACGTATCAAGTTGAGAAGTCATTGAATGAATCATAATACTTTTCATTATACCACTCACTTTGATATCCCAGAATTTATATTGGCTATTTATGAAAACATAATAACCAAAAGGGGAGAATGTCAGAACATCAGTTATTAGTTGAGCAGTGCCTATGAAAAGATGGGATGGAACTGAATAATGTCCAATTTCTCTTTTGATTGTCTTCTTCTCCATAGGTGCATAATTGTGCTCCTAGGAGTCTTTTAAAAAGCCATACTTTTACTAGACACTTTCAAGTTAGTCAATATCAACAAACAAGGTAAGAGTAAGAAACTAGATTGGTTGGTAAAGGAGTCAGTTATTTATTTCCGTGTCACTTAGATTAAGGTAGAGTACTTATTAAGTATTTACTATGTGCCAGGCACAGTGATAAACACAGAGAATACAAATGCAAACAAAAGTAAACGGATGTCAAGGAGTTTACTGATGGAAGAAGACAACCTATACAGTCAACAGAATCGAGAGGTAGGACTGTGGAGAAGCAGAAAAGTCTAGAGCATCAGGAAATAGACACAAAATAGCATCGTGCACCTGAGGCAAACACAAACACTCCACAACAAGACATATTGGTGCATTTCCCATTTTCACTTAAACAGACTAAAGAAAAGTGCTCAAACTCTTCTACTCCCTAGAACTTCAGCTGTTCTTTTCCTTCAAATTGCTTAACCTGCTCTCACAACAGCTTTACCCTTATCAATGAGCAGTCTACAGCACTCCAATGGTACCAAAGTGGCACCAGTGAACTTCAAGAAGGAATACTTCAGAGTGAAAGAGATGAGGAGAAAAGCCTTTATTGAGGGAATTTAGGGCCACCAAGTATGAGATTTAAGAGATGAAACAGTCTCATATAATACTCAGGTCTGAATGTGGACTTGCTCTTAGAATGGCTCCTTGGGGAATAAAGATGAACAAAATTTATGAAGTTTGATGGGTCATTAATATAACAATATAAATAATATGCCCACAAGAAATAAAATATATCCAATAATATAACCATAGGATATATGTTCAAGTCAATAGAAATGACAGGAGGTAACAGGATGTAGAATCCAAATATGAATCAGGTACTTAAGTTTTCTAGGAAAACAGAAGTAGTTCAGGGAAGTCCAGAGATGAAGGCAAAGATTTGGAGAGGGGAGTGTAAAGAATTCTGATAGCAGATGCTCAGAGTGAAAAGAATTGGACAGAGGTAGATAGATTAGTGGTCAGGAAGTGATAGTGAGGAACAGGGACCAAATAACTAGGTATTTCCTTTTGAGTGAAAGGTGAGTCTTCCATAGAGGTGGGGAGAGATGGAGAGAGGTGGATTAGCTACAAAGACAGGTATCTTTTAAAGTAAAGGAAGCATATTTGTCTGAGGTTCAAAGTAAAGACCATAGCCTGTATTTGATTAGGAATTAAGGGCACAATTAAAAAGAGGAAAGAGTGGGTGAGTAGAGTACATATGCATTGTTATGGGGCTTCTAATATACTTCTGCCAATACATCCATACAGGTACTCAATACCACCAATATAGACTGTGGCAATTGTCTACTGATACATTCTCTTTCCTCTGCTGTTATTAGTCACCTCAAAATAACCCTTTTGTCCTTTTACCAGAATCATCTTGTCATTTCTTGTGCCTTTAGAATCAAGTGTGATAATGTGTTTCTTTCTCCTCAAAACCCTCCAGTGACTTCCTACATAGTTTCCCACATAAAATTCAACCTCCTTAACCTGGCAACCCTGGGTTATCTCTCACCTGGCATCAACCTACCTTTTCAATATTATGCCAACCTACTCACCAGATGATGAATAGATCACAAGTAGATCAGAGAGGGACATTAGACACCACTGAACAATGCCCCCACCCCTTTATAAGTGAGGAAAGTAAGATCTAGAGGTAAAGTGATTAGAGGTAATAAAGTCAGAAAATAGTGAATCTGGTATTAGTTCTCAGTATAACTTGAAAGCCAATCCTTTTTTTTTACACTCCATAGATTTTCAGATACAGATCTAGAGCTTCAGTCAAATTAAACTACTCAGTAACATACATAAATGCTTCATATTGAGCAGCCACCATACTTTGCTCAGGCTGTAATACTGTTCACATTCTCAAAGCTACCTTCTGATGTCCTACATATGAGATAATATTTCCAAGATATCTGCGAATGCTAAAGTATTATATTAATGTTAATACAATTATTATTAATTATTATTAAGACCCATCCTCAGTGGGCTAGCATAAATGCTATGTTTTCTATAAAACCCTCTCTGAACTTGGTCTCATCCACTCACCACTAAGGAGCCTTCCCTGCTTCAAACTCACAGGCTACCTGGTATACAACAGTTTCATGTTTATCATGCATCATTTTGTGTTATAGTTATTTGTGCATGTTTCACATCTACTTCCCCCTCTTGTCCTCCACACATAAATATATTTGCCCAGATCCTACTTCTAAAATGCATTAGGTCAAGGAGCATTTTTATTTTAATTTCTCTTAATACATAGAATAGTACAATTTAAATGCCACCTGAAGGCAGCTAATATGTTAAGAATCAGGCACATAAAGAACAAAATAATTTTATTGCATCTCATAGCAATACTAACTCTCAATTTTTTTAAAAAAAGGCAAGTTCTGTGAATTTTCCTTCATTATTATATCTTCACAGTTAATCTTTAGCATAAAGTCTCTGATGATGAATAAACTATATTAATTACAGTTGTAGAAATTCTCATCAGGAAGAATTATCTCATATAGCATGCTCCATTTAGTTGAAAGCTTCTATGGAAAGCATTTGGACTTTCAACTTTATAATTCAATGTAATCACGTATTGGTAAATAAACACACCGACAAGACACTATGAATACTGTTATTCAGAAAAATGTTGTTTAACAAATTATTCAGTAGTTGGATAGTGTATTCATAGACATATGTTAAGGATCATGAGTCTTTCAAAAGAATGTGACAATAATTAAACCTGAGAAAAATAATGTAGAAAATAATAAAAGAAGACTGACTAGAAATTCTGAATGCAAGACAACAACAAAGCATAGGAGAGTATACATCATCAGCTGGAGAAATAAAAAGCTCGTACTTTAAACAACAAGATGGTTCATGGTTAAAGTTAATGATTTAATGCCAAACAATGCATTCTGCAAGTGGGTGGTGCCAAGATATTCAATTATAAGAAAAAGAAATTTGAATAACACAGAATTATTCCATGACTATGGAATGAGAATTATAGAGAATGAGAAATCATAGGGGGAAAAATAATATAGTATTCTGAAAATCAAAGAAGTTCGTGTTGCAACCCCAGCTGACAAACCTTGGCAAACTTGAGCTTAATTATCAATTAAAAAGAAAGAAAACTCAACGGAAGGTATTTGAGATATCCATGAAGAAAGAGGTAAAATTAAAATCTTAGGTGTAAGTATAATGTCTAAGTTGTTAACTGTACCAAGACACAAGAAAGCTCATGGCTATCAAGGAAAGAATAGTGAGGAAACACTTTACCCATGTTTAGAAGTTATGTAAGGGACAGTTCAATAAATAAATGAACAAATATTTACTAAGTGATTGCTAGGTGCCAGGTACTGTGTGCTAGGCACCAGGGATACAAATACCATGAACTTTCTGAGGGCAGAGACTATTTGGTTTGTTTTTTTCTTTGCATTCTCAGAGCTTGGCACAGTGCTTGGCACAAATAAAGTCTCAAATAACTGATGGAGTGAAAAAATTCCTACTCTCAATGAGCTTATATTCTAATGGAAAAGAAAGTACTCATAAAAATACATACAGCATAAATATAAAGTTAATACAATTGTGTGTGTGTGAGTGCACATGCATATAAACATATATATAAAGTCGTTGAATAAAAGGTAGTTTTGGAAGAAAGGAAGCCAGAGTCAAGAGGATCAGAAAAGGTTTCATGCAGAAGATGGTGCCTGAGCTAAGAAGTATCTTAGAGGACAAGAGGAACTCTGAGGCAGAAGCAAAGAAAGTATGTATTGCAATCATGGAAGATGGTCAATGCAAAAGAACAGAGATCAGATGAGGGACAGAGAGAAAGCAAGTTTCACTAGAAAAGAATGCAGGAGGAACAATGACTAATAAAACTGGAAAGATAGGCTGGGTTCAGGTTGTCTAGAGCTTTAGAAGCAAATAAAGGAGTTTGTTTATATTTTATTCTAATGGCAATAGGAAGCCACTGAGGTTGGTTGAATAGGGGAGTCACATGGTCAGATTTGTGCTTAGGGAAAAGGCATTGGCAAAGGTGCAAAGGATGGGGGTGGGGGAAGCAGAGCCAAGATGGCAGAGTAAAAGCATGGACAAGGTTGAGCTCTCCCTCAAACCCTTCCAAACACTTATAAAAAATTGACTCTAAAATTTCAGAGCTGCAGAACCCACAAAATGACATAGTGAAGCAAATCTCCAGCCCAAGACAACCTGGAAGGTCAATAGAAAATGTTTATCACACTGGGCTGGGAGCAGGAGCAGTAGCAGTAGCTGTGGCTGCTTCTGTACTTCTAGGCCCACAGATGGCAGGGGATGGAGAGGTTGATAAAAAACCCTGAAGCCTGGGACAGTACACCCACCCCCAATCCCAACACCACTGGAAGCAGAGCTCTACCTGACAAAGAGTTAGAAAATTAAATATTTATCTGGGAAGATGAGCAAGCAGTATTAAAAAAAATTCAAACTATAGAATCTTACTTTTGTGACAAAGAAAATCAAAACATACAAGGAGAAGAGGACAACAAAGTCAAATCTCCTATATCCACAGTCTCTAAGAAAAATATGGATTGATCTCAGGTCACAAAAGATGTCAAAAAGGATTTTAAAAATCAAGTAAGAGAAGCAAAGGAAAAACTGGGAAGAGAAATGAAAGTAATGCAAGAAAATCATGAAAAACTAGTCAAGAGCTTGCCAAAGGAGATCCAAAATAATACTGAAGAAAATAACAACTTAAAAAATAGACTAACCCAAATGGCAAAAGAGATCCAAAAAAGTCAATGAGGAGGAGAATGCCTTAAAAAGTAGAATTGTGTAAATGAAAAAGGAAGTCCAAAAGCTCACTGAAGAAAACAATTCCTTCAAAATTAGAATGGAACAAATGGAAGCTAATGACTTTATGAGAAATCAAGAAATTTATAAAACCAAATCTAAAAAATGAAAAAATAGAAGACAATGTGAAATATCTCACTGGAAAAACAACTGACCTGGAAAATAGATGCAGGAGAGATTATTAAAAAATGATTGGACCACCCGAGAGCCATGATCAAAAGAAGAAGTTAGACATCATCTTTTAAGAAATTATCAAAGAAAGCTTCCTTAATATTCTAGAAATTGAAAGAATCCATTGATCACCTCCTGAAAGAAGTCCAAAAAAAGAATATAGTAGCCAAATTGCAGAGTTCCCAGGTCAAGATAAAAATATTGCAAGCAGCCAGCAAGAAATAATTCAAGGATTGTGGAAATACAAATAGGATAACACATGATCTAGCAGTTTCTACATTGATGGATTGAAGCACATGGAATATGATATTCTGGAGGTCAAAGAAGTTAGGATTAAAACCAAGAATCACCGACCCAGAAAACCTCAGTGTAATACTTCTGGGAGGGGAAATGGATGTTCAATGAAATAGAGGACTTTCAAGCATTCTTGATGAAAAGGCCAGAGCTGAATAGAAAATTTGACTTTCAAATACAACAATCTAGAGAAGCATGAAAAAGAAAACAGGAAAGAGAAAGAATAAGGGACTTATTAAAGTTCAACTGTTTACATTCCTACATGAAAAGATGATATTTGTACCTCATGATAACTTTCTCAGTATTAGGGTAATTGAAGGAAATAGATAGACAGACAGATAGACAGACAGATAGATAGATGATGCAAGGTGAGTTGAATATGAATGGATGGTATAAAAAAATAAAATTAAAGAGTGAGAGAGAAATATATTGGGAGAAGGAGAAAGGGAGAGATAGAAATTATGTCACATAAAAGAGGAAAGAAAAAGGTTTCACAATGGAGGGTAAGAGGGGGTAGGTGAGAGGGAATGAGTGAAATTTACTCTCATTGGATTTGACTTAAAGATGAAATAACATATACACTCAGTTGGATATCTTGCCCTACAGGAAAGTAAGGGAGAAGCAGATAAAGGTGTAGATGATAGAAGGGAGGGCAGATTGGGAGAGGGGGTAGTCAGAAACAAACACTTTAGAAAAGGGCTAGGGTCAAAGGAGAAAGGAGAATAAGTGGAGGGCCAGGATGGAGGGAAATCTAGTTAGTTTTTCACATGACTATTATGGAAGTGTTGTGCACAACTACACATGTATAAGCTATGTTGAATTGCTTGCTTTCTTAATGAGTGTGAGTGAGGAGGGAGGAAGGGAGAGAATTTGGAACTTAAAGTTGTAAAAAAAAAATGTTAAAAATTGTTTTTACCTGCAACTGGGAAATAAGTTACACAGGCTATGGAAATCTATCTTGCCCTACAAGAAAGTAAGGGGAGGATGATAAAAAGAGGCAGGACTTGATAGAAGGGAGGGCAGACTGCAGAAGGGGAAATCAGAATGTATGTCATCTTGGGATGGGGCAAGAGGGGAGATGGGGAGAGATTTAGAACTCAAAATCTTGTGTAAATGAATGTTGAAAAGTAAACATTAATTAATAAAAATATTAAAAAGCGCAAAAAATTAATCAGACTGAGAAAAAACTTGAGGCAGGAAGAACAATAAGAAGATTAGTATAATAACCTAGGTGAGGGTTATTGAGGCATACGACAATGCAAATATTGAGCACATGCACAAAATATGTATACATTCTCTCTCTCTCTCTCTCTCTCTCTCTCTCTCACTCTTTCTCTCTCTCTCTCTCCCCCATTTCCCATTTCTCTGTCTCAATATATATGTGTGCATATGTACGAACACATACACACAGTGGTATATGTATACATATTTATATATGTATAAATATACATGTATACTATTTGTGTGTATTTCCATTCAAACTTCCAATCGCAATCTTGGTGATTGTTTGTTTGTTTAAGGTGAAGTCAATTAGTTCAGTCTAGATGAATCAGTTTCTTTATCCTGTTATCACTTTTCACTCTTTGTAATAGTAGCAGTATTGTGTAGTTTTAAGGAATACACCATCAAGAATCAGAAAACACTGATTCTGCTGCAGGCCTAACACTAAATAAATATGCACCTTTGGACAAGTCACTTTACTACTCTATGTCAGTAACCTTATCTATCAAATGGAGATAATATCTTTCTTACCTTCTTCACAGGTTGTTCTGAGAACATATATGTAAAATAAGATAATATATGTGGAAAACTACCAAAACCTACATTAAAATGTTGATATTTAATACATTTGAGTTCTAATATTCTGATTGTGGGATAATTTTACTTGGAGAATGTCAATTGAATTATTGAAGTTACTATTACTGGATTTAAGAAGACAGAGCTACAGTATGAAGGGATTTCAGAGGGCCTCTAGTCCAATTTCTTCATTTTATGGACAAGGAAAATCAGGATAATGAGGAAAATTGAATGGTGGTTGGACTTGAACCTAAATCTTCTGACTTCACAGCCTATGCTCTTTCCACACCCTACTTTCCTAGAATATGCAATATCTTCATATGTCTGGAAAAATTAGTAATAGTAGTATATTTGATTTCTACAACAGATTCCTTTCCTCATTCTTTCACTCTAGGTTAAGCCTTTGTTTTAATAGTTATGAACATAGATTCCTAAGTAACTCTTAATTACTCTATATATCTACTCTAGCCTACATTTTCTGATTGTAGCAACCTTTCTGTCATCCTTTGGATCATATTTCTTTCCTACTCAGGATGTTCCATGGTTCCCTGACTATTAATAAAATCTGAATACCTGAAACTGATATTCAAAGCCCTCTACTATCTGTTCCCAATCACCTTTTCAATTTAGGGTGCAATTACTTTTGCATACAAATGCTATGCCCTAGTTAAATTGGTCTTTTTACTATTACCCAAATACATCTATGGCATTCTTTCTTTTCTAATGATATACAAACTGCTCTCCTTTTTCTTCAGCCCTGTTCCTTACCCAGCTTTATTAATTGAGATTGTAACTAACTAAATTGTTGGATGTTAGAGCTGTAAGAAAGCTTAGAAATAATCTAGTCTGTATGGCCATAAATTTGGCAATATTAGTGAAATGGATGAACATTTACAAAAATATAAATTCCCAGATTAACAGAAGAGGAAGTAAAATACTTAAATAAACCCATCTCAGAGAAAGAAATTGAATAAGTCATCAATGAACTCACTAGGAAAAAATTTCTGGGGCCAAATGGATGTGTAAGTGAATTTTATCAAACATTTAAGGAATAATTAATTCCAATACTATATAGACTATTTGAGAAAATTGGTGAGGAAGGAGTCCTACCAAATTCTTTTTTATGATACAAATATGGTGCTAATACCTAAACCAGGAAGAGTCAAAATAGAGAAAGAAAATTATAGATGAATTTCCCTAATAAATATAGATGCAAAAATATTAAATAAGACACTAGCAAAAAGATTACAGCAACTTATCATGAGAATAATACATTTTGATCAGGTAGGATTTATACCAGGAATGCAGGGTTGATTCAATATTAGGAAAACTATCAGCATAATTGATCATATGAACAATAAAACTATGATTATTCCATAAAAACAAAAAACTTTTGACAAAGTACAACACCCATTCCTATTGAAAACATTGGAGAGCATTGGAATAAATGTAGCCTCCTTTATAATAATAAGTAGCACCTACCTAAAACCATCTGCAAGCATTATATCTAATGGGGAAAAGATAGATGCATTTCCAATATGGTACTAGAAATGTTAGCTTTAGGAATAAGAGAAGAAAAAGACAGAGAAGAAAAAGGAATTAGAATATATAAAGAAGTTAAATCATCATTCTTTGCAGATGAAATGATGATATACTTCGAGAATCCTAGAGAATCAAATGAAAAACTAAATGAAGTAATAAACAAGTTTAGTATAGTTGCAAGATATAAAATAAGCCCATATAAATCATCTGCATTTCTAAATATTGCTAACAAAACCCAATAGCAAGAGATAGAAAGAGAAATCCCATTTAAAGTTACTGTAGACATTGTAAAATTTTTGAGAGTTTACCTGCCAAAGCAAAGCCAGGGACTAAATGAATACAATTAAAAAACACTTTTTGCCCAAATAAAGTCAGATCTAAATAATTATAAAAACATCATTTGCTCATGGATAGGCCAAGATAATATAATAAAATTACAATTCTATCAAATTAATTTACTTATTCAGTGCCATTCCAATCAAACTATCAAAAATTATTTTATTGAGCTAGAAAAAATAATGTCAGAATTCATCTGGAAGAACAAAAGGTCCAGAATATCAAAGGAATTAATGAAAAGATATGCTATGGAAAGCGTCCTGGCCATACTAGATCTTAAATTGTATTATAAAGCAGTAATCATCAAAACCACTTGGTACTGTCTGAGAAATAGAATGACAGATCAGTGGAATAGGTTAGGTACACAAGACACAGTAGTCAATGACTACAGCACTCTACTGCCTGAATAATAGAACAATGCCTGATAATGTTTACCAGAATAAAGTTCAAATGGGCACACAATCCGGGTATTAAGATTGATACTATAAAAAAATTAAGGGAGCAAGGAATTGTTTATTTGTTGTGATGGAGAATGGAGAAATTTGTGACCAAATAAGAGATGGGGTACATTATGAAATGCAAAACAGTTATTTTGATTATATTAAATTAAAAAGTTTTTGCACAAACAAAGCCAAAGCAACCAAGATTAGAAGGGAAGCAGAAATGTGGGAAAGAATAAATGCATGGAGAACTGAGTCAAATTTACAAGAATACAAGTCATTCTGCAATTGATAAATGGTTGAAAGATATGAACAGGCAGTTTTCAGAGGAAGAAATTAACGCTATCTGTAGTCATACAAAAAAATGCTCTAAATAATTGTAGAGAGGTGCAAATCAAAACAACTCTCAGATACTATATCACACATATCAAATTGGTTAACATGACAAAATAGGAAAATGATACATGTTGGAGAAGATGTGGGAGAGTTAGAAGACTAATTCATTGTTGGTGGAGCTGTGAGCTCATCCAACCATTCTGGAGAACAGTTTGCAACTATGCCCAAAGAACTATAAAATGTATAAACTATAAAACTTTTGGACCCAACAACTCTACTTTTAGGCCTGTATCCCAAAGAGATCATAAAAATGGGGAAAAGACCCATATTTACAAAAATATTTACAATAACATTTTATGGTGGCCACAAACTGGAAATGAGGGGATGCCCATCAATAGGGGAATGGTTGAACAAGGTGTGATATAGGAATGTAATAGAATACTATTGTTCTATAAGAAATGACAACAGGCAGACTTCAGAAAAATCTGGAAAGACTTGCATGAACTGATGCTGAGTGAAGTGAGCAGAAAGAGGAGAACATTATACATAGTAACAGTCACAGAGTGTGAAGACTGATTTCATTAGAATTAGCCCTTCTCTGCAATGCTAGGACCCAAAATATTTTCAAAGGACCCATGCTCCAAAATGCCATCCATATTCAGAGAAATAACTGTGGACTCAGGATGCAGAATGAAGCAGACTATTTTTATTACATTTTATTTCTCTCATGGTTTCACCTATTCATTAAAATTCATCTATGCCACATGACTAATGTGAAAATGTGTTTAATAGGAACGTATGGGTAGAGTCCATATCAGATTCCATACCATCTTGGGGAGGGAGAAGGAGAAAATTTAAAACTTATGGAAGTGAATGTTGAAAACTGAAAACAAATAAATTAATAAATTTGGAAGAAAAGAAAGAAATCATTCAACCCAATTTCCTCATTTTTTGTAGGAGAGGGTACAGATTCCAAGTTTCAATGACTTGCCCAAGGCTAAATTCAAATGCCATTTTTATGAGACCATTCCTAAAATCCCCAGCTGGAAATGATTGAGAAATCTGAACTATCACTCTTGCAGAGCACAACATTTACAACTTTCTATTTATTTCTGTATCTTATCTTGCCTGCTAGATTACAAATGGCTAGAGGTCAGTCCTCATGTCTTACACATTTTTTATATTCTCCTACTTTGTCTCCTATGGAATTGGCACTCAACAAATATTTGTGAAACACTGAATAATTTTTCATACCCACTAACTTGCTGGATCCTCTCTATAATCTCATAGGTGTGTGGAGTAATTTTTATCTCAATTTCTTAATGTAAATAGAGACACAAAGGTTTAAAATATTTGATATAAAATCCAATGACGAGTTAGCAGTAGAACTAACACTAAAATTTAAATCTTTTGACTGAGAATCATTGTGGTTCACTAAAGATCAAGTGTAGTCTTCTTTCAATATCAGGAAAATGGAATTGATGATCTATTAAGGAAAAAAAAGCTTTTCTTGGATATAGGCAACTGCTTTGTGCTTTGTTGCATCATTCCACCTTCTGCTACTAATGCTCTTTCAACCTTTGATTCACAATGTCCTGACCTTTTGTCCAGTAACTTCTAGGCCTGCCTGTCCCTCTTTGTACAACGTCTTTTCTTTTGAAGGATTCCAGGGCAACTTCATCTTGCCCAAGAGCTCTGTGATTCTTGGCTTCCTTTAACCTCTCCAAATTCACCTATAGAACAAATGCATGTTTAATACCAAACATCATTAGAAACCCAGTAAAATGCCAAGTGGAAGTAATCTATCAAAGCATTGTCTTTTTGCACAAGAGGTACCTACTGTGCATTGGAAGGATGGTTTCCAAAATGTATGGCGCAATCTTTGCAGAGAAAGGCCATAATAATTTGTGGTGAATGAGTCTAAAATCCCATAACTCGGTGTTTTAGAGATGAAACAAACTCATAATTGTCATAAATGTGTTTTGTGATTACAGAAGAGCTTTTTAAGAGGTCATTTCCCTCCATCTCCCCAACTAATGTACTTGACACAATCTCCAAAACACGTAAGCTGTATGTTTTCTGCTTTGTATCTCTCCTCCTCTTTCCAAAATATGATCAGTCCTCTTCATTTTCTATAATTCTCTCAATTGTCCCTAATTGTGATTGTCCACAGATATATCCATAAATCCACAAATTGTTCCTTTTGGTCATGTATGTCTGCATAAACTTCATTTTCTTTCTTTTTCCTTCCTTTCCCTTCCCTTCTCTTCCCTTCCCTTCCTTTCCTTTCCCTTCACTTCTTTCTTTCCCTTCCTTTTCTTTCTCTGCATTTCCCTATTATGCTAAATGTGCAACAGCCACTCAGAGTCCCAGTCCCCATAATCATCACTCCAGAAGCTTCAACCTGATTCATTACAACCCTTTTCGTCCCCACTCCATATCTGTACTAGACTCACTAAGGATTACCAACCACTTTTAGCCCTAGTGTATCTCAAGACTCCTTCCTGGACTCAAACAACCTATTTGCTTCAGCTTTAAGTTATAGCATCTTAAAACATCTATCATCATTCTAATTAATAAGTATGTTTATTGACAATTGTCAAGGCTTACGAGGTTGTTTTTTGTTTTGTTTTGTCCCTTCTTAGAGTATCTTCTAAGACTGAGTAGCTTGTTCTTCCATATGGGAACTTTGGAGAAGCTGCAGGATAATCCCAGACCTCTCAAACTGCTGTCGTATGAAGAAGTCATGAGAACAATTGCCTTAGCTAACAATGATAACCAGGGAATCTGATGTTCTTCATGACTTTATTCGATTATTTTATTTACCAGTGACTCTTCTATCTTGAAGGTATTTCACCAACAATTCTGCCTGCCCCTTTCTGACTTCTCCTCTAAGATCTATGCTAAGTTCTCTATGAGGTTTTCCTTGATCTCCACTGATGGAAATAATGGATCTCTCTTGTGAACTCCCATGGCACTTTGTGCTTATCTCTCATATTTCAATTTTGTGTTTTACTTTGTATCATCTTATTTGGTCAAGAAAATAATAGCCATGGTCCTTAATTCACTTGGTATTGCAAGGATCAAATAAGATACTATAATCACGTGCTTTGCAAACATTAAATTTCCATATTAATGTTGACTGTTATTATACTCTTTTAGAATTTAAATTCTCAGAGGAGACTTTATTTTTAGTTTTCTTTTTGAATTCACAGTATATAGCAGAGTGTCCTGCACATATTAGTCACTTAAATGTTTGTTGCATTGAACTGGATCTGTGTCTATCTTCCATTCTGCATCCTTATGCCAAGAAAGTAGAGTTAACTTCTTTTTTTGTTACTATATCTCATATTCTTCACAGAATAGTGATATGCACATAACAGGTGCTTTACAAAGTTTTATTGAATTAATGATTGAATAAATTCTACTGGACTTATTTGGAATATTACTCAATTTATAGGAAATATGTCTAATTCTTTGCTGTTCATTCTAGTTCAACATTGGCACCTGACAAAGGATAATATAAATTGTCAATGATAGCAATATTTCTTTCCTACTTATCTCTGGAGGAAAAAAAGAACTGATGAAGATTATAAGTGAAAGAGGGATGTTTATTGTATCTTTTGCTTTCAAAATGGACTTATGAAATATAAATTTTGCACTCCAGTTACTCTAGATAATGCCTCTGGTTTGAAACATTAAGTATTTATCTAGACCATCTCTGGGGTGAATATTTTCAAACATTGATACATGGAGATAATTTTGTTAATCTTCTATAGAGACTGATATGTGATACAGTATGGCATCACTGCCTATGTGTCACAGGTTGTAATGTGAATTTGTAATCTAAGATGATTGATATCACCAATGATGTGCATTTATCAGATAAGTGCATAGCCTGAGATGTTACCATAATGAATTCACAGCCACTTTCTGAAGCAAATGGAAGTTTGAGTTGCCAAAGAACTGGATAATTGGGTTTGCTAACCAGGGAAGTATATATACAAAAAGAAAGACACTTTTTTCTCTTCAGAACTATTAGAAGAGTACCTGAAAGAAGGATTGGGAATGCTTATTTTAGAATCAATTTTAAAATTTGATTTCAAAATGTTTTCTGCATTATCACTTCATAACCTTTTTTCTCTGTTTCCCATGTATATTTGGAATTATGATTTTTTTAAGAGAAAAGATTATGTATATCAAAAGATATTGATTCTAACTCAAAACATTTTACATAGTAATAATGTTGAAATATTCTACTGATAGTTTTTTTTTCCTCTTGATAGGAAAAAGGTTGTGCAAAAATGTCTGGGAAGTATGATAGGGTAAAGTAAAAATTCATTATATATTAAAAAGGTCTGTGTTCAAACTAGCCCAAAAGAGTCAATTCTTAAATTTTTAGTATGAGTACTTATACTTCAGAAATTGGCAATAACTACAAATCCATAGTGGTTAAGTTGCTACAGAACTTTATTGTTTTGGTGATTGTCTAGACTAAAAAACTTGAAGAAACGTGAATAATGTAGAATAAATGTAAAAGTTTATTGTGTGTACTTTTTTTTTAAAGCAAGTGAATTGATAAACATTTACCTACACATCTCTATAATGTAAGGTAAAAAATACCAATTGTCTAAGATAATAAAGTTTTTAATAACCCACAGGCTTCAAAATGTTGCAACACTATCAACAGCATCAGAGAATATTTAATGTATGTTCACAGCACCCATGGTCTTCTAAATACAAATTTTCTTACAGTACCATGTCATGCACAAAGTTCAAAGGGATCATACTAATATTTTATCTTCATAGACAAATGAAATAGTATGGTGAAACTTTCTAAAATAGTTGTCAATCTTTATAAAGTTTCTATTTGTAAAAAATGTAACCAAGATCTTTAGAAAATCATAGAAAACAAATCTGCTAAAACTTCACTAATCCAGTATCAACAATATAATTTCTTTCCATTTTTGGAGATATAACTTGGTTATGATCCCAGGTGATAGAGTTACTAAGACAACCAAAGAATCTTATTATGGGCTAGTCTAACAGGAAATGTAGCCCCACAATATGATAGTGCTATGGTAGCAAAGTTTGAGTTATAGAATATCTTCAAATTATATCTTGTATTTTTACTTCAAAAAATCAAGTCTAATATAGTCCATGTTTTCAGAGATTTTTAAGACATTAAAAACTTTTTCATAGCCTGGTTAAGAAATGTGACATCTGAACGTTAAGGTTACTTTTCCAACAATAACAATAACGTATCAAAAGTATTTAAATTGTAGGCACTCCACTGCAATATTTTTATCATTCTGAAAAGTGCAGTTCTTTTTTTTATCTTCAAAAACCTTCCAGATTTTCTTAATCTTCTATTTTTCATTTACTTTAGTTTTATATTTTTGAATTTATATTATGTTTTTAATGGCTTTTAATTACTTTTCCTATCTTCTTGAACATTTTTCTATAGGCTATCCTCTTTAATTATCTTCTTAAAACCATTATCAGTCCTTCCAATTTTCTTTAATGTCACTTTAAAGAAGAGGAATTCTTTTTGGATCAACTACTATTTTGGCCATTTTGATTACATACTATGCCCTTAGGCCTATCTTAAAGTTACAGGATCCTCCTTTAAGAACTTTACAAAATTACCTATCCAATTTCCTTATCTCTCTTCTTTTGTGTTTTCTTCTAGTTTTCAGTTCCTAAGAGTAATATAGCCATGGTCATTGTCAAAGTCATGTTGACCTTATTAGAGCCCTTTCCATAGCCTTAACAAGATAACCAGATTAATGATTTATTCCTTTATCTCAATGTCAAGTCATTCCTACAATCACTACTATGGCTTTTAACAAAAAAAAATTAACTAGGTGTTAATTAACTTGACCAACTGTGCCTGTAATTGTATTTTACCATTGTTAGAGAAATAAAAAATCCTTCTTGAATAGTTCACTGTTAAATAGTGTAAAAAGTATCTACTGAATTCAGAAACTAAATTAGGAAAATTTTGGAAAGTAAATCATTTTAAAGGGGGGATTTTGTTGCCTTTCTTTAAAAAGAAGTTTAATTTTTGGTAGGAGAAATTTAGGTAAAATACTCTAATTTATAGTGTTCTCTTAGATGAGAGTATTTAAACCTCTATAATTTAAGTGCCTTTAAATTTCAGTGACATCTCCCCATTTTTCATATTTTCCAAATGATCTATAGATGATAAAAATTGAAAAATGGGTAAAATAACAGCCATTAATAAAATTTTGGGTACCCACTAAGGCAGTTTAAATGACGTAAGTAAATCACCACTACAAGAAGGCCAGGAGGGCCTGGAAACTAACTTCAGTCAGTGCACACTTTATGTCCTTGTGAGGAAAATAGACATTTGGATCTCAGGGAAACATTAACTTACAATATAAACTTTTTGACAAAATATTATGGAGGAAGGGGGGTTCAAGATTATTTTCGGTATTACCCACAAAAAAAGTAACAAGCAGTGGAGATAAAATGCACTTACCAAAAGGCTGATAACAGAAATTATCCTAAGAGAATTCAAAGATGAAACTGGAGACACAGTAACAAAAAGATGAGAAAATGGAGAACTCTTAGGATTTCTTTAGAAAATTATGGTTTTTTTCTCCAACAGTAGAATGTATTTTGAATTTTAGCATCTTAATCTTTGAGATTCTAAAGAAGGAATATTGTAAGAAAAACAATATTGGGGAGGGGACTAGTCTCTTTTCTTCACAAGGATATAAAGTGTGTACTGACTGAAGTTAGTTTCTAGGCCCTCCTGGCCTTCTTGTAGTGGTAGACTGTCCATGTTTCACAGACATACAACAATGAAGTCATCACAATGACTCTGTAGACCTTTAGTCTGATAGTCAGTCTAATACCTCTTCTCTCCTAAACTTTTCTTTTGAGCCTCCCAAACACTGAACTAGCTCTGGAAATGCATGCATCAACCTCATTGTCAATGTGTACATCCCTGGAAAGTACACTACCAAGGAAGGTGAACTTATCCACAGCACTCAAAACTTCTCCATCTGTTGTCACTGATGGTTCCACATATGGATGGTGTGATGGTGACTGATAGAGCACCTATGTTTTCTTGGTGTTAATTATTAGGCCAAAATTAGCAGAGAATTTATCCATACTTTGTTGCATCTCAACTTTAAAGGTTCCATTGAGTGCACAAGCACCTGCAAACAGAAAATCATGCACAAACACTCCCTCCCAAGAGCACTTTGATCTTGGCTTGTAACCTTTCCAAATTGAAGAATTTACCATCAGTACAGTAGTTGACCTTAAGTGCGTATTCATTCTCATCAAAAGCATTTGATGACACGGCTGAAAACATCATACTAAAAAGCATGGGAAGAAGCACATGGCCCTGTTTACTCCATTGGTGAGTGGGAAGGCACGAGAGTATTGTTCATTATCCAGAACATGCTATCATGAAATTGATGTACAATATTGATGAACTTCTCCAGGCAATCAAATTTTGTCATAATTTTCCATATGCCTTCATGACTAACAGTGTCAAAGGCCTTGGTCAGATCTACAAACATTGTGTACAGACCTCTGTTCTGCTCCTGGTATTTCTCTTGGAGTTATCTGTACTAGAGATTTGGAGGACTCTTTCATATGGTTGTTGGTATCTTGAAGATACAGGATGAGATATATATTTTAGGATAAGGTCAATGTGAAAATTAGTTTTGATTCATGATATCTATTTTTAATAGGTATGGATATTTTTGTCAAAATTATGAATCTCCTTTATAATTCCCCCAAAGAATGGAATAGAGTAAAAGGAAGAGAAAATTAATTCTTATTAATTAAAAAAATAAAATTCTCACACAAAAATATTGGTGAAAATCTAATCCAACAACTGTCCCTACAAAAGAAACTAACCTTGAATTTATTGTGTTCTTTAAAAAGTACACATAAGCTGTATGCATTTTATGACTTCATACAGAATCCTATTTTTCTGTTCTTCTGTGTAAAAGGAATTTTTCATTTGCTGTTGTTTGTCAGGTGCAGAACATGAAAAAGACAAAAATATTGTACGGTTGTTTTAATAATCATAAGACTCTCCTTGAGAAAAGAGGCTTTATATTTTTAACATTAATATTCTCCTGAAAATGCTATACTATTATCTTTAAAGGATTAAAGTAGTACCTTACCCAGAGAACAATGAAGAAATTTATGATGAGTCCCAACAGTCTCCAGTGTATTGCCAATAAAGATTTATTTACACAGCAAAAGATACACAAATGATGTCTTCTGAGACATATTTCATGATGCAGACAATGAAGTAAGAGGTGTTTGAAATGTAAGATAAAGAAAGATATACTAAATGTTCCACTAGTAGGCATATAATGACAAGAAATCTACACAAACACCAAATACCAAAATAATCTTTAAGGATTATTCGAAACTTATGTCATTTCTCTCTTATGAATTCCATACACTTAATTGAAATAAAATCCAGGTAAATCAATCGCTGTATGCCCTAGGTGCCATTCATAATGAAGGGTGAACTTTCAGGCATTTACAATTGCAGTGACCCAACCAAGGAATAAAAAGGAAGAGGAGATGTAGCATATATCTAATCTTGACTTTGGAACATCTATGTACTTAGTGTTCAAAGGTTACCATTTTTGTGCCAATGTTTGGCCTCGGTCTTCACACTGTCTGTTGTTCTCTCATCAGACCAGAACCTGAAAACGTGCATGGCATTCATCACAGTATTCCATGACAACCAACCAACTCCTTAAGAAGTAGTTTTGCCTGATGTAAATCATTTTCCTTACTTACTGAACTCAGTTAAAGGTATCTTTAAAACTAATGTGAAAAATTAATTTTCACAAAGTTACTTTTAGTAATATTATATTCCCTAATATAATTTCTTTTCAGGGTATTCCAGTGATGTCAGACTCAAACAGAAATATAACCCTGTCACTTACTTATTTAGAAAACCATAAATTATTATTTTATTTTTTTGTTAAATATTTTTGTTTGTATTATTTTATTTATTTTGCTAAATATTTATGAATTACATTTTATTCAGATTGGGCCCCATTCCACCAAGTCTGATATATCTCCTCTAGTTTATGAACAATTATAAGCTAGAAGAAATAAAAATAAGATAGTACAGTCCAGGGTGAACACAAGGAAATTCAGAGGAGGAGGCTGTCACACATTCAAATATATGCTATCAATTTAACAGAAAGCAGTTAGTTGACCATTCTATATCACTTCATTTTTTTTTGCACAGTGAATGTTTCACAAACCTTTAATGGTAGGTATAAATCCATCCCAAACATATCTGTATCTCAAGAAGACCTACGAGAGAAGTGTTTGGCATTCATAAATTAAATTATGTTAGTAATTAATGAATAACAGGTCTGATGCTGTCTATTTTGGAAGTGATACCAGAACAGAAATCAATAATTATATTCCAGAGATGTATCACAAAGGAAGAATTGGGAAGCTATATGAAATTGATCATTTGATTTTACCTTCTCCTTTCCATAATTAGTCAAATTCAGTAACCATAGCACTTTGTGCTCAAACCATTATTATAAAGCAGTTAAGCTAAAACAGTAAGTTTAGTTCCTTAACAATTATTACGCTAATTTAAGTTTCATAATTTCATCCCAAGGAAACATTTTTGAATTGGCCTGAGCTCTGGAGGAGAAAGGCATGAAATGGAGGGCAACCAAAAAAATCTCTATAATATCCTTGTGGTTCTGTTTCCTTCACCGATAAAATAAGCTTGTTAATACTCATTGGTTAAGAAATGTTCCAAAATTCTTGGATAGAGTACACTGAAAAAGGGCCAAGTATTGTTCTGATTGAGTAATTGTAATCTGTGAGAAATGAGTAGGTGTGTTCAAGGGCACATAGCTATCCAGGTGACCCTGTGTCACAACAAGGCTCTGGCACAGTATTTGAGCGAAGCAAAATGATTTTGGCCAATTATTTACTTTCACTGATCAAAGGTCATATATCCTTTCTAGGTCACATTTCATTGGCTTATAAAATGCTAAGCAATATTTCAGTTGTATGCAGTTTTCACTCACTTGGATTTTATTTTAATTAGCTTAAAAATCATTTTGGTTGACCTTAATTAAGAATACTATTACTATAGCTCGTCAATGGTATTAGAGTTTAAATGATAAATATCTATACTTCTCTTTAGATACTAACGTTTATTATAACAGAATCATCCATAAAATAGTCTTATGAACTAGTTTCCAAAATGTAGTTGCTTTTATTATAAGTAATAATGAGAAATATCCAGAACATTTTTCCAAAAATATCCACATATTTTTATTTTTGTACATAAATCATAACACACACAGCTTGGGTCAGTGGTTTAACTTTTCTGACATCCACATGTAAAATGAGGATATTGGACCAGTGTCAGAATTTCTCATCCTGCCATCCACTGGAATCATGTTGGTCATTTTGTTGATGAGCGTTCTGCAGTCTTTTAAAGTTGTATGTCTTTACGATTCTGTTGCTATTTTATTGCTATTTTTCTGCTCATTTCACTCTGTATCACTGTCTCAAAGTCTTACCAGTTTTCTCTAGAGTCATCTTCATAATTTTTAAAAGCACAGTACATATGCCATAATTTGTCAACCATCTTCCAGTTGATGGTCGGTCACCCTCCTAGTTTCTGGTTGTTTATGTCACAGTAAAAGCCACTATAGATATTTTTGTACATATAGTATCTTTCTTTGATCTCTTAGTAGAGGTATTACTGGGTCAAAGGATGTGGACAACTTAGTAACTTTTGTTGCATAGTTACAAATTGCTTTTCAGAATACCTGAACCAAGTCATAGTTCCACCGGAAGTACATTAGTGTGCTTGATTTCCCACAGGTCCGCCAATATTTGTTTGCATTTGTTGGTCACTTTTGCTAATCTGATGGGTCTGATTGAGGTAGGTCCTCAAAATTTCTTTAATTTGCACTTCTCATTATTAGTAACTTTTCTCTATGATTTTGAAAATATTAATGGCGACTTATCAATAACAACTGCCAGATCTCCAACATTTGTAACGTTGGCATTATCCTTGCCTCCTCCCTCTCCCTTATTGCTTATTGCCCAATCCTGTCCTTCCCACCCCTGCAAGCAGTCCCATATGCATCCTTCTCTCCACTTAGAAGACTATCACCTTATTTCACTCCCTCATCATCTCTCACCTGGACTTTTGCAATAGCCTTCTAATGGTTCTTCCTGCTTCAGGTCTCTTCCTACTTCAATCACCCTTCACTTGGCTGCTGCAATGATTTTTCTAATGCTCAGGTATGACTGTGTTACATTCTCTCCTTTCTTTTATCTCTAAGATCAAATATAATATCCTATGCCATGGCATTTAGACTATTCATCACAAAGACCCTTCCTACCTTTTCAGTCTTATTTCATTTTTATCTTCTTCACACACCCTGTGATCCAGCTACAGTTGTCTTCAATTATTTCTCCACAATGACATTTCATCACCTACTTTCTACAGGAGGCCTCTTATTTGCTCTCTTCAAGGTGCTAGTGCCTTCACTTTTCAGATTACTATCCATGTACTCTATAAGTCTTGTGTGTGCCTAACTATTTATTGGTTAACCTCCCAGGTGAGATTGGTTTTGCCATTCTTTGTAGCTTCAGGGCCTAGCACAGTGTCTGGCATAAAATAGACACTTAATGTTTGTTTGTCACAGACTCAGCTAGTAAACAGTAGAGCCTGAAGTATAAATAAGTCTCCTAGTTCAAAGCAATGGTTTCTTACAACTATGCTATATCATAATAGCTTTATTTGAATAAATGAAGCATTTATTATGCACTTACTACACAGTCCAAAGCACTAGGGTGCAAATAGAAAAGTAAGACAGTCCCTGATCTCAAGGAGCTCACATTCTATTGGATAAGACAGCACATTTGGAAGTTTTCAGCAGAAAGTCAAATGAAAACATACCATGATGCTCAGCAAAGCAGCTAGTTATACTTTTTCTTTAACAGCATTTCCATTGATAAAAATCATTTCAGTTTGTGGTCATTAATTCATATCCCCCATCATGAAGTTTGTTATCGCTTTAATTCTGGGCCTTCAGTATTTTAATGTTGAACACAATTCACTTTTTAAAATTTTCTCGAGTGAAGGGACATATATTTCTGCTACGCATGTGCAGGGAATGGAGTTCCAAAGAAACTGTTTTGGGAAACTACCATCATTTAAAATGTACATTATTCCAGTAATCAGAAAATCTGCTCCTAAAAAAAAAGAATAAGAAAGAAAGGCTATGAGAATGGAAAGGAGTGAGGTGAGAGGAAATCTGTTATTCCTTGTTTTAAAAAAAAAAAATTGAGGATGTACACCTATAGCAAATCCAGAGTCTGTACTGAGAACAGAATAGGGTCTCTAGTCTTTGATAAAAATAGTTTATTTGAGATGAAGGCACCCATCAAATATCATATAGCTTTCCACTTTTTAATAAATTTCTAGAAAGATTCATTTTCCATCATTATTCTGAGCTTTGTCATACTCTCCATTCTCAGTATTCTCTTCCTCCTCCTCCTTCTTCTCCTTCTTCTTCTTCTTCTTCTTTCTCTTCTTCTTCTTCTTCAGCATTAGAACATTTCTTAGAGGAGCTGACAAGTTTTTGTCAAGAAGATTTTATAGGTAGAAGCGTTGCTGACTTTCCAGCAAATTAGAGTAGTTATGGAAGCCTTACAGGGTCAGCAGATGGGAACCATATGATCAATAAGCTGGGCTTTGACTGAAGAGTATTCATTTTTCTTTCAAACATGACACATTTGTGATGAGGCAGTTCCAAGACAAATACAAGCAAAGCTATAGCCTGGAAATTTTTTAAACATATTATTGGAATTCTCAGAAGTATCATTTTTAACTTAAAGTAAACATAGGCATGCAAACCGAACAGCCTGCGTAATCCAGTCTTGAAGTGAAACTTTATTTGTTATGGGGATTTGCTCAGGAAAGGAAAATAGAAGAAGAAAAATACCTTTTCTTTCTACTGCAAAGAGAAAATAGGTCTTTCTGCAACACTGCAGACATTATATGGGGTCATATAAGTGACACTGTCTCAAGCTGTCTTAACAGTTTGCAACTAAAGATTGAGTTAATTGTTTTCTGCAAAGTGTTCAGTTGGCACAAAAGACTAGGGTAATTATCTTTACTTCTTATTTTTAAAAAAGGATAATAGAAATAAGATTTTTCATTTAAAAAAATCTTATAGTTATCTTTTGTTTTTATATCACTCCATGGAAAGACACTGTTTAAATTGATGTTTAGTCATTTTTCAGTTGTATCTAACTCATTGTGACAGAAGATTGGCAGGAATATTAGAATCATTTTTCACTTCTTCCTCCAGCTCATTTTATAGGTAGGAAAATTGAGGCAAATAGTATTAAGTGACTTCTCCAGGGTAAAAGAACTAAGAAGTGTCTGAGACCATATATGAACTAACAAAGATGAGTCTTCCCGACTTCAGGCTTGGTGCTCTATTCACTGCATCATCTACCTGCCTTTCACTTATAATAAAAGGTTTTTTAAAAGAGAGGGGGATAATGTTCAGCAACACCAAAATTCTCATATTTTGTTTGGTATTTCACACCCTTAGTCTCCCACTTGTCTAAAAAGGAAAGTCTAGGAGAGGTATTTTCATATCTCATTTTTTCTGTGAAAGTTTGGTCATTAATGTTTTGTGCCATTTGGTTTTGAATATTTTGTTGCTTTTCTCTCCATTAAAAATGTAGTCAATTGTAACATAAATATGTTACATACACAAAAATGTAAAAATAGCACAATTGTGCATGTTTTGTTTTCCTGGTTCAACTTGTTTTTTTTCTGTCTTTATCATATTCATTGTTTCTTATTGTACAACATGCCACTTATATTCATCTACCATAACGTTTAGTTATTTGCAAGTTCATTTACTTTGTTTCAAGTTATTTGCCACTACAAATGTGTTTCTTCAATTTTGGTTCATTAATAGAGTCCTTTCTCTTTCTTCACTGCCATCCTTGAGATATGCTCTAGCAGTGAAATTTCTGAGTCAAAAGATATAGATGTATTAGTCATTTTCTTCGCATAAGTAGAAATTGCTTTCCACAATGGCTAGACCAATACACAACTGCACAAACAATGCATGAACATAACTATCTTTCCACAATTCCTCCTTCATTGACTATTTTCATCTTTCATCATCTTTATCAATTTGATGTGTGGGAAGTAAAACCTTAAGACAGTTTTGATTGACTCCTTATATTATTAGTGATTTCAAACATCCTTTCATATAGTTATTAAGAGCTCTTTCCAGAACCGTTTGGGGACTATCTTTTGGTGCTCTATACTTCTGCTAGGTGTCTGTGCATCTTGAAAGTCAGATCATCATCAGAAGTATTTGATATAAATATTTTCCCCAGTTGACCATATCCTTTCTTGTCCTACTTGCATTAATTATGTTCATCCATACAATAGTTCATTGTTGGTGGAGCTGTGAGTTGACCCAACCATTCTGGAGAGCAATTTGGAACTATGCCCAAAGGGCTATAAAAATGTGCATACCCTTTGACTCAGAAATACTGCTACTAGGACTGTATTACAAAGAGATCATAAAAATGGGAAAGGATCCCATATGTACAAAATATTTTTAGCAGCTCTCCTTGTGGTCAACAAAAACTGGAATTCAAGGGGATGCCTCTCAGTTGGGGAATGGCTGAGCAAGTTGTGGTATATGAATGTAACAGAATACTATTGTGCTATAAGAAATGATGAACAGAAAGACTTCATAGAGGCCTGGAAGGACTTACATGAATTGATGATGAGTGAAATGAGCAGAACCAGGAAAACATTGAACATAGTAACAACCACAGTGTGCGAGAAATTTTTCTGATAGACAGCCCTTCACAGTAATGCAGGGACCTGGAACATTCACAAAGGATTCTTGAGGCAAAATGTCATCCACATCCAGAAAAAGAACTATGGACTGAAGAATGATGCAGACTGTTTTCTCTTGTGTTATGTTTTATTTTGGTTTGTTTTTTCTCATGGTTTCCCCTATTCATTTTAATTCCTCTATGCAACATGACTAATGAGAAAATGTGCTTAACAAAAATATATGTATAGAAACCATATCAGATTGCATACCATCTCAGCTAAGTAGTGGGAAGGGAAGGGGAGAAAATTTAAGATTATGGAAATGGTTGTAAAAACTGAAAACAAATAAATTAATAAAACTCAAAAAATTATGTTCATCCATAAGCTTTTCAATTTCATATAACTGAAATTTCCTGTTTCATCTCTCATTATCTCTGTTCCATATTTGAGTAAGATTTCAGTCTTCAATCGTATCTATTAAAGGTATATGATTTGCTTCTCTTACAATTGTCTATGATATGACCTTCAATATTCAGTCCCTAGACACAATTTAAATTTATTGTGATCCATGTTATAAGATATCATTCTAAAGTTAAATTCTACCAGACCATTTCCTAGTTTTTCCAGAATTTTTTTTTCAGACAAAGAATTATTTCTTAGGTTACTTATGATATTGGGGGAGAAAGGGGAAAAAAAAACACTGGATTACTGTTGGATTATCACTAATTATTCCTTATCTTTTCTATTAATCTACTTTTTGTAACCCAGGACCAAGTGGTCAAATGATAAAATAACATAGCTAGAATATGATCAGAGGTCTGAAAGTCCTATTACCTTTTTTTATGAGTCCTAAGTTGAGCAAAAATACTTTTAGCAAAGACTTCACTAAAGGTATAGCAATATCTAATTGTATAGATAATTTCTATTAATAATATCTTATTCTCATCTTTCATTAGATTTTAAGTTCTTAACAGAACAAGAGAACAATGTACAAAGTGATAGCAATATTGTAAGATGATCAATTGTCAATGACTTAGCTATTCTCAATACAGTGATATGACTACTCTACAAGACCTTTGATGAAAAATGCTATCCACTCCTAAAGAACTGATGAAGTCTGAGGGCAGATGGAAGTATACCTTTTTACTTTATTTTTCTTTGCGATTTTTATGACCTGTGTTTTCTTTCACAGTATGACTAACCTGGAAATGTTTTGCATGACTGCACATGTATAACCCAGTTCAGAATGCTTGCTTTCACAATAAGGAGGGAAAGAATTTAGAACTCAAAATTTTAAAAAATGTCAAAAAGTTATAATTAGAAAAAAAGATTTTTTAAAAAAAGATTTATGGTCCTGGAATACCAACTGTATCCTTTTCACTTATTTGAATCAGTCAGTAAACATTTATTAAGCTCCTCCTTTGCAACAGGCATTGTGCTAAGCACTGGGGGTACAAAGAAAGACAAAAAAAATGTCTCTTCTCCCAAATAATACATAGGAAGTCGTATCATGTAGTAAAATGGATATTAGATATATTCAGGGAGAGTTGTATTTAATTCTCACCTCTAACAGTTATTAATGATTTGACCATGGTCAGGCCTCTTATCTCTTCTTTTTTCTAAAAACTGTAGTTCTTGTGTCATGGGATTATCACTTCATTGTTCTGATGAATCTATGATGTAGTTACCCTCTTCAGCAGTATAGATTGCAACCTACTCATTCCTTCTCACCTTGTGCCAGTGTGCTTATGGGAACCAAGTAATCTCTGAACATTAAGCACTATGTGATTGCCAACTCGATAATTTAGTTGGAAATTCATCATTTAGTTTCTGTAGAGTATAACATGATATGTTTTTCTGACCTGGACTTGACCACTTTACTTACAATCAGGAAACCTGACTTTGAATTCACTATCCAACACATCGATGTAAATGTGAGAAAGGCACCTAAACCCATTGAATGTTTCGTTAGCTGTAAAACAGGGATATTTATACTACCTACCTAAAGGATTTTTATTAAGAAATAATGATGTAAGGCAGCTAGGTAGGTGGTCTAGTGGATAGATTGCTGGAATTTGAGTCAGTAAGACCTGAATTCAAATTCTCTTTCAGACACTTACTAGTTGCTGGCTGACCCTGGGCAAGTCACTTAACCTTCTAAGCTTTAGCTTATTAATACTTCACACTATTATTATGAAGTTCGAATAATATGACATGAAGCAATGAAATATAATAATATATGTAAAATATTCCTTAAATCCTAAAATGCCATTTAAATATGAGTTAAACAAAATGCTGGAAAAATGTGGTGTCATTAGTCTGCATATTATGGATATTCAATGCTGTTGATGTTTTTTGTTTTGTTTTGTTTTTGCCAACTCTGCTCTTCATTTCATTGTAGCTAAAGTTTCTGAAAAAGAGTAGAAAAAGAAAAGTTTTCTCTTTTTCAGTGACAAGGCAGGTAGGTTGTCTGAAGTGATGCTTTCCAGCTCACATCCCCATGTGGTAATGCAAAAACATGAAACTGAGGAAGCCATGGTCAAAATTTCTCATAAGATGCCCTTAATGGGGCAATGCAAGGTTGTCATGTTCTTTTGCAAAATGAATGTAAAATGTCATCTTTGGATTGAAAATAATGAATCTTAGGGATTCCACGGCAGTTAATAAAGAGTATGTGTTTAAGTTTTATTTGCTATTCATAAGAGAAGTACTCTTTTTTATAGATCAGTGATTAGCATCAATGGGAATGCCACTTAAATTAATCATTTTGGTTAAATCTAAGAGTAGAATGTTTCTCTATTTGTCATCAAAATTTGGTGACTAACTTGAAAAATGTGTCAGTCTATTCAAATAACAAAATGTTGAAATGCAGAGCTACTTAGAAAGTGAAAAGTTAGACTGTTTGTTTCTCATTAACTATATGGGTAGTTTCTACATTAGATTATGATCCAAGCAATAAATGCTTTAACAAAAGAAGAGGTGGGAGAAAAGAGACATAAAACAACATTCTGGTGTCAGGTTTAATTTTTACTACACTAAGTGTTTCAGTAAATAAAAAAAGTTGTGAGCATGAGAAAGTTTGCTAATATAAGAAAAGGGTAAGAGTTAGTTTGTACCTTGTTTTTTTTAGAAAGTTTTTGCTTTATATTTAGTTCAAATATTTGGTCAGAAAATAAAGCAGAAGCATTTAGGAACTTTTGCAAATGTGATAGATTTCAAACTCCTTGAATCCAGTACTGTCATATTTTTAATATAAAATTCCCCTATTAGTTCTATTGATATGTCTTGTGTTTTTTAGCCCCAAAACTTGTCAGATAGCCAGCATTTAATACGTGCTCAATTAATGCTTGGTGGTTGATTTATTGACTGATTGATTGATCAGCAGACATAATCATTTTCCCTTGGTTCAAAATGAGAAAAATTATAAATTCATAATCATTTTACATTTAATTCATGTATCAACAGATAAAACTTTTCAAAGTCAAATCAACATCTGTATTTCTTTTATCTGATTACTTAAGTAATGTGAATCAAACATAATAGTACCTTCTTATAAGTCATTGACCAATTTTTAAGTCCCTATAAGTGAAGACTAGCTGAAGAAGTAGGAAACAGCAGATAAAAATCTGGTCTAGGAGGGAAGACTTAGGTACAAGTGCCACCTCTAATGCTTACTGGATGTTAAGCCTCTAAAATCTCCTCAGTGTCATCATCTACTACCACATCATTATCCTTTGACTCTCTGATTGGAAGGTGAGGCCATGAACTCCAAACTTCCATTTAAGGGGATAAACTCTTCACATTTGTTACCTGGCTGCATACTTTGAGACCTCTCTCACTGACTTTTCAATAATTCCCCATGTCAAGTATCTCTCTTTACCCCTCATACCCCCCAAAGCTTTCCAATACCTTGGCAGCTTCTTTTGGTATGATGTCTTCCTCTGTTTGACTGTAAAGTCTTTCAGAGGAGCTCCTGCCATTTCTAGTATTTGTATCACCAGTAGTTAGCACAGGGCCTGAAACATATAAAAAGAAATGTTTATTGGCTATTTTCTATTAAGTAAGTCACTTGCCTCTTTACTGATCCCATGCCATTTTCTAAGACAAAAAGTTGTAGAAGGAGTACATCTCTACATTGTTAGCAGAATTTCCTGCCAGGGAATTTGCACAAAAAGTCTAACGTCTAGTTAAAAAAAGACCTCTTTCTTTATACCATATTGTGTCAAATTTCAATTCTTTTTTTAAATATAAATTTATTTATTTAACTTGTTATATTCATTTTCACAAAATTTTGGGTTCCAAATTTTCTCCCCATTCTTCCCCTCCCCCCACCCTAAAAGACCAAGCATTCTAATTGTCCTTACCGATCTGCCCTCTCTTCTAACATCCCTCCCTTCCCTTGTCCCCATCTTCTCTTTTGTGCTGTAGGGCCAGATAAATTTTTATACCCCATTACCTGTATTTCTTATTTCCTATTAGTAAGAACAATACTTGACAGTTGTTCCTACAACTTTGACTTCCAACTTCTCCCCATCCCTCCCTCACCACCCATTCCCTTTGGGAAGGCAGGAAATTCAATATAGGCCATATCAGTGTAGTTTTGCAAATGACTTGCATAATACTTGTGTTGTGTAAGACTAACTACATTTCCCTCCATCCTATCCTGCCCCCCATTATTTCTATTCTCTCTTTTGATCCTGTCTCTCCCTGAGTGTTGATTTCAAATTGCTCCCTCCTCCCACTGCCCTCCCTTCCATCATCCTCCCCACCCTGCTTATCTCCTTCTCCCCCACTTTCCTGTATTATAAGATAGGTTTTCATACCAAAATGAGTGTACATTTTATTCCTTCCCTTAGTCAAATG
>CM053770.1:134907129-134982281 GCA_028658325.1 Potorous gilbertii
GCAGATTGGTGATATGGGTAATTAGAATGTCCAGTGTATCGGGGAGGGGGGGAGGGGACTAATGGGGAGAAAATTTTGGAACCCAAAATCTTGTGAAAATGAATGTAAAAAGTTAAATAAATTTATTTAAAAAATTAAAAAATTAAATAATGAATGATTCTGTTTATCAAAAAATGTATTGTGATGAAAATATAGTAGCCTATTATATCTGATCATAGATTAATGTGTTGTATCTTAGTACTGAGCACATAGAAGGCATTCAATAAATACTTGACTAGTTGTTGTTTATTATTTTCTCATGGCATATTTGTCCTGATCCATATTTGACAAACATACACCTCCTTGTCTGTTTTAACTGCTTATTTCAGTTATTTACTGTGGAAAAAAAAATCTATTCACATTTTGAACATTGGCAAAACCAGTGCTAAATAAAATAGGAACTGTGAAGAGACAGCAAAATGTGTCAGATTTTGGATGTGATTCTTTTTTTCCCCTGATGAATTCAAATGCCCTTTTCCTCCTCCCATCTTCTTCTGCATTCCCACCTCTAAAATTCTTTTGCTTATTGATAAGGCAGAGCGTTAAAAGCTGGTAATACTGAGCTTTGACGTTAATCCAAACCAACTGCATCAATTAATTTAGGGATAAATAATCATTGAAAAGGAGATCCAAAGAATTGGAAATTAAGAGGATGTCCATCAAATGGGGAATGGTTGAACAAGTTGTGATATATTAATGTAATGGAATACTATTGTTCCATATGAAATGATGAGCAGGAGGACATCAGAAAGACCAGAAAAGACACGAATGGACTGATGCTGAGGGAAGTGAGCAGAATCAGGAAAACATTGTACAGTGACAGCAACATTGTGCAATGGTCAACTTTGATAGACTTAGCTCTTCTCAACAATGCAATGATTGAAGACAAATGCAAAAGAATCATAAAGGAAAATGCTATCTCCACATCCAGGAAAAGAATTATGGAGTCTGAATGCAGATCAAAGCATATTATTCTTCCTTTTTGGTTTTTGGTTTCTTTCTCATATTTTTGGTTCTAATTCTTCTTTACAACATGAATAACGTGATAGTATGTTTAATACGATTATACATGTATGGCCTATATCAGATTGCACAGAATCTTTGGAAGGAAGGATAGGAAGAAGGGGGAGAAAATACAAAACTCAAAATCTTAAGAAAGTGAATATAGAAAAGTGAAAATAAATATTAAAAAAAAAGAAAAGAAAAATGGACCAAGAAATGGTGTCAATACACATTAGCATTCTTACAGATTTTTATTTATGGATTTTATTCCCTGGGATGGGGGTGGGATAGAAAATGGGAATATTCTCTAGGAGTGATTTTATCCACACAGGACTTCTCCAGTGAGGGAGCTCCCTCTACCTTTGCAGACCCAATACTTACTGTGAAAGTTATAATCTTGGAGAGTTTCTTGGGGACACTGAGAAGTCAAGAAACATTTTGTATGATGGGTCAGAGGTGGGATTTAAACGTATGTCTTCTTGACTCTGAATATGACTCTTTATCCAATTACGATAGAAGATGTGTTGTTCATGGCAGCCTCAACTGCAGCCTGAACCAGATTGAAATGTTAAGTAGTAAATATATAAAAAATAAAATACAATAAAACATACATAACATTGTGTTTTAAAACTGAGGCAATATATGACCCACAGAGATACTGGTATACAGATTGGTGGTCCCAATTTCTACCTCCCCCTCTAATTTTTCCCATTTGAATTTGACAATATAGCACTACATCCTGTTGTCTCTGTATAACTACTGTCCATAGGCTGAAATCTGAGAAATGGATTTTAGGCCAGTATCAGATATAGCCACAAAAATTTTAAGTCCAAAAATAGTGATCAACCTAAAATTATATTTCTTTCAGTCTATGAAATGATGGCACATTGCTGATTTTACTTCCTAATTCAAAATATAAATGTCTTATATCTCATAAATAATCTATATATTGAGGTTTTCCTGGGTGAGTGATCTTTTAGAGCTCATCATCTAAAAGATCATTGTACTCCAAGGCAAGTATAATTTTAACCACTAGGGTGATGGGAAAAAAATCATCCATATATTGGCAATCATACCTCAGAATCATGACACTTCCACCCACTGATGGTTTTGGTCATTGTTATAAAAATATAGTTACAGCAGGCAAGACTATTGTAAGTAGTGACTTCATCATTATTAAGTCAATTTGAAGTTATTTTTTCCCATTTTGAAAATGATTTGTTAATGGTCACTATACTGGCCTTTTGCTCATCATCCATTTAAATGGAAAGGAAAGCAGCAATGCTGTAAACAGGTCAAAATGGACAACATTACCTCTTGTCTAGTGGGGCCTGTGTGTTGGTTAGAGAAATTTGTTACCAATTTTTTTAACCCCCCGAAGCTAGTATTTGTCAAAATTCCAATGCAATTGAAATTTCCTGTGGTTATTAGAGAGTCATTAGAATAGCAGCGTCTGCATCAAATGAAATCTTGCTGCCAGATTGTCTGACATTTCATGAACCAAGTTTTAATTTGTTAGACATTGTTCCCAGAAGGTGAGATGAGATTACATGGAGCCATACATTAGGTGGATTTATTTTACACTTACCACTCAAAGTTCTTTTCTTGTTATTCAAATACAATTAAATGATCTTCATTATGTAATCTCTCTCCATCAACATTTTCACACACTACTTCACAAAAAAGTTTCTAAATTTCTTTACAATTTAAAAGTAATTAAAATAGATTATCTAAATCAAAGTTTAATTTAATTACTACATATTATCTCCAATATTATTCCATGATATGCTAGATAAGGCACTCAGATTTGCTTTTTAACACTTTTATTGTTAAAAAATAAACATTTCACAAGTCTTTTGAAGTTCTCCTTATATCTTATTAGTCCAATTTTCAGGTTGTCATCTAAAAGTCTGCTTCTTTCACAAACTGAATTATTCCCAATTAGACCATCCTTATGATTCACATCAACATAACAAGATAATCAAAAGCCCATCTAAATAGTCTAAGCCCTTGAATATAAAGGAGTAAGTGCCATTTACAAGTAAGATTCATATAAAATTTAAACAATAAAATCATGTATAGCCTGATGGGAACAAATATTTAAAATAATGGTAGATTTTTTTTCTCTTTGATAAATTGTTTTATATAAAATAATATGACAATTTTGTCATGTTAATTCATTACTCTTGAGATATTAATATGAATAGATGAATTAAAAAGCATTTTTAAGCATCTACTAAGCGTCAAGAACTTTGTTAGCCTCTGGGAATATAAATAGAAAAGTGAGACAGTCGCTGTCCTCAAGCAACTCATAGTCTAGTTAGAGCAAATGACACATATAGGAAAGCTAAACTTCAGGGTGTATGAAAGGCTCAGTGATTTTAGAAATGTAACTAACTGTAAGGCAGATAGATAGCAAAGTCTAGAAATCATTAGTGTGCAATTGCAGATCAGATGCTATACCTGGAGATTCAGAGGGCATAGTAGCAGTGGTTCAATAGCTGTCCATCTTAATGAGATTTTAGTTGATGACTTTTTGGTCATTCAAATCATGTGAATGGCCATGCTCATCTGGTAAGAGGTGGAGGGAAGACAGAGGTGCCCAATTCATTACATCAGGAAATATGGAGTGTGCTTAAGAGTCGGAATGGAGTGGCTGCTATAGGCTCTCTCCTATACAGAAATTGTATGAACAGATTCCAGCCAGGAAGGGAGAAAGCAAAAGACCATTGACCAGATGGTTTTGGGGAAAAGAAATTCCTAAAACATGGAGTCTGGGCCCAGTTAGAAAGTTAGGGAAGGATATTTCTTTTGAAATGCTTTTACTAACCATATAGAGGTGCAAAATCTATCAGACTTTTATAAAATCAATTAAACCAACTCAGCCCCTCCTAGCAATTCACAGTTCAAGACAGATGCTGAAGTAGATTGAGGTTAAGTACATAAAACAAACGAGTTAGCTAAATTTGTTTAGTATGTATGAGTAAAAGACTAAGTACATTTATTGAGACAGAGAAAAATTCCGGAAAGTCTTGTACAAACGGATGCAAAGTGAAATGGATAGAACCAGAAAAACACTGTATACAGTATCAGCAACACTGTGTGATGATCAATTATAAATGACTCAGGTCTTCTCAGCAACACAATCATCCAAGATAAGTACAAAAGACTGAGGAAGGAAAATGGTATCCACATCCAGATAAAGAATTGATGTATTCTAAATGCATATCAAAGCATTTTTAATTTACTTTATTCTTTCTCTTGCCTTTTTTCTTTTAATCTGTTTCATCTTTCACAACTGTGACAAATATGGATTTGTCTTACATGAGAGTACATGTATAAACAATATCAAACTGCCTACCATTTTCAGAAGATGGGAAAGGATGGAGGGAGGAAGAATAATTAGGAACTCAAAATCTTGTAAAAATGAATGCCAAAGCTTTTCTTTACATGCAACTGAGTTAAAAATAAAATATTATTGGGATACAGAACATAGAAGTAATTGTAGCATTTTTACACAATACAAAATCAATTTTAAATTTTAGTCAAACTAGGTTCTCTGGTTAAATTGAGACTGTGAACTATATTATGGGAAGGATAATATTTAGTAATCAGAGCAGGAAGGGAAAATCCTGTTATAGAGCCTGACTTGGAGAGAGGTCTAATGGTGGGAGATGGATCCAACCACTATATCCATGAAGTACATTTCCCTGAAAACAGTTGTTTTGCAAAGAATGACTTAAAAATTATTGATGCTTTTAAAATAATAAAATCAATGTTACTTTTCAATGGCCCTTTCCCATTACTATCTACTCTTAGAAATTTTCCTCTTAAGAAGTACAGTTAACCAAAACAAATGAACAATTTGCTCATATTCCATTTTATACCTGTAGTCCCACATTTCTGTGTTAAGGAAAGGCAGGACATGATCTACTTATCAGTCCTCTGAAACTAAGATGAGCCACAGTCTTAATCCAAGTTCTGATACAGTTCAGTTTTTGTCTTCCTTTTACATTATTGTGGCCATTGATTAAATTACCTCACTGTTTCTGCTTACTTTATTCAGTTTCAGTTCATATAAATCTTCTCAAGTTCCTCTGAATGTTTCATAAGACCAGAGATTAAGAGATGAAAGATTTGCGGAGGGTCACATAACAAATTTCAGAGAAAGCATTGAACCTAGGTCTTCCTAACTTTAATCCATTGCTCTATCCACTACACCATGCTGCCTCTCAAACTCTTTAAATTTGTCAGTTCTTAGGAAACAACAATATTCTATTACATTCATATATTACAGTCACTCCCCTTGTAATGGGCAACCACTTTGCTTCTGGTTCTTTTTGTTAGATGGTAAAAGACTTGGAAGCAAAAAGTGAAGGGTAAGGATCACAGTCTTAATTAGGAAGGTACATTGCAAAGAGGGAGAGGGACTATTGTGAAAAGTAGAAATCAATTACCCCCAAAATCAGTTGCAACAGAGACAGTGCTGGATATGACAGCCATTGAGAGGGTTCTGGCAGTCGTTGGACAAAAACTAGAGTAAAGACCTTCCAAATAGCTCTAGCAAAAGTTGAGTTGTGGTAAGTTTTCTGCATGGACTGGAAGGAACGTTTAGATTTCTGAATAAGTAATTCTCCCTAGGCATTCTTGACCTGAGTTAAAGCAAAAGTTGAACATTATTGTTTCTTCTATCATGGAATAAGATGCTCTGTGGATTGCTGCCTATTGTGTCATGGCAGATCTGTAAAGAAAATGCATAATTCTTTTAAATGTCTCTCAGAAATTACAGATTGACATTTTAGCTACTCTACCTTCCTTGGGGGTTAAACATTATAAAAATCCAACAGCCAGCTGTATTTTATAATGTCACTAAATGCTTTACAAAGCATGAGTTCAATGTTGGGTCTTCTGAGTTCACATAGGAAGCATAGGAGGTATTGTTCTTTTGCTAGGAGACATGACTTAGAAGAGAATGAAAGAAACAATGCAAAGATATCAAACAAGGGCCTCAGAGCCTGCAAAGAATACTCAGGGAAAAAAATATCCTTTTGAGTATCAGAACATTAACAGAGAAGACGACCTTAAGAAATAGTCCTTTTTTTTCTTCTGTGTATTGATTCAGAAAGACATAGTATTTTTTTTAAATGAAAGTATTTTTACTTTGTTGGTGTTTTGAGATTTTTCTTCTTTCTAACTGAAAACAGAAGAAAAACAAATATTACATAACATTTATTTCATTAAAACTAGTATTGAACTAGAGAATTTTTGTTTGCATATTTCATATTATGTTTTAAGAATAATGTGTCATACATATTTTGAGGCTATTTCTTTAGGTTAAAATATTTATTTAAATCTTTAAAACTGCACTAAGACTTTTTAGAACATTCTGTTTTGGAATTCTCTGGATAATCTACTACCATTTTCCTGCTTACTAAGAGCAATATCCAATTTTGTCATGTTTTAAATTTTCTCTTTTTGTTGTTCCATTTGGGAAAAAATTAAATAAGAATAAATTTCAAGTCAATTGACAATAGGGGTTATCACCATCAAAACATTGCAGAATCTTCCTTCTTTGGGGGGACCTAAAACTAGATAATTGTTTTATTATTCTGTTTTAAGTTCAGTTTCAAAGTGGAGACAGCAGAGTGGACAGAATGAAAAAAAAAACCATGATTGGAAGATTCATTTAATTGGGAGCCAGGAAAATTGATTTCTAGACTAAGCTTTACTACTAATTAGCCCTATCTAGAACACATAACTTCTTCAGGACTGTACTTGTTCATCGGCCAATGGATGGGGTTAGACAAAATGATAGATAATCTCTTAGATGGCCCAACTTGGAATTTTTGGTTTTAAAGTTTCAGTCCATTTCATCCCAATAGATCATAATGTTTTTATGATATAAAGATGTAACATCATAATATTCCACAATTGTTTATCATTGTTCCTGACAAAATAGAATGATCAATCAGTAGATAGATGATATATAGATAGATAATTCTTATTCTATGTGTTCCTTGGCATTTATAGTTATCAAAAGCTAGAATTTTTCATATGATGGAATGATTATAATTCAGCACAAAATTGTTGAAATTGACATTGTTGACAAATGTCTTAGCCTAGTTTGCAATACACTGAAAGTAATCGCTCACATTCCTCTAAGCACAATTGTTGCCACATGTACAGGCAAATTCCCTCCCCCATCCTTACTGTTTCAAGAACAGCTGAAAGAGGAGAAATAGAACTTACATGGGAGATACATGAGCCTATCAGGAAACTGGAAGAATGGTGGGTTGATTGGAAACCCAGTAGGTATAGTAATTGTAAGGAACTTTATATTTCCTGTATGTGATCAGTGTAAGAACAAAAAGGACTTAAAGAGGAATCTCAATGCTGGGAGTACTAAGCACCATGGCATAAGAAAGAGAGAACAAATCATAGCAGGAGAGGGGAGCAGAAATATTTTTGGAGAATGCCAAAAATTAGAGTCCTTTGGCACCTGTCACATCCCGGTCAATCTCTTTTGCCTATGTGTTCATCACGATGTGTGGGTGAAAGTGTAAAGAAGGTTGGTAGGAGCCTACAATACAATATATGCTACTACAAGTAAGTGATCATAAATGGCAATAATTATAATAGCAATATTTATATAGTGACTATTATGTGCCAAGCACTTTTCAATAATGTAATTTCAGTTCATCATTACATCAGCCCTGGAAGTAGGTTCTCCTATTATCCCCATTTAACATATGAAAGAACAAAGACAAATAGAGACTGAGTAACTTGCCCATGGTTACAAAGCTACTATGTGTCTGAGGTCAAATTTGAACTCAGATATTCCTGTCTCCGGGAACAGCCCTATATCTACTATATCACCTACCAGGACCAATGAAAAAGAATGAGCTAATATTCTATTTAGTATAGTTTATCTGGATTGTAAAAATAACTTAGCTTGCCTCCATCTTTCCCTTTCTGAAAGAGATTGCCAGGGTGGTCAAATTAGCATAGGAACCAACATCCAATTCAATTTAAATTCATTTCAGCATGCATTTATTAAAGGCCTATTATGTGCTTGTCCATGCACCAGATACTAGGAAAACAATAACAAAAATACAAAAGTCTTATGCCCTCAAGGTGCATAAATCCTACTGGATGGAAAACACTATGAAATAAACACAAAATATATTCAAAATAAATACCAAGTAATTTAGAGGAGGGGAAAGAGAATAAAGAATTAATATATAACAACTAGGAGAAATAAGCAAGTTTCTTCTGTTTTCATAGAAAAAGCAAAGATTTGAAAAGGTGTTGGGGCTTCTAAGAGTCAGATGGGAACGAAGAGAATTCTACAGACTTGGAAGACAATTTGTTTATGCAAAAGCATTGGATTAGGAGAGGAAATATTGCTTGAGGACACCAACAACTAAATTAGTTGGTTGGAATAGATAATTCCTAAGGATGAGAAATAAGAAATCAGGCAGGAGCTCAGTGAGTCTTTTACCTCTTTCCTTCAAGGCATCCAGTTCAAGAACATTCAGTGGGTGCTTAATAAATAAAAATTGACTGGATAATCATGGCTTTAGGGTCATCTTTCCAACTAAGGCTGTATGCCCCATACAATGTAGATGGTCTACCAAAGAACAAGGCTGGCTCTGACCAAGTATTGTAGGTAGTAAATTTTCTCATACTAATGTGAATCTGGGTCCTGGGAAATGGGTCCCTCTTGAGTTAAAAGCTTAACAAAGTCATTGCTTTTACAAGTATCTCCTAAGTGTAGAAACAACTTCCCATTATTGAATATTTCACCTGAAGAAACTTTTTTTCTTTTTAAACACTACATCGCATACTAGAGCTCATCAACAAACCTGGGACTTCTATTTTAAGTGGAGAATGCTTGAAACAGCATGCAGCACAAAACATCTAGATTCAATCTAAGAAAGAAAGCTTTAATACACTTGTAGGTGTCTGACTGATAAACAAAAACCTTTGTTTTAAATCCCCCATATCTCAAAAAGGCAATAGTTTGTTGTATTATGAAATATGAGGCTTGATGCAGAGGGAGGATGTTCGGTTCAGATAAAAAGTCTAGAATTTATATGCCTATGTTTATAAATGTATGTGTACACATGCATTGTCTTAAAATTATACTGGGAATTAATCCAACACAGCTTCTGTGTTTGCTTCAGAAGAATTTAATGGTGTTAATTTCAGTCATTTTTGGTACCATCTGTCTGGCATTAGCCCCAAAAGACATCAGTCCTTTTTCACTGGGATGCATATTCTCTTATACTCAGAAGTGAATAATAAGCAGTTATCACTTTGATTATTGGTCTGAAATCAATATTCCTATCAACTCTTAATGATTAGACATTCAAAATAACAAAGGCAACATTGTGCCTACATGACACCAAATGGAAGAAGGAAAACTGAAAAATTCAATCATCCTGGAAAGTCTAAGGGTCTGACATTGGAAGACAAAAGATACAGATAATAAAATTTGACATATCCTATCTAGATTTACAGCACTATCTAAATAAAAGTCTGGTTATACTTTGAGAAGAGTTGAATCCACACTCACCAGTACAATGTCACAACTCTAGATGCATTTTGAACTTGAAATAGAAAGAGTATAGCCACTCATTGAAAGCAAATACTTTTATATTAATTGATCTTTGTATTTTCTTTGCCTGTTGATCTTGTTGTCCTGTTCTTTATTTAAGACTTTGTCTCTCTGTCTTGCTCAGGTTAGGAGTATAGGTCCCATCCTACTATTTATCAGCACAGGATAATTTTTTACCTACTCTGTTTCCAATCAGGGATGAGTCAGCCTCACCAGAGTCATTTAAGTGGCCTCCTAATCCAAGGGACTCACTGTATTGATGACAAATACAGAGTGGATCATCTTAACTCACTTCATCTCTGAACTCTTGAGTGCAAGAGATCTACCAACCTCGGTCTCCTCCGAAACTAAGGATTACAGGTGTGTGCCACCATGACCATGTTACTCTATAGAAATACTAGAGAGAGAGAGAGAGTTTTGTCATCTACACTAGAGAGTGTTATATCTGTCTAGGTATAGAGCGCTCTAGAAAGTGCAATGCAACCAATTTTATAAGTCCCCTCACCTTCCAAAAAAAGGAGGCAGAGGGCTACTGGATAGCCCTACTTGGGATACAATGATCAGATTAAGAAGGAAGATAACAGAAAAAGTGATAGTGTGTGTGTGAGTGTGCATGTATATTCTACCACCAGAAGAAGGTACAATAGATTGGAAAAATCAGAAATAACAGAATAGTAACTGCTAGAAATGGTTTAGAGAAGACAGCACTAAACAGTGAAGTGAGAAACCACAAATGTGCATGAAATGGACTCAATGCATGAATATTTTCAATATATGGCAGTACTATGGCATTACAAAATCAAAATGGATCTTGCTTGTTACGGGAATGGCCTTCTCATTGACTTTTGTCATTGGTATCCTTAGCTCCAAATTACACAATGACACCTTGTGGGCCAGTACAGAACAACCATAAGACATAGCTTCATTGCTAAGCATGGATGAAAGGAAATTAGAGTAGAAATAGAGATAAAATTGAAAAACCCAAGTCAAAGAAAATCTTCAGTCGATGAAAACTCCAGAAATTCTACTTAGTTATAAAGCACATTAAAAATATGTATCTCGAATGATTTTGAAGAGATAGGCATACATAGACTGGAATTCCAAAAAGCCCTTCATGAGTTCAATGGCCAGAATCCATTTATACCAAAAAGAAGAATTCCAAAAAGTGGAGAAATATTAGTTATTTCATTTTTCCCATTTTCCCCCTCCTTTCCAACTCTCAGGTAAGTGTTAATTCAGTCTTACCTCCCCCATTTCAACTTTTTATAAGCTTTTTTTGTCCTTTTCCTGTGCCTTTTTCTAAAACAAATTTCCTTAAATTGTTCTCTTAAATCCTTGTATTCCATACTTTAATTTTTTATTTCTAGTCTCTAAAGTTATTTATTCCTTTTTTAGGCTTTTGGTGTTTCTCATAAAAATAAAATTTCTAAATGACCCAGTGTAGTTTTTCTCTTCTGATGAGTTTCTATGTAATTTCCTTATATATGTTTCCCCCTTTTGGCATTTTTTTTCTGATACTTTCTTCAAAGCATTAATTCATGAGAAAGCTATGGAGAATACACACATTGCCTCCTAGTAGACATCTCTGTGTTCCGGATTGCATGAGCCAAGTCTAACCTCTACTTTTCCTGTGGCCATTTCCTTTCCCATAGGCTATGTCATTCTCTCTGTTTCACTGTCCTCTTACCCTTCTGCAGGATGGTGGCCCCTAAAGTCTCAGAGGAAGTGTTCTCTCAGAGAACCAGCTACCAGCAAATTAATTCCTACAAGGTCACCACCTCATATTACAGATTATATGTCTCTTGCCAGGAGAGAATTCTTCTCCTATTAATTGATATTTCTCTCTTTCTTTCTCTTTCTACCCTTTTGTCACTTCAGTCATTCCCCAGTAGAAACCATGGGAGTTATTTTGCCTTTATTGTTTAACATGGACTTAATTGATTTATAACACACACTCCCCTCTGTCTTCCATTTCACTTCTTCCATTTTATGCATTCTCTCATTCTGCAATTTAAATGCGCCAAAAACAGATAGATAGAGATAGAGATGGATGTAAAGATATAGATATCTAGATACACACACGTATACACACACACACACACACACACACACACACACACACACATATATATATATATATATATATATATATATATATGAGGGCCTTTATAAGTTTTGTTCCATAATGCTTCAGATCTTTTCTACCAAGATCACTCCTCATATATCTTTTAATACTGCTTTCATCTTGATCCTTCTTGTACTTATAGAAAGAAAACCCTTAATGACCCTTCTGTTGCTTATTTCTATTAATCCAACAGGCATATTTTTCTTTCAAAGTTTTAAAAAATTAATTTCTCGAAGGATGTAATTTATCTTCTCATATCTGCTTTCCTTCAAAATTGAATAGATAAAACTGGAAAGTTAAGGAGAGATGTTGGGATAAATATGTTTTTTTTTAATTTTTTTTCTCAGGATACACAGTTTATATTGCTTCCTCTTTCTTGTCCTTAGGAAAATATCAGCCCAGTTCACTATTCATTTATCAGAAGCCCATCATGATAAGTCACTTGTTCATTTGTTAGAACTCCACTGTAAAAGCATAACCAGTGTGGTTATGGAGTGTCAGGTGCACTAAATATGTATCAGAAGACCTGGGGAATATCCCATATTCTATCACAACCTGCCTGTGTGACTTTGGGTACATCACATGACTTCTCTCTTATTCAGTTTCATCATGGGCACAATGAGATTTAGAAAGGAGTTGTACAAGAAGATTATGTGTCTAATAATAGTACCTTTGTGCCAACGACTTTTTAAAAAGTTAAAAGTTCCAAAGTTTTATGGTTTTTTTAATGTGTAAAAACTTCAGTTTTAGTAAAATTATAATGTTGTGAAACCTGGTCAAATGATTTTTCCCTGACCACTAAGTCATCTTCTAGTATTTAAAACCCTGATTTTTCTATTTCGTTCTCATACTTCAGGACAATGTGAAAATAGTGAAAGTCTTGTTTTCCTTATATGAAGTAGTTTGACTTGATGACACCTTGCCTTGATGGCACTCTCAGTTCTGAAACTTAATATCCTATAATCCTAACCCTTAGAGAAATGAACTCTTTTGATCCAACATGGAATATTAATAGGCTTTTTTAGAGAGAGTATCCTTACAAAGACAACCTTTGCCTGGGACAATCACTCAAAGTATTTTTAACACTCAGACTTTTATCTAGATAGTTCTGTCTTGTAGTATGTACCTGCCCATTTCAACAGTGGAAAGTTTTTTAACTGAGAGTTGCCAAATTTCACAGCCAAGTTCTGCAGAAACTTTCAGTTTCCCTCTGAACATTTTCTGTTTTAAACTCTCAAAAAATCCCTGGAGTGGAGTAATTAGAGAAGCCATTGTACAGGTGAAACAAAATTTATAAGGATTTCCTAAAATGGCACATTATGCATGTGTATGTGTGTGTATACATTTTTTAATTTAAAAATACTCATTACTTATCCTATGGAACATCTCCCTCAGCTTCCTCCTAAAACTTTCACTTCCACTTGTAAGTTGAGTCTCCAGAGAGTGGCTGCTCCTACAGTGAAGACACATGAGAAGCATATTATAACTCATGATTTCTCCCAGGATGCTTCTCACTTACAATTAACCAATAGAGTCATTTAGCTCCTAGCAAGGCATGTATTCAAATAGAACAGAAAGAACAAGTAAAAAAATATTCCTCCAATTAACTTGGGGTTTACCCTCCTATAAATACAAACAGCATCCATGGGAGAACTCGGCTCAAATTTAGAGTGCAATAATAGTGAGTCATATATTTATAATACATATATGGCAATGGCAATTTGATTACTCTGGGCCTTCCGTGACTATCTTCACTTAAGTGTGGGTCAGGAAACCCCTTCTCTGTAACTGTAACTTGTGGCCTATTTCTATAAACTGTGAGCTTCAATGTTACAGGATTCATTGTTAGTGTTGTCTACCACCCACCTCCATCCATCCCAGGCCCCATTTTATACACATATTATTTTTTCAAATATCTTTGGTTCACTTTGCACTCAAAGTTGCTTCTGGGAAATCTCCCAATGTATCTTTAATACAGTCATTATCTTGGTATCCACACATGTGGTTGAAAGGGGACTCCGCTCCCACTGAAGTACTCAAGGTAACAATGCATACTAGGCAGAGGAGAGCCTTTATTTCACCCTAGAGAGCATTCAAAAAACAAAACAAATTCTCAGTAGTCAACAGATGATTTATACAGGCCTTCTCCCTCTCTAGTGAGCTCCACCTTTCTACTAGTGCTCCACACAGATTAGTGAAGTAGTCATGCAAAATCAAAACGTGGTTTTAATTTCCATCTAAATTGAATTTAATTTGAGGTTGCAAGAGTTGCAAACCCTTGACATTTATTTAATGTTTATTAAATAAAATTCCATGCTCATTGTAGTAATAACAGAAACATAAGTGTGATGTATCAGTATAATCTATGCTTTTAATCAACCTGTATTTTTAGTGTTATCATAATCAAATAACATTTCTTAGGCTTGTAGGTACATATGATAAGTAGTGTCAGAAACATTTTTTACAAATAACTTTTTAGAGTACTTCAAAGAAAATTTTCATGAAATGTGAAATACACATATGTTGGTATTTGTCTGGACATATCAAGTATCATTAATTTAAAAAATAAGAGAAAAAGTTATTTTCATCATTGTTTATAATAAAAATATAAATCACTTTCAGAAAAAACAAAAGATAAAAATAGATGAAAATTCAGATCTAGAGTTTTAGGATTTCAAGGTATCCTCTACTATACCTCCCCCCCACACACAAACACACTCTATTTACATATAAAACTGGGAAGCCAACTTTGGAGTTGCCATACAACTGCAATATGGTGAAATGCCACATCATTGTCCCAATATGGCCAAAGTAAACAAGCACCCTCAGGAAAATGAAATCAGAAGATAGGAAGCACTATGATTTATATTTCCTAAATCACAAATTATATAATTAAATAGAATATAAAATCACTAGACTAGAAGATATGAGTCTGGTTAGTGACCAACCTCTATGATTTTGTACAAATTATACACAAGCTCCAGACCTCAGTTTCCTCATTTATAAAATGAGCTAAACAAAGATGACTGATGCTCTGTAAGGTCCCTTCCAGTTCAACATTCTATAACTAGGATGCTTTGATTTTAAAGAAAGTTAATTTGAAGCAGAGCATACTTTTTTTAAGTTTCAGCTGAAATTAGAGTAAAACATCAGTTATTGTTAGTATTTCAATGAGGAACAAGTGTAGCTGTTATTGGTTCCTGCTTTGAAGAATCCAAATGCTATTTGTCTTCTGATTTTGCTACAGTGTGTAACTTACTGTATATTTATACACACACAAACATACAGATATGTGTATGTATAATATATAAGTAAATATACATAGACACACATATACATACAGATGTACACACATATGTGTATGTAAGTATGATTAAAATATCTATCAATGTAGCATCTATTCATTTTTAACACACTCCCATTAGTCATGCTTTGACCTGCCCAAGAAAAGTAATCCTTATTTTTTTCTACCTGGTAGCATCAGTATTTTTCATGGTATTGGATCAGCAGAATATTGTAGTGGAGATCTGACTTAGATTATGCTCAACTAAACAGAAGAATATTGAAATCAAAAGTAAAAGAAAATGTGGCTTGAGGTGAATGAGTAGTGGTGAGATTCTATGTCAGTCATTTTTGCTTTTTCTTAGTTATCCATCTTCTGGGTCTAAGTACTTTCAATCCTGGGAAATAGATCTGATCAAATAGGCAGACTTTCTGATCTAAGTTGTACTCAACTGAGCTAAAGGATGTCAAAACTAAAAAGTAGATACACTTTAACCTGGTTACAACTGGTATCATAGAATTTCTAAGTTAGATCTTAGAGGCAATGCAATAGAGATTCTGCTTGTTAAAAAGATTCTTCTCTACAATATACCTCCCAAGTGGTCACCCAGCCTTTGCTCATAAGGAGTCATCACAACCCAAGAAAATTCATTCTATATTTGGTTACCTCTAATAGGTAATATCTTCTTACAGCAAGCCCAAATCTGTCTTTGTTCAATATCTACCTGTTTCTATAGAAAGCAGATGGTATGGTGGCTGAAGAGCTAGGCTTAGAGTCAGGAAGACTTCAGTTCAAATCTGTCTCAGGCTTTCAATATATTCATTATTCTAGGAAAATCATTTAACTGCTTTGGGGATAATAGTAGTGTCAGGGCTGTTGTAAAGATCAAATGTGATAACATATGTAAAACTCTTTATAAACCATAAAGTGTGCCATAAACATAAGCTACCATTATTAGCACTCCTATCTTTTGGCACCAAGAAGCACAAATTTATTCACTCATATATATGTACTCATATAAAGCCCTTCAAATATTTGAAAATAATTCTCATATCTCTTCTATTTTCTCTCTTCTACACAGTAAGTATTTCTTTCGATAGATTTTCATATGGAATGATCTCAAGGTCCTTCAGATTATCAGTGTTCTCAAAAATTAATCCAAAACAAAATAGTTTTGAGCTAGAGGTATTACCTCTTTTGTCTTAGACCTTATGCTTTTATAAATGCTTTTTGTCTATTATATCACACTGTTGAAATATTAATCTTAAAGTTCCTTTAAATCTATCAGATCATTCTCAGAAGAACCAATATTTGGTTACACTTCTTCCCTGCTGAATATTTTAATTTATTGGGTATTTTTAACTCATATGGATAAGTAGATAGATAGACAGAAGACAGACAGACAGATAGATAGATAGATAGATAGATAGATATGTATGACTTTGCATTTTATTTCTATAAAAATAATTTTATTAGATTCATTCCAATGTCCTAGCCTACAAAATTCTTGTCTGACTGTTACCTAATGAGTTTGGCTTCCCTTCTGGCTGTGTGTCATCTATGAATCTAATAAACGTTGTTTATTCTTCAATTAACTCTTGGATTAACTCAGTAAAATGCACAAGACTAAGAACAGAGCCTTAGGATGTTTCACCTGGGATCTCCTTCCAAACTGACATAAAATAAATAATGACCATATTTTAGGTTGGATCATTCACTCAACTCTGAATCCCTCTAACTCCACTACTACCTCATCCATATCTCTCCATCTTGTCCAGAACAACTTAAAACAGTTTGTTTAATACTTTGCTAAAATCTCATTAAATTATACCCAGAACTTTTCTTTTTGTTAGTCCTATTGTGTGCTGTCCTTGTCAAACTATAAAATGAAATTAGTGTGGCATTAGCTGTTCTCATTTAAATTATGCTGGATCTTTGTGATCACCCCTTTTTTTTCCCTAGGTGTTCAGACAATCATTCTGTTAGTTATCAAATTTTGAAAAACATTTGAAATCAACTTTGCTGGTTTCTAGTTTCCAAATTTCAATTCACCTCTATCCTAAAATTAAAATATGGAACTTTTCCAGTACTGTGGTACCTTTTTTATCATCCACAATCTTTCAAGAATGAAAGGCTTCAAGGAAGCAATCAATCACATCTACCATTGCTTTCAATGCCTAAGGATGTAGCTCATCTTAGTTTGGTGACTTGAATTTCTTAAGGGCAGAAAGTTTCCCTCTTACTATCTTTTAAAGATTATTCCCCTTGGCAGAGGGGAAAAAAAGTGTGTGTTTGTCCTTCATCGCCAATGAAGACCATGCCATCAGAGAAATAATGACATGACTGACTTTGTTTAGAGTGAGGGAGGGCTGTGCAGGTCACCAGCCTCACTTCTCCTCCAGAGCCATCTGAATCCAGTGACCAGATATTCATCAGGATGACTGGAGATGACCCAGGATGAGGCAATTGGGGTTAAGTGACTCATCCAAGTTCACAAGGCTAGTGAGTGTCAAGTGTCTGAGATGAGATTTGAACTCAGGTCCTCCTGACTCCTGCACTGGTGCTCTATCCACTGCACTACCTAGCTGCCCTGGGCGAAAAAAGTAAAATAAGAATTGAACAGTTTTACCTTGTCTCATCTGATGTCAGTCATTATTTTCCCATCCACCCAGAATGGCAACCCTATCTTTTCTTTAATTATCCTATTTTCTCCAAAAACAAACCAAAAAAAAAAACTTTTAAGGCTTTTTTTGTCCTTACCTTTCTTTGTCAGTTTTCTCATATTCTGAATTCTATCTGTCCTGAAACTTCACTTACAAGACTGAATCATGATTTTATATCTATCTATGCTTCATTCGCTACTGTGACTTTGATCTTCTCTGCATAATTAAAAAAATCTTTGTTGTCCATTTAGTTCTCAGTACATCTACAGTGTTGTCATCAGGAAATTCCCCACTTTACTCATCTTTAGAATTGTTTCTCTTTATTGTCCTGAAATTTAACTCTTGAAAAATTTTTATACATTCTGATGTCACTTATCTAGTAAAATTTGAGTCCATGGAATCTTTTTTTCCCCTAAGTTCTTTAAAATCTGCTCTGTGAAAATGCAGATTGATTTTCAGACTATGCCCAACCCTCCTCCCCTTTGCTATCACAAATTCTAGATAGACTGGTCACTTCCTGGCACCTGAACTCCACAACAACATCCCCATTATTTTTATTCCAGCAGTTAGTTCCTTGGGTTTGGTTTTAGTTTGTTTGTTTGTTTTTTGTGAAAATAACAATTTCTGGAAGGACTGTAGGAAGTACACTATAAGAAAAAAAAACAGGGTGTAAGTAAATTGCAGGCATCCTTGAATCCAAAGCAAATTATTCTTAAACCATCATACAAAATAAGAATTGGATGTGTTTATTTTTTTATTCCAGCAAAAGGATACAGTCTTAGTCATTAAAACTATTGGAAGTTCATATTTTAAACATTTCCATTTTTCTTATTTCACTTTCAAACAAAAAGGAGCCTACAATAAAACATACGTACATATTCATTTCCAACTAATCCTTTCAAGTTTCTGGTTTGCTGGGGGCCTGTTTGAAGAAAAATCTATATTCCATGCATTGAAAAAGCTACATTCTGAATCCAGAGGAAGAATGATGAAAGAAGGTGGGGGACTATGGATACCAGATAGAACATACACAAACAGATGTACTTGCTATAGCCATTGGGTTTGCTTTGTGAATTTTTTTTCTTTACATTAATAAGGGAAGATTCTAGAGGGAAAGGGTGAGAAGAAAGAATATGTAAGGCAATATAAGTAAAAAAAGGCAGAAGTAAACCTTTTTTAAATGAAAGAGGTATAATTAGGTTGTTTGATTTTTAATGAAAAGTCAGATTCCTTCAGGAGATAAAAAATAAAGCAGACACAATGATTTCCTTCCTTTGGATAAAAGAAGATTGAGGGGTGCTTAAGTAAAATTTAAGCCAAGCTGCAAATATGTGTAACCCAATTGTTTTTCACTCCTATGTTCTCATTTTATGCTTATTCTATGTGCAAAAGGGACCAGAGTGAACCACATAAAGAATAAGTCTTTGACTCCAATAAGGAAAAAAGTTCACTCTAATTTTGAAATGACAGCTCCCCTGTGATCTGTGTGTGCTCATTCCTGCATGCCTATACAAAACAAGAGCCTAAGCCTGGGCAGTCACATATACTCAGCCAGTATTAAGTGGGATTTAGAGACAGAGGTGGAGACATTCCCTGGAAATATTTTCCAGCACAGTCCTTGTCAGAAATCTTTTGCTGCTTGCCAGCATTCAGAAGGAAAACACATTTGAAGTCCATTGCTCGCTGGTGGTAGCTGTTACTGCTGCTCCTTTTTCCTTAATGTCATTCTTTCTGTTCCATAAGCTACTTCCAACAAAGGGAGAAAATATTGATCAAAATAATTAGCATATTCTTAAATCCAACTTAGTTATGTCTCCACTGGATTTTTTTTTGTTAAGTACACTCATTACTTGTGCTTGTTTCCCCTAAAGCTGCAACTTCAAGCCAAGCTCAGGAGTAAGGATTATGGGCATTCATCCTTTGCTTTCCAGTCTTCACTCAGCTTCGTCATGTAATGGGGTAGGGAGAACCAGAGAGATTGGGGAGTCTTAGGATGTCCATTTCATTTGCCCCAAATGAAGGCAAATTTTAAGACGTAACTTAGGATAATGGGCATTTGGTTGGAAGGATACTATTGTATGGACTTCTGTCTTTACACAAAACCTGAAAAGCCCAACATTATTCTTGAATTTTTAAAAATCTAAAACTGTGTGTGTGTACATATACACACATATACACATGCATATACCCATCCGTAGGTGTATATACATGTATGTATATTCCTTATATAAATATTGGAATGGATTATCAAAGATGTAGTTGGTGAACACACAAATGAAAGCTGTGATCACTACCAACCAAACTAGGTTCATCAAGTAAAAGTCATGCCACACTAACTTAATTTCCTTGTTAGATAAGGTGGTTCAATGGCTCGTTCTAATAAATCATGGGAACAATGCAGACAAACTATACCATTTTCTAGAACTTGACAAAGAACACTGGACAAAAACTTTTCATAGTTTTCCTTGTCAGTAAGATTAAGAGATCTGCATATTAATGTGGTTATGTAGATGGGTTCAGAGCTATTTGATACACTAGAGTCAAAGAGCTTGATTATTTGTTTACTTTAGCTTTTGCAAAATGTTACTTATGTCCAAGAAAGGGTAAGGACAGAAATACAAACATTTTCTCTCCTGTCTTGGGGCACACTTCATCCTATATCCCTTGATTTCTGGGCAAAGTAGGTTCATACTGAATATCATTTCTTTACAACTTTGGCCCTACCCACACCATGTCCAAAACACAATGTCATTGCCCCCAAGAGTCCTTTTCTCACCCGCTGCTGAGTTGGTTCTTGAAGATAGCTTCTGGAGCATCTATCAAGGGCTCACTTCAAAACCCATTGTGGATTCAGCTCTCTAGTACCAGGACCTTGGAGAGCTAATTCTACTCACTGTTTGAAACTCACTAGGTAATACGGTCCAGCATAATCTCCTTCACCTCAAAAGAAAAGACTAAAAGCAGAAACAAAGAGTCACATGTTAGCCTGAGAGAGAGAGAGAGAGAGAGAGAGAGAGAGAGAGCACCTGAGACCTTACAGCATTGTGTCTCCCTGGAGCTAGTCAGTCCGGAAGTAGTGATACAAGGAGATGCAATCAAAGTTAAGAGCCAAAAAAATCGAGGTCAACGTAGGGAGAAGTATCAAGCCACCTGCTGCAGGGTTTGGCCCTTGTACCTATCTTGCCTTATGTTTTTATCAATTGCTTGAATGAAGGCATTGATGGCATCTCTAAGTAAATGAGAGAGACACACAGAGAGGAAGAGAGGAGAAGCAGAGAGTGACACTCAGGCAAACAGAGCAGAAAGAGGAAGTGACCTAGGCACAGAGAGACAGTCAGAGACATAAAGATAGCATGCTCAGATGTTACATGCTATGTCAGTTCTGCTGGCCAATAATAGTTATGGAATCACTAGATTCTGAAACTCTATGCCTAGGGAATGCAAGTTAAAGCAGTTCCTAACAAGTTGAAAGGACTTCTAACATGAATCTAGCTAGCATTGCAATATGTTTGCCATTAGTGAGCTAGCTTAGCTAAGTTTGGAGAGGCTCATCACTAGATTGAGAGATAATACGATTTAAAATTGTGAGCAAATGCAACCCCTAATTTTATAGATTAGGAACCTAAAGCTCCCAGTCAACTAATCAACAACATTTATTAAGTGCTTACTGTGTACCAGTTGAAGCAGTTTCTCTGAAATCACAGAGGATTATCACAAAGTGCAGAGACAGGATTTGAACAGACCTTCTGATTCCAGATCTTCCAGAAGCTGGCTGTGGGATGACACATTTTCAAGCATAGCTACTCTAAAAGACATACTCCTAAGTGAGTAGGTCTTGGCGCTAGAGAGTTCAGTGTTGTGATCTGCATTGGTAGAGGGGTTCACACAGAGATTGTTGAAGGTATCTGTAACCTGTGCTCTAAAGTCAAGATCCTTAACATTTTTTGTGTCACAGACTCCTTTGGAAGTCTGGTGACATCTGTGCATCACTTCTGAAAATTGTATTTTTAATTATAAAATAAAATACAATATTACAGAGGAAGTCATTCATCAAAAATAGTCATCCCAATATATTTTAATATCAGTGTAGTCGCCAAAATATAATTTTAAACATGATTATGGACTCTGGGTTAAGAAATCGTTTTTAATGAGGTAATGGTCACTTTAGGAAAGCCACAGAAGATAAATCACTATCACTACTTTGCATATGTATATTTTGTATACATATGCCGAACTCTGGATTTTCCCCCAAAATTCACCAATTCACTATTTCTACTTGTATCTTAATTTCCATTGTTCACAAATCTGTTATTTAAGCAGTACAATTTCGCTGCTGACTTGCCTTCAGAATATGATTAAAGATGTGAACTGATGCTCAAAATCAGACATTATGGTTTCTCCCCAAAAGGAAAAAAAACTGTGCTTGCCCTGAAATAATGGATCTGTTGATATCAGTCAATGTCCCATAGTGGGTTAGAGCAATGAATTGGAGTCAAGGAACTCCCGGGTCCAAATCACCTAGCACCCATGCATGAGCTGAGTGATTCTGGACAAATTAATTACCTCATCGGTAAAATGGGGATAAAAATAGAACATACCTCCCACCATTGATATGAGGATTGAATGAGATAATGTTTGTAAAGTGCTTTCCAAACCTTAGACGTGCCGTGGGAAAATGACCTATTTTCATTTCACTAACGAAGTCAAGCATAATGACCGGCACACAACAGATCATCAATAAAGCATAGAATGTCAGAGCCTGAAGCATCCAAAGATTTTGTTGTAAATATAAGTAAACTGACACTCAAAGACTTCAGGAGAACACATGGTTGATAAGTGACAGAGCCATGATTTGAACCCATGCCATCTGACTCCAGTCAGTTGTTCTTTCCACTTCATTGTTCTTTGTTTAATCATGTGGCTGTTGTGATCAGTGTGAAGAAATTATTCATTAAGCTAAGCAAAGGATTTTAATATAGCAGGTAGCTGAGTATTTGGTTGTCTTCTAGAGAAACTTGGCATTAGAGAACATCAAAAACTCACCTTATAAAGGATGATGCTCATCACAATCAGAGTCCTAGTAAACCACAGAGAATCTAGTTTAATCCTACTGTCTTGAGAATTGCTCAATAGCCTGTCAAGCTACAGGGAATATGAATTTTCAATTATCCTGACTCCAATTGACTTCAGAATACCAATATTTACCAGTATTTTTCTTCACAACCACCCAGTGAGGCAGGTAGTTTAAGTATTGTTAGCCTCAATTTTACAGATAAGGAAACAGTTAAAAAACAAAAAAGAATTAAGTAACCTATCCATAAGTAATCAGCCAATGTCTCAGAACCAGGTTTTCTGACCTCAAATTCAGATTTTCCCCCCACACTTTCTTGGAATTTGAAAAGAAAATAGTTTGAGTAGAGTTGTGTTCTTTGTCTTACCTTTGATCAGAATATATAAGCCTATAGCTGCAAAAGACTCCAAGAAGCCAAACTAAAGGGAGTAGTCTCTTGAAGACCCTGTATCCAAATATAATGTTGTGTTTCTAGGACAACATGACACAGTGGAGAGAGAGAGCCAGAAAATCCTATTATCAAGTCCTGTTTCTGACACGTACCAGCTATATGACTGTATGGAAGTCATTTACTTCTTCATAGCCCCATATAGGTATGTAAGACTTTAAGCTGCAGAAAGAATGCTGATGACCCGCCACAAGGGTGGGAGTTTCCCCTACTGTAGGGATTTCTTCACACTTATGAAATCAGAGATCTAAAACAAAAAGAAAGAAAGAATCATCTCCTTCACTTTGAATTATTTATAATGTTCAATCCAAAAGACCCATTAATTCATATAAAGTCAACAATTTTAGAACTGTCCTCTGAGATCTGTATTCAAACTTACCCACCCTCAATATATTGTTTATTGGAGTGCTCATGAAAGACATACTAAATCCCAAATAATGGCCTTGAATGGCAATCTGATTAAAGAATATGTGCTAAATGATAGGAAGAGTAGGGAGGATGAGAGAAACATCTTCACTCTGGTGGTGGCAGAACCTTTCTGAAACCCCCATTAATTTCCTCCTTTGAAAGAGGCAACCTTTACCTGAATGACAACAGGAAAGATTACTATCTACACACACACACATACACACAGATACACATAGACACACAGACACACATACAGACACACACATGAACACATATACATGCACACATATACACAGAGACAGACACACACATATACATACACAGACACACATACATATACACAGACATATGCACACACACACACACACACACACACACACACACACGCAGAGTATATTCTAAGAACTGCACCAAAACAGGCAAAAGAAACTAGGCCACCAAAGCTACACAAGGTCAGTGTGGAATTGCGAGATCAGAATTTCTCTCTTGCTTTCCACAGTAAGTAAAGCATACCTTAGAGAAATGGCTAAGTACTCTATTTTAAAGTTTTAGGCTGTTAACTCTTCTTTCAAGACCAAACTAAAATAGAGAAATATATAATTTAATAAAAAAAGTTTTTTAGAGAGTCTTACCACAAACAGGTCAGGAGAGTTAATGGTATTTATGTTATAGTTATAGTTCTATCTCTATCTATGTACACAATCATATAGTATATATATATATGGGGGTGGGTGTGTATGTGTATATATACATATATATACATACATATACATATATACCTATATATAGCTATATATACATTTTGAAATACATAAAGTAGGTATAAAGTTCCATAAACACACATACGTAGAGAAAGAGACAGAGAAGGAAGTAGGCTGGAGGGAAGGGCAGGTATATGGGCTCTTTGGGGGCTAGGGAGGCAACCCAATAGGTCCATACAAAGGGTCATGCAAATAAAGCATCTGAATCCCAACTGTTGAGAGAGCCAACCATGCAGAAGAACTGGTCCTCACACTTCTGAAATCATAGCTCAAGATCGTTCTTGGTTTAACCTCAAGCCTAGACTCACTGAAGAGTTTTAGCAAAATGGATAGACTTGACCTAAATTGAAAAAGTTGTAAGGAAGACTGAAAAAAGTCATGTTTCACCTTGTTTCAGGTTCCACTATGAACTCATTTCTGACAGTTCAAATGACATCCTCCTTCATCTTCAAAGAAATGCTGAGTTAGTATTAGTCACCAAATCTCAGGAGATCAGTGGCAGAGACTTTAAAGAATGCTGCTCACTGTGACTGTTGGGCATCATGAAATCATTCTAGAATGAAGAAACTCAGAAAAAGAAGGGAAGACAACACAAAATGAAGGGAGACAGACAAAAGACAGAGATAAAAAAGAGAGATAAAAGAGAGGCATAGGGAGATGAGAGAGAAAGAGAGAGGAGGGGGGAGAGGAAGAGAGGGAAAGGGAGGAAGGAAGGAAGGAAGGAAGGAAGGAAGGAAGGAGGGAGGGAGGGAAGGAAGAGGGAAGAAAAGAGAGAGTAGCAAACCTTTACTGATTATAAAATACTGAACTAGACATATAGACATCACTGATCAGACCAACCATGGTTGTACCAATAAATAATTTATTAATGGTATATCATCACAGCTGTAGGAGTAACTTAAGTTATATTCTGTGTGGGAAGATATAGTTATTCTAATCTTGACCATAAAATATACTTCAACTCTCTCACAAAAAAAAAATAAATTTATGGAGCAAAGACAGTATATAGAGCATTCTGTAATGAAAAGAAAAAGGAATTTTCCCTCCTTCCCCACCCCCAATCCAGTTGCTGATCCAAAATTCCCTACATCAAACAGCTGTTTCAAATTAGAAAGGATAGTGAATATCCATTTGAAAATAAAAAGAGAATTTAAGCAGGTAGGATGCAATTAACCAAACTGGAAGAGAGCCAGAGCTCTTCAGCTAACATCTCTGCTCATTATTAGATAACATTATTCCTGCCCTGCTTAACTCAGTGTAAGGAACTAAAAACATCTTGGCTTCCATTCCTTGTTGGTAAATATCCAAAATTAAATGGGATTTTTCAAATTGAGCATTTAAACCCAGACTATGTTCACATTTATATGTAGTCACCGATATAACAATAGCAACAACTTAGTGCAAATAAACATTTCTAGAGCATTTTTCTTGCAAAATACTAGTGATGTAAAAAAGTTCAACTATTTCAGGCATTCTTTAAGAAATGACCAAAGGAACCTCATTTCATGGAATATATGTAGGATTATATGTTTAGAGCTTGAAGGAATTTTATAGGTTATCTAGTATACCTCTTCTCCCTCTATTTTTTTTTTAGATGACAAGCAAAGCCTCGGAAAGAATGTCCAAGGTCACATAGCTATTAAGACTTGAACTCAGGTCTTCCTGATTCCAGGACCAACATTCTATGCAATATTACAATATTCATTTTAACTATGCCTCTCTACAGGTAGGATAAAGTATGGATTATTGTCTAAAGGGAAGGCAGGATAAATTAACGATTAGCAATGATACATGAGTGTATATTTTTCCAGTCTGCAAGTTACTTGCTTTGTCTCTGGTTCGGAGGATTCAGAAATTTAATACCAAGAGTTTATATGAAGAAAAGATTTTAAAATCTCTTCATATCACCTCTACATTATTCTTTATGCAAACTGTCTACAACAGTGCTACAAAGGATTAATAATAAGTAAAATACAAATTAAAATTCTGAAGCTTTATCTCACATCAGGCTTGGCAAAGACAAAGCAAAACAAAAATGTAAATATTAGAAAGGCTGGGGGAAGATATGCTAACTCACTCTTTTGGAGTTATGAATTTTAATTATACTAGAGAAATCACTGTACTCTGTGTACCCTTAGCTCCCATGATAGTCCTATTAGGCATTAATCTCAATGATACCCAGGAAAGAAGGCAAGTAAGTATACATATTTATATAGATATGGTGCCTAGAGGGGTGTGTACATGTGTGTGTGAGTGTGTGTGTGTGTAAGTGTATGTGTGTGCAGACAGAGAGGTAATGGACCATAGATGTGGAATGAAGTCTATATTTTCATCTATGGCCAATATCTTGACTTGTTTTGCATAATTATGCTTTTTTGTTGCAAGAAAATATTCTATTGGATGGCTGAGATAATGAAGTAGAATCTATGTGACATAATATCAATACTAAAAAAAAAAGTGTCAATATAATATTGTTGTGTTTAATAGGGAAAGAATCCTTATGTTTCACAATCTCTTTGTTCATGACTTTATATATCCAACGATGTGAGAATCAGAAAGTATTAAAATCATTGTCTCTTTTCACAGTCTTTCACAAAGGTTTCTAAGCTCCATGATACTACAGTCATAAAAGCTAACTTATACTTTCATACCTGGGGAAATCTTACAATTTTCATATTGCAGGTTCATAAACCATAGATCCAGAGCTCTAAGGGACTTTAGAGGTCATCTAACTCAACCACATTATTCCTTAAAAAGGATGGTGAATGATATTTTAATCCACTTTTGGAAGAATACTGAAGGTTGACATTAAACTCTTAAAGCTAAAACTCAGAAGTATGTTTATTTTCCTTAAAATTACCAAATATTCACAGACAACTGGCATAAAAGCCAGATCTAACATGTTTTTAAGCCAAAGGTATTTAAAGTGAATGGAGCAAATCATTTTACCCTACCAGAAAATATCCTTTAAATAGGTAGATGCTGGTTTACATGTTCAATTGTCTCTATATTTCACTATTTATGAAAAAAAGATCTGGTGATCAGGGAGATAACCACTTCAACAGTTGATACATTTATAGAGTTCTCGTTATTTGAAAAAATATTGTAATAGGTGCTGTAGAAAGTGACAAAAGAATAATTCAGCCACAATTTGAAATTGTGCCCCAAATTATGTATACCCCTAGAGATAATTATGTATGGCCTACAGAGGTAAAAAAAAAAAAAAAAGAACCCATACATATAAAAATATTTTTAGTAGCTTTTTTGGTGTTGGTGAAGAATTGGAAATTGAGGCAATGCCTACAAATTTGGAATGGCTGAACTAGTTGTGGTATATGATTGTGATGGAATACAATGTGTGCTTTAAAAAATGAAGAGGGAATGGTTTCAGAAAAACCTGGGAAGATTTACATAAACTGATGCAAAGCGAAGTGAGCAGAAACAAGAGAACTTTGTGCACAATAACTGCAATAGTGGAACAGGATCAACCACAAAAGATTTAACTATTTTAATTAATACAATGATCCAAGACAATTTCAAAGGACTCACAAAGAAAAAAGGCTATCTACATCCAGAGAGAGAACCAATGAACTCTGAGTGAAGATTGAAGCATACTTTCTCACTTAAGTTCTCTTGCCTTTTTGCAACATGACCAATATGGAAATATGTTTTGCAAGACCTTGCATGTATAATTAATATCATATTGTCTGTTTTCCCAGTGGGTGAGGGAGAAGTGGAAGGAACACTCAAAAAAAAATTAAAATAAAGGATTAAAAAAAGAAAGTGACAAAAGAAAAAAAAATTTTTGATTTGCTTACAGTCTCGACAAATGATCAGTGATCCTCCTCCCATCCTCCAACCCCAACAAAGACTCTAAGTGTTATAGAAGAGGTCAAAGTAATATGGTATTAAGAACTTGCCTAGAGTCAAGAAAAACATACTCTCTGTATGATCCTGAGCAAGTGATTTAAACTCTCAGTGCTCCAGGTAAATTTCTAAGTTATTGAACAGTTACTAATATGCACTAGTATAATGAGTTTGTTACCAAGAGTTTCGTAAACTGAGGAAATTACAGGCATAACCTACCCTGTTCCTATTCACCCCTCACACCAGAGCATAATTATAAAAAAATGTCATTTCACTTATAAAGCAGGAGAAAAGACTAGAATTTATTTTATTGTTGAGGCAAAAAAAATCCTCCATTAAGTAGAAAGTGATAAGGTAACTTTCATCATCATCATCACCATCTCATATCTAAATAGCACTTTAAAATTCACAAAGTGCTTTTTCACATCAGTCTTATGAAGTAGATAAGAGGAAAAATGAGGTTGCAGAAAGGTCAAGTGATTAATTATCTACAGTCATAGAGCTACTAAGTGACAGAATAAGGAATCAATCCCAAGTCTTCCTTCAAACTTTTCTACCACTCTTACTTAACTGCCTTTGTGAAGGCACAAAAAAATTCAATTCCATAGTGTGTGTGTGTGTGTGTGTGTGTGTGTGTGTGTGTATAATATATATTATATATATAATATGTATATGTGTATATATAGATATGTAAAATGCATTTTTTCGAGGGAATACATAGTGAGCATGACTTCGGTGCTTGAATTCTAACCATGCACCATCAACATAATGTGCTGGAAATCTTGCCTGTTTCTGTAGCTTGAATCTCAGACCCAGAGGGAATTAGAGTTTTGATTATTTTCTTCCGAAATCTCATGAGTAGACCCTAACTCACCTTAAATAACTATCAGACAAAACCACTGAGAGGCACAATAAATTCAAACATGTCTGAAGGACTTTATTATGGAAGATGACACAGTAATAATATTTAATAAAAATAGATGACAGGCGCTTGTCCCTGCTCATCTATAGCAATATGCAGAAACTTTACTTGGATGCTTACAATTTCCTTATTGTTGGCCCTACACTTGGACTTTGTAGATTCATTTTCACACTCATGTTTCATGCTAGAGCAATATGTGAAATGTTGATTTGCCCAGTCTTTCTTCTTAATATCTGAATTTGTCCATAATTATTTTCAGAGAAATTTCCAGCTAATACATGAAAATAAAATTTGGTGGGGGACCTATATAACTTTAAGCATTGTGATAATGCTGCTACCTATCTTCTGATTTCATAGACTATTTAATTTGTTCCGTATGTCTAAGCCCCTTTGGTACAGAAAAATTCTAACTATTTAGAACTATTTCTGCAATTGTTTGACTCTTCAAAGTGGTTCAGATTTTTTAAAAGCAATTCTAAATTATCTTGGTGTCTAAGTACATTTTATATTTGATTACGTCTTTTGACAGGCTGTGTGTGAGATTCCAGACCTGATTTACCTTCTAATGAAATACACAGATGATGTTACATTAGCAGGCATTCTCTAAGCCAAATACGCTGCACTTTCCATCACACAAATCCATGGGCCTTCTCTATTGTCAGGAAATGAGCTTTATGGCTAAAGCACACTGGTTTGAGACAAGGGGGGGAAATCATAAACGAGTTTTGATAGGTCTTTACAAAATATAACCAATTACCAATTTAAAATCCTGCTTAGCCACAACAAAATGCTCTGCGATCAATTACATTTAGGGTTTTAACCTATAGATTGAAAAAATGAAAAGGCTGTGTTAATGACTTTTTCAACTGGCCAAATGATATCCCTGGGAAAAAAATGTAATCCTCAAACCCTCCGTAATTTCCAATTGTTGCTGTCACATTTACTACTGGGGGCAGAGCTTCCTACTGCTCAGCCAACAAGCTACTCTAGACCATCACTTATGTTTCTACAATAAAAGACCACTGCAGACCATTTTTCTCCCTCTCAAATACTACTGATCTTCCTATTTCCATGGTAACCGACTCCTGCTGGCATGATCAAGAAAAAACTGATTTAGGATTTTAATTAATTGCTTAGAAATGGAAATGTAACAGCAACTGGCAGTTCAACTAAGCACGTTTTGCAAAGTGAATAAAAATAGAGTTTCTGAAATACTTGAAATTGTTTCAGTGGCTGTAGCACATCTTTTGCTAGACACCTTAATTTATTCCATTCTCCAAAATAAATCTGCCAAATGTACTAAGCCATTTTGTCAACACAAATCATTTTGGCAAATACTTTAATCCTTCTTCTTAACAAAATGTATTGTAATTTTTAAAAATCTAACCCATCAGTGTGAACCCACTGTGTTCCATCTGAAAATACTCATAAGCCATTAGTAGGTCATGTTTATAAGAAGCTGTCGTCTCCTCCTTGCAAAGGAAGATCCCCATTTCTGAGTAAAGTCTAGGCATTCACAATCAACAGCTTCTTATGTAAGGAGGGAAGTCTAATAGGTTTCTTGAGGCTTTATTCTTACATATATTTCATATTTGGGCCAACTTGGGAACATTCAGAGAAGGTTTTTGAAATTTGTAAATAGCTCAAGACTAAGGAAAATGGGAACTAAACATCACAGTGGATAGATGTACTATTATAAGACCTGAATTCATATCCAATCTCAGGGACTTACTAGCTTGGCCCCAAGCAAGTCAATTAAACTGTTTTCCTCAGTTTCCCTGTCTATGAAATGGGAATAACAGTAGAGTCTACTTCTCTGGGTTGTAATGAAGATTAATCTTAAAGGGCCATTTAAGGGGTTAAAAATATATTCCCATACCAGGTTAGAAGTCTGTTATCTTTCATGTGAAGTTCTATTGTTTGAAGTTTCAGTTAGAAAATCCTAAACTCTGTAAATGATGAAGTATGGTATAATGGACTGAGCACTATATTTGAAACCAGAGGAGCAGAACTCAAAATCCATTTCTCCTAGTTATTATCTGTTTGTCTGTGGCCAAATTACTTAATATTTCTAGGTCTTTGTAACCTCTTCTATAAAAGAAAAGACTTCCAGCTCTAATCCTTGTTAGGGTCTAAATCTATGATCCTAAGATCATGAAACACTTGCAGTTCAGGCTTTGATTGTCAAAGATAATAAGAAAGTTAAGGCAGTTCCATGTCCATTTCAGGCAAAACAAAGACCCCTTTTACCAACTTGAATGATATAATTATGATTTTCTAATTACATAATAATGAAACACCGCCACAACAAACCTTGGCAAAGATATGGCAATATGTCTTCTGGTTAATCAAATATTCCAGTCAATGTACTATCACCTTTCATGTTATACATAGAATATCAGTTTTTAAAATGAAGGGAAGGAGTCTATATGCATATATATATACATGCATACATATTCTATATGTGTATGTGTATATTCTATAGAAAATGACCTTAAATGACCTTAAATTGATTTCTTTTAAAAGTGTTCCAAAACGACATCAGGTTTTTATAGATCCTTAAGATCTTTCTTATGTATATTATCTACTATTATACTGAGAATAGTAAGAATGATAAGAAATGCTATTTAATTGGTCTCTGATTAATTAAATCCACAAAACATCATTTCGGCAATATTATTCAGCCATATAAACAAGAACTTTACAATTCTGATCGTAGCTTTGTCAGCTTACAAGTGTAATAGCTAATATTTGATGAAGGAAGGATTTACGGTAGGAATTCAGAAGGGTAAGGATAATACCAAAATCAATCACACACATTTAAATTTAAGAAAAAAATCAATTGATGTTAACTATGGGAAATATAAACTGTAACAAAAGAATTAAACCTATAATCAAAGGACAAATTACCTTGACTAGTGCTTACGCCTGCTGACAAATATAATAATGTTATTATACATCACAGATTAGTGTTCAAATACTTTGATGAATCTATGAGTTCATCATTGTGGTTACAATCTCTAAAGATTTTCATCACCACCCATTCATAACTTCTCATCCTCTACTGCTCTTATCTATATCTTATCATAAATCAATTACCCAATCTGACCTTGGTCTTTCCAAAGATTTCTTGAAATTACATAGTCATCAATGGGCAAGGAACAAGCATCCATATATTGCTAGACAGAAGTCCTTATGCCAGTAAAATCATAAGTACAGTCTCTATCCCTAACCTTAACATCATATGACCATTATTAATAATGTTGTGCATTTATGCAATTCTTTACATTTTATGAAGCATTTTACAATATACTTAATAATAGTTCCATTTTAATTAATATTTATATAGTAAATTGCACTTTATAACTATAGTCTACAGATGATTTCTTATAATAACCAATGATGTCAGAATTCCATGGATATGTTCCCTAGATGTTAACAAAGTTTTCGATAAAATCCACTCATACCATTTTTCTAGTAATACCACTGAAATCACAGCCCCAGTCTCTATTTCTTTGCTGAAGAAGGTGGAGAGATACAATTTGATGATAATACTATCTGATGGATTCATAAAGATTAGAATGGCTAAAACAAAGAGTAGCTGTTAATGGCTCAATGTCAGTATTGCAGGAAATCTCCAGTATAGTAGTCCTGAGATCTCTACTTGGCCCTAACAAGTGTTGATCAACCTTTATCTTAATGACTTGAATTAAATTCTATATGGAAAAGTCATCAAGAAGATGACAAAGCTGAAGTGTGTAGCTAATATACTGGATGACAGAGTCAGGATAAAGTAGGATATTGACAAGCTATAGCATTGGGTTAGATCTAACAAGAAGAAACACAATCAGAATAAGTAAAGTCTTGAACTTGGGTACAACAAATTATCTTCACAACTATAAGATGAAGGAGGCAGGGAGACAGCAATCCACATTTTTACAATCAAATCTGCATAACAGTCACTTGTTTGGTGTTCTTTCATTGATATATTGCTTGTTGAGTTGTTGTGGAGGTGGCTTATCATGTGCCTTTTCATTCTCTTTGAAATTAGTCATTTCATAGATTCCATTCAGAGGTTTAACTCCATTTATTTATATTCAAAACATCTGCCTCTTTGTGGAGTCCATTTATTATAAAACTATTTTTCCAAGTATCTTCCTTCCTTAAATCTCCAGCTCACCTTCCACTCAACTGTCAAATTGATCTCCATAAAGCCTAGACCTGACTATGGCATGCCTCTATTCAATGAACTCTAGTGGTTCCCTATTAGCAACGAGATCAAAAATAAAATCCCCTCTTTACCTTTAAAACTGACTCCTTCCTACCTTTCCAGTCTTTTTACAACTTACCCTCCACTCCATCACTTAACTGAACATGAAACCAACCACCCTTCCATTCTTCTTACATGACATTCTATGTCCCTTTCACTGGCAGTCCTTTCCTCATCTCCACTCCGTGGTTTTCCTAGTTTTCCTTCAAGTTATAGCTGAAGTTCCACCTTCTTCAAGAATTCTTCTCAAATCTCTTTAATCTTAGTGCTTTCTTTGTGAGTCTTTCCTCCAATTTATTTTGTAAATAGTCTACTCATACATAAATTGTCTCCATCTTTAGACTGTGAAGTTCTTGAAAGAAGGGACAATTTTTTTTGTCTTTCTTCGTTTACCCAGTGTTTAGTACACTGCCTGATATATAGTAAATGCTTAATAAATTCTTGTTAAATGGTTAAAAGGGAAGGGTTTTGCATAACCGAATATGTAAAATCTTTATCAAATTGCTTGTCTTCTCAAGAAAGGACAAAAAGGTGGGAAGAAGAGAATTTGGAACTCGAAATTTTTAAAACTGAATGTTAAAATTTTTCGTTTACATGTAATTGAGAAATATAAAATAAAAATTAACATAAAATGAAAAATAAATAATTGCTTGTTAACTGATCTTAATAAAGTTAAACTACGTCTCTGGAAAATGCCATATGTTGTATTAATATCCTTGGCATTGCTATATAGGTGATGCATTTTAAATAGAAAATTATTACCCATGTGGAATTATTAATAAGTGTGTGTATATGTGTGCATACAAATATACACTGATGTGTGTATACACATATATACTAATCTATGAGTGCTGAACTAAGTCAAAGGTTTGGCAATAATCAATAAAATCACTATTAATGTCATAGTGCTTTCAAGTGGTATATTAAATAATCAAATCTATAGTGAATTGTTATTTACATTGCTGATAACTTTTGGAACATCCTTTCTGCTCCTCATCTATTAAAGTTTCTTATGTTTCTGTACATAGGAGGATGCTTCTTATAAAGTATATACACATAGTATGGACTCATATTTGGAGGAGTCACTTTGAAAAAAATCTTTTGGCAATAGATATGTTAATCTTTCTATTAAGAAAGATTTAAAGAAACTTGCATCATAGAGGAAACTGGCAAAATGTTTTTTTAGTGATTTATATACATCATTATGAAGAATCTGGCTCAGAGTTACAGATTTTATCTGTACCTTAGAGCTTTGCAGACAATTCAGAGTTTTAGCCCCTCCTTTGACATAACCATTTTGTCATTCATTGTATTAATGTTATAAAAGCTGTTTTTTTCACAGCTGATTAAACTCACATTTTTGTTTGTTGGATTTCTTTTAACTATTTATATATGTATATTATCCCTCAAAACTGATTCTTAATTGATTAATTGATTCTTGGGACTCTATAATATATTTTTAACATTTATTTTAAGGAGTTGTTGTTGTTATTCTTTAAATATTTTGACTGATTTTTTACCTCAGCCATTTGGTTTTTGCTTTAGTTGATTATTAAGGATACCAATAATTTCTGATATACTTTCAATTTCCATATCCCATTCTTCATATTTCTTTCTACTGCTTTTAACTAGACAACACTGTGCTAAAGTTCCCTTCTGCATGTACCAATGGATACTGAGGTAATCTTTAAATTTATTCATACATAAGCTGTTTCAATGTTTTTTCCATAAATTTTAAGTTTTCTCAAGTCACTTCTGCTGTGGTGATATTTGATGACTGTACTTGAGTATTCCTAAAGAGTTTTGTCTTTCAAAGGGCAGAGCCCAGATGGAGAGAAGACAAGGATTCCATTTTCTCTCCCCAAAACCCTTCAAAGACCTTTAAGTAATTCCCTAAACCAAACCTCTAGTGACAGAACAGCAAAAAAGGATGGAGTGAAACAATTTTTCCACCCAAGGCAACCTAAATGTTTGTCAGGAAAGGTCTGTTGCACCAGGGTGGAAACAGAGCACAATCTAGTGCAAGTCTCATCAGCACTGTCCAGACCCCAGTAAACCAGGGGCAAGCTTTGGAAGTGAATGAATCAGCAGCTGTAGTAGCTGCTTCCAGAGGGTCAAAAAACTGGCCAGAAGGAGATTGCAGAGGTCACTTTACAGGGATCAATGCAGGACTCTGTTATTTTACTCATATTCAGATCCAGATTGCAGTCCTGGGTGGCAGTCTCCAGGTGAGGAGAAGCTTAGCACACCAGAGATTATCTTAATGGAACAGGGGCCCTTCTCACAATTCCAGTGCAGAAAAAAAAATTACTTGTGGTCTGTACTTGTGGTCACTTACAGACCAGAGCACAGAACAAAAGAGTAGTAAACATACATCTCCTTAGATCATACCACCTTGCATAAATTGAAAATTTACGGGTCCCTAGAAGTATCTCTGAAAACAGTTGCATAAAACCCCAGAAGTCTGGGACAAGAAGCAGAGTCCCATTTTAGCAAAGAGTGAAAAGTCAAGAAATAGGTTGGTAAAATGAGCAACAACAACAAAAAATTCTGACTAAAGAATGTTGCTATGGAGACAAGGGAAGTCAAAACACACACTCAGAAGAAGACATCAAGTCAAAATTCTTATGTCCAAAACCTCCAAGAAAAATATGAATTGGTCTCAGGTCATGGAAGAGCTCAAAAAGGATTTTAAAACTCAAATAAGAGAAAAAGAGGAAGGATTGGGAAGAAAAATGAGAGTGAGGCATGAAAATTATGGGGGGGGGTAAGTTAACAGCTTGGTAAAGGAGACACAAAAAATACTGAAGAAAATAACACCTTAAAACATAGACTAGGCTAAATGGTAAAAGAAGTACAAAACTCCAACGAGGACAAGAATGTCTTGAAAAGCAGAATTGGCCAAATGGAAAAAGAAGCACAAAATTCATTGAAGAAAAGAATTCCTTAAAAAAAGAAAATAGAATTGGCCAAATGGAAAAGGAGGTACAAAAACTCAGCGGACAAAATAATTTCTTAAAAATTAGAGCTGAGGTTGGATAAAACTCAAGGATCCCAATTTCTGAGATAAGAACTCATTGTTTAACAAAAACTGCTGGGTAAACTATATAATAGTGTGGCAGAAACTGGGCATAGAGCAATGTTTGACACAAGAATAAAGTCCAAATGGGGACATGATCTAAGTATAAAGGTTGATAGTATAAACAAATTAGGGGAGCAAGGAAATTTGCTCTAACAAAGTCAGTGCAACCAAGATTAGGAGGAAAGCAGAAAACTAGAAAAGAATTTTTACAACTAGTGTCTATGATAAAGGCCTCATTTCTAAAAGATATAAAGAAATGAGCCAAATTTACAAGAATACAAATTATTCCCCACTTGATAAATGGTCAAAGGATATGAATGGGCAGTTTTCAGATAAAGAAATTAAAGCTATCTAAAGTTATATGAAAAAAAATTCTCTGATTCACTATTGATTAGAAAGATGTAAATCAAAACAACTTTGAGGTACCACACCACACCTGTCAGATTGATAAACATGACAAAACAGGAAGATGATAAATCTTGGAGAAGATGTGGGAGAGTTGGAACACTAATTCTTTGTTGGTAGAGCTGTGAGGTGATCCAACCATTCTGGAGAGCAATTTGGAACTATGCTCAAAGGGCAGGAAAAATGTGCATACCTTTTGACCCAGAAATATTGCTTCTAGGACTGTATTCCCAAGAGATCATAAAAATAGGAAAGGATCACACATGTACAAAAATATTTATAGCAGTTCTCTTTGTGGTGACCAAGAACTGGAAATAGAAGGAATGCCCATCAACTGGGGAATGGCTGAATGTGATAGAATACTATTGTGCTGAAAGAAATGAACAGGCAGATTTCAAAATAATCTGGAAAGATTTTTATGAACTGATGCTGAATGAAATGTAACAGTAACAGCCACAGTCTGCGAGGGCTATTTCTGATAGATTTAGCCCTTTACGGCAATGCAAGGACCTAAAACATTTCCAAAGGCCTTTTGATGCAAAATGGTATGCCTATCCAAAGAAAGAACTATAGAATTAGAAGGCCAAATGAAGTGGGTTTTCTCTTTTGCTCTGTTTTATTTTGTTTAGGCTTTTCTCATGGTTTCTCTCATTCATTCTAATTCTTCTATTCAATATAACTTATGTGAAAATGTGTTTAATAAGAATGCATGTGTAGAACTCATATAAAATTGCATGCTGTCTTGGGGAGGGAGTGGGAGGAAGAGGAAGAAAATTTAAAACATATGCAAGTGACTTTTGAAAACTGAAAAGAAATGAATAAAAATTAGAACTGAGCAAGTAAAGGCTAATAACTATGAAATATAAAGAAACAATAAAACAAAACCAAAAGAATGGAAAAATAGAATACAATGTGAAATATCTTATTTGAAAAACAACTGACCTGGAAAACAGATTCAGGAGAAATAATTTTTTTTTAAATTACTGAACTTTCTGAAAGCCATGACCTAAAAAAAAGCCTAGACATCAATCATATTTCAAGAAATTATCAAAAAAAACCTTCCCTGATATTGTAGAGTTATGAGGCTATATATAAATATTAATTGAAAGAATCCACCAAACATCACCTGAAAGAGATCCTAAAAATGGAAACTCCCAGGAATATTATAGTCAAATTCCAGAGTGTCCAAGTCAAGGAGAAAATAATTGCAAGCAACCAGAAGGAAACAGTTCAAGCGTCATGGAGCCACTATAAGGATAACAAAAGATTTAGCAGCTTCTACATTAAAGCACTTGTGAGCTTGGAGTATGATACTCCTGCACAGCAAAGGAGCTAGGATTACAACCAAGAATCATCTACCCAGCAAAACTGATTATAATCCTTCAGGGGTAAAAATGGATATTCAATGGGATAGAATACTTTCAATGATGAAAGGACCAGAGCTGAACAGAAAATTGACTTCCAAATACAACCTAAAAAGGTAAACAATAAAGGGAAACTATAAGGGACTCAGTGAGGTTAAACTGTTTACATTCCTACCTGGGAAGATCATACTTGTATCGTAAGAACTTTCTCATTATTAGGACAGTTAAAAGAAGCATATACGGACAAGGGACACAGGCATGAGTTGAATATGATAGGATGATATCTAAGAAAAATAAAAAGAGATGAGGAAGAGGAATGGGAGAAGTAGAATGGGGTAAATTATCTCACAAAAAAGAAGCAAGAGAAGTAATACAGTGGAGGGAAAGATGGGAGAGGCGGAAGGAAACGCTGGAATCTTACTCACATTGGAATTGGCTCAGAAAGGGAATAGCATACAAAATTAGGTGTAGGAATCTATTTTACCCTACAGGAAAGTAGAAGGTGAAGAGTATAAGAGAAAAGAGGACAGGGTGTTCATAGAAGGGAAAGTATATTGGAGGAGGTAATACTCAAAAGCAAAATACTTTTGAAGAGGGACAGTGTGAAAGGAGAGAGTGAGTAGAATAAATGAGGGAAATAGGAGAGAGGAAAATACACTTAGCAATCATAACTGTAAAATAAATTTTGAAACAAGTTTCTCACCTAATATATCAAATATATAAATAAGTCAAATTTGTAAAAATAAGAGCCATTCCCCAGTTGACAAATGATAAAAACTATGAACAGTTTTCAGATGAAGTAATCAAAACTATCTATAGTCATATGAAAAAAATGCTCTAAATCACTATTGATTAGAGAAACACAAATTAAAACAATGCTGAGGTACTACCTCACACCTGTTAGATTGGCTAATAGGACAGAAAAAGAGAATCACAAATGCTAGAACAGATATGGGGATATTGAGACACTAAAGCACCATTGCTGGAACTGTGAACTGATTCAACCATCGTGTAGAGTTATTTGGAACTATGCCAGAATATTTATAACAGCTGTTTTCTGGTGGCAAAGAATTGGAAATTGAGAAGATGCCCATCAATTGGGGAATAGTTGAGCAATTTGTGGTATATTATTATGATGGAACACTATTGTGATGTAAGAAATGATGAGCTAGATTTTCTTAGAAAAACCTAGAGCAACTTAAGTGAACTGATGCAAAGTGAAATGAGTAGAACCAGGAGAATATTGTACATAGTAACAGCAATATTATAAGATAATCAAGTGTGTTTGACTTAGCTATACTTAAGCAATACAGTGGTCAAAGACAACTCTGAAGGACGTATCATGACAAATATTGTCTATATGCAGAGAAAGAACTGATATCTCAATAAAGACCAAATCATGCTTTTTTTTTTACTTTATTTTTCTTGAGTCTTTATTTGGGCCTCTGTTTTCTCTTACAACATGACTAATATGGAAATATGTTTTACATGATTACACATTCAACCTATATCAAATTGCCTGCCTTCTCAATAAATGGGTTGGGGAAGGGGGGGTGAGAAATTAGAATTCAATTTTTAAAATGAAGTTTGACAATTATTTTTACATTTAATTGGAGGAAATAAAATTTATTTTTAGAAGTTTTAACCTTCTTCATATGGCTCTTCCTGAAGGAATAGTCACAGTATAACAATGTTGTATGGAGGACCTAACCCTTCCTGCAAATATTGTTGGAGAATTCATAAATTAATGATAACTATAATAGATACCAGAAGTGTTAATTGATTTGTTTTGATATAACTAGTCTAAATTAGTTGGATTCATTCTATCCAACTCAAAAAGAACTTTTCAACATTCCAATGTAAATGTGCCCCTCTTCTTTTTAGAGCCATTCAAGACTTTAGCATTATTTTTTTTTTTTTTGCCACCCATTTTTTTTTATCAGGTAACATTTCTGGAGTTTGTGTTTTCAGAGCCTTTGAATTTTTCAGTTTCTCTCTCATCAGATTTAAATAACTCTTTAATTCCCATGCCTGTTTTTATCTAATCCAGGCTGATGAATGTAGTTCTTATAGTGGCTCTGCACTGATCTACAGTACGTTATTGTATAGCTTAGAGCTGAGGCTATTAATGGCAAAAACACTGTTAAGTCCTTCCTAATAAAGGATAACATAGGTTGACAATTTCATTATAATGAACGCATTTATTACATGTCACTACTCCATCATAACAACTTAAAGATATGAGGAATAAACACACTCATATATTTTCTTCATTTCATGCACATTCATGGTTTCTATACTCTAGTGGTTAGCCCCATTTGCACCAAAGCAGATTGGTGTATGGATAGTTCTAATTTATTCTAATGTCTTGACTGCTTATGGTACCAGCACATGGAAGTGACACTCATTTTTCCATCCTCCGTATCAAGCTGACCATCACAATGATTCTGAGAAGAGTTACAATACAATACTATGTAGCTCTGTCTATTTCTTTATAATTATAGAAACAATTTAATCATATTTACAAGGGTACTGAACCAGTTAGTGGTATTGTGAGATTTATTATCCAACATATCAAGATTCAATTAAGAACATCACAGTTGCTCTAGATGCTGCAGAGAACTGATGGAACTTGCTGAACATCACTGGCTGACTTTGCTTTATTTTTCTGTTGAGTTCCCCTTTTTCAATCCCATTTTCCCTGACATGGGCAACAGGTTGGAATTGATGTATTATGATTAGAAATAGTAGTAATAGCAATGGCTGGGTTTTTATAACAGTAGTGAGGAAATTGAGGATCAGAAAGGTAAAGGATTTCCTGAAGTGACAAAGGAAATTAGTTACAGAGCCAAGACTAAAGTTATTTTGTAGCCTTGTATCTAAGGCTAAAGTAAGTTGCACAAAGGCAAAGAGATACAGAAATAGCAGGAGCAAATTCTAAAACAGACTCCAAAGACAAATTATATAGGAATATTCATTCAACTAAATCTTTGTGTACATGTGCTTTTTATGTTCAATGAAATGAGATGGATTGGTAGCCTGAAAAGGATTAACCTGGGTTGGTAGCCAAGTTCTTCTAATCTCCTATCAGCTCCCAAGAAAGATAACCCCCATGTTTCTCTACCTGCCAAGGACCCAGCCAGACATTAGGAGTATGTAAGATTGGAGCTATTTTTTTCAGTAAGTGCTCAGGTCACAACCTGACTGGGACCCCTCACCTCTAAACAGCTGAAAAAGAAAACCAAAAATCTGGGTACCCCTAGAGAATTGGCCTGTACTATGCTGCCTCTGTGATTCATCCCACTTGTGAAATAGTTTTGTCGACATGGCTGAGAGCCAGTTCAGGTGGTTCATTTTTTTCCCCTTGTCTTTGGCTCTGCCAAACAGCTGAGCAATGATGATAATTAATGTCAAGACTTTCTGCATCTCTGAGGCAAGGAGGGAACCCTTCAGAGAATGATTCCCTGCCAGAGTGCAAAGAAACTCAATGAGGTGAACCAAGATTTATGTGTTTGTTACCACCACCTGTGAACAGAACGGTTGAAGACAACCAAGTTTGGTGCAGCTTCAGCTTTTTTTTACGGTGAAGAAGGGTTGTTCCTGGAAAGGGTAGATGACAAAATTCTTGGCAATACATCTGTGATGACCACAGGCTAAAAGCAAAGGTATTGAAGTCCATGAACTGTCTATACAATGCTTTTATTTCCCCTGAAAAGAGCTAATTATAAATGACGTTAGAGTTTAAGGTAATTATGCTTTATACATCAGTATTTAAGGATCTGTGTTTTAATTCTTGTAGGTTTGGATGAGTGGTAGCAATTTTACCACCCATTATTAGAAAGCCTTAGGATCATAAAATTCTAGGATTTTCCAGCCTTAAGGATGGAAAGGATCTTAGAGGTCAACAAGTCTAGTACATTCCTTTCACAGACAAAGAAATTGAGCCCCCGATTGGTTTCATGACTTGCCAAATGTCACACAGAGTGGGAGTCAGCATTAGAACTCAGTGCCTGTGACTTCAGGTCCTGAGTTGTCACAACAAAAATTTCTTCACCATATGACCTCATGATCTCATGATGAGAATCTTTAAATTTAGCTGAGTCAGTCACAGGATGGCAGACATATAAGAGTACTTCTTTGAATCATTTCCTGCTTGACAGACTTGACAGAACTACTGCTTCAATGGTCTTTGAGGGCCAATGGTCACTGCCACGTCATAGTAAGGTATCAGCAAAATTATTTAGTACAGGATAAACAAGGAAAATCAAGAAAAGTAAAATATAGCCAGGTGAATAAATAAGAATACTGTAACTTCTCTATCTCCTAGTAACGTCACCCAATCCCTAATCTCTTTGAGTCTCAGTTTCCTTTTCTGTTTTACTAACTTCACACTAGTATTATAAAGACAGCGGTTGACTTTGCCCCTTAAAGTTTTTCATCAAGGTGAATTTTTGGGTATCATCATCATCAATATCATCGTTATTAAATGATTAATTTAGAGTATTGTGAGGAAATACCAATAACTTTAATATTTAAAAAAGGAATTCACCAAGAAGTTTATAATAATGAAATAAAATAAAAACACATGAATAATATGACACCTGGAAATGACAAATGAGAAAGTGTAAAAAGGGATTTTTGGACAGATGGTCTTTGTTTCCACCTGGATGAGTGATAACTTGCAGCATTAAATATATATGTATGGTTGTGGGACTTATTTTTTCACTTTTACTACTCCATTAGCTTTTTAATCCATGATGGACCTTTAAGTAGCAAAATAATTTTATCATTTGGAAGTGTATTTAATATACACTCTCTGTTCATTTTCCTTTGTATGAGGCGATGAGTTAAATTTGGAGTCATATCCTCTCAGGAGGAACTTTATACATTTAGCGTTCGTTGACCTTTAGTTCTTTGATTCCAATAATGAGGTATCATACTTAATGAGGTATCATACTTAAATGAAGTTTTTCTCTTCCCCCCATCCCAACATTGGCATTTAAAAATCATGTTCTAGTCAAGACCAAAGGAAAGTAAAAATGTAGCTTCTCCATTTCATCATCTATAATTATTTGAGAAAATTCTGGTTTCTAGTTACCTTATTTTATAAACGCTATATAGATACATTATACGTGTATTCTCCAGTAAGAAATAACAAGGTTCCTGCTTGACAGACTTGACAGAACTACTGCTTCAATGCATCATTTCAAGATGAAAAAAATATATATTTATTATTTGGTATTATGAATTCTCTAGACTATTCATTTTTGTGTCCCTCATAACTTTGAAAGTTTTTTGCTAAAAACATTTTAAAAGACAAATGGAGAATTTGCTAATACAGTGCCAGCTTTCATATACTCAGAAATAAGGAAGGCCTGTTCAGATTCGTTGCTTTAGTACTCTGATAACATCCCATTCTCCCAACCTCTTTATTTTTATTATTGGAACTCACCATTGGCCTTCTTCTTGCTTTGACAGGGTTGGGGTCATTGGGGCTTAGAAGAAGTAGAAGCTGACTTCTACATCAGAAGGTATGAACCCCCCAGTTAAATGTGCCAGATAGATGGCTCAACATTTCATGTCTTAGAAAGGTCTAACAATATAAATAGGAGAATAACATTATACAAAAGCAGTGGCTATATCAGAGTTCTGATTGGGCCTTTTTAATCCTAGTAACCTTGATTCTTAATTTTAATATATTGAATCAAAGATGAAGCCTCTAAGTAACTTAAGTGTCTATACCCTTTAAATAAAGATTCTACTTTTAGTCATATATTCTAAGGAAATTAAAGGCAAAAAACAGTCCAATATATATCAAAATATTCTTAACAGCAACTTTGTAGTAACGAAGAACTAAAAACAAAATAGTGATCCATCTGTTGGGTAACAGTTGGGGGAAATATGACGAACTACAGCATGTGACTATGGTATAATATTTTATGGTCAAGAAATGATGACTGTAGAATTCTGATAAATTTGATATGATATACATGAAATGATGCAGAGTTAAGCAGAATCACAGAAGCAATATATACAGGGACTTCAATAGTATAAATGAAATGATCACTGTAAAGGAATAGAATTCTGAGTTACTGAAAATCCAGTTAAGGTTCCCCTGAAAAAAGATATGAAACAGAATCTCCATCATGGCAAAGAGGTGGAAGGATTATCAGGGATAAAATATTGCATACATTGTGAAATATACAGTTTGATATTTTGCTTAGTGATTTATCCTTGTAACAAATGAGGACTTAATATTGGGGATGGGGTGGGAAATGACTGGGATATAAAGACTAAAACATTAATAAAATGTATTTTTGAGGGGAAAAAAAGCTCTTCCAATGTTGGCCCCCTGTGTCTAAATGGGTAACATGACCTTGGGTTTCTCTTTACTCTTCAAAATAGTTCGACTATTCTTTGAGACAGTAGCTGAGAACTCTACCAGGTATAATTATATTAACCTCCCAATGAAAGATAAAAGAAATTTAATAGCTTCCCACATATTGAGAACACAGTTCACAGAAATTTACCAACTGCTTCTTCATACAAGATAAGATCTCTTAGTGCAGTGTATATGCTGAACACCAATTAAAACATTACACACCTGAGGGCATTAATATGGAGTGTCCAGCAGTAAGGTCAAAATAACCTTAGTAAGGAAAAAGTCATACCTGCTATAAAACAGCCTCATAAAATGTTTACTTATATTCAGCTTTATAAAAATAGAGGGCAGGTAGAACAAGGCAATAATTTGACTACCTTTCTCAATCTGATTTTTTTTTTGTTTAAAGACAACCCCTGGGTATAAACAAGACTTAATTAGGAAATTGCTAATATTTACTGTTTCCATTGGGACATTATTTCTGGGTAGCCTGTTTCTAAAAAGATCCTGGAAACTAAGGACATCTGAGAATGGAAAACTCTAGCAATAAAGGGACATGATCCGCAACTAGAGAAGCCATTTAAATGTGGGCTTTTGAAAACTTCCAAATTAATATGCATTCTTAAAACAAATTATTTCTATCTATATTCACATTCCTTGTCCTAAAAGATAATAGTGCAACTTCCCAGCAGTATTTATTTATTTGTTTGTTTATGAGCCATTGATTCATTTATTTATTTGTATTAAATCCTCCACATGGATACATCAACTAACCTGAAGACTGGGAAAGGGCTAGAGACTACTTACTGCTTAAGCAATCAGTTCTTTGTTAGTGTAACCAAGAGCAGTGGGTGGGCCATTTTTTCAGGTGAGAAAAAGCAAGCTGTGAAGTGAACACCTTGGATTGCTTCTGTTTGTTTGAGGCCCTTATCCCCAGGGCTGTGTTCTTTTGGCTGAGCTTACCTGTTGATCATACTGCTTAACTGTAATTATTCCAGACAGCTTTTTGGCTCCCCGTACTGCTTCATAGGTTTCATAAATCATACAAATTATTACCGCAATAGAAAACTATAATTACCCACAAACCCTGACATGCCAAAAGGTGTATTAATTAGATAAGGTAATAAATACTTTACTGCATATAGCTATAATTATTACTTCTAAAGTGACACATACGCGTAGACCATCTTGATATTCTCCAGCAAATGATTCAGTGTAATGTTCAGTTCATAACAAAATTGTTATCTAATTTGATTAATTTGTTAATGCTTTGCATGGCTCTTCAAATCTAAGGAATGCTTCAGAAGTGTTAAGTAGGAAAGTTACTGTTATTTCCAAAGGGACAAACCATCTGATTAATTTGCAAACTGTAATTTGCAAGAGGAAAGACTATCTCATAGGGTGAGGTTGGTAAAGTTTGAATTACTTGTTTCTTATAAGGTATCTTGAAAACAAACGCAATGTTTAGATGAGAAATATCTACAAGGGCAGCAGAGTACAAAAATGCTATTTATTCCCAGTCCATGAGAGCACGAAATTCTCAATTTACTCTTTGTGAAAATGGGAAAACACTTTACATATTCATAGAAAAGAATCCTATTATTAGGTTATTCTACAAGAATAGATGGAGGTTAGACTTTTGATATGTAAAGAACTGCCAGCAGAATGAATTTTAAAAATCAGAGGATATTATTAGATTTGCTGATAAAAAGTGTTTTCAGGCCATCTAATTCAATTCCCTCATTTTACAAATAAGAAAACTGAGGTACATAGAAGGGAAGTGATGTTACTTAAGGTAACATAACACTGCCTCTCTTTTTTAATATATATGCAAAAAATGGGACAGCTAGGTGGTGCAGTGGATAGAGCACCAGTGCAGGAGTCAGGAGGACCTGAGTTCAAATCTCACCTCAGACACTTGACACTCACTGGCTGTGTGACCTTGGGCAAGTCACTTAACCCCAGTTGCCTCATCCTGGGTCATCTCCAGTCATCCTGATGAATATCTGGTGACTGGATTCAGATGGCTCTGGAGAAGAAGTGAGGTTGATGACCTGCACAACTCTCCCTCCTTCAAAATAAAGTCAAGTACAAGTCATGTCATTATTTCTCTGATGGCATGGTTTTCTTCGGCAATGAAGGATGAACACACACACACACACACACACACACAAACACACACACCTATGCAAAAAATAGAGTTCATATTATCCATAATGCAACATTGTAAATTGTTACTAAAACAGTTACTATTTAATATCTCTTGTATTCTATAACATACACAATGGATGAATTGCTTTGGGATTAATATTCCAAGATGACTCTCCAATAAAAATATGCTTTGGAGAAACAACAGCTTGACAACCAAAATAACCAGTTAACTAATATTAGTTTAATACTGGACTGAGTTTATGAAACAGCTAGAATTCAAGGAGGAAGCTAAAAGGTCTTTGATGAGCAATGTCTACAGGAACCCAACCAACAATATGTAAACAAAAAGGCTTCAAAAAATTGGCAGTTATATTTATACAAATGGAGGCAGTTATGGTAGCAATACAAAACCAGGTCACAGTTATGAGAAATCATCAGTTTTTCTTTAAGAATCCTAGACTTACTGATTGATTCACATTTTACAAGACACTACTCAACATATGTCACTTCAGGTTGAAAAAGAACGTATTTCCTTAAAAGATCTAGAAAGCCATAATCAGCTGACTAGAATTATACACCAAAAGACCACTGTCCTTCATAAACTAACAGATGGCAACTTCCAGACCTACAAATAAAAATCCCAAAATAGCCTGAAAAAATTCAACAAGTACACTTTACTTGAATTATAGCTTTATCACAGACAAAGCTACTGACCATAACAATCTATGTATAACACACACTCATAAAAGAAAAATATTTTAATAAATGTCACTGCATCAAATCCCCAACTATGTTATCTTAAAAAGCTCTTAAAATATAAAGACCTAAGTGAAGAAATCGAAAATACATAGGAACAGGATAAAGTATATATCATTCCTATTTTTTTAAGTCTCCATCAGGGATTGTCCAAAAAATACTTTCTGTGAACCTGTAGAAGTTGAGTTTATATTCCAATCTTTTTTAATTATTTGCAACAGAGAAATATAAAATAACAACAGCAAGATAATGAAGTCTTCCAAGATAATTTCTATTTGAACACCATTGAATATATAAGATGAGAACAAAAATTAAATAATAACATCAGCTGGTTTAGTGATGGTTGTCATTGTGAGTGACAGCACAGAGAAGCAGAAAGAGAAGAGACCTTGGAATTTGAAAGTTGCATCAGGTTTAACTTGTCATTGACACATACTGGTTATGTGATATTGGGCAAGTCATATAATCTTTCAATGTCCAAGACAATTCTTTGAAACTTCAAGTTGTCGTGGTTGGTAGAATGTCTTCCTTATTGGGAGTTCCCTCTATCAATAAAGTCACAAGCTTGTCAAAAAAAGTAAGAATAGTAGGTGTTTTATGACACGTTAGAATTGCTACAGTATTTTCCTTGCAAGTACAGATAAGTAAGCATAATATACCATATAAGATGCATGTAATATAGATATAATATGTATACACCTATAATAAGTAACACAAGTGAAAACAACAATAAAGGAAGCAAGCATTCACTAAGCACCTACAATGTATGGAGCAATGGTAAGCACTTTACATCTTTATCTCATGTGATCCTCACAATCCAACCAGGAGTGTGTTTAGAAAATCTATATTAAATATCTCCCTCCTCCCAATCACCTTCCGAGCAGGCCCCTATAGTAATTTTGTTTGTTTGTTTTTCCTTTCTGCATTAGTAAAGTCTTTGAATTCTTTACAAGCCCCTAAACCCTGTGTGTTCTAATTGCATATTAATCAGATGTAGCAATATCACAAAGATAGAGTAATTCGACTGAATTATTTTGCCAAAGAAGAAATGGTTGGGCAGGTGTGTTGTTTCCTTAACCAAGGGTGGGGTAGAGGGTAAGGGTGAGGGTGAGAGTGAAATCAAGAATGGGAGGGGTGCATGTTAATCCTCTCAGAAGATGTGCAGCAATGGATTCTACTGGATTTCTTTTTCATGTGGCACTCCCTAATGAATTTCTCAATAATGGTAAAAATGAGAACAGCTGAGTCAATTCTCATTAGATTTTTGAATGGTTCACACAGTCTAAATTCTCAACAAGAAATCATGGGACTGCTTAGGTAATCACATGCTAGATCTGTTTTTGAATGATCCATTTAAAAAGCTCATTTGAAAAGAACTGTACCTAATGAAAACCATCCATGCTTCAACTTCTGGGAATAGCTTTGACTCACAGCAACTACGATGCATTCCTGAAAAAAAATAATATTTTAATAAATATATCACAAGTGAATATAAGCTGATATCTGAAGTGCATTGGTCTTGGTGTCAGAAGGCTTGTGCGTCAGAAGAAATGATAGTCCTATCATATTGGAAAAAAAGAAATGTGGTTTTCATGGCAGAAGACTGGACCTGATGTTGGAAGGCTTGGATTCAAATCAGTTGTTTCTTCTTCTTGTAAGTCTTTTGACCTTGATCAGATGAAGAAGCCTCTCTCTCCTCAGCCACCTCTTCTGTAAAATAAAGGACTTAGATATGATGACCTAAGTCAAATCTCACCTCAGAGGATTCCTATCAACGTGATTCTGGTTAAGTCCTTTAACCTACATTTGCTTTAGTTTCTTCATCTGTAAAATTAGAATAATGATGGAACCTACCTCCCAAAGCTAATGCAAGGATAAATTGAGATATTTGTAAAGAACTTTGCAATCCTTAAAGTGCTGTTTAGGTGCTGTTCTTTAATTATCACTCTAAATTTTAAAAGTATCTTATACCATAAAGTGTATGTGGACCTTCCAAAGGAGCCATTTCTACATCCTCTAACCCACTGTTGTTTTTATCATAGATCCTCTTCTTAGAAATCATAGTAAGCTTGTCAGGGAGGCATTATATATGAAGGTCATAGTGATGCACTGGAAAGACTTGATTCTGGCATCAGAGAACCTTGGTTCAAATCCTGACAGTTGCCAAACCAACAACTCTTGGAAACTCAGCTTCTTCTTCTACTAACTGAGGGTGTTGGATTGGAGGATCTTTATGATTCCTTCCATCTCTAAATCTGTGATTCCTCTTAAAAAGGATCCAGAATTTTAGATTCAAACTCAAAATCATGCACTCTGTTCCTGTGCATTTAAATAGCAATTATGTACAAATAAAGCATTTTGAAAAAAAAGGGGGGGGGGATGTGGCAGATGGGAGCTGGGCTAATATTGACAAGATTAGAATAGTGCTGCTTATTTTCCCAGGAATGAGTTGGGATCAGCTACCTTCAAATCACACTTTGTCCAGTGACTCTAGCTTCTGGATTAATTCTTTTGAAATTTGCATTTTCTTCATCTCACAACATTCTCATCAGCAAACCTTCTCATCCTTCTTTTCCAAATACAGTACTCTCCTCTCTCTCTCTCTCTCTCTCTCTCTCTCTCTCTCTCTCTCTCTCTCTCTCTCTCTGTCTCACTCTCGCTCTCTCTCACTGTATGCAATTAATCCACTTGAGCATTTCACCTTAGTTGGGGTGGGGAGAAGAGCAGTGTCTAGATTCTCCAATATTTTATTTTCTCACCTGTTATATTGGGGTACTTAAGGTCTCTCATTCACTTTTGTATGCCAAGAGATAACCTAATATGCTTCAATGCACTAAATCTGAGTCCAGAGGCTTAGAAAATTGGACTGGACTCCCAAAGCAATTTCCTCTTTTGAAGAATGAAGCAGTTTCATGAGATGGCAACATGTATGGTCAAATGACCTGGAGTCAAAGAACTGTGATTCAAATCATCATCATCATCACAGTATTTGTATAATGTTTTCCAAAGAGCTTTATAAATATTATTTCACAACAACTATTGGTGGTAGGTGCTATTGTCATCACCATGTTGATTGAGGAAACGAAGGCAATCAGAGGTCAAATGACCTTACACAGCTAGTGTGTGTAAGGCTGGATTTGCACTCAGGACTTCCCAACTCTAATGGCAGTACTCTTTCCAGTGTAACTCTAATCTCACCTCTTACCTTTGGCAACTAACAACTCCCCTAGGTTTCAGTCTCTTCTTATGCAAAATGAGGAGGCTGCACTAACTGGACTCTGACTTTACTTCCAGCTCTAAATCTATGTGATGAGATGTGACTTACCACTAGAATCTTCGATCTTCTTGATCCCCAAATTCAATTAGTTAAAACCATTAATACTTATGGAGGTTGTGGAATGGAGTATTTATTTCCAGACAAATTAACTCAAGCCCAAAGAAACTTACTTAATAGATATTTGTATGCTTGTTTATCTCCCAGTTAGGGCCTAACAGTGAAACAGAGCTTATGATCACAGTTATCTGGGAGCCTTATTTTCTTCATATACATCAAACAAAAGAACATTGGGATTACTTGAAGTCTCATTTTGGTGACTGATGATGTGAAAGTGATTCATTATGCTCATATAATGTTAATTGCCCATGATTATCTATTTCATAATATGATAACTGGTGGTGGCTGAAATGATTCATAATGTGTGATTGTTAAATATATTTGAAAATGTTTTTGTTTTAGCTTTCCATTTTTTTTTAAGAAGGAAAGGTTAAGAGAGCATGAAAATGGCAAAAAGTAAAAAAGAAACCTAAGTTGTCATTCAGTTTTATGTGAATTGAAAGGTTTATAGGGAAGAGCTGTTGGATGCAATTTCAATGAGCAAGGATTTGGTGGAGAGATTAGATCAGTTACAAATTGCTAAATCTGATGACTTAGATAAAAATTTAACCAGAGGCTTTAAAAGAGGTGGAACACATTTTTTTTTTGAGAAGCAATTGCCTCTGTAGAGTGTACACAGTATACATTTTTCAAAGCAAACTAAATTTGGAGTGATTATGTAATTGGATCCCCAATTAGAATGTAACTGCTATATTTCCAGCCAACAGGAGGAAATGGTATTTATTATAGAGCATGTTCTTCCCCCCACCTCTATGTGGATATTTATTTCACAGTTCAGCTCTGAAATATTAGCAAAAGTTAAAAGGATAACATTTGTTTCTAAGGCTGATTGTTAAGAAAGCAGATTTTTTTTTTACCCACATAGGAAAATTTGCAGTGGCTATTTGTTGAACAGTACAGACATATTTCATAGTCTCTCTTCCCTTTTCCCTGTAACCATACAGTATTATCATTCATAGTGTTAACAAGAGAGTTAGCATTGAAATGCTGTGCTGAATCATTAATATTCATAAAATCTCCTATGGTTTCATTATTTCCTTATTTTGTTTTTCTTTAACTGTCTGCCTAGTCTTGGGAAAAATCTTTCCTCACCCAACATCATCAGGTGAAAATAGCTAACATCAGTTTCCTCGGGCCCTACTTAACACCTCCAGCTATTCAGGAAGAACCCCACCCCCCAACATTTTCACCCTGGAACTCTGGGAATGGTCATTTCTCTTTGGATTTCATTCTTTCCTGTACCTCCTGACCAACAGGAGCTAAAGGCAGAAGGGTGAAATCACATCGAGGAGCATTCCCTGGGGGGTGAATGGCCACTGTTGCAGATCCACTTACTTTAATTTCATCCAGATTGGCCAATTTGTCAGCAACTTTAAGGGATGACTTTCATCTTCCTGAAATTGTGCAAAACTTGACGCCGTGTTCTTAAGCTTCTGCATTAACGATCGTCATATATTCACTGGCATGAAGAAAAGCCATTAACCTTTGCTTGTGGAAAGCATTTACAAAAGCACGTTGGCCATAAGGGAAGCTTTGAAACATGCCATTAAAATAGCTGAAGGGTCAAATGTGCCTGTCTTTTATTAAAATGGACTAACTGGAGGGGATCAGAAAACTTCAAGTGGGTTTGGAATTGGAACAAATAACTTGAAATATTTCCCTAAGGATATTCTCATCTTATTCCTATGTTCATGTTTTCCTTAGGCCAGTAATTGCCTAGAATGAGCCTGTTTCCAATTTTATGACGTGTACACCTGTGTATTACCTAACTCATAGCTGGTATTTTACAATACATTTCTAAATATGTCTAGTGGAATCCAGAATGCCTAAGTGATAACCAAGTAATCTGTTCATTTGTATGGGTCACCATCCATGCATGGGCACTCATGAATACTAAAGACACAATAATAGCATTCCCAATGTTTTATTTACTTTCTCTTAAACAGGGTCCACCAGAAAACTGAATCACAGAAAGTTGGGCTAATTCATTCATTTAGTTTGGATCCATTCTATCGTCTACAACTTGACTATTATAATACAGAATGATTTAGAATATTCTAATAGGAAGGAAAATTAAAAAGATATGTAGGCTTTGGAATTAGAAGACTTAGGTTGGAGACCTAACTGTGACATTAACCGACCCTCTCTGAGCCTCATTGAACTGATCTATAAAATAAACAATAATACTCCTACCCTGTCCATCTTTTAAAATTGTTGTAAGTGAAACAATTAAAAAACTTTAAACTACCTTGTAGGTCATAGGAGCCATAGCTAGGGGAACTTTAAAAGTCATTTAGTCAAACACTTTCATATGTTTTTCTTTCAGAGGGAATTTTTGTTTTTATCTCAAAATGAGTTACTCAAGTTTGAAGTGGTCCCCTCTCTGCTACTTCTAATAGAAAAAAAATTTAGATATCAAAGGCTTGTTCAGTCTCCTTCCAGGAAGCACTTCCTACTCACAGCATATCCCCCAGTTTGTGAGTGTGATTCTGAAAAGACAGTGCAAATAGGCAAGGGCCAATCCTGACCGACCCTCATAGGGTTAACCCCTCATTTTAATGATGGTGAATCTGGGAGCCAGTGATGTTCAATGACTTGCAAAAAGTTTCAGAGAAGCAAAACCAAGATCTATGAACTAAGATGGCATAGGATAGGATCATCATGGTTTTATAACTGGAATGGACCCTAGAGGCCACTTAGTTGAATTTCTTCATTTTACAGATGAGAAACTGTGAATGAAAGAGATTTGTAACTTGCTCAGTCACAAAACTATCAGATTTAAATAATATTTAAATCAAAGTTTTAGCCTTCAAACCCATGTTCTTTCCTCCCAACATTCATTCTGCTGCTTGCATGGAGGAAAGTAGTTTTGAATTCCAGGCCCATTTTTTTTAACTTTTTTCCTTTTTTTTTGTTTTTAGATCATTTAAGACTAATCAGTTTTCTATTTTGCTGCTGAAGAAACAGTGACCAGGAGAGATTATGTGTGTCTCCCAAGTTCATACCTAGAATAAGTGTCTAAATGCCTGAGGCAAAATTTAAACTCAGTTTTTTTGTACTTATATAATGTTCACTGTACTACTTATCTGCTAAATTTTTCTCAAAATTGAGGCCTTTGTCACAGAGACTCGCTGTAAAATTTCCTCCACTTTCTTGCTTTCCTTCTAGTTTTGACTGCATTAGTTTTGTATGTGCAAAACCTTTTGAACATCTTGTATTCAAAATTATCCATTACATATCCCATGATCTTCCCTATCCCTTGTTTGGTCTTAAATTCTTCCCTTATTCATAGATCTCATAGTTTTCCTTTCCTTTCCTCTCCCCACACCTTAAACATACTGCACTCTGAAGTTCATACATTGTAGGACACTTGCCTAAAGGCTGGCTTCTGGACCCTCCTGGCTTAAGATTGATTATCAATAGTTAACTGTTGCTGTTTCTCTCCCAGGCTGATATCGGTTTTTTTCTTTTTTTCCTAAGGCTCACTAAAGGGGTCATCCCCTGACTACTTCTTAAATAGGCCTATTTACTGAATGAGTGTTACCTCACCCTAAGTGAGTTCCTGAATAGCTCTTGACCTAAAGGGGCCAGTGCATCCTGGGTAATCCATCTCCAGTCATCCTGATGAATATCTGGTGACTGGATTCAGATGGATCTGGAGGAGAAGTGAGGCTGCTGACCTGCACAGCCCTCCCTCACTCAAAACAAAGTCAAGTGCAAGTCATGTCAACATTTCTCCGATGGCATGGTCTTCTTTGGCAATGAAGGAAGAACACAACAATATCTGCTAAATAATGGGGGGATATTTGCATTGTCTTTGAAGTTTTGCAAAGTGCTTTACATTTTTTTCATCTTCACACCCACCGTGTGAAATCCCCATCCCTCTTCCTGTCTGCTCAAGATTAACAGGGATGAAATAGTACATGGGACCTGAAATAAACTGATCAGTCAGGGGTAGGGGACCTGTGGTCTCTAGGTCACATGTGGCCCTCTAGATCAGACCTGTACAACATACAGCCCACAGGCCACTTACAGTCCAACAAAGGATTTTGGGTGACTTGTAAAAAATGTAGGGTTGGCACCACACTGTCTCCTGTTTGTCATGTCATCCATGGCATCCAGCCATCATCAGTGTTTCTCTACTTTACCCTATCTGAGGCCCAAAGAAGTTTTTAAGTTATGCAGGTCTGCTCCAGGACCTTAAATGTGGCCTTTTGATTGAATCCAAACTTCACAGAACAAATCTTCTTAATTAAAGGATTTTTTCTGTAAAACTTGAACTCAGTCAAAAGGCCACACTCAAGGACCTAGAAGGCCACAAGTGACCTCAAGGACGCAAGTTCCTCACCTGGCTGTAAATTGTCATTTCCTCAAGTACCTTCTACCATCTTTTACCATCTATTGTATAGAGATTTTTTTCCTAGTCTCTAAGTACTGTGAGATGAATGACTGTATCGTATCTGAACTTTGTATCTCTTCCAAGGCTAGCCCAATGCTCTATATATTTAATTTCTATTTATTGAATGGATGAATGAAAATAGAAGTAAGGAACTGATTGTTGATTTAGAGCTAGAATGGACTTCAGAAGCTCTCTAGTGTAATGTTCAATGTTCATTCATTTCAATCATACCCAACTCTTTGTGATCCCAATTGAGGTTTTCTTCTCAAAGAAAAATCCTTGAGGAGAGTGGTTTGTCATTTCCTTCTTCAGCTCATTTTACAGATTAGGAAACTGAAGCAAGTGGGGAGGTGAAGTGACTTCCCAGGGTCCCACAGCTAGTGAGTGTCTGAGGCCAGCTTTGAACTCAGGTCTTTCTGACTCTAGGCATATTGTTCAAAAACATTCTAAAACATAGGTGGCAGATGATGTAGAGTCTTGACCTCAAAAGTCAAAGGCTCTTACTTCCAGTCTTAGCCCTAAAAAGTCATTTGAAGGCCCAATCTTTCTGTTTCCATTTTCCTCACCTGTAAAATAATGGGATTGGACACTATGACCCCCGAGGTCCCTTCCAGTTCTCACTCTAAAATACAAATTTTAACTTCTCACCGAGAAGCTAGAAACTTCTGGAAGACCTTAGGAAATCCCATCTCAGTTCATTAGTTTGGCAGGCGTACCATTCTAATACATACTAAGCTTTGGATAGATTGCGCCACTCCACACACTGGAATCTAATTGTCCAAATCCATACATTTTAAAGTTGTTTTTGGCCTCTTTCATAATATAGTATGGTCCATTCAAAGACAAAAATTTGACACGTTTAAAGTAATATTCATTCTTTCCTCAAAATCTAATTTTCTTCTGAACTTAGTTATTATTATAGGAAGAAAGCAAGCATTTATTAGGTATCTACTGTTTGCCAGGCATTGTGCTAAATACTTTACAAATATTGTTTCCTTTGGTCTTCACAAAGGGAGAGGTAAGTACCGTTATTAGCATCCTCACGCTGTGTTGCTCTTCAGACATTTCAGTCATATCTGACTTTTCATGACTCCATTTGAAGTTTTCTTGGAAAACACACTGGAGTGGTTTGCCATTTTCATCTCCAGGTCACTTGACAGATAAGGAAATAGAGACAAAAAAATAAATGACTTGCCCAGGGTCACAGGTCAGATTTGAACTCATGAAGATGAATCTTTTTGACACTTTGTCCACTGTGACATTTAATTGCCCTGTCTCAACTTTAGAGCTAAGACAGCTGAAGTAGAAGTTAATTGGCTTGCCCAATATTATAAGACTAGTAATATGCTGAGGCTGGATTTGAACTTAGGTCTTCCTTACTCTAGATCCAGCATTCTTATCTTTTTTGTCACCTATAGAAGATACCACCATTCTTCCAGTCACTCTGGTTTATAACTAATTCTCACTTATGCCGTATATCCAAAGAGTTGTACAATCTTCTTGTTTAGATTATATCTCTTATATAGTCATTACTTTCTATTCACAAGCCACTATGCTAATTCAAGTCCTCATCACCTTTTGTCTGGATTATCATAATAAACTTCTGATTGATTTCTTGAATTTGGGTCTTCTCTACATAGCTGCCAAAGTGATTTTCCAAATGTCTAGGTCTCACCATGCCACGTCTTACTTAAAAAATTCCAATGGCTCTTTATTACCTCCAAGATCAAATATGTCAATTTTTGGTATTTAAATCTCCTTACAAACTGGCTTTTAAAAAACTCTTCCAAGCTTCTTATTTTTTATTCCTTTTCATATTTTATAACCTGGCCATACCGCCATTTTTTACTGTTCTTTGCATATGTGTATTACCAAGGCAATATTCACAGTATCAACAACAACTATGAGTATTCCAGTGTAGTTTTGAATTGCAAAATATAACAGACTCTCCATATAGAAGTCCGAAGAAAAACCATTTATCCAGACAACAGAAAGCTGAGTCCAAAATCAAAAAACCAAATCCATCATAGCACATTATTACTGCAGGGGATACCTCCATTCCCAAGGTTTCTCCCTCCTCCTCCCTCCTGGGGCCTTCCCACAAACAAGCACTCACAATCCTAGCTGTCTACTTGCCTGCATCCTCTCTTTTCCTCCACTCTAAATGCTCTCAGTGACTTCCAGTTCTGTTCCACCCTTGCTGTTCCACCTGTTCAGCAAACTCCTCCCACCACATGTGGCTTAGGCTTCATATGATATAAGCAGGTCACATGGGAAAGATAATAAAATTAAGCAAAAATGCATTAACAATACAACATGGCACTCCATTTCTGTCATAGTCATCCTATTCCAATTATCCTGAACCTTATTGTGGCCATTGTTCAAATCCCATTCTCTTTATGCCATTGGCTAGTCCTTTATTTGCATTCCCTTTGACCCAACCCATCTAAATACCCAGCTCTAAAGTTACCTAACTTTTCTCATGTGTTCTTGTAAGGGCAATCAAATTAGGATCTTTTGCTGTTTTTGTTTTACTAAAAGTGCCTCTGATTGAATAATGTGATTGGGGAGCATCTTTCCCACCCATTGATGCTCCTGCCCATTGTGGGCACTGTGATGTCCAATTCCTCTCATCTTTGATTCTTTCCTAAATCATCACTCCTTCATTTGTAATTTTTTCCTCTCTTCTCCATTTTGACCCTTGATAGATGAGTTCAACTCTCTACTCTCCTCCTTTCTCTAGTCCCTTACCCTTATATTCTTATTTTCAAAGATCTTGCTCTGAGAAACCATAGTATTAGATTATTACTGCTATTTATTGCCTTTGTTACTCATAGACTTCCTTTAAAAAAAGCTTTAAAAATATTAAAATTGTGCTAATCGATCTACCACAAATCTCTGTCATAAAATCTCAACTCGTTTCTCAATGCAGCAAGCAAGCCTTTTAAATCATCCTAATTATTTCACTACCCCATTCACTATAGTGTCTCTTTCAAACTTTTTTATCCCTCCTCAAACTTCCCATAACTCTATTTCTTGCCCCTCTCTCTCTCCCTGTCTTTCTATTTCTCTCTTTCTTTTTCTCTCATCTCACATTTCACTGAAAAAAGAGGCTTTCACAAAGAGATACCTTTTATCCCTTGTTACTCATCTCTCATCACTTAAATGCTTTTTATACCTATATCCCCCTTCACCCCTATTTCACGGGTCAAGGTAGTCTTTCTTACCAAGACAAACTTTTAATATGTACAATTGATCCCTATCAACTCTATAATTTCCAAGCATCCTTTTCAATCCATTCTACTCTCATTAATCTTTAATTAATCCATTTCTACTAGCTGCTTCTCTATTGCCAGGAGTGTTGTAAGTTTCAAATGACATGATGGATATAAAGAATTTTGCAAACATTAAAACCTATATAAATGTCAATGACTATTATTATTGTTTGGTGTTATTAGTCTATAGTCACCAGGACTCCAATCTGGTGATAACTGCATTTCCCAAACCTTCTCTTCCATTCTTGCTGAGCTTAAACCTTGTCTGGGGAGTAATACATGGGTGTGTTGGTGGAACAAAGGAGCTCTCCGGATAAATAAAAATGCACATATACACATTTTTAAGTTTAACATGCATTATTAACATTTTCCCCATCTACTTTCTTAAGTATAGACAATCAACAAAACAATAAATCAAGTCCTGCTTTCTGAGTTAAAAATGTTCATAATTTAACAATATACTCTCTCAAGCATGTTAGAGCTGGCTCCAGCCCAGCCCTGCCTGTTGCCTACAAACATGAACATTTTTCTCCCATTATCAAAAAAAACTCTTACTTAGGGACAACTTCAAAGGTCAGTGGGAAAGCAATCTCACCTGGGTGAGAGAGGAATGTGGTCTGGATCCAGTTCAAGCTCCAGGATGGTGGAAGCCACTATTACCAAGGCAGCTGTTTCTAGAGCTCTTGACCTACGGACAATGGAGGAATCGGGTGGTTTATCTGGGTCCCAGTCTTGGGTGGCAGTTCTGGAGGAAGGAGGAGTTCTGGCATGGCAGCTGTGGAGAGGGAGCCCTACTAGCAAATCCAGGGCAAAAAAAGAGTGCTTGTGGTTGCTCACAGACAAGAGCGCAGTCCAGGAGAGGAATAAACACCTCTCCTTTGATCATACCACTTTGGAGGAGTTGATAATTTCCAGATCCCTGGAGATATTTCTGAAAGCAGCTACACAAAGCCCCAGAAACTTGGGGCAGTACACCCTTCACTTAAGAAAGAGCTCAGAAGTCAAATAATTAGCTGGGGAAATAACCAAAAGGGTGAAAAATGAAACTATAGAGGTTACTTTCTTGGTGAAAAGATATTTTTTTATGAGGAGGAAGATCAAAGGATAAAACCAGAGAAATATCAAAGTATACGACTGGAGGAAGACAGCAAGATCAAAGCTCCTACATCCAAAGCCTCCAAGAAAAATATGAAATGGTCTCAGGTCCTGAAAGAGCTCAAAAAGGATTTTGAAAATCAAGTAAATGAAGTAGAGGAAAAATTGGGAAGAGAAATAAGAGCAATGCAAGAAAATCATGGCGATCAAGTCAACAGCTTGCTAAAGGAGATCCAAAAAGTTCTGAAGAAAATAATAACTTCAAAAATAAACTAACCCAAATGGCAAAAGAAGTCCAAAAAGCCAAATGAGTAGAATACCTTTAAAAAAGCAGAATTAGCCAAATGGAAAAGGAGGTCCAGAAGTTCCCTGAAGAAAATAATTCCTTCAAAATTAGAATAGAGCAAATTGAAGCAAACAAATTTATGAAAATTCAAGAAATTATAAAACAAAACAAAAAGAAAAAAATAGAGGAAAATAGGAAATATCTCTTTTGAAAAACAACTGACCTGAAAAATAGATCCAAGAGAGATAATTTTAAAACTATTAGTCTACCTGAAAACCATGATAAAAAAAGTGCCTAGACATCATCTTTCAAGAATTTATCAAGGAAAACTGCCCTGATATTCTAGAACCAAATGAAATAGATATTGTAAGAATCTACTGATCATCTCCTGGAAAAGATCCCAAAAGGAAAACTCCTAGAAATATTGTAGCCAATTCCAGAGGTCCCAGGTGAAAGAGAAAATATTACAAACAGGCAGAAAAAAACAGTTCAAGTAATGTGGAAAAACAATCAGGATAACACAAGATTTAGCAGTTTCTTCACTAAGGGATTGAAGGGCTTGGAATATGATATTCTGCAGGTCATAGGAGCTAGGATTAAAACCAAGAATCACCTATTCAGCAAAATTGAGTATAGTACTTCAGGAAAAAAAATGGAATTTCAATGGAATAGAGAACTTCTAAGCATTCTTGCTGAAAAAGACCATAATTGAAAAGAAAATACAAGAATCAAGAGAAACATGAAAGAGAAGCCATAAGGGACTCATTAAGGTTGAACTGTTTATATTCCTACATGAAAAGATAATATTTGTAACTCATGAGACCTTTCTCAATATTAGGATAGTTAGAGGGAATATATGTGTGTGTATATGTATGTATGTATGTATGTATGTATATATTATATATATGTAGACACATGTGTGTATATATGTGTGTGTGTATGTGTGTGTGTGTGTGTGTATACACAGCAGATACAGAGTGAACTGAATATGAAGAGAGAATACCTAAAAAAAAACTAAGTGTTGACAGGAATGTATTGGGAGAAAGAGAAAGTGAGAGGCAAGAAGTAGTAAAGCATCTCACATAGAAGAGGCAAGAAAGAACATTTAAAATGTAGGGTAAGGAGGAAGGTGAAAGGGAATAAGTGAGTTTTACTCTCTTTTGATTTGGTTTAACACACATTCAATTGGGTTTGGAAATCTATCTTACCCTATAGGAAGGCAGGTGGAAGGGGGATCAGAATGGGAGGATAATAGAAGAGACAGCAGTTTGGGGAATGGGTAATCAGAAGCAAACATGTTGTGGGGGAACAGGTCAAGGGAGAGAATGGAATAAATGGAGGTCAGGATAGGATAGAGGGAAATGTGGTTAGTCTTTCACAACATGACTGTTATGGAAGTGTTTTGCTTGACTACATATGTATGACCTATATTGAATAGCTTGCTTTCTCAATGAGGGTGGGTGGGAAGGGAGGAAGGGAGAGAATGTGGAACTCAAAGTTTTAAAAATGGATGTTAAAAATTATTTTTGCATGCAACTAGGAAATAAGCTGTACGGGCAATGGAGTATAGAGATCTATCTTGCCCTATAGGAAAATAGAGGGGAGGGAGAAGGGTGAATTTTCAGAGAGGTGATAGAAGGGAGGGCATATTGGGGAAAGGGGTGGATGGAGCACATTCTGTTCTGGGGTGGGAGAAGGGAGAGATGGGGAGAACATTTCAAATTCAAATTCTTGAATGTTGAAAATTGAAAATAAATTATATATAATATATTATATTATAACATAATATAATAATTATATAATATATATAATAAATTATATATGTGTGTGTGTATTTTTTTTTTAAAAAAACCTTATTCATTCTATTCAATTCCACTATCATCCCATATCTCTCCTTCCTTTTGAAGCTAAAGGCCTTGGATAATTACATCTACAATAGATTCTTCTACTTCCTTTCCTCTCACTCTTTTCTTAACTCTTTGCAGTCTTGTTTGCAGTCTCATCATTCAACCAAAATTACTAATGATGACTTAATTACCAAATCTAATGACCTTTCCTTACTCTTCATCTGTCTGGACTTCTCTGTAGCCTTTCACACTATTGATTACTTCATTTTATAACAATAATCTCTTCTTTGGGTTTTTAGGACACTACTTAATCCTGATTCTCCTTTTGCCTCTCTGATCACTCCTCTTCCATCTTCCTTGTTGGATCTTTATCCACATATTCTTACTGACAATCAGTGTCCCCCAAGACTCTGCCTTATACCCTCTTCTCTTCTCTATATGATTTCAGGTCATTAGAGATCTTTAATTGGATGTCTTCCGTGTCTTAAATTCAATATCTTTAAAACTAAACTCATCATTTTTATCCCCAAACCCTCCCTTCTTCCAAACATCTTCATCACTGTCAAGGTTATCACCATTCTCTTAATCACTCAGCCTCACCTCTTATGTTTCATCCTGAAGTCCTCATTCTCTCTTGTCCTCCTTATTCAATCAAGTTGTCAAGTTCTGTCATCTCTGCCTTCTCAATATTGGGGAAGCTGTGTATGGAGTGTATGGAGCACTAGCCTGGATTCAGACATTAATAAATTAATTAATCTGACCACATACACTATATAACCCAGGACAAGTCATTAACCTCTGTTTGCCTTAGTTTCTTTACATATAAAATAAGGATAGTTATGAAGCTCCAATGATATAATATGTGTAAAGTGCTAAACTCAGTGCCTGACACATAGTAAGCTCTATATAAATGTTAGATGTCATCAGAAACAACAGCAGCAGCAGCAGCAGCAGCAACACCTCTTGCATATTCTCTGCTCTCTTCTCTAACACTGCCACCAACATGGTTCAAGCCCTATCTATCACCTTATGCCTGGGCTATTGGTTGATTTCCCTGACTCAACTCTCTCCCATTCTAATTCATCATCCAACTATCAAATAGATCTTCATAAGGTGCATGTAGTACCATGTTACCTTTCTATTTGATAAACTCCAGTGATTTCCTATTGCCTCCTGGATCAAATATAAAACCTTTCCTTTGGTTTTTAAAGCCCTCAATAATCCAGCACCTTCCTACATTCCCTGTCTTGTTATACCTTACTCCCCTCCACATACTCTAAGATTCAGTGACATATCTCCTTGTTCCTTGAACAAGAAACTCCATCTCCTAATTCTGAGTCTTTTCCCTGGCTTTTTCCCATGTCTGGAACTTTCTTGCTCCTCAATCTCTGCCTCCTGGCTTCCTCGGCTTCCTTCAGGTCATAGCTAAAGTCTCGCCTTCTTCATAAGAAACAAGTCTTTCCCAGTCCTCCTTTAATCATAGTGCCTTCCTTTTTAGACTACTCCCAATTTGTACTCTACATAAGATCACCTGATTTGTACATAGCTGTTTGTATTTTGTCTTTCCCATTAGATTCTGAACTCCTTAAAAGGAGAGATTATTTTTTTTTGCCTTTTGTATCTCTAACACTTAACACTGTGCTCGGTATATGATAATCTCTTAATAAATGTTTTGTTGGTTTACTAATTGATTGATTGGTACCTAGTTTGACTAAGGAACTAGGAGAGTGACAACTTCTATTTCTCTTGTGTCTGTCAAAATAAATGATGAATTCCTTACTTAATTTGTTGAGGGCAGATTTTTTTTTGGCTTTTACAACTTTTAAAGCATGACTGACCATGACTCCCATTGCGTTCAAAGGAAGCTACACATTTACAATAATTCTTCCAGGGCTGAGGAAATAGGAAAGAATTAGGTCCATGGTATCTAAACCCTATGAATCATTTCTGGAGAAATATCAGCTGGTAACTTCCCAACCCTCATGCAGAATTTCTGCTACATGAGTTTGTGGCAAGCTTTCCCTTGGTGGTATAGGTGATTAGAAACTGTGCTAAGTTTTCCCCAGTGGGAAGTCACTTTCTTAGCCTAAACTGTCTTTCTCAGAACTCTTTTCAATCTAGTTGCAAATAAGAAAAGTTGGACTTTTGCAAAATCAGCAGGAGAGATTCCCACCTAAGGGTGAGGCAAATTGGAATTAAGATTGTGAAATAGATGCCTACAGCATCAAGTAGAAATATTTTAAAAAAGAAAACGTGAATAAGATGGATGTGAGAGTATAGTAATAGCTGGAGAATGCTTCACTTGGCATGGGGCTCACTTGGCAAGAGCTAAAATCAGGTCATGGGGATTGGCAGTGGTATCTAATAAAGTCTAGGGACAAACTGCTCATCAACAGGGAGAAACTAGAAAAGTCATAAGAAGCTAGAATACCCCTTGGAGTTTTTGAAATGATTTTTATCAAAACACTTTCCTTTTTATTATCTGATTTCTTCATATAATACATTTCAGTAATATAAGGAGGAGTAGGCATTACACTGTCTACTTTGAAGATGAAACAACTGAGGTCCAGGGTATTTAAATATTTCCCAGGTTCACATAGTGAATTACAGACCAGTGCTCTATCCCTTAAAGGTGGTACAAACTCCATCATTCTTCATTCCCCCTTGCCGTCCTTCCCAGATTTTCATTCCTTAATTTTTATCCTGACTCTTCATTTTCTTTACAATTCCCTGTATTTGGTTGGCTACTTTCCAAACCTAAGCACTTCTCCACTCCCACCACTTCCCTATGTGTATTCTCTTCCCTCATATAGTGTAGACTTCTTGGGATCAGGGACTGTCTTGTTTTTATATTTGGAGCTCCATTACTTAGCAGAGGGCTTTCACATTGTAAGTACGTAATACCATTTCTTTCACTTCTACCTGAAAATCTTTCACTAGGACTCTGACATCACTTATGCCTCTTTCATAAATGTCTTTTCTATATTTTCTCCAACACCATCTCCTTTTTATCTTTCACCCACTCCCAGTGTTTTGATTCTCCCTACTCCTTCATCAACACCCTTTGCATTGGACTCCTGAATCCTCCCTCCCCACGATCCCCAGAATAATATACCTACAAATGTATGCTTGTAATTGGGGGGAAAATCTAACTAAATATTTTCCAGGTACTTATTCCTGAAATAATTTAAAGTGTTTACATAATTTAAACACCATTAAAGGATATCCAAGTTACACATTTAAGCAAAAAATTATTTAATGTTGGGAGGAGTTCATTTTTTCCTCCCATTTTTCCCCAAGGGAAACAAAAGCACTCTCCAACCCCTCTCAAAATCAGGGAAAACACCTTTTCTTTAGCTCCCACTCTCTCCATGCCTTTGTCAAAGAGCAAAGGATTTCCGTTTCTTACTCCTGCTCAGCAGAACCAGGTCAATTGCCTGTCTAATATTGTAAAGCTTTTTAGCTCCGGTTGCTGTCATGGCCTTATATCTTGGGAATCTATTTTGTCTAAGAAAAAGGGAAGATAGGAAAATTTTATAGATATTCCTCCCTTTTCCCCATCCTACACTATCATAACTACCTTCATCTACATATTATCAAGGAAAATTTTTAATGGAAAAAATGAGTTTTTAGGGCCATCTGTAGGGAGCAGAATCATATCTCTTCTAAATTAGGGTGGATTTAATTCAATTGTATCTATAGTTAACAAAAAAAAGTTTCAAACTATTCAGAGCTTTGAAAATATAAACGTAAACAACAATTAAGATCTCATTAATGCATCTGATTTAAAGAAGTGTTTTTGGTTTCCACATAGTTTAAAAGTAACTTCTGGCGGAGGTGAATTCCAGATCATCTCCAAAATTAGGAGAAAAGCAAACCATCACTTCTTTGCAAATGACAAAGAACCAGATCGATAGAAAATGCGTTTTCAGTTGATTTCTTTGACCATAATCAAATCATAGAAAGCAATTCAACATATTTTGTGGAATGCATAATGTTTTAGGTTAGTCATAATATAATTTGTACTTATCTGGGTCACCTATCATGTATGTCTTTATATACCTCAGTAATTATTTCATTATTTCATTATATATATGTAATGTCATTGAGGTGGGCATTCCCTTCTTCAAAGCAAACTAAAATCCATCTAAACATTGTCATCTTGGAAAATTCTTTACCATGTTTTCCCATAGATTCTCTAAAGAAGATCTAACCAACTCAATGTCTGTCATCTTCTAGATCTTCATACATGTTGTGGGTATCAGGTAGACCTTGAGCTGTCTATTAGCCCGCATTCTTATGGTCAGATAGTTCATTACATTTATAGAGCAGAGGTCTACAAGGTAATTATATTAACATAGATCCTTGTGGACAAAGAAACAAAAACATGTTACAAGATGTCTTGAATAGAGGATTGACTTCAGGCTTTTTTCAGATAGCCCACTGATCAAGTTTTTAATTCCAAGACTTGGCTTATCAAGGGATATTGGGTCTAGCATTTCTTCTGTATTACTTGGGGGAAAATGGATCATTTATATCCAAGTAGTAACAAGAAAGAACTGAAACCACCTATATCATTAACTTTAAATTAAATTTTTCTGTCCCTCAACTATTTAATTTTACATCAGAGGGAAAGGTTATAGGTTTAAAGATAGATAGATAGACAGACAGATAGATAGATAGATAGACAGATAGATAGAAATGGATATACCTTAACATATATGTTTTAAAGAAACAATTTTTACCAAAGGTCTATATAATTAATCAAACAATAAAATGTTATTAAATATCTACTAAGTGCCAGATACTGGAAATACATAGATAAAAGCTAAATAGTCCCTTTTCTCAGAGACTGGATTCAAGTGGGGAGTTAGCCATCATGATTCATGGTCATTATACATGAACTCAATATTTGATCACTTCCCTTACTGTTGTCTATGTTTTAGGCATGGTACTACCTAAGTTTTGTGGGATGATGTCCTATTGTAAATCTTACTGCTAAACTAATTCATCAAATATCTTTGCTTTGAAATAATTGTCTCTTCTTAATCACTACTGAAACATGAATATGAGGGTGTAGGCTTGAGGTCTCTAATCTGAATATTGTGAACCCAAAGAGTATTGGAAATTTTCACTAACTATCCTCAGGAAGATGGGACTTGCAAGTACGAATTGGAGGAATGCCTTTCAGCTAATGAATGATTAAGGAGTGTGAATTTTATGTGAATGCTAGAACCCATAAGATATTTATAATGGAGAGTCCATTGGATTTAGACCCAAAAATGCATTGATTCAATTCCTGAATCTACCAGTTATGAGTTTTTTGACCTTATCTTCTCTGGATCTGTTTTTGTCACTGTCAAAATAGGAATTATATCAAACAAGAAAAATGTATGCAAAGCTCTTTGTAAATTGTAATGGGCTACAGCACAGACAAAATTTTCCCACAACTACAAAATTTGCCCAGTGATTTTTGTTAATATATGTAAAGCACATGGGGGACTGTCTTTCTAACTAAGTAGTCAAGAATAAATAAGAAAGAAACATTTACTCATCTTGATTTCCCTTATTCACTTGTTTGATGTTGTGAAATTTCCACAACCAGTTCAAGTAACCAAACAAGTAATCAATCTTCTAACAAGCATTTAGTAAGTGACTTCTTTGTTTAAGTAATGTGCTGGCAAGAGGGACACAAACAGAAAAGAAAGACATTGTTCCATCCTTAAAGAGTGTAAATTCTACTGGAATTTGGTAGTTCTGCTCATGCTGGAAAACATACACATATGCCCTTGAAACAAATATTATAATAAAACATTTCCATAGTCATATCCCCAATTAATGAAGAAAATTCACTCCAAAACCAGATTTTATTGTTCCCCTTCCTTCACAACTCTGGTCCATTTGGAATTCTTCTTTCTTTAATCTGCTAGAGAACTTAGAGAAAGGGTTCTAAACCTTTTTATATGTGTCATGGATCTTTTTGAAAGTCTGGTAAAGCCTATGGATCTCTATGCAGAAGAATGTGGGGTTGTTTGTCCATATTCATGATTAAAAGAATCACTAAACTTCAATTAGAGAGCAGTGCACATAAAGATATAATAGTTTGTTGTTGTTTTCTCTTCATTCAGGTTCAAGGACTCCTTAATACCTACTATATACATATGTGTGTGTGTGTAAATGTGTGTGTGTATATATATATATATATATATATATGTATATATATATATGAAAAATCAAACTCATGAGAAATCTGTATAGTCAGGAAAATGATAACTTTCTTCTCCTCAGCTCTTTCATGCTTCTGACTGTCACAATATCCATGAGAGTATTTTCATCATTTGAACCTTTGAAATAATTTGATTTTATCAATGTTTCCTGACATAATTATTGAGATATTTATGTGTGTGAATGAAATATATGTGACTGTTACATATAATGATAAATACATATAAATACAATATATGTCATATATGAATACAGACCTCTTGAGGTTCTGTGACTTCATGTCATGAACCTCTGCCAGACCCTTAGTCTGTACTGTTCAAGTTAGCATCCAATCACTTGCTATTTCATTCTTTAATTGTTTCAAGTGTGTTTCCTTGGCTTTTCAAAAGGACTTTAAGTTTCTGCAAAGAAGCAGTCTTAGAGATATCTCTCTCCTTTATGCTGAACATGCTGCCATGTGGAAGTAATGTCGAATTATTAGATTCCAAATATCATATCTGATGATTGATATAGCCCAAGATATTGAATCATGTACTAGAATATTAGATAACACAGAAACTCTATACTGGAATTCCTGTATACTTCTTGTATACAACTTCTTGTAAGTGCACACAGATCCTAAATTAATTCCCGTGCTATGAAGGAGTTCATTATCCTAAGTGACAATTTTAGGCAGCTGGTGGCTCAGTGGATAGAGCACTGGAACTGGAGTCAGGAAGACCTGAGTTAAATCCAGCCTCAGACATTTCCTAGATGTGTGACATTGGGCAAGTCAATTAACCTCTGATTGCCTGACAGAATGCATCCAATGGATCCACTTGAGAAAGAAATGGCAAACTACACCAGTAACTTTGCAGGAAAACCCAAAATTGCAAGAGGTTGGACATAACTGAAATACGCTTGAACAACAAAGAATTTCACTTATCAAAACCTGATGGTCACCACAGATAGGAGTCATTTCTCTTCTTCCTTCTCCTTATTTTTATTGGGGCAGGTGAAATCTCCAATGCAGTTAATAAGAGACAAGTTTCTAAAAAAAAGCAGACTGAAGTCCAGCCTGAAAGAGATAGTACTGTTCAGTCAGTTCTGAAAGGAGGAAAAGGGCTCCAACTCCAAGAAGATACTTTGAAAACTGCAGAAATTAAGGAGTGGTGGTGAAAGACAAAGAAAGAAAATAGCAAGTAAATAACAAAGAAAGTAGCTGGGAAATCCAGAAGTACAAGAGTAAAAGTCTAAGTGTTCTTAAATTGAATCATAGGATTCTAGAACATGGGCTGTGCAGTTTATGAAATAAAGATACCCTTTCTTTTACTCTTCTTTTTTCCCCTTCTTTTAGCTTTTAAATAAATTCTGATTTTTTAAAAATACTCAATAAAATAAACATTTCCAGATTCAGAATGGAAGATTGTATATAAAACTATAATTCTATTTTCTTTTTAAGAATATTATACATTCAATATGTAACAAAGTTGTGCTACTTTTTATGATTCCTTTTGATTTCTTCTCATTTTTAGGTTTTTGGGGAGGGGAGGATTCTAAATCCAGTATTCCTTTCCTCCATCCCATGAGCCCCCACCTTCAGCTAGATAAAAAAAGGCAAACATAATCTCTACAGGAATTCTTCATCATCAGGCAAATGATATATTTCTTCTCTTTAGTCCATTCATGGTTTTGGTTATAGCATCCATGAGAATATTTTCACTATATTATTCTGTTTCTAGTTCCTGGTATTAAAAAAAAACCTGGAGAAATCAAAATACAAAAAAAAAAAACCCAAAACCCTTTCAAGTTACTAAAGATAGTTTGATCAAGTGGTAGACAATGTAAATCATGATTGATCTAGAGATTGCTTCAATTAGATTTGAGAAAGTAAGAAAATGTGAAGGATCAATTGTTCCCTTTTTTTGCCTTCTTCTAAATTTAGTAGGTAAATTAAAGCATGAAGAAATGAAATGACTTGCCCTGAGTCACACAGTAAGTCAACGGGACTATTAGAAAATAGAATTCAGATATAAGTCCCTTTTTTGCCTTTACTTAAAAAGAAACATTTTTTTATTAATTTTAACAATTTTATTTTCAAATTTTGAATCCCAAATTCTCTCCCTGCCCTCTAAGGATTTGATATTAATTATATATATGAAATCAGGTGAAACATTTTTATATTAGTCATGGTTTTGAAAGCAACTAAAATAAAGTGATAAAATTCTATTTCAATTTGCACTCCAAGTTTATCAGTTTTCTCTCTAGATGTGAATACCATTTTTTTGTCATGAATCCTTTGGAATTATCTTGGATCATTGTATTTATTAATCAGAGTAACCATTTTTTAAATATATATTTGAACATCTTTGCAACCTTGTTGTTACTGTGAACAACGATCTCCCAGTTTTTCTCACCTCCCTTATCAGTTTGTATAGGTCTTGCCATGTTTTTCTGAGACCGCCCACCTCATCATTTCTATAGGACAATCACAATCATATGCCACAACTTGTTCAGGTATCCCATAATTGATGATCATCCCCTCAATTTCTAATTCTTTGGCATCACAAAAAGAACTACTCTAAATGTTTTTATATGCCTTTTTATATGGTCCTTTTCCTTTTTATTTGATCTGTTGGAGATATGGATCTAGTAATGTTATTCCTGGGGCAAAGGGTATGGACAGTTCTGTAGTCCTTTGGATATAATTCCAAATTCTTTTCCAGAATGATTAGACCAGTTCACTAGTCCACGAACAATTCATTAATGTGCCTTTTTTTCCCTCTTCACCTCCAACATTTCACATTTCTGTGAGGTGTGTGAGGTGGCACCTCAGAGTTGTTTTAATTTGCATTTCTCTAATTGATAGTGACTTAGAGCTTTATATATATATATGAATATAGATAGCTTTGATTACTTCTTAAAACTGCTTCTTCATGTCATTTTACCATTTAGCAACTGAACAGTGACTTTTATTTTTATAAATTTGACTCAGTTCTGTAATCAGTATATATTTGAAAAATGAGGTCTTTATCAGAGAAACTTGTAAATTTTTTCAATATTACTTCATTATCTAAGGTACTTTTTAGTAAATTGCAGTTTCCCAGATTATTTCTTTGAACTCAGTCTGTTTGCTTTTGTTTTGTCTGAGATCATGATTGCTACCTTTGCCATTTTTAGTTCAGTCCAAGCTTTCCGTTCATTTAACATTGAAGCCATTAAATGTTGTGTAATCCTCATGGTGATTCCATGATATTTGAATTGTTTCTTTCTGACTGCTTTAAGTATTTTCTCTTTCACCTGGAAGCTCTTGGATTTGGGTATTATATTCCTAGGAGTTTTCAATTTTGGATTATTTTCGGGAAGTAGCTGGTATATTCTTTCAGTTTATGTTTTATCCTCTGGATCTAAGATATTGGGACATTTTCCTTGATAATTTCTTAAACTATGGTTTATAGGGTCTATTTTTTTTATCATGACTTTCAGGTAGTGAATAATTCTTAAGTCATCTCTCCTTGATGTATTTTCCAGGTCAATTATTTATATGATATTTCACATTTTCTTCTTTTTTTCATTATTTTAAGTTTGTTTCACTGTTTCTTGTTGTTTTGTGGAATCATTAGCTTCCACTTGCCGAATTCCGGTTTTTAAGGAATTATTTTCATCAATGATATTTTGTACCCATTTTTTCATTTCACCTATTCTACTTCTTAACGAGTTCTTTTCTTAAGTGATTTTTTCTTGTTTACTATTAGGTCAATTATGGTTTTTAAAGTGTTTGAGGAGCTGTTAATTTTCTTTATATAATTATCTTGCATTACTCTTACTTCTTTTCTCAATTGCTCCTCTGCCATTGCTATTCCCTTTTATGAACTTCCAAGAATTTTTATTGGGGCATGGGTCCAATTAGAATTTTTCCTTGAAGCACTTATGGTAGTTGTTTCCACATTATTATCTTTTTCTAATTTTATATCTTGGTCTTCCCTGTCACCATAGTAGATTCTTGTGGTCAATTTTTTTGTTGTTGTTTTCTCATTTTCCATCCTTTCTTGACTGAATTTTATTTTGTTCATGGGGAGGCACTGTCCCATGCTTCAGGCTATTTTGTGCTGCTGTTTTTTGGAGTTAGTCCTGGGAGTCTGCAAGTTGTTGATGCTTTCAAGTTCATGTGCTTCTAGGACAAATGTGGTTGCTGCTCTACTAGGCAAGCACTACTCCTTGCTTTAGTACTTTGAAGAGGTCCCCTGCTTCTTGTCGCTGACCACCAGCACTCTTCTCTGCCCTGGAACTGAGACCCAGAACTGGGTATGGGAAATAGAACTGCCAATTAGCACCAGCTGTAGCCAGTGCTAGCAACAAGTCTCCTGTAATCTCTGAGCATTTGTCTGACCCTCTCACAGTCTCTGAACCTCTGTCTGTGAGGTCCTGCTGCCGCAGCAGCTGCTGCTGCTATGCCACCAGTTGCCCCTGCACTGTGTGTAGCCTCTAAAGAGAGCCTCTCGCAGAACTCCACGTTGGTGTTATAGACTTCTTCTATTGACCTCTTAAGTCTTCTTAGGCCAGAAAAATATCTTACTCCAGCTTTTTGTTGGCTCTGCTGCTCCAAAGTTGGACTTGAGGTATTATTTTAAAGTTTTTGAAGGGGCATGTTGGGAAAGTTCAACTGGGTGCCTGCCCCTAATTTGCCTTCTTGGCTCCATATAGATAGATGTCTTGATTACCAGGTTTGCATTCTATGCCTTAATATCTGTGTCAATGACATCTTCAAAATTAAAGTGCAGTACAATAGGTGTTTACTTTTAAATATAGAGTATAACTGCATTTGTTGGGGGTTAGAAAATGCCTAAAGATTTGTTTTGAGAATTCAATGACTGTTTTATTCTATCAACTTGTTTAAAAGAATAGAGATTCTCCCTCCAAGTATTCATATTTGTACCTTCTCTTATATGTCTTTTCATAAATGCCCCATAGAGTTTCAAACAGACATGCTGGAAACTTTCCTCTGTTTCTTCTAATTATAGTCCAGTCCAGTCATATCATGTACATGCTCAAAGATTCCCTTTATCCCATTTATCACACATAAGAAAACATTAGCTCTATCCTGAAACTGAGCTAAACCTTTTCCATTACTCTTTGCATCAATTTAGTTTTGATCCCTTTTTTGAGTGTGGTGTAACATAATGAGTAACTAATTAGTATCACTGGGATAAGAGAGTTTTGTTTTGCTTTAATGAAAAATGAAGTGTGTCAGAGGGTCACCTAAATTAATCTTCCTGGTTTATTTTAAGTTATACAGCAGTTATTGAGATAATTTATTAGTTATCCAACTTGTCAATATAATTTTACTCAACAAGCATTGATTAATAATCCTTTTTAAGGTATCAGGTCCTAAACTAAGTTCTGGAGATTCACTAGCAGAATTCAAAGAATTCATTCACTAAAGGAAACTATTGAGGGAAAGCAATATGTACTCATATGTGCATGTATGTAAATCCATATATGATTAAAAGAAGTGTTATATGTCACTTTTATATTGAATATCATCCCATTACTTCATATCTTACCACATCCCATCACATTATATCAATTATATCGCATTATATCCTTTCATGTTATATTGTTATGTTATATTGTACTATATTACATTATATGTTGTTATGTTGTATTATATCACATTATGTTATGTCACTATGTTGTTACATTATGCTATATTATGTTGCTTCATATCATATATAGTATGACATGGCATGACATCATGTTATATCATGTCATGTCAATCATTCAAGGCTTTAAGAAACTGAAGCCTAGAAACATGAAATGACTTGCCCAAGGTCACACAGGTAATATGTGAGTGTTAATTGTGAATCCTAGACCTCTGACTTTAAATCTGCTTTTTCCACTGCACCACATTATGTAGAACTGATAACAAATTATGCAAAACTGGCAGGAGAAAAATAGTGAAAAGATCACAAAAACGCAATAAGTAATCATAAAAACTGTTTTAATGAATATGCCTTCTAGCTAGCTAGTTGAGGTATTGGTAAGGGGTTGTAAGCAATGGATGTGAATATATGCTGAGTAACTGAGGGCTTCAAACCTAAGTACTATATCTATCTATCTGTCTACCTATCTATAATCCATACATGTTTGTGTATTTGAGATGAGAGTGTTATCCCAGGTCACTTTCTAAAAAAATAGAAATATTTGTACAGAATATGAAATCATAGAGTCCTTTGGGCTTAAATCCTAAATTTGTGAGGATAAAATTCAAATTATTTCATTTTCCCATCTGCAAAATGGTAATGATACATTTTGCATACTAACCAATAAAAACTAACATGGATATCAATTAAGTAACATATGCCAGGTATTTTAATGTTTAAGAAACAGGTAACAAAATGTAATGTTTTGTGAAAATAAACATGCTAATATTTCAGGACAAAGCTTATTTGTGGGTAATGGCTATTCAGTTGCCTTTTTTTTCTATCACTATTAAAGTAAGTTATCAACACACCAAATGGAATTTGTCACCCTCATGTTGCCTCATGCTTCCAATTCAGTCAACAAAAAAGTCCTTGAACTATGGAAATCTTATATGCTGTTCCAATTATACTCTGAATCAATTTGCAAATGAACTGGTTGGAGACACAGATGTGGAAGATTGAGGCCCTAGGCTAAGTCCAAAAATCTTTCTGTATTTTCTTTACTTTCCCAGGTTTCCTTGACTACACTTGATAAATTACTACTTCTTTCTGGATATTGTGATGAGCTATGACTGTCAGAGATAACCATTTGAACCAGTATTTGGTTACCTAATAGCAAATTACACTGAAGTCTTGGAATTTCCATTAGGTAACACTCTGGTGTAAAGACTCACAACAATAGAAGAATTTGAATTAAACCAAACAATCAGGCCAAAAATTATATTTCAAACCAAATGTGTATGTGTGTGTGTGTGTGTGTGTGTGTGTATATGTGTGTGTGTGTGTGTATATATATGTGTGTGTGTGTGTGTGTGTGTATATATATATAT